>CM076731.1:17143444-18343444 GCA_038501795.1 Pseudopleuronectes americanus
GAGATAAGCATAGGACACATAGGAATCACATAGGCAACAAAGGAATTTTTCCTTTGGAGAGAAGCAGAGGAATGTTTCCTTTGGAGATCACATAGGAAACCATCAGGAACAAAGGATTCCTTTGGAGATAAGCATAGGACACATAGGAAACACATAGGCAACAAAGGAATTTTTCCTTTGGAGAGAAGCAGAGGAATGTTTCCTTTGGAGATCAGCATAGGAAACATCAGGAACAAATGATTCCTTTGGAGATAAGCATAGGACACATAGGAAACACATAGGCAACAAAGAAATATTTTCCTTTGGAGAGAAGCAGAGGAATGTTTCCTTTGGAGATCAGCATAGGAAACATCAGGAACAAAGGATTCCTTTGGAGATAAGCATAGGACACATAGGAATCACATAGGCAACAAAGAATTTTTCCTTTGGAGAGAAGCAGAGAATGTTTTCCTTTGGAGATCAGCATAGGAAACATCAGGAACAAAGGATTCCTTTGGAGATAAGCATAGGACACATAGGAAACACATAGGCAACAAAGGAATGTTTTTCCTTTGGAGAGAAGCAGAGGAATGTTTCCTTTGGAGATCAGCATAGGAAACATCAGGAACAAAGGATTCCTTTGGAGATAAGCATAGGACACATAGGAAACACATAGGCAACAAAGGAATTTTTCCTTTGGAGAGAAGCAGAGGAATGTTTCCTTTGGAGATCAGCATAGGAAACATCAGGAACAAATGGATTCCTTTGGAGATAAGCATAGGACACATAGGAAACACATAGGCAACAAAGGAATTTTTCCTTTGGAGAGAAGCAGAGGAATGTTTCCTTTGGAGATCAGCATAGGAAACATCAGGAACAAAGGATTCCTTTGGAGATAAGCATAGGACACATAGGAAACACATAGGCAACAAAGAATTTTTCCTTTGGAGAGAAGCAGAGGAATGTTTCCTTTGGAGATCAGCATAGGAAACATCAGGAACAAAGGATTCCTTTGGAGATAAGCATAGGACACATAGGAAACACATAGGCAACAAAGGAATTTTTTCCTTTGGAGAGAAGCAGAGGAATGTTTCCTTTGGAGATCAGCATAGGAAACATCAGGAACAAAGGATTCCTTTGGAGATAAGCATAGGACACATAGGAAACACATAGGCAACAAAGGAATTTTTACTTTGGAGAGAAGCAGAGGAATGTTTCCTTTGGAGATCAGCATAGGAAACATCAGGAACAAAGGATTCCTTTGGAGATAAGCATAGGACACATAGGAAACACATAGGCAAACAAAGGAATTTTTCCTTTGGAGAGAAGCAGAGGAATGTTTCCTTTGGAGATCAGCATAGGAAACATCAGGAACAAAGGATTCCTTTGGAGATAAGCATAGGACACATAGGAATCACATAGGCAACAAAGGAATGTTTTCCTTTGGAGAGAAGCAGAGGAATGTTTCCTTTGGAGATCAGCATAGGAAACATCAGGAACAAAGGATTCCTTTGGAGATAAGCATAGGACACATAGGAATCACATAGGCAACAAAGGAATTGTTTTCCTTTGGAGAGAAGCAGAGGAATGTTTCCTTTGGAGATCAGCATAGGAAACATCAGGAACAAAGGATTCCTTTGGAGATAAGCATAGGACACATAGGAAACACATAGGCAACAAAGGAATTTTTCCTTTGGAGAGAAGCAGAGGAATGTTTCCTTTGGAGATCAGCATAGGAAACATCAGGAACAAAGGATTCCTTTGGAGATAAGCATAGGACACATAGGAATCACATAGGCAACAAAGGAATTTTTTCCTTTGGAGAGAAGCAGAGGAATGTTTCCTTTGGAGATCAGCATAGGAAACATCAGGAACAAAGGATTCCTTTGGAGATAAGCATAGGACACATAGGAAACACATAGGCAACAAAGGAATTTTTCCTTTGGAGAGAAGCAGAGGAATGTTTCCTTTGGAGATCAGCATAGGAAACATCAGGAACAAAGGATTCCTTTGGAGATAAGCATAGGACACATAGGAAACACATAGGCAACAAAGGAATTTTTCCTTTGGAGAGAAGCAGAGGAATGTTTCCTTTGGAGATCAGCATAGGAAACATCAGGAACAAAGGATTCCTTTGGAGATAAGCATAGGACACATAGGAAACACATAGGCAACAAAGGAATGTTTTCCTTTGGAGAGAAGCAGAGGAATGTTTCCTTTGGAGATCAGCATAGGAAACATCAGGAACAAAGGATTCCTTTGGAGATAAGCATAGGACACATAGGAAACACATAGGCAACAAAGGAATTTTTCCTTTGGAGAGAAGCAGAGGAATGTTTCCTTTGGAGATCAGCATAGGAAACATCAGGAACAAAGGATTCCTTTGGAGATAAGCATAGGACACATAGGAAAACACATAGGCAACAAAGGAATTTTTATCTTTGGAGAGAAGCAGAGGAATGTTTCCTTTGGAGATCAGCATAGGAAACATCAGGAACAAAGGATTCCTTTGGAGATAAGCATAGGACACATAGGAAACACATAGGCAACAAAGGAATTTTTTCCTTTGGAGAGAAGCAGAGGAAT
Source organism: Pseudopleuronectes americanus (assembly GCA_038501795.1). Taxonomy (NCBI): domain Eukaryota; kingdom Metazoa; phylum Chordata; class Actinopteri; order Pleuronectiformes; family Pleuronectidae; genus Pseudopleuronectes; species Pseudopleuronectes americanus. Next base: position 17,146,010 of record CM076731.1, read on the forward strand.
GTTTCCTTTGGAGATCAGCATAGGAAACATCAGGAACAAAGGATTCCTTTGGAGATAAGCATAGGACACATAGGAAACACATAGGCAACAAAGGAATGTTTTTCCTTTGGAGAGAAGCAGAGGAATGTTTCCTTTGGAGATCAGCATAGGAAACATCAGGAACAAAGGATTCCTTTGGAGATAAGCATAGGACACATAGGAATCACATAGGCAACAAAGGAATTTTTTCCTTTGGAGAGAAGCAGAGGAATGTTTCCTTTGGAGATCAGCATAGGAAACATCAGGAACAAAGGATTCCTTTGGAGATAAGCATAGGACACATAGGAATCACATAGGCAACAAAGGAATTTTTTCCTTTGGAGAGAAGCAGAGGAATGTTTCCTTTGGAGATCAGCATAGGAAACATCAGGAACAAAGGATTTCCTTTGGAGATAAGCATAGGACACATAGGAATCACATAGGCAACAAAGGAATTTTTTCCTTTGGAGAGAAGCAGAGGAATGTTTCCTTTGGAGATCAGCATAGGAAACATCAGGAACAAAGGATTCCTTTGGAGATAAGCATAGGACACATAGGAAAACACATAGGCAAACAAAGGAATTTTTATCTTTGGAGAGAAGCAGAGGAATGTTTCCTTTGGAGATCAGCATAGGAAACATCAGGAACAAAGGATTCCTTTGGAGATAAGCATAGGACACATAGGAATCACATAGGCAACAAAGGAATTTTTTCCTTTGGAGAGAAGCAGAGGAATGTTTCCTTTGGAGATCAGCATAGGAAACATCAGGAACAAAGGATTCCTTTGGAGATAAGCATAGGACACATAGGAAACACATAGGCAACAAAGGAATTTTTCCTTTGGAGAGAAGCAGAGGAATGTTTCCTTTGGAGATCAGCATAGGAAACATCAGGAACAAAGGATTCCTTTGGAGATAAGCATAGGACACATAGGAAACACATAGGCAACAAAGGAATTTTTTCCTTTGGAGAGAAGCAGAGGAATGTTTCCTTTGGAGATCAGCATAGGAAACATCAGGAACAAAGGATTCCTTTGGAGATAAGCATAGGACACATAGGAATCACATAGGCAACAAAGGAATTTTTCCTTTGGAGAGAAGCAGAGGAATGTTTCCTTTGGAGATCAGCATAGGAAACATCAGGAACAAAGGATTCCTTTGGAGATAAGCATAGGACACATAGGAAATCACATAGGCAACAAAGGAATTTTTCCTTTGGAGAGAAGCAGAGGAATGTTTCCTTTGGAGATCAGCATAGGAAACATCAGGAACAAAGGATTCCTTTGGAGATAAGCATAGGACACATAGGAAACACATAGGCAAACAAAGGAATTTTTTCCTTTGGAGAGAAGCAGAGGAATGTTTCCTTTGGAGATCAGCATAGGAAACATCAGGAACAAAGGATTCCTTTGGAGATAAGCAGAGGACACATAGGAATCACATAGGCAACAAAGGAATTTTTCCTTTGGAGAGAAGCAGAGGAATGTTTCCTTTGGAGATCAGCATAGGAAACATCAGGAACAAAGGATTCCTTTGGAGATAAGCATAGGACACATAGGAATCACATAGGGCAACAAAGGAATTTTTTTCCTTTGGAGAGAAGCAGAGGAATGTTTCCTTTGGAGATCAGCATAGGAAACATCAGGAACAAAGGATTCCTTTGGAGATAAGCATAGGACACATAGGAATCACATAGGCAACAAAGGAATTTTTCCTTTGGAGAGAAGCAGAGGAATGTTTCCTTTGGAGATCAGCATAGGAAACATCAGGAACAAAGGATTCCTTTGGAGATAAGCATAGGACACATAGGAATCACATAGGCAACAAAGGAATTTTTCCTTTGGAGAGAAGCAGAGGAATGTTTCCTTTGGAGATCAGCATAGGAAACATCAGGAACAAAGGATTCCTTTGGAGATAAGCATAGGACACATAGGAAACACATAGGCAACAAAGGAATTTTTCCTTTGGAGAGAAGCAGAGGAATGTTTCCTTTGGAGATCAGCATAGGAAACATCAGGAACAAATGATTCCTTTGGAGATAAGCATAGGACACATAGGAAACACATAGGCAACAAAGGAATTTTTTCCTTTGGAGAGAAGCAGAGGAATGTTTCCTTTGGAGATCAGCATAGGAAACATCAGGAACAAAGGATTCCTTTGGAGATAAGCATAGGACACATAGGAAACACATAGGCAACAAAGGAATGTTTTCCTTTGGAGAGAAGCAGAGGAATGTTTCCTTTGGAGATCAGCATAGGAAACATCAGGAACAAAGGATTCCTTTGGAGATAAGCATAGGACACATAGGAAACACATAGGCAACAAAGGAATGTTTTTCCTTTGGAGAGAAGCAGAGGAATGTTTCCTTTGGAGATCAGCATAGGAAACATCAGGAACAAAGGATTCCTTTGGAGATAAGCATAGGACACATAGGAATCACATAGGCAACAAAGGAATTTTTTCCTTTGGAGAGAAGCAGAGGAATGTTTCCTTTGGAGATCAGCATAGGAAACATCAGGAACAAAGGATTCCTTTGGAGATAAGCATAGGACACATAGGAAACACATAGGCAACAAAGGAATTTTTTCCTTTGGAGAGAAGCAGAGGAATGTTTCCTTTGGAGATCAGCATAGGAAACATCAGGAACAAAGGATTCCTTTGGAGATAAGCATAGGACACATAGGAAACACATAGGCAAACAAAGGAATGTTTTCCTTTGGAGAGAAGCAGAGGAATGTTTCCTTTGGAGATCAGCATAGGAAACATCAGGAACAAAGGATTCCTTTGGAGATAAGCATAGGACACATAGGAAACACATAGGCAACAAAGGAATGTTTTTCCTTTGGAGAGAAGCAGAGGAATGTTTCCTTTGGAGATCAGCATAGGAAACATCAGGAACAAAGGATTCCTTTGGAGATAAGCATAGGACACATAGGAAACACATAGGCAACAAAGGAATTTTTCCTTTGGAGAGAAGCAGAGGAATGTTTCCTTTGGAGATCAGCATAGGAAACATCAGGAACAAAGGATTCCTTTGGAGATAAGCATAGGACACATAGGAAACACATAGGCAACAAAGGAATTTTTCCTTTGGAGAGAAGCAGAGGAATGTTTCCTTTGGAGATCAGCATAGGAAACATCAGGAACAAAGGATTCCTTTGGAGATAAGCATAGGACACATAGGAAACACATAGGCAACAAAGGAATGTTTTCCTTTGGAGAGAAGCAGAGGAATGTTTCCTTTGGAGATCAGCATAGGAAACATCAGGAACAAAGGATTCCTTTGGAGATAAGCATAGGACACATAGGAAACACATAGGCAACAAAGGAATGTTTTCCTTTGGAGAGAAGCAGAGGAATGTTTCCTTTGGAGATCAGCATAGGAAACATCAGGAACAAAGGATTCCTTTGGAGATAAGCATAGGACACATAGGAAACACATAGGCAACAAAGGAATTTTTTCCTTTGGAGAGAAGCAGAGGAATGTTTCCTTTGGAGATCAGCATAGGAAACATCAGGAACAAAGGATTCCTTTGGAGATAAGCATAGGACACATAGGAAACACATAGGCAACAAAGGAATTTTTTCCTTTGGAGAGAAGCAGAGGAATGTTTCCTTTGGAGATCAGCATAGGAAACATCAGGAACAAAGGATTCCTTTGGAGATAAGCATAGGACACATAGGAAACACATAGGCAACAAAGGAATTTTTTCCTTTGGAGAGAAGCAGAGGAATGTTTCCTTTGGAGATCAGCATAGGAAACATCAGGAACAAAGGATTCCTTTGGAGATAAGCATAGGACACATAGGAAACACATAGGCAACAAAGGAATTTTTTCCTTTGGAGAGAAGCAGAGGAATGTTTCCTTTGGAGATCAGCATAGGAAACATCAGGAACAAAGGATTCCTTTGGAGATAAGCATAGGACACATAGGAAACACATAGGCAACAAAGGAATTTTTTCCTTTGGAGAGAAGCAGAGGAATGTTTCCTTTGGAGATCAGCATAGGAAACATCAGGAACAAAGGATTCCTTTGGAGATAAGCATAGGACACATAGGAAACACATAGGCAAACAAAGGAATTTTTTCCTTTGGAGAGAAGCAGAGGAATGTTTCCTTTGGAGATCAGCATAGGAAACATCAGGAACAAAGGATTCCTTTGGAGATAAGCATAGGACACATAGGAAACACATAGGCAACAAAGGAATTGTTTTCCTTTGGAGAGAAGCAGAGGAATGTTTCCTTTGGAGATCAGCATAGGAAACATCAGGAACAAAGGATTCCTTTGGAGATAAGCATAGGACACATAGGAATCACATAGGCAACAAAGGAATGTTTTCCTTTGGAGAGAAGCAGAGGAATGTTTCCTTTGGAGATCAGCATAGGAAACATCAGGAACAAAGGATTCCTTTGGAGATAAGCATAGGACACATAGGAAACACATAGGCAACAAAGGAATTTTTCCTTTGGAGAGAAGCAGAGGAATGTTTCCTTTGGAGATCAGCATAGGAAACATCAGGAACAAAGGATTCCTTTGGAGATAAGCATAGGACACATAGGAATCACATAGGCAACAAAGGAATTTTTCCTTTGGAGAGAAGCAGAGGAATGTTTCCTTTGGAGATCATCATAGGAAACATCAGGAACAAAGGATTCCTTTGGAGATAAGCATAGGACACATAGGAAACACATAGGGAAACAAAGGATTTTTTCCTTTGGAGAGAAGCAGAGGAATGTTTCCTTTGGAGATCAGCATAGGAAACCATCAGGAACAAAGGATTCCTTTGGAGATAAGCATAGGACACATAGGAATCACATAGGCAATCAAAGGACATTTTTTTTTCCTTTGGAGAGAAGCAGAGGAATGTTTCCTTTGGAGATCAGCATAGGAAACATCAGGAACAAAGGATTCCTTTGGAGATAAGCATAGGACACATAGGAAACACATAGGCAACAAAGGAAATTTTCCTTTGGAGAGAAGCAGAGGAATGTTTCCTTTGGAGATCAGCATAGGAAACATCAGGAACAAAGATTCCTTTGGAGATAAGCATAGGACACATAGGAATCACATAGGCAACAAATGAATTGTTTCCTTTGGAGAGAAGCAGAGGAATGTTTCCTTTGGAGATCAGCATAGGAAACCATCAGGAACAAAGGATTCCTTTGGAGATAAGCATAGGACACATAGGAAACACATAGGCAACAAAGAAATATTTTCCTTTGGAGAGAAGCAGAGGAATGTTTCCTTTGGAGATCAGCATAGGAAACATCAGGAACAAAGGATTCCTTTGGATGATAAGCATAGGACACATAGGAATCACATAGGAATCACAGAGGAATCACAGGCACCAAAATAATTGTTTTCCTTTGGAGAGAAGCAGAGGAATGTTTCCTTTGGAGATCAGCATAGGAAACATCAGGAACAAAGGATTCCTTTGGATGTAAGCATAGGACACATAGGCAACAAATTTGCAACAAATGAACTTTTCCGTTTGAGAGAAGCAGAGGAATGTTTCCTTTGGAGACAAGCATAGGATACATAGGAATCAAATAGGCAACAAATGAATTTTTTCCTTTGGAGAGAAGAAGAGGAATGTTTCCTTTGGAGATCAGCATAGGAAACCATCAGGAACAAAGGATTCCTTTGGAGATAAGCATAGGACACATAGGAAACACATAAGCAACAAAGAAATAGTTTCCTTTGCAGAGAAGCAGAGGAATGTTTCCTTTAGAGATCAGCATAGGAAACCATCAGGAACAAAGGATTCCTTTGGAGATAAGCATAGGACACATAGGAATCACATAGGAATCACATAGGAATTACATAGGAATCACATAGGAATCACATAGGAAACAAAATAATTGTTTTCCTTTGGAGAGAAGCAGAGGAATGTTTCCTTTGGAGATCAGCATAGGAAACCATCAGGAACAAAGGATTCCTTTGGAGATAAGCATAGGAATCACATAGGAATCACATAGGAATCACATAGGAATCACATAGGAATCACATAGGCAACAAAGGATTTTTTTTCCTTTGGAGAGAAGCAGAGGAATGTTTCCTCTGGAATTAAGCATAGGAAAAATCAGGAACAAAGGATTCCTTTGGAGATAAGCATAGGACACATAGGAATCAAATAGGCAACAAAGGAATTTTTTCCTTTGGAGAGAAGCAGAGGAATGTTTCCTTTGGAGATCAGCATAGGAAACCATCAGGAACAAAGGATTCCTTTGGAGATTCACATATGAATCACATAGGAATCACATAGGAATCACATAGGAATCACATAGGAATCACATAGGAATCACATAGGCAACAAAGGATTTTTTTTCCTTTGGAGAGAAGCAGAGGAATGTTTCCTCTGGAATTAAGCATAGGAAAAATCAGGAACAAAGGATTCCTTTGGAGATAAGCATAGGACACATAGGAATCAAATAGGCAACAAAGGAATTTTTTCTTTGGAGAGAAGCAGAGGAATGTTTCATTTGGAGATCAGCATAGGAAACATCAGGAACAAAGGATTCCTTTGGAGATAAGCATAGGACACATAGGAATCACATAGACGACAAAGGAATTTTTTCCTTTGGAGAGAAGCAGAGGAATGTTTCCTTTGGAATTCAGCATAGGAAACATCAGGAACAAAGGGTTCCTTTGGAGATAAGCATAGGACACATAGGAAACACATAGGCAACAAAGGATTTTTTTCCTTTGGAGAGAAGCAGAGGAATGTTTCCTTTGGAGATCAGCATAGGAAACCATCAGGAACAAAGGATTCCATTTGGAGATAAGCATAGGACACATAGGAAACACATAGGCAACAAAGGAATATTTTCCTTTGGAGAGAAGCAGAGGAATGTTTCCTTTGGAGATCAGCATAGGAAACCATCAGGAACAAAGGATTACTTTGGAGATAAGCATAGGACACATAGGAAACACATAGGCAACAAAGGAATTTTTCCTTTGGAGAGAAGCAGAGGAATGTTTCCTTTGGAGATCAGCATAGGAAACATCAGGAACAAAGGATTCCTTTGGATATAAGCATAGGACAAGTAGGAATCACATAGGCAATAAGGAATTTTTTCCTTTCGAGAGAAGCAGAGGAATGTTTTCCTTTGGAGATCAGCATAAGAATCCATCAGGAACAAAGGATTCCTTTGGAGATAAGCATAGGACACATAGGAAACACATAGGCAACAAAGTAATATTTCCTTTGGAGAGAAGCAGAAGAATGTTTCCTTTGGAGATAATCATAGGAAACCATCAGGAACAAAGGATTCCTTTGGAGATAAGCATAGGACACATAGGAATCAAATAGGCAACAAAGGAATTTTTTCCTTTCGAGAGAAGCAGAGGAATGCTTCCTCTGGAATTAAGCATAGGAAACATCAGGAACAAAGGGTTCCTTTGTAAATAAGCATAGGACACATAGGAATCACATAGGCAACAATGGATTTTTTTTCCTTTGGAGAGAAGCAGAGGAATGTTTCCTCTGGAATTAAGCATAGGAAACCATCAGGAACAAAGGATTCCTTTGGAGATAAGCATAGGACACATAGGAAACACATAAGCAACAAAGAAATATTTTCCTTTGGAGAGAAGCAGAGGAATGTTTCCTTTGGAGATCAGCATAGGAAACCATCAGGAACAAAGGATTCCTTTGGAGATAAGCATAGGACACATAGGAAACACATAGGCAACAAAGAAATATTTTCCTTTGGAGAGAAGCAGAGGAATGTTTCCTTTGGAGATCAGCATAGGAAACATCAGGAACAAAGGATTCCTTTGGATATAAGCATAGGACAAGTAGGAATCAAATAGGCAATAATGGAATTTTTTTCCTTTCGAGAGAAGCAGAGAAATGTTTTCTTGGAGATCAGCATAAGAATCCATCAGGAACAAAGGATTCCTTTGGAGATAAGCATAGGACACATAGGAAACACATAGGCAACAAAGTAATATTTCCTTTGGAGAGAAGCAGAGGAATGTTTCCTTTGGAAATCAGCATTGGACACATAGGAATCAAATAGGCAACAAAGGATTGTTTTCCTTTGGAGAGAAGCAGAAGAATGTTTCCTTTGGAGATCATCATAGGAAACCATCAGGAACAAAGGATTCCTTTGGAGATAAGCATAGGACACATAGGAATCAAATTGGCAACAAATTAATTTTTTTCTTTGGAGAGAAGAAGAGGAATGTTAAATTTGGAGATCAGCATAGGAAACCATCAGGAACAAAGGATTCCTTTGAAGATAAGCATAGGACACATAGAAATCAAATAGGCAACAAAGGAATTTTTTCCTTTTGAGAGAAGCAGAGGAATGTTTCCTTTGGAGATCAGAATAGGAAACCATCAGGAACAAAGGATTCCTTTGGAGACAAGCATAGGACACATAGGAAACACATAAGCAACAAAGAAATATTTTCCTTTGGAGAGAAGCAGAGGAATGTTTCCTTTGGAGATCAGCATAGGAAACATCAGGAACAAAGGATTTCTTTGGAGATAAGCAAAGGACACATAGGAAACACATAGGCAACAAAGGAATATTTTCCTTTGGAGAGAAGCAGAGGAATGTTTCCTTTGGAGATCAGCATAGGAAACATCAGGAACAAAGGATTCCTTTGGAGATAAGCATAGGAATCACATAGGAATCACATAGGAATCACATAGGAATCACATAGGAATCACATAGGAATCACATAGGAATCACATAGGAATCACAGAGGAATCACAGGCACCAAAATAATTGTTTTCCTTTGGAGAGAAGCAGAGGAATGTTTCCTTTGGAGATCAGCATAGGAAACATCAGGAACAAAGGATTCCTTTGGATGTAAGCATAGGACACATAGGCAACAAATTTGCAACAAATGAACTTTTCCGTTTGAGAGAAGCAGAGGAATGTTTCCTTTGGAGACAAGCATAGGATACATAGGAATCAAATAGGCAACAAATGAATTTTTTCCTTTGGAGAGAAGAAGAGGAATGTTTCCTTTGGAGATCAGCATAGGAAACCATCAGGAACAAAGGATTCCTTTGGAGATAAGCATAGGACACATAGGAAACACATAAGCAACAAAGAAATAGTTTCCTTTGCAGAGAAGCAGAGGAATGTTTCCTTTAGAGATCAGCATAGGAAACCATCAGGAACAAAGGATTCCTTTGGAGATAAGCATAGGACACATAGGAATCACATAGGAATCACATAGGAATTACATAGGAATCACATAGGAAACAAAATAATTGTTTTCCTTTGGAGAGAAGCAGAGGAATGTTTCCTTTGGAGATCAGCATAGGAAACCATCAGGAACAAAGGATTCCTTTGGAGATAAGCATAGGAATCACATAGGAATCACATAGGAATCACATAGGAATCACATAGGAATCACATAGGAATCACATAGGAATCACATAGGCAACAAAGGATTTTTTTTCCTTTGGAGAGAAGCAGAGGAATGTTTCCTCTGGAATTAAGCATAGGAAAAATCAGGAACAAAGGATTACTTTGGAGATAAGCATAGGACACATAGGAATCAAATAGGCAACAAAGGAATTGTTTCCTTTGGAGAGAAGCAGAGGAATGTTTCCTTTGGAGATCAGCATAGGAAACCATCAGGAACAAAGGATTCCTTTGGAGATTCACATATGAATCACATAGGAATCACATAGGAATCACATAGGAATCACATAGGAATCACATAGGAATCACATAGGAATCACATAGGAATCACATAGGAATCACATAGGAATCACATAGGCAACAAAGGATTTTTTTCCTTTGGAGAGAAGCAGAGGAATGTTTCCTCTGGAATTAAGCATAGGAAAAATCAGGAACAAAGGATTCCTTTGGAGATAAGCATAGGACACATAGGAATCAAATAGGCAACAAAGGAATTTTTTCCTTTGGAGAGAAGCAGAGGAATGTTTCCTTTGGAGATCAGCATAGGAAACATCAGGAACAAAGGATTCCTTTGGAGATAAGCATAGGACACATAGGAATCACATAGACAACAAAGGAATTTTTTCCTTTGGAGAGAAGCAGAGGAATGTTTCCTTTGGAGATCAGCATAGGAAACATCAGGAACAAAGGTTCCTTTGGAGATAAGCATAGGACACATAGGAAACACATAGGCAACAAAGATTGTTTTCCTTTGGAGAGAAGCAGAGGAATGTTTCCTTTGGAGATCAGCATAGGAAACATCAGGAACAAAGGATTCCTTTGGAGATAAGCATAGGACACATAGGAAACACATAGGCAACAAAGAAATTTTTTCCTTTGGAGAGAAGCAGAGGAATGTTTCCTTTGGAGATCAGCATAGGAAACATCAGGAACAAAGGATTCCTTTGGAGATAAGCATAGGACACATAGGAAACACATAGGCAACAAAGGAATTTTTTCCTTTGGAGAGAAGCAGAGGAATGTTTCCTTTGGAGATCAGCATAGGAAACATCAGGAACAAAGGATTCCTTTGGAGATAAGCATAGGACACATAGGAATCACATAGGAATCACAGAGGAATCACAGGCACAAAATAATTGTTTTCCTTTGGAGAGAAGCAGAGGAATGTTTCCTTTGGAGATCAGCATAGGAAACATCAGGAACAAAGGATTCCTTTGCAGTAAGCATAGGACACATGGGCAACAAATTTGCAACAAATGAACTTTTCCTTTGAGAGAAGCAGAGGAATGTTTCCTTTGGAGACAAGCATAGGATACATAGGAATCAAATAGGCAACAAATGAATTTTTTCCTTTGGAGAGAAGCAGAGGAATGTTTCCTTTGGAGATCAGCATAGGAAACATCAGGAACAAAGGATTCCTTTGGAGATAAGCATAGGACACATAGGAAACACATAGGCAACAAAGAAATATTTTCCTTTGGAGAGAAGCAGAGGAATGTTTCCTTTGGAGATCAGCATAGGAAACCATCAGGAACAAAGGATTCCTTTGGAGATAAGCATAGGACACATAGGAATCACATAGGAATCACATAGGAATTACATAGGAATCACATAGGAATCACATAGGAAACAAAATAATTGTTTTCCTTTGGAGAGAAGCAGAGGAATGTTTCCTTTGGAGATCAGCATAGGAAACCATCAGGAACAAAGGATTCCTTTGGAGATAAGCATAGGATCACATAGGAATCACATAGGAATCACATAGGAATCACATAGGAATCACATAGGAATCACATAGGAATCACATAGGAATCACATAGGAATCACATAGGAATCACATAGGCAACAAAGGATTTTTTTCCTTTGGAGAGAAGCAGAGGAATGTTTCCTTTGGAGATCAGCATAGGAAACATCAGGAACAAAGGATTCCTTTGGAGATAAGCATAGGACACATAGGAATCACATAGGCAACAAAGGAATTTTTTCCTTTGGAGAGAAGCAGAGGAATGTTTCCTTTGGAGATCAGCATAGGAAACATCAGGAACAAAGGATTCCTTTGGAGATAAGCATAGGACACATAGGAATCACATAGGCAACAAAGGAATTTTTTCCTTTGGAGAGAAGCAGAGGAATGTTTCCTTTGGAGATCAGCATAGGAAACATCAGGAACAAAGGATTCCTTTGGAGATAAGCATAGGACACATAGGAATCACATAGGCAACAAAGGAATTTTTCCTTTGGAGAGAAGCAGAGGAATGTTTCCTTTGGAGATCAGCATAGGAAACATCAGGAACAAAGGATTCCTTTGGAGATAAGCATAGGACACATAGGAATCACATAGCAACAAAGGAATTTTTTCCTTTGGAGAGAAGCAGAGGAATGTTTCCTTTGGAGATCAGCATAGGAAACATCAGGAACAAAGGATTCCTTTGGAGATAAGCATAGGACACATAGGAAACACATAGGCAACAAAGGAATTTTTTCCTTTGGAGAGAAGCAGAGGAATGTTTCCTTTGGAGATCAGCATAGGAAACATCAGGAACAAAGGATTCCTTTGGAGATAAGCATAGGACACATAGGAAACACATAGGCAACAAAGAATTTTTTCCTTTGGAGAGAAGCAGAGGAATGTTTCCTTTGGAGATCAGCATAGGAAACATCAGGAACAAAGGATTCCTTTGGAGATAAGCATAGGACACATAGGAAACACATAGGCAACAAAGGAAATTTTTCCTTTGGAGAGAAGCAGAGGAATGTTTCCTTTGGAGATCAGCATAGGAAACATCAGGAACAAAGGATTCCTTTGGAGATAAGCATAGGACACATAGGAATCACATAGGACAACAAAGGAATATTTTTTCCTTTGGAGAGAAGCAGAGGAATGTTTCCTTTGGAGATCAGCATAGGAAACATCAGGAACAAAGGATTCCTTTGGATGATAAGCATAGGACACATAGGCAACAAATTTGCAACAAATGAACTTTTCCGTTTGAGAGAAGCAGAGGAATGTTTCCTTTGGAGACAAGCATAGGATACATAGGAATCAAATAGGCAACAAATGAATTTTTTCCTTTGGAGAGAAGAAGAGGAATGTTTCCTTTGGAGATCAGCATAGGAAACCATCAGGAACAAAGGATTCCTTTGGAGATAAGCATAGGACACATAGGAAACACATAGGCAACAAAGAAATGTTTCCTTTGGAGAGAAGCAGAGGAATGTTTCCTTTGGAGATCAGCATAGGAAACATCAGGAACAAAGGATTCCTTTGGAGATAAGCATAGGACACATAGGAATCACATAGGAATCACATAGGAATACATAGGAATCACATAGGAATCACATAGGAAACAAAATATTGTTTTCCTTTGGAGAGAAGCAGAGGAATGTTTCCTTTGGAGATCAGCATAGGAAACCATCAGGAACAAAGGATTCCTTTGGAGATAAGCATAGGACACATAGGAATCACATAGGAATCACATAGGAATCACATAGGAATCACATAGGAATCACATAGGAATCACATAGGAATCACATAGGAATCACATAGGCAACAAAGGATTTTTTTCCTTTGGAGAGAAGCAGAGGAATGTTTCCTTTGGAGATCAGCATAGGAAACATCAGGAACAAAGGATTCCTTTGGAGATAAGCATAGGACACATAGGAATCACATAGGCAACAAAGGAATTTTTTCCTTTGGAGAGAAGCAGAGGAATGTTTCCTTTGGAGATCAGCATAGGAAACATCAGGAACAAAGGATTCCTTTGGAGATAAGCATAGGACACATAGGAAACACATAGGCAACAAAGGATTTTTTTCCTTTGGAGAGAAGCAGAGGAATGTTTCCTTTGGAGATCAGCATAGGAAACATCAGGAACAAAGGATTCCTTTGGAGATAAGCATAGGACACATAGGAATCACATAGGCAACAAAGGAATTTTTTCCTTTGGAGAGAAGCAGAGGAATGTTTCCTTTGGAGATCAGCATAGGAAACATCAGGAACAAAGGATTCCTTTGGAGATAAGCATAGGACACATAGGAAACACATAGGCAACAAAGGAATTTTTTCCTTTGGAGAGAAGCAGAGGAATGTTTCCTTTGGAGATCAGCATAGGAAACATCAGGAACAAAGGATTCCTTTGGAGATAAGCATAGGACACATAGGAAACACATAGGCAACAAAGGATTTTTTTCCTTTGGAGAGAAGCAGAGGAATGTTTCCTTTGGAGATCAGCATAGGAAACATCAGGAACAAAGGATTCCTTTGGAGATAAGCATAGGACACATAGGAAACACATAGGCAACAAAGGAATTTTTTCCTTTGGAGAGAAGCAGAGGAATGTTTCCTTTGGAGATCAGCATAGGAAACATCAGGAACAAAGGATTCCTTTGGAGATAAGCATAGGACACATAGGAAAACACATAGGCAACAAAGGAATTTTTTCCTTTGGAGAGAAGCAGAGGAATGTTTCCTTTGGAGATCAGCATAGGAAACATCAGGAACAAAGGATTCCTTTGGAGATAAGCATAGGACACATAGGAATCACATAGGCAACAAAGGAATTTTTTCCTTTGGAGAGAAGCAGAGGAATGTTTCCTTTGGAGATCAGCATAGGAAACATCAGGAACAAAGGATTCCTTTGGAGATAAGCATAGGACACATAGGAAACACATAGGCAACAAAGGAATTTTTCCTTTGGAGAGAAGCAGAGGAATGTTTCCTTTGGAGATCAGCATAGGAAACATCAGGAACAAAGGATTCCTTTGGAGATAAGCATAGGACACATAGGAAATCACATAGGCAACAAAGGAATTTTTTCCTTTGGAGAGAAGCAGAGGAATGTTTCCTTTGGAGATCAGCATAGGAAACATCAGGAACAAAGGATTCCTTTGGAGATAAGCATAGGACACATAGGAATCACATAGGCAACAAAGGATTTTTTCCTTTGGAGAGAAGCAGAGGAATGTTTCCTTTGGAGATCAGCATAGGAAACATCAGGAACAAAGGATTCCTTTGGAGATAAGCATAGGACACATAGGAAACACATAGGCAACAAAGGAATTTTTCCTTTGGAGAGAAGCAGAGGAATGTTTCCTTTGGAGATCAGCATAGGAAACATCAGGAACAAAGGATTCCTTTGGAGATAAGCATAGGACACATAGGAAACACATAGGCAACAAAGGAATTTTTTCCTTTGGAGAGAAGCAGAGGAATGTTTCCTTTGGAGATCAGCATAGGAAACATCAGGAACAAAGGATTCCTTTGGAGATAAGCATAGGACACATAGGAAACACATAGGCAATAAGGAATTTTTTCCTTTGGAGAGAAGCAGAGGAATGTTTCCTTTGGAGATCAGCATAGGAATCCATCAGGAACAAAGGATTCCTTTGGAGATAAGCATAGGACACATAGGAAACACATAGGCAACAAAGGAATTTTTCCTTTGGAGAGAAGCAGAGGAATGTTTCCTTTGGAATCAGCATAGGAAACATCAGAACAAAGATTCTTTGGGATAAGCAGGACACATAGGAATCACATAGGCAACAAAGGATTGTTTTCCTTTGGAGAGAAGCAGAGGAATGTTTCCTTTGGAGATCATCATAGGAAACATCAGGAACAAAGGATTCCTTTGGAGATAAGCATAGGACACATAGGAATCACATAGGCAACAAAGGAATTTTTTCCTTTGGAGAGAAGCAGAGGAATGTTTCCTTTGGAGATCAGCATAGGAAACATCAGGAACAAAGGATTCCTTTGGAGATAAGCATAGGACACATAGAAATCACATAGGCAACAAAGGAATTTTTTCCTTTGGAGAGAAGCAGAGGAATGTTTCCTTTGGAGATCAGCATAGGAAACATCAGGAACAAAGGATTCCTTTGGAGATAAGCATAGGACACATAGGAAACACATAGGCAACAAAGAATTTTTCCTTTGGAGAGAAGCAGAGGAATGTTTCCTTTGGAGATCAGCATAGGAAACATCAGGAACAAAGGATTCCTTTGGAGATAAGCATAGGACACATAGGAAACACATAGGCAACAAAGGAATTTTTCCTTTGGAGAGAAGCAGAGGAATGTTTCCTTTGGAGATCAGCATAGGAAACATCAGGAACAAAGGATTCCTTTGGAGATAAGCATAGGAATCACATAGGAATCACATAGGAATCACATAGGAATCACATAGGAATCACATAGGAATCACATAGGAATCACATAGGAATCACATAGGAATCACATAGGCAACAAAATATTTTTTTCCCTTTGGAGAGAAGCAGAGGAATGTTTCCTTTGGAGATCAGCATAGGAAACATCAGGAACAAAGGATTCCTTTGGAGATAAGCATAGGACACATAGGAAACACATAGGCAACAAAGAATTTTTTCCTTTGGAGAGAAGCAGAGGAATGTTTCCTTTGGAGATCAGCATAGGAAACATCAGGAACAAAGGATTCCTTTGGAGATAAGCATAGGACACATAGGAATCACATAGGCAACAAATGAATTTTTTCCTTTGGAGAGAAGCAGAGGAATGTTTCCTTTGGAGATCAGCATAGGAAACATCAGGAACAAAGGATTCCTTTGGAGATAAGCATAGGACACATAGGAATCACATAGGCAACAAAGGAATTTTTTCCTTTGGAGAGAAGCAGAGGAATGTTTCCTTTGGAGATCAGCATAGGAAACATCAGGAACAAAGGATTCCTTTGAGATAAGCATAGGACACATAGGAATCACATAGGCAACAAAGGATTTTTTTCCTTTGGAGAGAAGCAGAGGAATGTTTCCTTCGGAGATCAGCATTTGGAACTTAGTAAGAACTTTCAGTTCTTAAGAATATTCAGCCTGACATTTGAATAGAATTGAAAATGCCTCAATAAATAAACCATGAAAAAAAATAAAACATGCACACAACCAAAAACAAATAAAATGGACTCAGGTAATGGCTCAGGTAATATGTTACCAGCTTGGTAAACAGGGTGGAATGGGTAGGATTTAGATGACAAACTTACAGTCAGTGTTGTGCTAGTTCAGACTTAAGAAGAACGAGTTGACCAACTAACGATCATGTACTCAATTATTAATTGATGGCGTTGACTCGATATCGCTTCGGTCACTTTAACACCGACTCCTGCTGTTTGTGTCACTTCTCCTGTTGTACAGAGCACAACATGTTGACACAGCCTCATAAACCCTGAAGTGAATCAAACAAACACTTAGTTACTTCCTCTTCTGATCAGGCCCTTTCAACTGATTTGTGTTTAAACCACCCTTGTGATCATTGAGCAGCTGTGGACCAGAGAGAAACTCTGTATTTTCACTGTTTCCAATGTTCTTCAACAAAGGCACTTTTGCCTTCACGTGCACAAGGTGCTTCTGCTCCTCCTATCTCACTGTGTCGCTGTGTGAGTGAGTGGGGGCGGGGTTGAAACTCTTATTTTATAGCACATTCTAAATAAAAAGGGATTTAATAATTTATCTGACTGATTGTATTAATTGATGAAAAAGCAGGAACAAATTAAATGAGGGTATGATACATTAAAATGCATCAAGATGCATCGTTGTGCATTTGAATCATTAGCTGCTGAATTGTAATCAAATCGTGAGGCTATAAGTTGCACACTTGTGGAGGTATGAGTGCACCTACTCACATCTGATCCTGTCCTGCAAAGCAGGGACAGTGAACCTTTAGTTACTATGTGAAAAATGTAACTTAAATTATTTCTCAGAGGATTATTACTTTTGCTGGAGAGAACTCGAAGTTGTTTGTAATTCAGATTATTGAACCCAACCAGTCTCACAATTGAGTCCATCCATTCAAATACATGCTGCATAGCCAGTAGTATTGTTCTAAACCATACAAATTGATTTTAACTCCTACTTGAGTTATGACAGTTTCCAAAGAAGCTTCTTAAGAATAAGCCAAGTAGAATGGCTAAATGTCTGAAAACAGAAAACAACATGTCATATTATATTTGCTTTTAAATGCTCAAGTGGAAAGCCAATGGGCCCGATAACTTTATACATCTAACAGGCTGAAGAAGATCTTTGGCCAATTATTATTTTGATGACACTAAGGGAAGGTGAAAGGGAGTAACTAAACAAAAAACTTCAAGCGTACAAATATAAGGAGTTCCTGTGTAACAGAACTGGGTCGCACTAAAATGCGAGAGAAAAACATTGTTCGAACGTCGTCAGACAACTTAGATTCAATGGTCACATTATGTGCGTTATTACATCCAGTTTATGTTTCCTATATTGTTAAACCAAGTATGGGTGATTTGTATTGGTCCTGAAGATCAACGAAGTGATGTAAAGGTTTTAAAACCACTAACACACAATATGGTCACACCAACGTATACTGTGCGCTATTCTGGTCAAATAACTGTTAGATACCCGACTTTAAATTACAGATTTTCAGTGGTTATATTCACAGGAGCAGAATCAAGTTTACCTACATACAAAATTGTATGTATACTGGAATGAGACTTTAATTTGTAATCCTAAACCTCATTCAAGTGCTCAAATTCAATCTTCTTTATAGAGCAATAGTACTTGGCCTTGCGATCCAGTAGAGGGTGTTCTTAAAATTTACTGTAAGCTTAATTTATTACATGCCCTCTTGAACTGTCATTAATCGGAGTTAATAAATAAAAATGGAGCACTCTGGGTATCAGAGTAGTGCTGATTGGATAACAAGGTACCAAAGCATCTTTTCACTTCACTCATCCGTACAGCCCTTGCCAGAAGACCTTAAAAAGTTTAGGAGAGTTTGTCAAACATCCATTTTCACAATTACAAAATACATTTAAACATTTTATCACACTGATAGCAGATGCTCTTAAGATGACCATTTAAGTGTCAACATTAAAATCACACACCTGCAGCGATTCTTTGTACAGGGTAAAACAGAGCAGTCCTTCCCATTGTTTGCCATTGACAGCCTGGACTGTTGTGGCTCGCAATGAATGACCTCCAACACAATTCCATGATGATCAAATGTTTGCTTTACGCTTATCTTTTAAACAATCTCTAACTTTGGGTTTTTAACTCTTGTCAATTGCAGAGCTTCAAGCAGCACTCTCACACACGCACACACACAAACACACACACGTCTGTCATAGTGGGAGCATCCATTGGCGGCACCTGAAGAAATCTTGAACTTCAGTGGACCATCCTTTCATCCATTAGTATTTTTCTGTTCTTGTAAGCAGGTTGAGCCTATTGTAACATTTTCCTTTAGGTGTGTGTGTGTGCTCCCATGGTAGAGCTTGCTGTCACTCTGGTGCACATGAGAAGGAACTGATTGATTGTTGAGCAGCCAATCAAAAATAATCAATCCTCATAAAGCACCAGTTATTCTACAACTAAACTTCATACATTTTATTATACTTCACAAAGACTTAATTAGCCTTGCCCTTTTACATTGTTTGTCTGTACATGTTCACTGTAACAATAAACCTGTTTGTGTGTGTGTGTGTGTGTGTGTGTGTGTGTGTGTGTGTGTACATGAAGTGAGCAACACTAGCGACCATATTCCTGCAGCCATAGTGACAGAATCCTCTTTAAAACTGCTAGCAAAGGATAAGCGCAAGGATGGTAAAATAGTAGCATCAGACTCTTTTCTCTATCCATCTGAAAAATTGGACCAGTCATGGCTAGTCCTCACAGCTGTCCAGCAAATTATATATCACAGCAAATTTACTGTATGTATAGAAAAGTATTCTTATTGTATTAGTAGTTTTTTTTTAATTCACTTTTTGACCATCAAACGTTCAGTATTACTGTCAAAAGATTACTTCCTAGAATTATTTTTGAGAAAAAAATCTTTATACAATTTATGATTCCATTACCAAAATCAAAGTCAAGTGTGCTTTTGTCTTATGCTGTGAAGTGAGATATAAAGCTGATGTGTCACTGCATTGTAAACATTTCCCATAATAAAGAATGTGAATAAGCAATAAAGGGATGACATTTTTCAGAAATCTGTATGAGCGCACGTCCTCCTGTTGGGCAATATTTATCTATTTGTGTGGCTTTAGGACAAAAATGAACATACTGTCATCACAACCTCCGGCTACATGACTGGAGATGGGCCCATGTAAATGAATGCTATCAGAGACAAAGTGTGATAAATGTGCTGTCAATAGAGATAGTACGCTGCCACATCACACTACCCATCACAGCCGAAATGAGCCAGAAGAAATCCCAGAGGCCCTTGCAGGCAACATCACACATCTACACAGTGCATGATATGCTGCCACCTTGCAGCTCAGTGATAAACTGCAGGATTTCCCCTTACTTTTTTGATTTTGATTTTTTAAATGTTGCCTTGTACCCAACGGGTCACTGTGCTGTCACATCACATTAATCTTGGTGCCAAACCAATTCGGCTTTAGTCTGCATCGTCTCTAATTTACAGCTTCTGTCTGTGGCGATCAAAGGAAAAGTAAATGGAACTATGTCTTGAGTAATCGGTTGATCCCTTTGCCGTTCGCTTCAGTGTCCTTATTATGCCAGGTATAGAATCCTACAAATAGCCTATACCTGTAGAGAGATTCTTCGTTCGGCTCCCTGATGACTGACATTATTTCACTACTCTGATGTGATTACTATTTTTGACCGGCTATATAAATGGGTAGCTGATTGCCTGTAGTCCCTGGACTGCAGCAAGACAATAAGGACCTGCTTTTGCAAAAATTAGAAGCACTTTTTGAGGCCAAACTAGAGTATCATGAGGCTCCAGATGGTCGCATGAGACAAGGATGTAAATTTAAAAAAGCCTGAAAGACCTCATTACTGTACACATCTTGTGCACAGTGACATTGACAAGGTTTTTATTCCATCTTATCTGAGAAACAGAATGCGATCAAACTTCAATATAAGGATGGCTATCATTAAAATGTTAACTAAACTACTCCTCTCACCAATAATTTAATTTTGACTCTGGCCTTAAATAATATTCTTATCTGTGCTTTTTTTTAAAAAACAGAAATATTTGAGTCCATTAATTCAACATGGATATTTGAGCTCATTTTAAAGAACTCTCAGTATCAGAGGTTTTATTCAAAATTTTACAAAATGATAGGATACATTATTGATAATTAAACTTTCCAACTTTATCCAAAAATTACAAAAGCCCCATCTTAAACAGTTCAAATGTAAATAGGGGATTTTTTTCTGCACACAGCATGAGTCAGTGTAACCTGGTTGAGAAGTTGCTGCCCCTCAACTAACATCTCACTCTAGCTACTCCTATGTTAAGCTGCAGCAATAAGATGAGATTGGTGTGCATGAGGAGCAACTAAAGAAAGGATTTGTAAATATCAATAACATTAATTGTAAACGTGGGCCACAGGTTCAAACACCATGTTGTAACTTGGGGAGAAAAAAGTGGCAGTCTCAAAGATGTCGTGCAAATTTCAGGTACTTGTACTCGACTTGAGTGTTTCGTTATACTTCTGCTTCACATCTTACAGGAACATACTCTATTTTTTTCCTGTATAACATTCATCTAAAGTCTTTAAATATAAGTCATATTATAATTGTATTATGTACAATTGAAAATTACATGTAGTGTTTTAGGGCTATTTTTTGCTGATAATATATACTTTTACTCAGATACTTTTGATACAGGACAAAAGTAGCCAAATTGCAAAAATAAGTTTCTGTAAATTTGATTTGACTCTTCCTCAGTGGGTAGATTTTACAGGTTAAGCCCCTGAATATATTCAAGGATAAACTGTTAAATTGACTGTGTGGTCTCAGCTTTAAACCGGTGTGCTTTTTCATATCACTGGCTCAATCCAGCTTCGAAGTTCTTCATTCTTTTTAAATCTCAGATACTTTTATGCCAATTTCAACCCAAAAGTCATTGCCTTGGAAGTTATTTAGAGGCTGCCCCACAGAATTATATTCCGATTGCTTCTTTTATGAGTCTTCTATCTTACTGTAGATGCTGAACATTGTCTGAAGCTGTATTTCCTTATGGTGATGGGCAATGCAGGGAAGTATATATGCAAATCACTTGACTTATTACCTCCCTCTTACCTTCTCATTGCAGATTACACCTGCAACCCAAATGCGGTAGACAGAAGATGTGTCAAAGCAGACTGGAGCATGTGCAGTTATTATCTAAGCAAGTGGCCGCAGCTCTGATTGAAATGCTTATTGGTGTGAACTCTACAGGCTGGGTGATTTGACTGATAATTCAAGTCTCTGAGGGAAATTGAAATGAAGACCTCAGTGTGTCAGGCAATCCACTCGTAGAAACTGTTTATGTTAATCTTCCCTGTGTCAACCAAGAGATTTAAGACATAACATGTCTTAAAGAGAAGGAAGGGTAACAGTTATGACAGGACAGATGGTAAGTGACCGTGACTTGATGGCCCACTGTAGAGATTTTTCATTTAATGTAATTGTTCCTTTTAGATTTTGCCATTACATTCTTAAGGGCAAATTCCCTGTTGTTTCCCATCAAGTGGCTTTTCACAAGCTTAGTATCTAATAGTTTTCAGTCCCATTTGACCACTGCGCTGTCATGAAGTATTAAACTGGAACAATACACCCCACCTCTATTAGAAAAGGTCAATGCTGCTAAATGAGTTTCTTTCAATTGAGTCTCTCTCTCTGGGTTTACCTCTGTTCAGCAAAACACTACAGAGCACTTCCCAACTCAAGAATTTTCACTTTCAGCAGTTGGCTACTTGGGCGACATATCTGACTGGTGGCTCATCTTCTGTGTCACTGAGCAGTGTCTGAGGCCAATTGTCACACCTGAAAAAGCTTTGAATTACATTCCAGCATCCCCTCATACCACCTCAGTAACCACAGCCTAATGCTTTGTCGATCCTCCCCCTATTTATGGATCACAGGGCACAAGAAGCAAGTGATGGGGAAATGTATAGTTTCAAAAATATTCACACGAACAAGTCGGAGAAGTAGCTCGGGCCAAGCAGTGTCTATCTGCAAGAGTCAGTGCAGGACACCAACATTTTAGGGATATATGTCTACAGACAGATGACAAAATATGTCTCTAGTCACTTTTTCCTGATTTCCAGACAACTTACATTGCACTGCATCGGAGGAGAACACGTCTGAAAGGTCTAACAATATTTTTTTGTGATTATTGGGAGGAGTTTTTCCTGTCATGCCTGGTAAGTATAGTTTGGTGCTCTACTCTTTGTCGTGTGTGTGTGTGTGTGTGTGTGTGTGTGTGCAACAAGAGATGTAGTAATGTTTAGGGAAAAGATAAGGGAACGGTAAGATGAGCAGATTAAAGTGAATTTATTTGTTTTAAATAAAGGGATGAGCAATTTAGTATGATTAAAATGTTGAAATATGAACAGCCCTAGACTTTCTGTGTATACCATGAAATCCTCTGTGCATATGCAGGCAAGGACAGACATATAGACACACAGATAAAATAAAGAAAGGGCATGTACACACCAAAAAAACTGCCTTCGATGTGACATATATACAGATATAGACAAACTTTTGAATATAAACGGTCGATGGTAATCAAATAGAACACAAATTTTTTTAATTAAAATGTTAATTTAAAAACATCTATTATAATTCAAATATTATAAATAATGGAACTTAAATGATATCATAGGAGGAAAATTGGCAGCCATAATTGTCCTGGCCTCAAATGGTAGATTAAAATGAAAAAAAACTACAATTTGAGAAAAGAAGAAAAGAGTAAGCATATTTGATCTGCCTGTATTTGTTGTAAAAGGCTGTGTAAGTGTGTGTTTAAGTGGTATGTTTATGATGGTGGTGTGCGTGTTTTTGTGTGTTGATGTTCAGTGTTAATATCTCGCCAAAGTAAGGTTTTAGTGGTTTTGTAATGTTTATATTAAAAGTTCCTCCTAGAGTTACTTTCCTGTTATAAATAACCCTCTAACAAGGTCAGCTATAGTCTGAACAAAGCTGGCAGCTCACATATTCAATCAAATAGGAGTTTGTTGATTATAGTTCTTGTGTTTTCAGTTCATAGGACTGAATAAACATTTTTAATCCATGTTCTGTTACTGTGTTGTCCATGTTTTGGTTGTAGCTGTGGATTAAGTGGAGTTGGCAATTAAGCCACTTACAATGAAAAAAGTGAATATTTACAAATCATTGGCGTGGAAGATGAGACTTGAGCTGCATTTACCCAAACTGTCTAGCAGTCCTCCAATCCCATTATACAGTATAATGGAGGATAAAATACAGGGTTCATACACATTTTGACGATTGGATTACCATGACTTTTCAATAAACTTCATACCAAATTTCCATGACCAAACATTTTGTGAAATCTCAATGTATACATGAAAAAGTGGCTAAATTTAGTATTTAAGATAATGAGAATTTCAAAGCATACAGTATACCTTGAATTAAACAAAAGATTGAGACAATAGTTTGATTGAGGTCTTTGTCTGTTGTAACCCAGGTCATGTACCTTTTCCATTTGTAGCCAGGCATTGTTAGATCTACACTTCCCTGGCATAGTGCACTATCCCGCCTGCTTCCCCACCGAACTTTTCAATTAGTATGCCTGCTTAAGTTTTGAGCATATTTATTTGAAAAGCATATGAATAATTTAAAACTCAGCTTAAATCAAGGACATGAAAATATGAATATAACAAATTTCCCCAAATTGGTTAGGGATGTGCAATACGTGGAACACTTGTAGGCACTTAACATAATAGCAAAAATGCCTAGAAATGTCCCGACCAATCAGAATGAGCCGGACACTTTTAGGCACTTATCATTGAGGCAAAATGCCTAGAAATGTCCCACTCATGGTGTTGGGGAAGTACAATACTTGGGACACTTGTAGGCTCTTTACATTAAAACAATATGTCTAGAAATGTCCCATACTAGTGGTTAAGGAAGTGCAATACTTAGGACACTTCTAGGCACTTATCATTGAGGCAAAATGCCTAGAAATGTCCCGACCAATCAGAATGAACCGGACACTTCTAGGGAGTTATCATTGAGGCAAAATGCCTAGAAATGACCCGACCAATCAGAATGAACCGGACACTTCTAGGGACTTATCATTGAGGCAAAATGCCTAGAAATGTCCAACTCTTGGTGTTAGGGAAGTACAATACGTGGGACACTTGTAGGCTCTTTACATTAAAGCAATATGTCTAGCAATGTCCCATACTAGTGGTTAAGGAAGTGTAATACTTAGGACACTTGTAGGCACTTATCCTTGAGGCAAAATGCCTAGAAATGTCCCGACCAATCGGAATAAGCCGGACACTTCTAGGCACTTATCATTGAGGCAAAATGCCTAGAAATGTCCCGACCAATCAGAATGAACCGGACATTTCTGGGGAGTTATCATTGATGCAAAATGCATAGAATTGTCCCGACCAATCAGAATGAACTGGACACTTCTAGACACTTATCATTGAGGCAAAATGCCTAGAAATGTCCAACTCTTGTTGTTAAGGATGTACAATACATGTGACACTTGTAGGCACTTAACATTATAGCAAAAATGTCTAGAAATGTCCCGACCATCAGAATGAGCCAGACACTTTTAGGCACTTATTATTTAGGCAAAATGCCTCGCAATGTCCCATTCTTGTGGTTAGGGAAGTACAATACAAGACAATTGTAGGTGACTTTACATTAAAACAAAATGTCTAGAATGGTCCAACACTTGTGGTTAGGGATGTACAATACTTGGGACACTTGTAGGCACTTAATATTATAGCAAAAATGCCAAGAAATGTCCCGACCAATCAAAATGAGCCAGACACTTCTAGGCACTTTTCATTGAAGCAAACTGCCTAGAAATGTCCAACTCTTGGTGTTAGGGAAGTACAATACGTGGGACACTTGTGTGCACTTTACATTAAAACAAAAAATGCCTAGAAAAGTCCCACACTAGCGGTTACGGAAGTGAAATACTTGGGACACGTCTAGGCACTTATCATAGTACAGGGTTCATACACATTTTGACCAATAGATTTTCAATGACTTTTCAATAACTTTAAACCAATTTTCCATGACCAAACATGTTGTGAGACCTCGGTGTATACATGAAAAGTGACAACACTTTGTATTTAAGCTAAAAATGAGAATTTCAAAGCATATAGTATATCTAAATTATAGAAATGGGTGAGACAGTATTTTGATTGAGGTCTTTGTCTGCTGTTACCAATTATTTTTCCATTTGTAGCCAAGCATGGTTAAATCTACACTTCCTCGCCATAGTGCATTATCCCGCCTGCTTACCCACCGAACTTTTCAACTAGTATGAGAGAGTATGCTTGCTTAAAACTCAGCGTAAATGAACGACATGAAAATATGAACATGACAAATTAATATGATTTTATTCAAGCACTTTTCCAGGCCTGGTAATAAACAATTCACAATTCCATGACTTTTCCAGGTTTTTCATGACAGTAGGAACCCTGAAAATAGTATACTGATCACTGCTGGTGGAAATCTGATGGCAGCTTTTGTTTCCCAGTGCAAAAGAGAGAGTTTTGAAGATCAGCAACTCATCACAGATTTCCATAAAAGACATTTTTGCACATTAATTCCACAGAGAGAAAGAAAGCATGTTGTGTCAGAAAGTGTAAACTATTTAACCCTTTTCAACATTTCTATGGCCTGCAAGACTGGGTTTGCATCTGTCATGTAACCTCAGAAATGACATTAGCCTCTTCAGGACTTTGGTGCCCATGCAATCTGTTGGTCCTGAGAAAAATAATCCAGTTCGAAAATAGTTAACAAATCAAGAGCACACACACAAAAAAATGCTGACACGTGACATACTGTCATGGCATTATCAGACACGGCAAGAACAGAGGAGACACTACTTTGGTTGAGGTCATAGCAAATATTTATTAAAAAAACAAAAAAAAATGGCAGTTTGTCTGTATTCTGAGTAATGATGTTAGTTTGTCATGAATCTGGCTACAAATTTATTATAAACTCGTCCACTGTCTGAGACAAACCAGCCCCTGTCACTCTCTTACAGCAGTGGAGGACAGACACTGACTCATGTCTCTTGTCCATCCTCTTCAGTTGTCATCTCACATTCTCCAACTCAAGGTAATTTAATGTAATGGAGCTTCCTGCAGTATGATGATCAATGTGTCTCTCCACATATTTTGAATATTTTGTTCATTCTTAATTTTAGAATTCCCAATTTTAATATGTAATAGTTCACTTCTTGTTGAAATTCAGGTAGAAAAGATCTGTGTATATGAAGGAGCAGTGGGACTAGACTGTAAACCAATTTGGGGCTTTAACCGGCACTGTAACTCGAATCCTAAGACATTTCTGACCAACTTTGAAGTTGCACATTCCTTGTTCTTCCATTCATCTTTCTGCAGCCAAATAAACTCTCTGGTATCCTCACTTTTTCTTCTTGAACCGCATGCATTTTTTAAAATCAACACCCTGTTTTGATTTGATTCCACAAAACAGACTCCAATCTCTATTGACATCATTACATTTGTCAAGATTTGACAATGTCAAAGATCAGATAGAAAGTTTAAGAAAGATTAATTTACAGATAATTTTACATTATATTGTTAAATACATTCTATTCATGAAGACCTTGAAACCTAGTTGTTTTCTATATTTAATCAGACAGTGAAAGTAAAAATACAGAAATCCTGCTCCAAACTATAGCCAATGTTGCAATATCCTTTTCAGACTTACTAGTAGGTAAAACAAAATTAAAAACATTTCATTTCTGCACCAGAAGACTCTTACAACATGTGGGCTTTGCTGGTTTATTTGTGACTTTTCAAATTCATAAATAAAACTATATAGCTTCATTATGTCATCAGAATTAACACCTCTAGCCAATTGTAATGGTAGCAATTAAACTTGCTACAACATACTCTGATGCAGGTAAGTTATACAGAAACGTAATCTTGAGCAGACAGGGTTGCAATTATCATTTGTTGAGAAAAAGAACAGCCTTTTTTCATGCACATATCAAATTATTTTTGTTAGAAGAGAGCCTGTGACTCAAGCATTTCACTGCCAGGGACTGCTTAATGTTATTGTTGTGCATTTGATAAATAAAAATCTTGAATCTTGTTAATGACTGATAACCTTAGTTTTGTACTGGTGACTCATAAGACAACAGACTCAGAGAAAATAGTGTAGCAATGCTGCCTGTTCAGCTAACTTGCACCAGCAAAACAAGAACAAGCAAATGCATATAGGCTACATTGCTGTCATATTTAGTTTTTTAGCCTCAATATAACATTATCAACTCCATTAACATTGAGCTTATGAGTTATAAAGGGTGCCGATGGAAACACATGAAATTCATGTTGATAAGCCCCAGGGAGTGTTTTTTAAACTCTTCAGAGCAACACAAGACACCGTCGGCAAAATGAAATGATAAGGGACAGATGAGTGGGTAGGAGCTGGGGGTGGCATAAATGATTCACAGTGGCCTAATTCACTCCTTCGGTCACTCTCATTCCTAATGTTTCAGAGCAATTTTACACCCTCCCTTGATTTGCTGGCAGTCGGCCTGTGCTTCACTCTTGGGAGTCATAAAGGCAAAGGCACCACTGGCTCACATATGCCGCTGCCCAGTACTCCCAAAGAGATGTCTTGCGAACACTGTGGACTGAGACAAATGTGTGCCCAGCAGAATCGGTATAACAGATAAGACTGAAACTTTGCCCTCAAGGTGAACTTTCATCTACTAACTCGAAGCCGGTCCTGCTAGATGACTACCGGCTGCTCCAACCTAGAGTCAGTGCTTTGATAAAACGATGGAGAGCCGTGGGATGTCTGCAGATATGGGTTCTGCAATCTGATAAATATTAAAAGGTACGAGTTCAGCTCGGTTCACTGCCCAGTGGTGATGGCTGGTTCGAAGCAGGTTTGTTTGGGTTAGATTTCTCCCGGCTCATTCCACAAGGCTAGAGATGAAAAATCCAAGTCCACAACAGCAGGCTATTTAATATTGCACACTTCAAATGCAATGTTGGTTTCCCCAGAAAAAGGTAGAGCATTTATCTCTCATCTATGGTTCTCACTTGTCTAACAGTCTCTGATATAAGCTCTGCATTTCTCACATTCTACTTTACCACATTTTTACACAATGGCATACCACTGGTCTTTCAGTGAGAAATAAAAAGAAAATCGCTTAACTCCTCCATCATTTTGCTATGACCAAATTGCCAAATGCTGTTTGACAGAATGAGGCTGGAGAGTTGCCTACAGCACCATTGAGAAAGGCTGTGTAGATTTTAATTTGACAGTCATCAAAGCCAGGCTTCTATTTTCCTCCACTTCTTTTCAACGCGTCCTTCAAACACCGCATTACAAACAAAAGTTGGCACTATTACTGTGAAGATCACAGGATAGGAGGACTGCTCAATATCCCAATTTAGGATGGAAAAAAAACTAGTTAGTTGAGGCGGCTGCAGCTCTGCACGGTCTCAGCTTTTCAATCGAGAAGTTATCCTTTTGGGTTTTGTGTGCAAAAGGCCACAAGTCCAAAGGAAAACAGTGGAGAGCTACAAAGCTTAACATTGAAATGACGCCCCTGAGGGTAAATTGGTTCTGTGGGCTAAAGAGAGGGGTGATGATGAAATCCCTCCACAGACATTAAATTGTATCCTGGGTGATGAGACTGTAATTGGATGGAGGGAAAAGCTAATAAAACTGTTGGATGCCAAAAGATTCTCTAAAATTAAAAGGCATTATCCAAAAAGATCTTTGGTTAGAAACACATCTGCAAACTATAACTGCTATATTTCTATTATCTGCATTACCAACAACTTCCCTCAGGCTCAAGTGTAATTCAAGTAAGTTTGGTCTTCAGTTTGTTTGTATTTGAGTCACACTACATTTGCCAAAGATGTTCAATCGTTAGTTAACCTAGCTCGGGTAAACTAACACTATAAATTTTCACATTTCAAGTATGAAAGTATACAATTGGCTGCAATGACCTGTAATGAATTTGGCTGCAAAGTTACTGCCACAGGAGGATACACTGCAAAAATTGGAGGGGGGGAAACACAAAAAACATTTAAACATTGATTATAAACCTCACTCTTGATTTTATTAACCACACCACAGAGGCTGGAAGCATGTCTGCTGACGAAAAAATTACTCAGATTTCAACCATAAAGAAACATACCAACTTTCCTGCCTCAAGGGGCTGAAATAAGTTAAGATTCAAGAAGTTATGATAGAATTATTTATTAAAATCAATCAATTAATGGGAACATTTATCAACAGATTAACCCATTATGAAAATATAAATTACTTGCAGGTATTTACAATATAATTGAAAAGAGCTCCACATCAACCAATTCCAACAGTAAAACTCTACTCGTGATTATGTCATACTGCCACAGTATGACTTGCGTTTGATTTTTAGGCAATTTTACTTGTAACTGTACTTTTACAGATTGGAATTTATCTTTTTTCTAAACTAAAACGTGTGAATACTTCGCCCACCAAAACTTGCTAACATAAGTGATAATAAAATACTGTATGCCTTGATATTTTCTGAGACTTTTATACCTTTAAACCTCACATAAATTCAAGCATACAACACACACAAGTCGTGGGACTGGCCATAAACCTGGTCACACTAGATGGCAGAAACATGATTTCTAGGGCATCAGGTAGAACTGCCACGTTTAAACCATGCACATATTGAAATGTGTCCATAGTTTTTATCATTTGTCATAGTCAATCATAATATGTTATTCAAGGTGGCGGAGGCCAAAATAAAGTGTCACTGACCACATGGTTAATGGAGGGGTGCAGCTGCTAAACAGCTAAAACCAAAGCAAATGGAGATATCTATCCATCTAACTATCTATCTATCTCTCTATAAATCCATCCATCTATTTTTCCTCAACTATGAGAGCTGGATGTCACAACCGGCAAAATATCAGAATCTATATGCACAAAAAGCCAGGGTGATATTGAATATAAGATCCCCATGTGTTCCAAAAGGAACCTATCTTAAGAGCAAGATCAGTGAGGTTGAGTTTCTAAATGATGTAAGGTGGCCAAACAGTGGTTTCTCTAATCTTCAAGCATGTTTTATTTTCTCTGTGTCTCTTCTGTGACATCCAACCAACATCTAAACAGCAGTGAATGCTGCAAATCTTCAGTACGTCATCAACAGATGTTTAGATGTCGGCACATGGACAGCTATACGAGTGAAAATGATCATCATCTTTGAATTTTAGCTGTGCGCATGCAAGATTTGTTTAACACATCTTTCAGGCTTAAAGGGCTTTATGAATTCAGCCCACAGGGTCTGGTCCCATTCCCAAACTCACAGTCTTAAGCTGCTCTGCACATTTAAAGGCCTACAGGTAGCAGACACAGACACTGTACACTAAACCCACATTCTAATACCACTTCAAAGCAGGACCCAGAGATGTATTCCATAATTCACCATGGTCTACTGCTCTTCACCAGCCTGTTTTTCTGCTGTAGTACAAATGTAGGCTAATTTAAAGGCCGATAAAATCAACAAACAGTAAATGAAAGTTTATGACATGTTGAATTCCGTGATAATTTTATTTTAAGAATTCATATTATATAAAGAAATTCATGTTCAAACACAGTTATGGGAGAACCTCGACAGATGGCTATCTTGTAACAGCAATCTGTTCTTCATCATGGGACTGATACAAAAAATATTACATATCAGACACTGTCAAGATAAACATCATATCCCTTTATCGAATATTTTCAGACATGATCAATCCTTAAATATTTATCAGGAGGACAAATTTCAAATGATAGAAGTCCTCGAAACTCCTGAATGTGCATTTACATCTCAATGTACAAATATACTGTACATTCCTAATGACTCATCCAATCTTTTTTTAATGTGAACTGGATTGTGCCATGTCAAGCATTTGTATTTGCAGGAGTGACAGGGTGTCATAAATCAATCAAAAATTGCCCCAAATGGTCGAAGACTGGTGTTGTCAACAGTTACTTTACCACTGTGGCCTTACACTAATATCACAATGATGTTATAAAGTGGCATTATGGGAACTGCAGGATCTAGGGATGAAAAGTAATGCACCTGCTGCTTATTTTCGGTCTTCAGTTTTCTTTTCTTCTTATCTGTCTTTTGCAAGTCCCCAAACCTGTTAGAAAAGTAAAATACTGAATCCTTGAAATTGCCCATTTAGGTCAATCTAAACTCTACAGCTCAGTGGTGAACCAGAACCAAGAGGAGAGAACACATTAGTCTAGTTCTAGCTGCTCCGCACTTGTACCACACAGGACTGACTTTAAGGTTCGCCGATTCAAGACTCTAAAATGACTGGGAAAGAGTGACATAGCAACTAGTTAACTATGTTACCTCTAGAACACTGAGATCACCTGCAGCAAGTTTATTAGAGGTTCCCAACAACAGAAAATCATAGATGCAGCTTTTGTAAATTACGATCCAAAGTTGTGGCAAACAGAGAGGCTAGTTTCAGTGGATGTATTTAAAAAGGAAAAATGTCTTTGCATCAGCATTTTACTAGATCTTGCAAATGCCTGCACTCCTGGGCTCTTATATTTGTTATCATTTCCTTATTCTCTGTTTAATGCATATTTTTAATTTCCTTTCCTTTTAAATGGCATTTTAAGATGTTCATATGTCTTCTTATAATCTATTCTCTTAGTTTGAAATACATTGTAACATGTTTTTATTTTCATTTATATTGTATATGAGGCACTTTGAGCTGCATTTTTAGGATAAAAGATACAACACAAATAAGAAAATATTGATACTGATATTCTTACACAAATATCATGTTTGGTGAGATCAGGTCCAAAAATCCAGATATAAAATGTGAATGTTAATTCTCGGCATGAAGGACACTAAAGTTGCTGATCCTTGAATAGGCTTGATATTCAAAAGAGAATATATCGACTACTTCATAAAATCCAGAATATAGAACAGTGTTACATCTGCACCTCTCTTTGACTTTTGTTTATTGTGCCATTGTGTGACTAAACCAGATCTTTGCTCACAGCCTCAGGCCCCTAAGGAAGACTGTAACTAGACAAAACAAGAAATAATTGGTATTGCTGAGAGCAAGTCTGTACTGTATGAGTCATTAGGTTTAGTTATAATTAATGCACTAGTGTAGTGCATGATTAGGAGTGCAGGACATAGACCCTATGCCCTGGCACATTAGTGTGTTTTATAGTCTGACATGCTGGGTGTGTGGGAGTTGGTAAGTGCTTTCTGATGCCATTCAGTGTTTTGGGATTGAATGTTTTACGGTGATAGGGTAACTATTGCATACAATTTTCAGGCTATGATACTCTAGGTACCAGAACTTAAACAAACACAGAATCATGAACATGCATACTCTCATGCAAATAAATTTAAAATGATGGCTTAGTTTCAGCTGGTGCTCCTGCTGGCCAGTGACAGACAAGTAGAATGTCAGTGTGTTGGAGAGAGGGAGGGAGGGGCAAACAACATTACACATGTTGCCATAGGGAAAAACACTATGTTATAGATCTGTTATGTTACCATGAGTTGTGTAAATTTGTTTAGCTTCATTCAACTGCAGTTGGACACATTAGAAGGTGCCAGGCTGCCACAGTCGAGGTTATTACCAATACTAAAAAGTTCACTGCACTGCATCAACAGCTTGAGAGCAACCAAATAATGGTGCATTTGATCAAAGATTCAGAGCAGAAACCAGTGGAAAAACTTCAGAGTGAAGTTAAATAATGCTGGAGCATTAAATGCTGCAGCTCTATCTTTTATCATGCTGTGTTGGTTTATGTCCCGGAGCTGTATGCTAAGTGTGCTCTGCTATCATTAGACTGACAGACATGCATGGATCCTCTCAGCTCACTTGTGCACATCTACATTTTACCTTCTGGTTGCTGCTGCTGTGTGATTGCTGAGGCACACCAGAAGGGCCTTGATCCCAATAAGAAAACCAAGCTGTACTGACAGGTAGTTTAAAATTAACATGTTGGCATTGATTTTCCACCTCAATCTATTTTAATTACCTGAATGAAATGTTAACCTTACAGATCTTTTAAAAGATATAGTGGGACTGATGCCCCAGAGCTCTGTCAGAGCATCCTGAAGATACTTTCATTAGTGGTTCCAAATCAATACCTCAGCTATGTAAATGAAATCACTCACAGATGCACCACTGCAGAAGATTACCAGGAACACGGGCTAAACTAGATCACCAATAGCATCCCCGGATCAACTCAAGTTCACTATATAAGGTTGAGATTCACAGTCCCCCCTATTGAACAAATCTCTAAATCTCCATCACTACACATACCATGAACTTCCTGTCTTTTTTATTTATCTTACTATTGCACTTCAGGGAACAGAAAGACTTGACGGCACTTACATCAGGTAATGCACTTTGTAGTCTCCACATGTAGCCCTGCTTTACTAAAACCATAAAGGACAGTGGGGCAAAATCCATGAAACGAATTTGCCGGAACAGTTGTGCTATTGCACTGGGTGACATACTCCTTGTAAATCAACAACAGAAAATCACAGCATTCACAAAGACCTGAAGGGATTAAAAGGATGTTGGATAATGTTTGCACAAACTAGACTGCGGTCTCGCAAAAGAAAAATCTAAAGTGTTAAATAAGAACCTTAAAGGTAGAAGGTCTGAGATGGTTAAGCAAGAGCGTTCCCCAAATGTCCAAAGTTTCACAAGTCACAAGTGTATACAGTCCAAATACCAAAGATACTGACTTTGTTAGAAGACTATGATACTTTACATTTGAACCCAGAGCAGAGGCTGGAGCTCATTAATTTCAGTTTGACCAAGGAGGATTACTTGCCTCGTTTAATGAGGTGGAACCAGGAGTTTTCGTCTAACCTTAAATAGAGTGTGTTGCCAAAGCAGATAGAGCTGCAGCTAACGAGATATTTTCCTTATTGATTTCATAATTATTTCCGATAAGTGGATTAATCAAAACGAATTCATCATTTGGTTTATGTCAAAAAGACTAGAAACAGCAGTTTGAAAAATGATGTCTCTAAATTCAAAGTCCATTTGCGTCAGTTCTCTCAACCACGTCTCTGGGTTGTAATCATCTGCTGCTCCAATATGCAGGAGATGATTCAATTGCCTGTGATGATTAATCAACAACCACCACCCTGGGACCGCTTCATCACAACTGAACAAGTCTAAGCAAATATCAGTGGGTTGTGAATAAAAGCTTCAGGAGAAAGGTAGCAAGTGGAGAGATTTCTTATCAAAAAGTAGCCCTACCTGGTACAATGGTTTGGATTTTGCGTTTGATTAAGTGTATAAAGACAACAGGACCAGATTTATTTGTCTTTAGTAAATTAATATATTGAGGCACACATTTATTGTGGATCCCGTTGTTCTGGAAGCTTCGACAACTAAACTGTACAAGATGTCTATTATAAAAGTCTACAAAAGGTTAAATTGCCCTGTTCCACTTGATGCTGACAGTCAGCGCATTGCAGTATGTCACCCTCACAGGCTGGGGGTATTTCCTGTTTGTTTTTTCTTTCCTTCTTTCATCTCCATGCTAACCCAGGTTCACAGTTTCAAAGTGAGGCCTACAGCAGTAAGGAGCCATGTATAAAAGTAACAGTAACCATTGATCATACTCCTGTGTGTTCACATAGCCCTGCTATTATTCACTGCCGTTCCCTCAGGTCCATTTCTTTGGCACTGCAATTTCTTTGAAATTGTGCATGACAACACACGCACACACACACACAGTAAACACTTAAATGCAGATAACAATAAAAAACATCTCTCTCCAATAAATGGTTCCTATTTTTTGCCATTTTTAATATGATTGGAAACATTTTTCCAGAGGGTTAACTGTGTAACAACACCAGTTCATGTCTTTGCTAGGTGATTGGCTATTGATTTTCCATCATTGTAGTAGATTGGTTGGTGGATTTTGCCGAACAGAGACAGGAGGAGAGAAATATGGTCCTCTGCCATTTAATTTCCAGGGCCATTAGTGTAGAGGAATTTGTCAATTGTTGTTCATAGACTGTCTTGTTCAAACATGACACTGCTTCAATGTATGAAGTCCATGACATAGCTGCAGTTCAATCATCAATTCAGACGCGTTATGGTGTAGCACATAACTGTGGAAGACTGGAATCACTTTCTAGTATTGTCAGATCATATGGTAGTTCAGCTTTCTACCAACATACACTGAGCCTATGTCTGCTGAAAGCTGGTCACATATGAATAAGGCCAGACCCTCCAGTGTCTTTAACTAACTGTGAAGTACTTATTGTGTTTTTGTATTACTTATTGTGTTTTTATGTTTTATGTTCAATGTATGCACATTTTTTACCAAAGAAAATTCCAGGTAGGTGTAAACCTACTTGGCAATAAATCCTTTCTGATTCTGATGTGGTATCAGTATTCACTTGGTGCAAACTGGGGTTTTTGAAGCCTCTTACTTTTCCTCCCGAAGTGAATGACAGAGAAATCAAGAGTGCACATGAGAGTGGCAGAGGCCTTTCATCTGCCACCAAATAAAAGTAAGTGAAAGAACAGGGCAGAGTTGAAAGAACAGGGCAGAGTTAAAAGAACCAAGTCATTGCTTCTGCTTCAGATTCTGTCTTTTTACATCTGCGTTCCATTCAGAAGTTCTTTCTCCCAGTCTTCTGGTTTGTTTCCTGCCTCTGTCCATACAAAGTTCATATTGATTAATGATTTGTCATATTAAAGAGCCAGTGTTTTTGTCAAAGGAGAAGTTGAAGTTGGTTTGCTAACAATTCTTACAAGTAGAGGAACTTATAAATTGCACTATCACTACAGTACTAATACTGTATTTCAAGCAACCCTTTCTCTCCATCTTTCTTACTGTGCAATTGCCATAGACTACATTTCCTACCTTTTACATTCTTCATTTTTTCAGAGACACAGAGAGGGAAAAGGTGCAGAGTTTGGGAAACCATCTCATGACTATGCTTTAACTATGTGAGAGCCAGAAGATAACCGAACCAAATTTTTCGACATGTCAGAAATCAATCAACCGTCAGAAGGGCGCACAGTTTATACTCAGCTAGAGCAATTAAAAACTACAGCAAAAACTTGTTGAGCAGCTGGTGTGTATGTACATCCAAACAGACTTACCCACTTAGACATAATAAACATGATCTGCTGACAAAAAAAGATCAAGTTAACTGCTTTGCAGAAAGTTTCATAGCTTGAACACATAACAGGAAGCATCTCAGTGTTGCTGCTATACAGAGTACATTGAGTAACATTAAACTGAAGTGAAATTCTTCTGATTACACGCAGGCATCATTTTGAGAAACTCGTGTAATTAGGTTGAAAATTCTACATCCATCTCAGGAGTTGCACACTCGGCTACGGACAATCAAAACAACTAAGCGGAGAATGGGAATTTATGAATGACATGAGATTGTTTGAGGTTTTGTCTGAGTGGTTGGTGTGACTTTATGGACTAATGATGAGCATATTAATGGCATATTGAGGGATACATGTGTCATAATAAACAGAAGAAAACAGTAGGCCTTCCAAACAGTATAATGGTGCAAGGCTTAATCAAAATGAAGAGTTTCTCAGGAGCTTCCGAAAAGACCTCTGTCACAGCAGAGGTAGCAGGGCAGCAGGTAATTGGGACTGAATTGCAAACAGGGCAAAACAGACAACTGCACAGGGGCACCACATCACCATGGGCCCTGAAAGCCCCAGGCCTACACGGTGTCAACTGGTTTGTGTGGAATTCATAGAAATTTCTGTTAGGGAGTTGGAATCATTACAGAACAAATATGAACCCACATGTTATTGGCCTTGAGGAGGATGCTCCTTCATTACCAGGTCTCCAGGCCCTGTCCTACAGTCAGTTAGACAGTACTCTCCCAGAGCAAATTTACACAGTGCAGGCAGCTCATTTTGGCAGCTGGTCCCACTCCAGGTTCATCTGTCCATGTAATGGGGAGCTTGATTAAGAGTAACACCAACAGTACTAAAATATGTCAGTCCAAGAATGGCATGTGTTTATGTAATATGCATTATGCTGCCACAGCAGGAGAGAGGCAATAGACAGTGAAAATGTTCTTTCATTACAGTTTTTTTCTTTATAAGTCAAATATTTGCAACGCCTGTTTCAAGGTAAGAGCACTACAGCATTTCTGTTGATTGAATCGTTCAACTTGTTTTAACAAAGTTTTAATGTTATTATAGGAACCTAAGACACATGGCGTCACAGCGTAGCATTATGGCATTTAGTTAAGTATATAACTAATTGCCATAATATTCTAGGAAGTAGTGATAGAAAGCCACATAGCAGCTCCACCGCAGTTAGCAGCCGACACGTCCCTGTGTGAAAAACACATGCCTGTGAAAGGCCACACATCAGCAACACATCAGCAACACATCAGCAGCGCAGCAGTCATGCGCTGCTGATCTCCCTGGCCCAGGCGTTAGACTAAAGCAGTTTTCTTTTCTTTTTTATCTCATTCAATTCCATTCTAAACCTGTTTGCAGATGTGAAACATACCGTCAGGCAGACTGTCATTTTCTTCTGATACACACTGTATTTATTTAGTGTCCCAACCAATGTAACTGACAGTAAAAATGCTTTGTTAGACACTTGCAGCATGTTTTTGTGATGCATTGGTGACATTTGCATTTTAAATCAATCAATCAATCAAATTTTATTTGTATAGCCCATATTCACAAATTACATTCATCTCATAGGGCTTTAACAGGGTGTGGCATCCTCTGTCCTTAACCCTCAGCAAGAGTGAGGAAAAACTACTAAAAACCCTTTTAACAGGGTAAAAATAAGTAGAAACCTCAGAGAGAGCCACATGTGAGGGATCCCTCTCCCAGGACGGACAGAAGTGCAATAGATGCCACGTGTAAAAACATTCATCATTAAAGTCTTTAGCGGCATTGATGCAGTCCCGCTGCAATCATAGTCCATGGTCAGCAACCAGCAGAACCACGATCCAGCATCCAGACCAGAGGCCACTCCAGTCCTCAGTCACCGTCCACCGCCGCCCACCAGGACCCAGCACGAGCCATCGCCGCGGCCCTGGTCCACCTCCTTTACCCAGTGCCAACGCGACACAGGGTCCGCCACCAGCACCACGATCAGCCCACACGACACAGAATCCGCCACACTGGGTCCACCACTGCGACCCCCGATGCGCGATCCACAGATCGTAATCCATGGTGTAGCCACAGAGGCCCTGGATCTGCGGGCGATAAAGCAAAGGGTTTCCGGGGAAGGAGGATAGGGATGGAGAAGAGGAAGGAGAAGCTGGAAAAAGAAGCTCCGTGTGTCATATGTCATTAAATAGAGCAAGTTACGTTCTGCCTCACTAATTAACTCTAACTATAAGCTTTATCAAAAAGAAAGGTTTTGAGTCTACTCTTAAACAAACAGATGGTGTCTGCCTCCCGAACTGAAATTGGTAGATTATTCCACAAGTGAGGGGCTTGATGGCTAAAAGCTCTGGCTCCTACTCTACTTTTAGAGACTTTAGGGACGACAAGTAAGCCTGAATTCTGGGAGCGGAGTGCTCTAGTGGGTTTATAAGGTACTAACAGCTCTTTAAGGTAAAAAGGCGCTATATTATTAAGGGCCTTGAAGGTGAGGAGGAGAATTTTAAATTCTATTCTAGATTTAACTGGAAGCCAGTGTAGTGAAGCTAATACTGGAGAAATGTGCTCTCTTTTCTTTGTTCTTGTCAGGACACGTGCTGCGGCATTTTGGACAAGCTGTAGAGTCTTTAACGACTTACTGCTGGAGCCTGATAATAATGAGTTACAATAGTCCAGTCTTGATGTAACGAAGGCGTGGACTAGTTTTTCTGCATCTTTTTGCGAAAGGACATGCCTGATTTTTGAGATATTACGCAAGTGGAAAAAGGCAGTCCGAGAAATTTGTTTTAAGTGACTATTAAAAGATAAATCAGGATCGAAGATCACTCCCAAGTTCCTGACTGTTTCGTTGGAAGCAAGGGCAATGTCGTCTAGCGCAGCTATATCATTAGATAATTTATCTCTAAGGTGTTTGGGGCCAAGTATTATAACCTCTGTTTTGTCTGAGTTTAATAAGAGAAAATTGCGGGTCATCCAGGTTTTTATGTCCTTGAGACATGCTCGAAGTTTAGTTAATTGATTACTTTGTTCAGGTTTTATTGACTCAGTAAAGATACCCAGGTACAGACAGTACAGGGAGAAGCTGTGCACCGCTACATACAGAAATATATTGGTCTTGGGCTGGGCATAATGGTATTATAGTCATCAGCATGATAATAGTGTGCCACAGGGATTTTGCAATATAGCCATTACCATGATTAATCAACAGCCTAACTAAATAAAAAAGTAAAACATATTAGCCATTTCAGCCACAGCCTTCATACAATAGCTGTCTGTGGTAAGAAGGGAGCCGCCAAACTAATCAATTGAAGTGTCAAAGTAGCATCAAAGAGATAAGTGGAGAGTACGAACCAGACGGGAACACCGAGGCGGCCACCGAAGAAGATACTTCATTATCTACAGTTTAAATCACAAGCAGCCCTCTGCTGCTAAATTATTACAGCCACAGTTAAAAGTACTACGGTGATATAATACCATTGCTGTCCAAACAGAGAAAAATACTGTGATATTAATTTTAGGTCATATAACCCAATATTGGCTCAGGTTTGACCCAAAGTAGACAACAGACCCTCAGGATTTCAGCTTTTCAATGTCATATTACAGGAAGTGAAACTCAGGACCAAAACATTCTGTCAGTGTGTTACGTATGGAAGAAAATATAGGGGAAAAATGTCAATGATGACCCCCTGTAACCCCTTAAGGACCCTTGGGGGTGCCCCGGACCCTGCTTTGACAAACCCCTGGTTTATACAAAACAAGCTGGTTGCGTTCCGAAAGTCCAAATAATCAACTATTCCTTGATCCTGATGGAATATGTCACAGGGTCAAGGAAAGATGAGAAGGTTAAGAAAGTAGAACAACAGTGAGGAAAAAATCGGACTCAAACAAAGTGAGCGCTGTGCTGTGCGCTGACAGCAATAACGTTTCCTGTTCAAAACAGGATAACAGTTCCCGAGAAAAGCCATTTTCAGTTTATACAAAGGAAACATTTAATCCCCATTTGCTCACAGGAAACAGATAAAACCGATTTCACTGAAAATTAATACAAAACAAAAAAGGACTGAAACGTTAACTATATTAAAACAACTTATATATTTGTGTTTAGCTGTGATGTTGATGTTGTGCACTGTAAGTTTACTATGTTTGCCGTTTACTGTGACTCCCGACTGGACCGATGTAAGAAATCAGACGATCATGTGAGGATCCCATTCTCTTTCATAAAGAATGGTCCGATGTTTCCTATGCTAAAAGAGATTAGATTAGGAAGCATGGAAACTTCTTTCCTTGTCCTTTAGAGAATTCCAACAGCTCTTATAATGGCGGCAGCTGAAATACTTCCAGGTCATTTCATCCAGTTAGGAAGGTTCCTAAGCAAAATGTACTTTGTGAATGCTCTAGAAAACAGCAGAAACTATTGCAAAAGAGTTTTCATGAGTTTTCATGACCTGATACAGTTTTCCTTTCAGGTACATGACAGCACAGCAGGCGCCACACAACCACATCAAACAAATAATCATACTCAATCACCAGGGCAACTCTCAAAGTGACTAAATAATAAATAAGTTGGAAAACACAATACACAACCTTCATTAACATCTTCACCAACACGTGTGTTTACCACAGACTGTGAATACATGTCAAAATGGTGGCTGCAAAAAAGATGATTGCACTGTGCCAAACAGCTGAGAGCCAGCTCCTCAAGCTAATAGCTAAAAGCTAACAGCCACTTAGCAACTAAACAAGTCAGAGAAGTGTGGACTCACTCTCTCACAGGACATGAATCCTCCATCTTCTCAGTGCAGTCTGTCTAATTTCTCCTCCATCTCCTGGTTAAATCAATCCATGGAGACACAGGTCAGTCCCACAGATGTGGGATCAGTTTTTAATAAGGCTGAACTCTAACGTGTGCTCACCTGGGGGTCGTTTCATACAAACCTGGTGGTATACATCCACGTGATAGGCTGGAAGTTAAAAAAGAAAAGCTGCAGTGGGATTTCATTGGGTGTTCAAGGGGAGTTCAGCAAATAGGAGGTGGTGGTGCCCCTGGTGTCCCGCCCCCTGCTCCTGCCCTGAACTCCTCTGTATCTGATATCATTAATGAACTGTGTGTATTCACGTTATCAGATCTTTCTGCTCATTTGCTGGAATGGAGACAGTATTAATACCATTAGTTACCCTCCTGCCGTGACAGGTTCAAAAAGAGTCATGCTGTTTATCTTAGAGAGGAGAGAAAGAGAGAGGAGGATCGCATTTCATGTCTTTAAAAGAGGTGGGAGAACTATACTCAGGTGGAGAAAGCGTCAATTATTTTACAAAATAAAAGTACAATTCAATAGAAACTAATTTGTGACATTAAGTTTCCTACTAGAGTAAAAGCAGGTACTTGATTTAGATGTGTTTTAATCGATAAAATGGTTGTATTTATGAAGTGTTTATAGTCTTGAAGACAATTTAAAGCGCTTTAGTCGAGTTTTCCTATTCATAGCACTTTCTTTAGTGCACATCACTCACACAACAGCTGTGTGTCAATTTGGGGACTGCATCCTTGCATCACAATGGCAGGTGTATCCTTCCAAGCAAGGCAAAAACATTCAAAAAAAATCCCTTATTTAAATGTAAGTAAGGCTTCAACTCAACTGAACAGCTAATGGCACACATTTATTATCATTATTTAATGAACTGAAGTACTTTCTTGTCGGTACCACTGTTGCTAGGTGACTGCTGGACAAGCTTTATCTCGTTTCTGAATGTTCGGCCTGTGTAGACCTTGTCCCCAAGGATGCAAAACCACTTGCCAAGTGTAACCTATTCCCTTGTGTAATGGACTACTGCTTCATTATGGCTTACTCTCTGCGATGGTCTCTTCTGAATCCATTTTAATGTGACCTGCCTTCTCTGATTGGATCAGTGGATCAGTTCCCCTCACATGATTGATTACTATCAAAAATATAAGAAAGACAATGCAAACATGTAACACAGTGCATTATGTAAATATAGTAGTGAGTAGAGAGCACAGACATCACATTATGTAGGTTCTACGCAAATAGCACCTAACTTTGCAGTACATTTACGATTGAAGAATGTGTAAAGCTAAACACGTCCCAGTGCAAATACTCTGTTTCCAAATCAAATATAGACTTATTATTTATGTCAAGCACTTAAATGATATTTAACTTTAATTACATAGAATTTACTGACCATATCCAATCATTAACAGCATTTTATTATCATAACATCAGCTCTCTTGATGTAATGCTGTTCTGCCATTTGCCTGCGATCGTGATGAGGCAAACCAGAGGTTATAATTTACCAGAGCTGTATAATAACTTGCCACAGCTTCCATCAAGGACACTGAGGTCATGTCGTAATATTTATTTCTGGGAACTTTGGGGGTTTAGATAACCTTGTTATTACCTTGTTAAAATCATACAATTCCTTGGTATATGTAAGGCCAATGTCACTATTTAAATTGGATTACTTTTATTGCAACAGAATAAATAAATGGGGGAAAGAGAGATAGTTAGTTTATATTTCAAATATGGGAAAAGGGAGTTTTTTTTAGCAATCATTGATTTCCAGATGAATTTTCTTGAAAGCACTCCATTTACACTCCATTAATATAAAATTGACTACACGTCTGTTTCCATCCCAGCTAGGGACCACTGTTGCTCGTCATACCTCCCTCTCTGGGCCCATTTCCTGTCTGCTGCTTCTAAACTTTATGCTTTATTATTAGTTCTTTAAAACAGCTTGCATTGTTTTTCGAGCGTTGTGCGTTGAGCTGGGACAGCAGTGGATTTGTCAAAAGTGTGGATTGTGTGTCAGTCAGGGAGCATAGCACTTACTCATATGACTCAGGTCTGTACAGGTCGTACCACCTCAGACCCCCTTAGCCTCCCTCCGAGCCTAATGTGACACAGAGAGATGGAAGATGGAGAGGCAGGCCCTGTGAACTGCAAGCCACTGGGATGAAGGAGGGTCATTATTGACTCGCCCTCGGCAATCACCTCACATCTTCCCTCCCACCTCAATAGATTATCCCGTGGGTGGGGGAACAGTCTCATCAGTTTTTCCCGCCCCAGGTTTTCAGTGCTGCCACTGGCTACCCCAACTGATGTGCTCCCTCCTTACCAAACAGCATATTTGCCATTAACTGCTGCCTTCAAAGACATTCTATCATCGAGGTCTGACAAAATCAATGATGACTGCCATGGTGAATGAGACATTTTCTAAAAACACTGTCTTGAAATAGGTTTTTCGAGACCTTGTGGGACATTATTTGATTTGACCGTGTAAAGAGATGAGAGGCTTCCCGTCCACATACGAGCAATCTGATTTAATGCAATGTAAAGTCGTGCCAGAGATAAGATGAATCTGCATAGAGATAAAGTGAGCTCAAATTGAATCTCCAATCAGTCGAGGGTCGATGCATGGATTTCTATTAACCAGCCGGGCTGCGGACCACCTCCCAGGGTGAATTTGTGTCACAATAGAGATATTAATTGATTCATGTGGTCCCACACTATCGGGCTGGAGCCTTAACACAAAGGCAGCATAGGGTAAGCGATGCATCGTCACACCAGTGTCACCAGGGCCTGCTCCTTGATGCCTCCACACCCCCCATCAGCCCGTTTGGCTCTCCAAAAGCATGCTACTGATTGATGACAGGGGAGGAAGGACAAGGAGAAGTCCTGCAGAGCCTCCTGCACTCGTCATCAATACAAACTGTGACCCGTCCGCGGCGGAAATGTGGTGGAAATCAGTATCATTATTCATCAAAGGATTGGAATGTGTTTAAATAACTCAGCCTGCCTGTTCTGTTGTGGTGTGGATATTAATAACCAACCGGTGAGAATCAAATCATCGTTGCGATTCTACTGTGACTGCTCACTTAGCAGAAGAGTGTCACGACGAGGAATGAGACAAAAGAGCAAATAATGAACAACTCGTGTGGAGCTGGAGTGAGAGCGGTGACAGCAGGTAGGCTGGGATTAAAACAATGTCATCACTCTATTAATCACTGAGCATTATAACCACATTCATGAAGAACCTAGAAAATCTGTATGTTT
This sequence comes from Pseudopleuronectes americanus, assembly GCA_038501795.1. Taxonomy (NCBI): domain Eukaryota; kingdom Metazoa; phylum Chordata; class Actinopteri; order Pleuronectiformes; family Pleuronectidae; genus Pseudopleuronectes; species Pseudopleuronectes americanus. Next base: position 17,190,607 of record CM076731.1, read on the forward strand.
TCTGTTGATTGCCAGGAATAATTTTAATTTCTCTGCAACTGTGTGTGTGTTTTGTGTGTGTGCGAGTCCTGTGATTAATGTAATCATCAAGATAAGCATCCCCAGATACACAAGAGCCTATTTTTCATTGCGTTCAGTCATCTAGAAAGTCTCCGTTCCAGCGCTTGAATGCAGCCTTTCAGAGTGAAACAATGGCTCCTGCACTAATTAGAGACACTGCTGCTGCGACAATGAGATTTACACTGTACTCGAAAGCATTGAGATCAACCTCAAACAGTCAGAGGTAGCAGCAACAGAAGAAGAAGCAGCAGCGGGAGCGACATATCTGAGAAACTGTGTTTTCTCTCCAGCAACGTACAAAGACGAAAAAAATAAATAAATTTCCAGGTTTGTTGTTTGTGTAATCTGCTTTGAGGGGAGAGCAATCCTTGTCCTTTTGTGCGCCGCACACAATGGAAATTGTGTTTTTCATCCAACGCACATTATGCAGCCTTTCATCATCTTTTAAACACAGTTAAAGGAGATTTATTGCCTCAGAAGTAAAAAGAGAGAGTGTAATGGAGCCTGGGAGACAGCAGCGACAGCCAAACAATACGGCCCAGCGTGGCCTCTGACCTTCATCACATTGTTGGTACTATTTATGGAGTTCGCTCCTCACACTGCCTTTGCACTCTCCTCTAGCCTGGGTGCCAGACGAACTTAGCCCCGCCCACAACATTTGTTGTTCGGGAAGTTCGGTCTGGAGTCGCTCCGTTGGGGAGAAACTATGCTCGAACAGAAGCTGTTCGATCCAATCAAATCTTCAGGGCGGGCTTTATACGATGATGGACAGGTGATCAAGAGTAACGTAATCAACCACGTCATCAAAGTAGGCTTGGATAGAATGCCTGCCGCTGGAGAGCTGAGATGTGTAGATGCTGCATTTGAGTCTGTTTTAGGAGACATCGACAGCGCATTCATTTTGAAAGAGGAACAGAGAACGCGGAGGCGACGCCAAAGCGCCGCGTCGCGCTAATCCCTATCGCGCCGGCGCTTGGCTGTTAAACACCGGACGCTGAAGCGACGCTGACCCGCCGGGCAGCGCTAATAATATCACCGGTTGATCCAGTAGTATTCAAGCATACCGGTATACTTACTTGTTGCTCCAACATTAAGCAACAGCGTCCCAACATTTGTCTCTCTTGGTGTTGTCTTTATACAACATGTTCCGAGGATCATACAACTCACTGCACTTCTCCACTTCAATTATTAATTTAATGTCATCCATGTTGAAGAACTTCTCCGCTGTTTGCTCCGTTAAATGTCGGGTGTGGACGGTAAAGACATTTAATAATGTCATTGGTAAAACTCCAGGAAAACAGAAGGGGACTTCAAAGTATTTAAATTAATTTCAGTGTGTTTCCTGTCGCGATACGCTCGCGTCAAGCGGAAAAAATAGACTCGACGCCGAAACGATCGCTGCACAGCGCGAGGCAGCCTTGGGGCAGAGCGGCGCTTCAGCCTCCGGTGTGACCCGCACAAAGGTTTAACATGGGAGTGGATGGGAGCCAGCTGTTATTTAAGGCTTGGCGCTGCGCTTCAGCGTCAGGTGTGAACCCGGCATTAGTAAATAACTCACAATGATTCGCTTAACATACGTCACATACTACGTTGCTCTGATTGGTTGTAGGTCTATCCAATTGAGCGAAGAGGAATTATATTTCCTGGTTCGGTTGAAACACGCCCCATAATCACAGCCCAATGGAGCGGTCTCAGACTCACATTCTGACTAGAATTGTGAGTATGACAACGTCAGGCTAACTCTCCTCTGCATGGGTAAGAAAATCATCTGTCAGCGTCCCGTCTCTCATTTAAAAAATGCAGAGGCAGCAGTGTATTGATAGGAAACGGAGCGCAGAGGGCAGGAAAGGGTCAAACAGTGAATCGCCAGAGCTTATCAGCCACTCATAAAACACAGTAACTAGATGTGACATCACTTGTAAAGCACCACATGGAGATTAAGCCCGTCGTGCCCTCGATCAATGGTTCATCAAGACTCCACAATTAAAGAGGTGGCTGAGAACTAGCGGCTCTGATTTGGTGGTCGTGATAAAAAGAAAAGTCCATTAAAGTTGCTAATTAAATGATAAGCCTAAATTAAACACGGGTCAAGAGAATGAAAAGGATTTTTTTTTAAGGAGAAATATCTGCCAGTAGCATGAGGCAGGGGGCAGGCTGGTGTCGGGGGCCTTCAACAGCTCTTCCATCACAAACTCATAAATGCTTAAACATAACTGTGCAGAGAGCAGCAGGGGCCACACATCCAGCTGCAGCTCTGGGAGCAGGGACAGGTTCAAATACTTTTTAAAGTAGCATCACATTTGCATGCATAATTAACGGTGACATTATTTATTTAGTATAACAAATGAATGCCACATAAACATCTTGAAGCATCACATCATGAAACTACAAATATATTAGTGGCTGGTCTTCCCAAATAATCATATCAAAATCTTATTAACAAATAATGTGAATTTCCACCTTCCAAACCAATCTGAAAAAATGACTCAGACCATGTACTTTATCTGTTTGCACCTATTAAATCACAATACTGCATTGAAGTCACTGGCGCTTCATACATCGATCTGAAGTGTGCATCGGTGTCTAAACTTCCAGCTTGTCCACAATTTTTAACGACACCATATCTTTATATTGTGTGTGTGTTGTTTTACATGTGTGGTATTTACTGCTTTTATTGTGTTTTTTCGCCTGATCTAATGCATCAGGTCAAGATAATGGATTTTGTCGAATAACGATGATGACAATCGCAGCACCTTCCCTTCGGATTACTTAAATATGTTTGAATCGATTTGGCATTTTACTTCTAAAATGTTTGACCGTTTGCAGATAAATTCAGAGGTTACACTCTAATTACTTCATGTCATATTTTTGAAAATAAATCATAGCAATGCTTGTAGGAAATAATGCAATCTAATGGCTCGAAGGCCTGTGTGAGCAGGTGGATTTTTAGGGACTTTCTGAGGTGTCCAGAGATGGGGCAGTATGGATCTCTTCTGAGAGAGTTCCTATCATCATAGGCTATCATCACAGGCTTGAGCCGGGTTGGAGAGCAGACCTGTGTCCTTGGGTTCCAAGATGAGATGTAGGGGTGGAGGAGGTCAGACAGGCACTGGGGGGCTGTCGCAAGGAGGAATTTGTATGTGAGCAAAAGGCTTTTTTTTAAGGATGCAGGACTTGACTGAAAGCCAGAGAAAATGGATGAGGCACCAGCTCCTCATCCGCCAATGCTGCTAGCTCATGTATAATTATTTTTTTCAGATAGGTCACACATGAAAGAGACCCTGCGATTGAGGCCTGATATAATTCGACCAATCAGAGCACTGTCTAGCAGGCAATCATTCCGTAGTGTAGATCTGTGTTATTAGGGTAGACCGAGTGTAAATGTCATAAAATGTCAAAGCCCCTCAACCCATTGTACATGAGCCCCAGTCTGATGGAGACATACATGTTTTTTAGGTTGGTGCTTTACCTTTTAGTGATTTAGTTTGCACTAGTGTGACCAGTTCGATTCTAGAAGGGTGAAACCTCGGCCCCCTTCTGCTACCGTCTCTCTCTGTGATGGGGGCGGTTTGGCCTAGGTGGTAGAGCGGGGGTTCTCCAACACAAAGGTTGCCGGTTCAAACCCCACTCTTCCCCATCTGCATGCCGAAGTGTCCTTGGCAAGATACTGAACCCCTAAATGCCCCTCATAAATGCTGAGTGTACTAAAAATGTAAGTCGCTTTGGACAAAAGCGTCTGCTAAATGACATGTAATGTAATGTGATGAGTAAAAAAAAATCATGCAAATAGCATTGTTGTTAACCAACATCGCGGTATTTTATTTCTTTTCCTGTTTTATACACGATTTAGAAAATAAAACACATTGAATAAATACAAATTTAGAAAGCAACGGATTTTAGCCGTATGTTCACAGCAACAAGTGGTTAATCTTACGGAGCTCTCTCAGGACTAGCAGAAGGATCCACGTTGGGGAATCCATCTTGAAGCAGACTCGGGCCACACACTGCAATGAAACACTTAAGACTGGGCATGCAGATGCTGAAGTGGTCCCCATTTACACAGACAGAGAGAAATGGATTGGCACATTGATAAAACGTTAATACATCTAGAAACATCTGGAGGGGGAGGAAAAAAAACATCTATATACACGAAGAATAAATAAAGAGAGAATAGGTCCAAGACAACTCTACTGTACAGATATGTCCATCGCATGTGACGACTTCTTTTCTTCGCTCCCTCCCTCAGCCAAACCTTCAATCGTCAGTCTCGCCCCCGGCAAAGTTCAAATATAGTACAGTACGACATGGGATGCTTACCAACAGCAGATTGCACCATTTACAGTGTTACAAACAAACACAAAACATCACCCAGTGGTTGGCATCAACTGTAGTTCTCTTTCAGTGTTTGTTTATAGTAAGGCAGAAAACAGCGGAGCTCTTTGAATCCCGTCGTACAACAGGTGGTCCGGCTGCCCAGACAGTGGTCACATACAAAATGAACTCCACTCCTCTGTTAGTGTCCTCTGGTTTGAAAGGTGTTAGGTGGCACAAAACAGTTCACGTTGGATCAGAGCGCCGAGGGAAAGCCAATAGGGCGTGTGTCAGTAGTATGTTACAAGTTGTCCAGTGAGCATTTTCAGTCAAGTCTTTATGGCAAACGACATTTCATCCAAGCATGGCAAAGAAAACAACCAGAGCTGTATACACGGACTCAGGAGCCGGGAGCAGAAATCCAAGATGCACGATACCGGCAGCACACCTTCTCCTTGAGGAGCAACCAGGAGAGAGGGATGGGTGCTATCTGACCTCCAAGCAGTCCAGGTACTCCTGGGCCAGGTCATAGCAGAAGCGGTACTGCTCCTAGGGTCACAACAGAGGTTCAGTTTCCAAAACTCACAGGGATGGTTTATCACAATAAGAGTAAATCATTTGCAGTAATGAATTCAATGAGTTACTGGTCGAGCAATGTTTATCTACCTACTAATTCCACAAACATCTAAACAAATAAAACATTAACAGGTGATCAGTGCTCTGTAGAGGTCAGTAGGGGCGCTAGGTGCTCTGACGGTCAGTAGGAATTGATGATTTATTATTATATAATAACAGACAAAGATACAGACGGACTGTCCAATGATTGGGTGCCGATCTCCGTTATGGTAACAACATTCATAGAATCACTTTAGGTTTGGATGTTTGACTTTAAATTAAGAGCCCAACATTTTCTTTGTTGCTGCAATGCTTTCAATCAAGCTTTATTCTGAAAAGTGGTGGACTAGGGTCAGTAGATTGTGTCGGTTGTTTAACAGACCTACCAAATAGTCAACATGCAATATATGAAAAACATAACAACAGTTTAGTAAATAATTCAAACATATATAAACCACATATGTGAACAGTAATTAATAAAATTTAGTTTCATTTTACGAAAAGCATTGGCTATATATTCTTCCTTGCAGATAAACCAGATAAACCAGTTTTCTAACTTCCCTCTAAACCTTAGAGTGTTCAAAAAAATATCTTTTATAAAAAGCGTAAAAAAGGGAGAGTAGATTGTAAAACAGTTCAAGGAGGACTCACTAATGGCGAGGAATAATTCTGAAGCAGCTCAGCAGCATTAACTCTGACTAAAAGAACAGAGCGGTCTAACCAGGCAGGCCTATTCATGATCCTATCTGATGATCCTTTGAAGTCTTAAGAATCCTCAAAACTTAACATCACATGTTTGAGAGATAAATTAAGGCCATGAACAGTCACGGACAGGACTGTGATGATTCATCCAATGTCTATAGTATTTGCCTGATCTCCCCCCACTCAAAATCCACCATGTCTCATATGCAGCAGCTGCACTGCATCTTGGTCTGTTGAGGTGACTGTGGGCGGAGAGATTGGTAACGCTGTCTCCTCCACAATGTAAGAGGGCTGAATGTCACTGCTAAATAATGGATCGAGGAAGGAGAAGGCCTTGCTTTTTGAATCTTAAAAGGAGCAAACACAAAAACCTGAGGTTCCAAAACAAATATCCAATTTTCGCCCACCCACTGCTTTGCTTAAGCTCCGTATACAACACACTGCATAAAAAATGTAATTCCAAGTCATTTAAAACAGAAATTTAGAGTGGAAAATATCCCTTTATAGCATTTTTTCAAAATGGATGTTGAATAATACAGTTGGCTTCCCTGACAGTCTTGTCTGGGCTGATGTAAGAGCATAGTTTCTTTTCAACATGTTGTAGGAAGCAGAGATAAAAATGCCCACTTGCTCACCATTGTCTCCACCATGTTCGGCTTAGAATTGCGCAGTGTTTTGGCAGCAAAGAACACGTCCGACACGCTGTGGTGACGAATCATCTCCAGGATCATGGTGCAGGCACAGAAAGTACCACTTCGGCCGCCGCCATTGCTGCTCCAGAGGAAGAAACGAAGAGACAAAAACACACAAACAGAAGAGAAGCAGAGAAGAAGACGTGAGTGACCTGATAAAGACGTGCGCAGCAGCTGAGACAGCATCTCAGAGGGAGGCTTCAGAGTGAAATGTCACAGTTTGACTGAGCATGGATCAAGCACGCTGTCAGAAAAAGGCCAACTGATGAATGTCTGAGTAAGGTTGTCATTAAAATACAGGACTGGGATTTAATCAGATATGAGATGTCTGACACACAGGCTGACCTCCAGAGATCAAAAGGCCCTGACATGGAGTTTGGGACAAATGTAATGGAAGTCAGGCACTGGAAATCAAGCAGCTCAGCTAATGACACAAACACTTAATGTCTCATTTTTCCTATGTAACAGAGATAATGAGATTTAAAAACTCTCAAAATCATGTTAATTTTCAAGAGTGACCATGACCAGTTTTAAATAACAGCACCAAAATGAACGATATGAATGCGCTCCGGCATCTTATTAGAGCACAGTCTATTTTCAGTTTCAAAAATTTTCCAGACAAGAATAAATTCATGAGCAGCTGTTGAATTTATAAAACATTTTTTTTTAAATGTTGGAAATTACATAAACGCACTGAAAACAGCAGCAGATTACAGTATTGGCTATTAAAACACATAAGTAGGATGCAGGCTTATGTTCTGCAGACTTACAGACAGTGGACGATGGTGCGTCCTTCTCCACACTCCCTCTGCCAGTTGTGAACCTGAGCCAAAAGGCTGAGGAAGGCCTTCTTGGAGTCGGGCACGTCACGGTATGGGGACCAGCGCAGGAACTGGAAGTGACGCACCACTAGCTGGCCTTCCTGAAGCTGTGGAGTCACACAAAGTAAAGGGGGTCGCCAAAGTGAGAAGGGTCTTGTTTTTTTAACAATATAATTCGGTGAATATGCTTTGAACTCATCGCACATGCTCCGCACTTCACAAACTCATTAAAACTTCTATCTGCTTATGAGCCAGAGGGCATTCTGTCAACACTTCAAACCTGGTCCAGTGCAATGGTGCAGCGTCTGTTCTTTACTTATAATGGGCTGTTAAAGGCACAGTGTGTAGCAGACACTGTTCACTGGAACCTGCCACATTAAGGATATTATCAAAATTATCAAATGACATGAACATAAACTTCTCCTTACCAAGCTGCAACAATTTGTGAAAAAACAATAGAGAAAAAAACTTATATATAGAGATGTTCTATAACCTTTTGAAAAATCAAACCAACACATTCGATCTTTTAATATTATTGTAAATGTGAAATCCAGTGTGTAGGATTTAGAGGGTTATGAAATACAATATATAGATCTTCTTGAATTTGTTAGGTTGGAATGACCTTTCATATCTACATCAGGAGTATGTCAACTACAGTGGCCGAGAAGGGTCAAACCAAATATTGGCTCCAAAGAAGACCTTTCAAATTTTCATTGTACTAGAGATTCACTACGACATACGGAATCTTCTTTTTCCTGATGTAATTTTTTGTAAGTGTGATTTTCCAAGCAATTTTACCTAAACTGACGCAGTATGCTGCCTTCACAGACGTTTTGGCCACATGGGGGCAGTGCATCATGCTTGAAAGACATATTAGCTATAAAAACTCAAAATTTTAAAACGAGTTAAGCCTCATTAATGCTCAACATCAGATTTCTATAAGAAGCAGAAGGCGCTTTCTGTCCAAACTCATTCACATTCATTTTGTCAAAGATTGTGCACATCTTCCTGAAAGCTTGCAGATATGGACGAAAAGGAAGAAACAAAGCACTACCACAGGAGCTCATGTTTAGTGTAGCAAATAGCTCAAGCAGACTATTTTAGGACATGAGGAATACACTTGGTGAGTTGGTAAGAAACTAAAAAGGCATCTATACAATGTTACTTTGCCTGGGAAAATTTACCGTATTCTTTAGATGTACATTATCACAACCTCCTCCACACCACGCTGCCCTCCAGTGGGTGTTTGGCTTAATATCATGCCAATGTACAGGAAGTAAAGGTACGATGGTATGTGGTTTGAAAAAAATTGATTTATGCATCTCTTTTTGTGTATTAAGACAAAATAAATGAGCCTTTAGCTGTTTATTATTTTCACATTCCGCAAATATGGTGCTGTATCTATGGTTACCAGATTAAAAGAAATTCCAATATTCACTCCCTTTCTGGCTGGTTCGGTCAACACTAACTACTGAGAACCACATCTGGCTGCTTAGTCTCTTGATTGAGTTTTAAAAAAAGCTTTTTGCTGCAGATTTGTGTGGAGAGAGTGATGTCATTATGACCAACTCTGTTCACGTTAAACATAAAAATACATTAATTATGTAGCAGCTTTAAGGAGAAATATCTTGAATTGTGTAATTTGTTTTGGCATTGTGAGGATACAGATACAGGATCTACATGTTTGTCCCATCTCAGCATGTGCAGGTAAGGGGGCACATGAGGTTTTTTTAGCTAAAGGGAGCTCAATGACAAGGACACCTCTGTTTGACTGGCTGCTGCAAACACAGACAGGAGACTGTTGACTGAGGTCAAAGGATGGGAGCTGGAAGTGTCACCAAAGTGTAGCATGGTAGCTGGAGTTGGACACAATTTTCCAGACAGCACCCAGACATGGGTGTATAAACACACAGACACACACAAACACACACACATACACAAATTCAGTAACACAAAGGCGATACTGAGATATGGGATATAACAGAGGTACTGTTTGTTTCATAATCACATAATTGCTTATTAAACAGGTATTGGTACTATAGTACATGTGGCTAATGACATTATCCTGTTGTTGATACAGTTGCTTTGTTGAAAGTAGGATTATTACGCTGCAAATCATTCTGACCGCTGGGAACAACAAATGCCAGCTGGGACGTAGGTCACCACTCAGAATCATTAAATAGGCATCAGGCTTCATTAACCCCTCTTAAAAATAAATGAATTGTTTCAGTGCCAGAAAAAATGCCTCCCACAGCAATACAGAGCTGGAACAGCCTTTCGCCGAGGCTGAGCTTGAGCAGAGGTTTTTTGTCTATAACAAATATTATAGAAAAAGGTTTCATTGTATACGAAAAATAAATACATAAATAAATGCTATATTTAAAGGGTGATTTTGCCATTAATGTTAACTGACATCAAACTTAACTTTCAAGGAAATAATAGTTTGATCGATTGGGTTCGTTAATGTGCAGAGAACAAGATGTCAGCAATTACATCCAGACAGAGAAAAAAAGGTAGGACGATGTGGAGGAAATAGACAAAACAAACAAAAGAAAAGTTGAGTGAGCAATCATCGAAATGCCACCACCACCCCCTTCTGTCAGAGCAGACCAATCATCTGAAGCTGCTTTCAGACATGAACTGAACTCCGGATAATGTCCTGACCTGCTACAGGAGGGGCTGTTTCAAAGTGAGAGGCTCCACACTTTTTCTGGAGTTTCTCCTAGCAGGCCTCTGGTAAGAAATCTGGAAGAAAACTATGCCTTAGGGGTCAACATGAGCAAGTGATGATCTTTCTAACGCACTACAGGAATGAAAAATATGATAAAATCAATATCTCAGCATTAAAAAGGTGGTGCCATACACATATATGTTGCCTGACCTTTTGGTGACAAGGGGGCGATACTGGTGTCACTGTGCTCCATACAAAAACCCTTGCAAACGCATCTGAGAATCTTCTGCTGTGTTGTTTATATGTGAAAAACAAACTGTCTGGACCAGAGTTTATATCTGAAAACTGCTCAAGTTGTATTGTCCAGCCAGTCCCACCTTTAAACTAACCACCTATCGAAAACCCTACATGGTATGCATCGCCCAGCACATACAAGAAGGGAAAAGCTATGAGATGTCTCCCTCAACTACCAGAGCCCTGAGGTTACCCAGGTAACCAAACACTCCCTTTGAAACTTGCTCAGTATTTCGCTGTAGCGCATGTGCTCATCTCCAAGTCTGCAAGTTTGGTAGAAGTAAAAAACAGATGGTGTTGGCGAAGTTTCTCCCCTCAAAAAACCTAAACAAAATATATTTTTGGGCTCAAATATTCTACACTCCGAGTGGAAAACTGAATCATTGTCAATCAAGCCAGGGGCAGCATTGTAACTCATGAATTTCTCTCTCAGCTTCATCCTTGCTGGGAGCACAAAGGACAAAATCTTCCAAATATGCAAAATCCTGAGCCTCGTAGCCTGTACAGGATTCAGAGCTGCTTTGGTACATTTCAGAGGCTACTCTCTAAAGAGCAAAAATTCTCTGTCCCCTGGATACTAAATATACTTTGACAGTAGGCATCTTGTAGAATTAAAATGTGAACCAGGTTGCCTGGTCAAACTTAGTGGAACAGAGCATTGTGTGCGAGCATTGTGGATTCAAAAAAATCCTGAACGGGAAGTATTGAACTTTCTTTTCTCAGGATAAGGAAATACCAGGAGTCCGTGCTTGATGTCAGCCTCTGGCACAATTGGAGTTGCCTCAAGGCTTAAAACAGAAGACGCTTTGCTCTCCAATGCCCTTGTGGCCCCCCCTACAGCCTCTGTAAACACCACACCATTGAAACTCTGTGGTTTCATATCAAACTGAAGCCTGTAATTTCTGGACAAGGTTATCAACATACACGGTCCATCTTCGTATGAGCACAACTCTCTTGCTTTGGTAACTAATGGGCCTGGGGCTTGAATCTGAGGCCTGTATCAGCCAAACAGTCTTGAGGCCACAGTTTGCCTTGCACTCTTTAATTTCCCCTCACTATCAGGCATTCAGCTTGATTGCAACAGTGGCTTTTTCATTGGAATACTATGAAAGGTTGTTGGTGCAAGCTATGGCTTCACAATCAGTGAACAATCAGGTAGAAATGTATCAAAGATTCCCTCTTCACCCTGATCTGATCCTAAAGGCACTGATGGGGGGTAAATGAAGTTGGGGGGCACTGAGGAAACGTGTGCTTTTCCATCATGGTGAACCTTTTTCAACGTGTACTTTTTTCCATTATATAAATCCCTTGTCTCCTTTATCATCCTGTCATGTGAACCAATCGATAACACAACTGCTGCTACTAGCACAGTTTGAACAGATAAACCTTGGGGAAGGGTTGAGCCGACTCGCTACTGGAACTGCCGGCTTCAACTGGATAGGAAGGGGGAAAAAATGGCATCTTCCACCATATCCTTGGCTTGAGGATTCAAAGGAATGCCATCATCCCTACTTCTCAGTCACCATGCTCCCAATCAGGGTTGAGAAGCTCACTGAACAGAAGAGGAAATTCTGCATTGGAATTCTCCACTGTACCCCATCAGAATGTGCCACAAATGGTTCTGTGGGTTTGCAAACTATTGGTGTCATGTACACTCCACAACCCATGCTGAAAACTCTCTTTTATAAATATTTGCAAATGTATCAAAACTTGAAATTTAAAATAAAAAAGCCCACTGCAGAAGCAATTCCAACTCGAGGAATTCTTGATGACGTCCCTACAAGCTTGACACACTTGGATCAGAGCAGTTGATGTCATTCTTCCAGTCTGATTCTCCCCAGCGGCTTCAGATCAGATGGGAAGCATCTGTGAATCATCTTCAGCTTTAATTCTTGTCTCCTCAGACCAGAGCATTTTTTTCACCAACAAGCTCACAGAGCCCTTTACATTCTGTTTGGCAAACTCCAAGAGGGCTGTCATAATCCTTTTAATCAAAGTGGCTTCCACCGACCATAAAGGCGTGATTGATGGAGTGTTGCTGAGATGGTTGTTCCTCCAACGGGTCTCTCCCATCTTTGCAGAGCGATGGCGTCAATAGGCGTGGGCGGCTGACGTTACAGGCCCGCATGATTTATGAAAAGCCCTTTGTAAGCCCTCAAAAGGAAAATGATGTCACTAATTAAAACAAAAGCAACAGATCTACTATTTGGCACATGCGGATTTTGTGTGACCAGGGAAGGCCAGAGGAGGTGGAGTGAGCTTCATCCGTTGCCGTGAAAGCAGATGAGTCAGAAACACGGCGAGGACCTCTGCCTCATCTCCAGGCTCAGGTCTGTCAAATAGAGGAGCTCTGTAGCTACAGCAACAACTCGTCTAGCTTGTTGACTGACATGACGACACCCTGTATAAAGATTTCCGAGGCGCACATTCACATTTGATTAAAGCTAATGTGTGTAAATCATCATAAATAACCTTGTAAAGGCATCATGAATGACAGGTTTAAAGGCAAACCAGCGTGTGACATGCAGCAGAAATGTCAAGCTATAATTACTGCGATTATTATTATTTGTGTCATTATTATAATATTTATATTATTAAACCAGTCAATTACTCTGTCAAACCACAGGATATTAATTATTTAGAAAGAAAATATAAGTTATTTGAGTCGGATTTGAGTCATTTCCGAATGAAATGTAGAGTTTAATAAAATAGAATATATTTGCACACAACAGTACAAAGGAGAGGAGAGGAGATATAGTGCAACAGAGGAATGAAGATTTTTGAAGATGTTAAGGCATGACATGAAAGGACAGAGACACCAACAGATAACAAAGCAGTGGTATGGACGGGGATGATAGAGAGAAGAGACAGACCGACAGCGTTAACGGAGGGATATGAGAAAGGGGGGAGACAGAAAGATCAGCGAGAGCATCAAAGAGGAAAGACTGAGGTCAGATGATGTTATGGAAGACAGATGTTTTCACAGCTCAGATTTATTTCCACTGTGGTAAGTAATAAATAACAATAAAATGCTTATGTCTGTAAATTTGATGCAGCATTAAATATTTGCCTGTAGCTGCATCATGTAGAGTTGCTGTGATGTGTGACTGTCAACCCATGTGGAACTGAACTATACCCAGTAGAGCAGATACCTCCACCAAGGCCAAACAGTTCCTTAAGTTCAATCAAGTTGCAAATATAACTGACATATAGATCAGTTCAATAAACAGGCCTGATCTTTGTCAACAAGAGCCATGAATTCAGAAGAAAACTAAATAAAAGTTGAAAAACACCATATCTCGCAAAGTTAAAGAAAGTGAAAACTGTTCCTGGATCCACTGCCTGATTCAGATCTACACAAAAATATACAAAAAGACCAACAAACAAAAGCACAGGGGTGAAAACATAGCCTCCCTGGCAGAGGTAACAATGAGCATTAATGACTATTTAGTCCGTTGTGTTGAACAGTGCATACATTGTTTTCTTTTGTATTATCTGATATTGGTTGGTCTGTTCAATTTATAGTTTAAGTTGAGATAAATAATCCTAAAAATAATACTTATTTCCTCTTCCCGAGCAGGACAGGAGAGAGCAGAAGAGAAGAGGAGAGCGGAGATGATGAATATGAAGAGGAGACACTGGAGAGACTGAAGAAGAGGTGAAGAAGAGGAGCAAATCACACAGACACTCAAGGTCCCTACACCGTGTCAGGGTTTTACATCTGTTGCTTAGTATATATATTAGTTTGATGTTTTATGTTAAGTCAGACTGTACGCTACAATTGAAGGTGACAGTGATCAACACTATTCAATCATCCTTACAAGGTCTCTGCAGCAGAGAACCTGGAGCTCTCTCTGTTATAGTTGCCACCCCCCCGACCAAGACCCTTCCTGCCAAGTTACTCGATTTGGCAGGATCACGAGGAAGAGACTCCTGAAACTCCAAACTTCTTCCATTTCTCGGTTATCAAGACCACCGTGCTCCTTCAAGCACCTAAAGCTTGAGAAATGGATTTAGACCCTCATTCTAACATGTGGCTCATCACAAATATTTGTCACAGTGTTCAGAAAGTTTCCTGGATATCAGAGCTTTGATATTGTCCTTATATGAATTAAAGTGAATATTTTAATTTAAAAAATGTCTAAAAACACAGTCGAGGGAAACATCGTTTTTGTTGTTTAAAATAAATGATCAATAACACAACACAAAAACAAGTATCTCTTTAAAAATAAGAAAACGAGACTCTGCTTTTTCCCCACTGTGGGTATGGGATACCTACCCTGGTGATGTTCTGAACCCCGAAGAGACGGATGATGACGTCATCGTCGGCTGTCCTGGACAGAAGCTCCACCGTCATTGGACCAAACTGCTGCAGCCCCGGCTCAGGCCAATACTGCAGACACGGCTGAGGAAGAGCAAGAAGAGGAAGGGGGGGGAATAGGAGGTCATTAGCCCATGCATGCTTGAGGCCAGACAAATCATTATGTCAGCAGCCAGTGATTGTGAAGCCCAGTAACAAGACACCGGAGTATTGACAGCGCAGACAATTAGCTTAAATTACAATGATTACCTACAAATAGCAAGCCGTAAATTAAATGAGCAAAAAACAACCTGCTTGCCGCGAACAATCCCTCACATAAGTCGTGGTCACCTAGCATGAATTATTCATGAGCTGGAATCATTACCATTAGTGCATTATAAATTAATGGGGTAGGAGACCTTGGCTGTGCCTGGATGAGATAAACAGGAAGTTAGCCGAGAGGTTGGTTCTCAAAAACAGCCATAAGTGTCCTATCACCACTGCTTCAAAGATACCATTAGGAGTGGGGCCAAAAACCCAGGGGAGCGGCGATGACAACCGTATCGCGGTGTGCGGTGACTTTGGCGTTGACGGGGAACCCTGGAGTAAGGAGTGATAATGGCAGTTCACAATGACAGAAGGGTATTAACAGGTGACATTGGGCAGGAGGGGAGATAAATATTTATACATGCAGACAAGTGACTGGCAGCCCCAACTCAGGAGGGCAAAGTGAGTGTGTGCACGGCGGAGGGATGCACTGTTAATCCACCGGCAGCCAGAGACAAGGAGGGACAAAAAAGAAAGTGACAGAGGAGGAAGGACAGGATGCAGCTGACGGGCATGTTGGAAATGTCGGAGCGGGAATCCGACATGACACGGTGGTCGAGCAGCAATCGGGAGATGGCAGAGCGAAACCCACGCATGAGCAAACATGGAGGGGAGAGATAAGAACGTGTTAATTCCGTGACAGCCCCCGTGCAAATTAAACAGGCGTGCTGCACGCAGGGTAGACGCTTGTTGGCGGAGCACCAGTGAAAGGCCAGACATGTGATGACCCGTCGTCACGGTGCTTTGTGACATGTCTTATCTGAAGATGAAGAGGGATGACATGTTGTCATGGCTACTGTCCACATGTTTAACCATGAGGAATGACAGTGGGAACAGTCATCTTTATTTATGAATTTAGAAAGCGGCCAATTTCAGAAACAAGGTAGAACATTTTAGGGAAGAATATTTGAGGGGTTTTGCCTTAATTTGAAAGTAGGAAATTATGGAAGATATTTATAAAACATGAGGCCAAACATTTGCTCTCTACCTTTTCCAATGTGATGATTTTACAGCTTTTTCCTGCTTATATATCAATGTGTTTTACTGTCCCTGTGTTCTGAACAGCTGGTCGGAGCAATCTTAAGACTGCTGACATTTCATAACCTAGCCGACAAATTGATTACTCAAAACATAATAAAAGTCTTGACTTGAAAAAAAAGAAGAGATAAATAATTGCAGCCATAACACATGCTTGACTTTTATAGATAGGATTCCCTGTACACTCTCAGCAGGAGGGACACAACATTTTGAAGAAGACATGTTGTCACGATGAAATGATAATTTACATGTGTCATTTCCAGTGTATATGTATAGCTGGAAACCAGTGTAGCTACTGTTTATTTCTATTCCACACTTCTTTAAGTGGTAGTTCACAGGAGAATGAAAAATGGCTCATATCTATTATTGGAGGGCTGGTTGAAGTGTTTGAGCCCGCATAAAAAAATAACATAAAAAACACATAACATGCTTCTATTCTGCTCCTGTGGTGTCATCCAAGTGTCCGTAAGACCCAACATAAAAATGTGACTCGTAAAGGCATAATTTACATCTTGTTTTTACCCTAAACATCCTGTGATATCCTCTTCTAGAGCCACGTTCACACCTTGTAGTTTAAAGACGTGTTTGCCAGTTACTTTAATTGTATTGGATTTGGCTGTAACGCTGTTTTGCCCTGAGACTCAAACACTTCATCCACCCCTCCATCTGCACAGTGGTGAGTTAATCCACACACACACATGGGGTGACCACGCAAACTCTACACAAAAAAGGCGCCGGGTGAATCAGGAATCAAACCCAAAATACACATTGCCACAGATTGCTGGATATTCTCTGTCTGTATGTGTATCTGTATCTTGGGAACTGTTGATCTTATTGGATTTGCACTAGGCAAGTTTATTACTAGAAGAAAAGTGTCAAATTTGGATACACAATAAGTTCAATATTTATACAATTATAATATTAATAAAAGCGCTTCTGTAGCAGCTGGTACTTAACATAGGGAACAGATTTTTTGTATGGGTTTAAAATACTGAGTCAAGCTTCCCTGAACTAAACAGCCAAACGGGTCTTTGTGCAGCAGTGGTGCCTTCAAGGTCCTGTGGACTATGACTCACAGCAGCTCTTTACTCGCAGCAGTTCACTTACTGCAGGAATATCACAGTGGAATATTTGAAATTGAAAATCTATCAAGCTTGGGGACTCGACGCAGCCAAGAATTCTTTGTCACTAAGTCACTGTGTTTTGCAAAACTTTTCAAGCAATAATTGGAAACAAAGATCACTCCATGGTTCACAATGGGATGAGAAGTGTAGTTAGGCTCCTGGTTTCCTCATCTCTAAGAATATAAAAGGCACTGCTTAGATTACTAAGTGAGGAGGAAATGCATTTTGCTGACTATAAGTGAACAGGCCTTAAGAGCGGGGCTGAGAGCTTCTTGGTCTACAGAGCTTTTGGCTTTTTTTCCATACACTTTTGCTCTGGTCTTGAACTTTCCCTTTGCCTAAGAGTGTTTGGAAGTGGTGGGAAATTGGTCCTGACACTCTACATTCCTCACATCTTCTTTAAGTAGTCTAAAGCCTAATGTTCAATTCCCAGAAAAGAAGCTGCTGCTTAAAATCACCTCTCGTGGTTAAAGGTGAGGTAAGCCATTTTAATCCAATACACTTCTGGTCAAATTCTACAAATATCCCGTCACGGTCCACTAGCTTTACATTCTGTGCGTGTCCTGGGATAAAAATTGGGTTTGAATTTTCAGCACTTACTCTGTACTCGGTAAACAGAGAAAGCTGGATGACCAGAATAGCACGTATCTGTGCTTGTGTACAGGACTGTAGTGGGAAACAGTCAAACAGGTTGATGGTCCACTAACCCTCTTTCTGTTGCGACTTTTAACAAGACGTCAAACATCACTTTTTACATTACAAACGAGATATTGTAAATCATTCGTCTGTCTTCTACTAGGGAGCAAAGATCACCTAAAAAAGTGGCCTCAGATAACGTGCACTGCCATTACTGTGTCTGAATATAATAACCATGGTTAGCTGCTGGAAATGCTAACACTGCTTTCTCACAGGACTTTAGTCCCACAATCCTTTTCACAGTAGTGCTCCCAAGCGTTTGCCGAAGCACCACATGCTAACCCAAAGAGGATACAGAAATAATGAGTGAATGATGTGCAATGGAGCTTCAGGAGGACGAGTGTGATTGTTTCTCTTTGCCTCATCTTGAAGTTAAACCTCGATTTAAAAACTGTGACATTCAGGCTCATTGTTGTGACCCTGCACAGAATCACAGGAAGCTTCCCAAAAGTAAATGTCATGAATTTAATTTGATTATTTTTAAAGTAAAGTAATGGCATTGAGGTCATGATTATTTTTAGTTGTCGAAAATGTGGCTTTAAGGTGTTGGAACAGCGTGTGCTAATCCAACATTGCGTGTATTATTTGAGAATAAGTACACTACATGGACACTGTGGGGCACTAATTGAAATCCAGCTGTGAGGAAGATGCTGTCACACAAAGGGTTTTAATGTTACCCGTGGCAACATTACAAAGAGGCAAGCTGAGAAGTTGGAAGTCGGGGCTCAGCATAATGAGATTGGTAATGAAATCACTTGTACTTCCAGCTGAAGTGTAGACGATTTAATCTCCAGCTGCTTTGTGACCCCCTGCGTCTCTACTCACCCAGGCAGAGTTGGACTGGTTGAGCTGGTTCAGCATCACCACCGAGGTGCAGCCGTAGTCGTACAGGAGCCTCCAGAAGTCGGTGGTGGTGCCCGGCAGCGGGTGCGGCGTCACCACGAAGGCGGCGGGCCTGAGGAAGCTGTCGGCCAGCGCGGCGTTGATGTAGTTGCTGCCCTCCCCCTCGGCGGTGACCAGGAAGGCCAGGGAGCGGTCCGGCGGCAGCACGTCCATGCTGCGGTTCTTCTCGCGGTTCCTGGGCATCAGGGAGACACTGCACTCCTCCACGTCCAGGTGGGGAGTCACCGAATTCAGAGTCTGCCGGGGGAGGAAGAGGAGCGGAAAAGTGAAGAAGACAGGAGTATTCAGGGAAAAATTATTCAAAAGGTTGGCTTGTGTGTGTTTTGAGAATGTGTTCCCATTTTAGATGCAGAGATAACAATGAAAGAGTGAGAATAAAGATTGAGATAAGAGGAGACAGACGCAGCGGAACAGAAATGGGATCAAAGAGAGATGGACAGAGGCAGTGAAAATATTCCCTCCTCAGACGGCTCGACTGTCAATACTTGACAAGCACAACTATCTCCAATCATCTCCGGGAAACTTTAAAACATATTTATTATCAGTCCAAACCCCCACGAGGCTTAATGGATAAAGCACATTTAGTGCAATCTCATACATTATGAATAAGCACATTATGAAGCAATGGAAATTGAAATGAACTGATTATCTAACTGGCTTCATATTGTGAACGACTCCCCAATGGTTCAGACAAAATGAACAGAATAGAGCTCGTCGCTGGAGTGAAGTGAGTCCAGGCTACGAGCTGCAGATATGAGTGGGTCTGACTGGACCAGCTCCACCGGAGCATGTGGAGAGGAGGATTTCTAATTACACTGACCAAAGGTCACTAAACGCTGGGAGAGAGCAACATTATTACATAAAAGACATGTACATGTTCTTAGTTGCACTCAAACACCTTCCTAGGTGCCACAGAGGTTTTTATGCTGAAACATTAATTAGATGAGCAGCTTCGGCCTTGGTGGCTGTCACTCTCATTTCATTAGATCTTTAACAAGCAGAGGATCTTTCCCTCTTTCTAGATATATAGAACAGTATAGTATAGTGTGTTGTTAGTGTGTTGTTAGTGTGTTCTTTTTCACTCAGTAAAGTATGTCCAGCGACAACTCAAAACACAAAATGAAATAAAAAGAGCTAATTAAAACTAATTATGTAATAGTGTAGTTAATTCAATAGCAATACTAATTAAAATAACATATATAGATAATATAATATCATTTGGGGCAGATGCCAATATTAGGTTGAATGATGAGCATTTTACAGACAAAAGTATGAGGATTTATGTTTTCCAACACTTGATGTTTACATTATACAGAAAATACAAATTATATTCTTTTTTAGTTCTATACATATGGATGTGTTTCTGTATATATATATATATATGTACTACATAATAATAGTTGGCTGATAAATTATTTAAGATCTAGAATCTGTTCGGTCATGTTTGGAATCAGTGAGTGCCAGGAAGTTGGAGAGTCAAGTTATGAATCAGACTTTGGCGACCCCCTCTCATCTTTCTTGTGTAAGCAGCACTGCTGTTACTAAAGAGATGTAACATGTGACTTGACAAAGAGGAGAAAGCACATTTAGACAGAGAAGACTGTGACTGGTCAGCTTTGCCGACTCCTGCAAGTTTCTGATGGCAGTGGACACAGCTGAGAGGAAAGATGAGATGAAGTAAGCAGAGAATAACAGTGGCTTACTTTTCCACTGTCATTCACATCATAATGAAAAGACCACTGCTATTGTGGGGAGAGCAATTAAAGCATGATGGTGCAGCAATGCATCGCTGTGGATGAGAGATCTGACAGTGAACTATATATCAAAACTTACATTCTGTAGCCTGAATTCAGAGCAGTGGAATATCGATGAAATGAAAATGACTAGAAATAAAAAGCAGACTCTGACACGATAGAAAATGAATCTTGAAGGGGGCAAAAAGTTTTCCTCATAAAGAGACAGTTTGTCGATAGGTAGCTTAGGAACATCAGTGTAGACGTGTCAGGAAGAGCTCAGCAGCTTATCAGCAGCCTCTTTTGGACAGGTACTACAAGCTAATAAAACCTGCCCTTTAATCAGATAAACTGCTTCTTATATTGTAATAAACCATAGATTGTATAAAAGATGGACGACGAGTCTCCACTTCCTCCCAATATCCAGGAATGAACCTGAAATATTCTGGATACTGAGACTGAGCAGTAGCTCTGGAGGGGTGGAGCCGCGGGATCAAGGTCTCGCTCCCAACCAATCACAAATCATACTCTCAGCTGTCAATCATGACGTTTTACCCCAATTGCGATAAACACGTTTTGGTAAGCAGTTATGTCGTCCATCTTTATGCATAGTCTATGTAATAAACCCATTAACCACATACATGTCAATATTGTGAATGAAGCTGTCACATATGTCAGCTCCTTAGCTTTATCAAGTGACAAACAAGGACTCATGGGATATTTCTCGCAAAAAGGCCTTTCAGCTGTGTCTGTTTCGTAAACCGTGTGGAAGAGTAAAGTCAGATAGTTGTTCTGGCAAAGTAGTTCTGATTGCTGAACATTTCAAATGAACATTTCAATTTTAGTGTTAAAAGTGGTCTTACGGGTTAGGAAAGGAGCTCAATCAGTAATGTGTTAGTGCATGTGTTACCTGGAACTCCTCTCTGAGCTGTGAGGTGTTGCTCTGAGAGTCAACCTTCAGCATCTCTTTGAAGATGAGAGCGAACTCATTCACAGGGATGGCAGTCTCTCCACACAGACAGGCCTCCAGGATGGCGTCGTGGATAAACACGTACTGTTCCTAAGCGACAGGAAGCATTCACAAATTTACAAAAGCACACACAAAAAAAAAGCACACACGCAGTTTCTCCCCAACTGTTAATTGCCCACTTGTGACGAACAATGCAACATTTAATTACAGCTGCTGAATGTTGACTAATGGTCACAACTGTCAGACATCCTTCATACTGCCATGCCCACTCTTGGGCATTAATGCCGGGCAGAAAATCCCCTATTAAAAGGGTAAAAAAATTAAATAAACAAGCGCAGAAATTCATCAGAGGAGCCAAACACTGCCCACACACAATATCTGAATAACATCATGAGCCATGCAATTAACCAGGAAACTTGTTTTGACAACCAACCAAACAAAAGATTAAAGAAGCGAGGATACATTGAGAAATGACAGGCGTAAAACTGTCCCTCTTCCAACTTATGTATAATGTGCAATCTGTAATTGCAGAGATATGCATTGGACTGGTAGACATGCTCTCGCTGAAAGGTGAATAGAGGGAATTAAAAGGGAGATAAATGCCATTGTTGGGGTATTCACTCCACCGTCTCTACTTCCAGCCGTGTTAATGAGAGAGAAGTTTTCAAACTCTTTCTCAACTTTTAATCGTTGTATTTACTCCAGTAATTACTGTCTCCCCCTGGTGCGAGACGACCGGGAGTTCACAGCAAGTGCTCGCAATTGTGTTTATCTGCAAATTAAAATAAATAAAGTCGTCTTTAAATCTTTTCACTATCACATTGTTAGTACTGTCACACATTAATAAGATTTTTTCTAAATTCAATACATTTTCAGAAGAGCTTTGCATGCTAGGACAATAAGATTCAAGCGTTTAATGCTACATTATGCTTTTATACCACTCTATCATAAAGGGAAATTATGTTTATATTTACTCTTTTGCATTAACTGGACAGCTATAGTTTCTAGCAGCAGTTTAACTATTTTACATACATAATATATGATGGTTTTAGATATGATGTATTGTTGTTTGCTCCATTTAAAAGTCAAGGCTGCACCCGCCAATGTTTTATATTAACAACGAATCAAACCATGATGTGCAATGTAGGAAAAGACTATACACAGAGATTTAGTTATTTTACGGCCAATAACTTTAGACTCTTAACAACTTGCTTCCAGCTGGAGAGGGCTCTGCTGAACCCACAGTGTGCTGCCTGCCCAGAATGAAACAGCACACAGTGGAAGTGTCAGCTGCTGATGAAAGCTTTCAGCTCATTGTTTTGGTCTTCTATCCCACACTGATGTACATTATAATGTATAGAATAATACATCATGACTTCTGGAAAAATTACACCGGCTTCAGAACTTAATGCTAAAAGCTCTTGAATCTCGTTGTTGTTTCAAGTGGACATCTTTGTCAGTGTCTTCTACATGTGCTTATTTCATCCCCAGTTATTTGTATTATTCCTTTTCATTGTCAATTGCGTATTAGAAATGACATGATCCTTAACTTTGACCACTTATTTTTGAATTATAGGTTCCCTGACATTTTGTGTCTAAGAGTGTAAATAATGCATTATCCAGTTGAATATTAATTAATATTCATATGAGTTTATTCAAGGTTTTTACAGAGGGGATTTCTGATATCACTTTTTTTTAATCTCTAAATAAACCAGAAAATAATGTCAACAGCCTTAAAAATCCATTTGCTGTTATAAAAAAAGTAATATAAATGATTTATGAACAAATTCCTCTGTAGAAAGATTTAAAATAGAAATAAAGAGGGAAATGTGGTTAGGCAATTTCTACTGGAGTGGAGATATTCTGGATCAGACTATGAAAAAAATAATTTAAAGATGTTAAAGGCTACAGTAAGTGTAGTTAAATAAAAACCTAGAGGTGTGTTTTGGTCGTTTTTCTTTAAGTCTGAGAGAAAACCAGTGTATTTTTTAGTTTATGTCCGTTATAACATGTCAGACTCAACACTTTAAAATAAGACTTTTTTTCTATTCTGATTTATCTTCTTTTTGTTTGTTAATATTTTTACATTGTGATATCAATACTTTAACTTTAGCAATATGCATTTACACTTCATCCAAGTGGAGATGGATTACTGTTTTGGAGACTTTTCTAACCTGAAAAAAAATGAAATTCCAGTGGAATCATGTATGGTAATGTTTAAATATAAAAATGATAAAAATAAGTACCAACAGAAGCGTTATATTGTGAAGATCAAACCTGGGAGTTTAAAAGTTCAACCCGGCCTCTCTGAGCACACCATCGCCCCCCTACTCACTTCAGTCTGGATCATGTTGATGCGCCGCGAGCAGAGGGTCTTGACACAGTTGTAAATGTCCACCACTCCTTCACACTCGGCCATATCCAGCATGACGTCCAGCACAATGTAGCAGCCGGTCCTGCCTGCCCCCATACTGGTAGAGAGGAGAGAGGAGAGGCATCGATAGGTCTGAATACATCAGTGAAATGAAAACGTCTCGGCAGGGAGCCTGTGGTAATGATTGAGATTCTCTGCCCAAAAGTCAAGTATAATACGGAGCTTTGTTGGGGAAAGAAATCCAGGGAATATAAGACCATTGTGTTCTGGCAGCATAACACATATTGGAGTTCAGGTTTAAAAGTTAAAACCCTTGTAGGTGGAGCGTGCTAAGAGTTTTAAAAGAGCCCTATATAGTAGCCTGAGTCATGCAGGTCTGGCTCTAACACTGCTATAAAGGCAGGTATGTGTGTGTGTGTGTGTGTGAACGCCTCAGTGCCCTCTCGATAAGGTTTTGTAGCTTTAAAAACCCATCGGAGCGCCTGCACTGGGATGCTTTATGCCTCAATACCACATCTGCCTTCCTGGAGTTTTTCTATAGCTTTTTCAACAAAAGGGAAAACAATTCTCCCTGCAGTTCATCAGCTCTGCTCAACAAGCGCATCATTTATGTTGAGATGCAAACGGGCCGGTGCTTAATCAGAATTAGATCCCATCGTGAGAGGGCTGCTGCACAAGACAGCTTTAACGGGATGACAGAGATAAGCCGCAAATCTCATTGTCCCTGTGATATTTACCCATATTCATGTTTGATTCATGGTGCTGATGTTTCTGACACGTGTCTATACATGCAGTTGTCATGGTTGAATATCAAAATGCAATTATACAGCTACACGAGAATGATGGAGATAGTGTCTATGGTTGACATTTTGAACATGTCCCCTCACAATCAAAATGTCTGATTCAGGGGTGGGGCCAGAGGGGCAAATGGCTCTTGCTGAAATTCGATTGCCACCCAAAAAAAGGTGACTACCTAACATCAATAAATATGATGATCTTTTAATTTGTACACTATATGTTTTTCTTATTGCACAATGTGCTTCAACATGGAACAATATACAAAATATATTCAGTGATGTGTGGCTTTGTTCGAATCTATAGAGTAAACAAAGAATGAGCATCTTACTGAATCAGGAGCTGTGCATGAATGTTGGACATATCATTTGCATTGCTGTTTAAATTGTCGCCCCTTTTTGGCCCCTGATCCTAGATCTGCCACTGTTCCCATTAAATGTAGTGTAGGTTTTGAAATGCAGGCTAAATAAAAGTGTTCACACCCAAATGTTTGCTTCAGAGCTTTGTGTGTTGGCAAAGTATATTTACGCTGTTGGAAAAGATATTTTTTAAACCTTGGGTGAAGACTAAACAGATTATATATATATATATTAAACAAGATATGACACTCAGTCTTTTCCTAGGCCTGGGCCTCAATGATCTGCTGTGTCTCATAGGCTTCTGTTGTTCACACAGGGGATGGGTCTGCTGTGTGGGTTTCTGGTTTGACTAATGTTATTTCCTGGAATAAAAGTTGGGCCACATACACAACCAAATGGACAGGACAAAACATTTTGAAGGAGTGCATCTTCTGTAAATACAGTACTACAAAAAACTTTGCAAAACCAATGAATCGATTCAGTAAACCGGGACGCTGGATTGATTTTACTAACCTTATATATTTGATTGTGACATACTAAAAAAAATAGACATAGAAAATGTGATTAAAGATAATTTTCTCTGTCTATTTTGCTGTGAACTGCATGTGGTATATGAGAATAGTGTGGCTAACACGCAGGAGTGTATCAAAGTGTATCCAACAACACTATCTGTAAATATTGTGTCTTTTTGTCTTGTATAGGGTAAACATTCCATCCCAGCAAGGAAAATCCATTTTACATATTTATCTGACAGTATTAAATGATGAATTAAACTGCATATACACACATCCACAGGTGAACACAAATTAAATCTGTGGACACAGGTTTAATTTGTAGGTATAACATCAGCGTCCAAGCACAGGAAAAAGAAGTCATTCACTGCAAAGGGAAACAGTATGAACTTAGTTTCTGCTGGTTATGTGCAAAATTTAGCATCCTGTTGTTTTGAATCACCGTTCTGCTCTCCACCTACACATGCACAGCAGCAAGAACCTGACGGATAATTTGGGAAATATATAAAAACACGAGCTGGAGCAGAAATAAACAGGGTCAAATAAGTGACCTGTCATTAAATCTGCAGCTTCAACTATAACATCTGAGATCAGGAGGTGAGGTGATGAGGTACCTGCAATGGACGACAACGGGCCCACCATCAGAAGGTGTCGAGGCTTTGACCCTGCGCAGGAAAGCCAGCAGGCCAGTGGCGTGGTACGGCACGCCG
This sequence comes from Pseudopleuronectes americanus, assembly GCA_038501795.1. NCBI lineage: Eukaryota > Metazoa > Chordata > Actinopteri > Pleuronectiformes > Pleuronectidae > Pseudopleuronectes > Pseudopleuronectes americanus. The sequence goes on from CM076731.1 coordinate 17,216,614, forward strand.
TGCTCAGGCCAGGAGGTGAAGTGGAACTGGCACACCTCGTGTTTGGCAGGGTAACCCCTCTGGAGGAAGCACATGAACACAAAACCTTTTCAGCAAGCCTCAATCTGATACTCGGAGTTGAAAGTTTATAAGCCACACCTGGCAAGAACTATTGGAGCTAATGTAACAAATCCTGCAATTAATCCCCCTTCGTGAAGGTTGTAATGTTCAGTCTGTGATGATATTGGTTTAGAGAGGAGCGGATTTAAGTTTACGATGACTTTGCAGGATGTAGCTTGTACTGCTGCTGAGTTGTATTACCTCTACCTTACGCTCATTGAACATTATAACCATCACAAAGGCAGAATTCATTGCAGGGCTGCAGTATTAGAGTCCATCCATTTCACCCGGGGGGTACCTAATAAACTGATGATTGTATTAATGGGTATACATGAAATAAAGGTTACCCAGAGACAGTTGAGATAATACGAGAGTGTGACTCACCCTCTCCATGGCGAAGGTGCGCACAGTGTACTCGGCCAGGGTTTCCGTCTTCAGTAGTGTTATTTTAATGTCTCCATAGAGCTCGGTGTCGTCAGGCCAGTACTTGCAGCACTTCATCTGGACAAATAACAAACAGCTAAAAGTTTAGACAGGTTCACAGATGATTAGCGCCTGGCACTGAGGTCTCCTCCAGTGAAACAAACTGCTCTAATCCTATAGTGACCTTTGCTGAGTATTTGGACTTGGCTACAGTTATTCCAGGCATCACCGCCATCTCATCTGAGACCTAAAAGTCCAGGCACCAAGGTGAGATGAGACGTGTCTTGATGTGTTTTTTAACGGCCTCTCCTGGAAACGGACCTGACAGTCGGCTATGGTGTTACTTTCCGTCTCCATCCACCATCACTCGGCCCTGCAGCCCTTTTGCTGTGAACTTTTTTGGGAGGACATCCGCTTTATTTATTTTTCTGTTGAAGCACTGTGTTTTTTGTGTCGTCCACATTTTCTTCCACCGCTGGCTGCACAGTGTCAACACTTTCTACTGCTTTGGGCTGCAGACTCATTTTCTGATGCAAAATGAAAATAAAAATGTTTTCACTTGCAGTGCCTGAGAAGAACTTTACACTCGCCACCTACAGGGGAGCTGCACTGTCATGTGAAAAGGTGAAACGCTAAAAGGTCACGCTTAATTATATGGGGCATTTTTACATCTCCTGTTCTCAAATTTTTCCCCCTGAGTTAATTTGTGACCCGCGCTGACACTTATTTGGCTGTGCTGCCTGCCTGATATTTCAGTTTAACAAAATGAGATGTGATGCCATTTGTTATTTTGTTTATCAACCATTTTAGAAGGAAACTTTTGGCCTAAACACGAGAGATACACAGACATCGTATCTCTAAACTTTGGAAAAGTAGATGTTTAGAGCAGGTCTTTTCTTAAATTACAGTCTGCCTGTTGTTACTGTAACAAACTGAACTAGCTAACAAATGCAGTCATTTACTTTCCAATACCCTATAGAGTAGGAGCTGTTAAGATTTAAGAATAAAATAGGGAGAACATTGACACAAAGTAAGAAATACAACAAATGTATAACAGATGTGATGGTTGTGTAGCTAACTAAACTGACAAACTCACAATGTAAATTAGAAAAGATGGACAGTAAGTACTGTGCATCATTTCTGCACTTAGTAACTTCCTGTTTACATAATTGACTGCTCTGATAGGTCCCCAACAAATCATTTTTTGATCTGGGTGTAGTAAATGACTAGTTTAAACTTAATAAGTAAGTTTAATAGTCAGAAGTCCAACACACAAAACAGCCATAGTTGAGGAGTAAATAGCTAAATTCTATAACAGCTCTTGTATCTCCATCGATCACATTTTATAAATGGTACGCCCGTCTCATAACACTTTCGTCATTCACATTTTGAATAATGTATTAGCAGCCTGCTGTATTCGACAGAGGCAGGGATAGTTAATATGAAAGAGGCCACAGAGTTCCACCATGGGCCTTCATACACATCAAAGCTTTGACCTTGGAGCACAGCCACCACCGCAAAAGGTGATCACTCATGATCCGACAGCTGCAGCCATTTCCTCCCACGACCTGGAGCGCGGCAGCTCCTCTGACATATAGTAAATGATAAAGGAAGCTCCAGAAATACATCCCCCCTCACATCAATCTTCACAGGGTCTGGAGAGGTCACAGGACAAAGGGAAGAGAAACCTACCCGGCCCACTTCCACCAGCTTGGTGATCATCACAATACTGAAGCAGTTCTCCTGCCAGATCATCCGCCAGAAGTCGTAGATCATCTCCTGCTTGGGGCCTGCGGAGGAGGGGATATACAGCAAAAGGTATAGGTTGAGAAGAGGGAGGGGGGCGGTGGAGAAGAAGCGAGGAGAGGAGAAAGAGAAAGCAAGAGGAGAATGAGGGTGGCGAGATGAGCCATAAGTCAGAGAAAAGAGCAGCAATAACTATCAATGTAGAGGCACTGTGTAATCCATGCCAGGGAATAGAGTAACAATGTGTCATTCATGAACTATTGCCCGCTCAGTGTTCTCCTAATACTACTGAGAAATGTCATTTCAATACACCCACAAATCCTGAGCCATTGTACAAACAAGCTCATGTAGTGCATTTCCGAAGCAACAGTGGCAGACACAAATCACAGCCCCCGGAATAAGTGTAGGATTTCATTGATTTCATTCCAGCGTGGCGTTGATAATGTCGGTCCTCCACGTCACCACCTCTGTTAGTGAGCACAATTATTCATTTCTACCCACGCTGTTTGTTTAATGGGAATATTATCTTGTCTGCCCAAACTCAGCTGGATGACTTTATTTAAACGCAGGTTGCACCTTATCATCCTTTGTGGCAGCGCAGTATATCTTTTGACTTAACCATATTTGTTCTCTGTTTGTTTTCAATAATTTGTTTAGTTCAGGTGTATTTGTAGAGCACACACAACATCAATTCAAAAGCTTTCGCAGACTGATGAAATAGGAAAGTTGGAAGAAAACTTTCAGGGTAAAATAACAAAGTAAAAGCTAAATTTATGTATGGAAGTTTATTCTTGACCTTTGGGAACAGCGCGTAGAACAAATTGAATGTCTATCTCTGAGTTATTATATAACATGTACTGTAATCAACACCTTTTAAACAATGAGCAGTTCTAAAATCATAAGGTCAGTTATATTTGATACTTTCCCTATCTTTTTACAGTCGCTAAATCCCACACACTAACTGAAATTAACAACGAATGCATATCGTTAAAAAAAGAAGATCATAATAAAACCGGGTTCGAGAATTAGAGAAATATTGATCTATAAATATTTGTTTGTCCTAGTGATGGCACCTTCACAGGAAGTCTAGGAAAAAGGGGTGTTACTGTAATCCACCAAGATGTGGACTAAGACACAGAATACTGACTCAGAATCTGACTGGGACAGGAAGGATGGGAATTTTTCGAAACAATCGTCTGGTAAAATTAAGAAAAATGCAACCCAAAGGCCTGTGGAGGGTTTTTGATCTCCTTCCCTTTGCATCGGTGGAGCCTGAGAACGGCTTCCCCTCTCATCAATGCCAAAAATACCAGTCTTCACCGCAGTTGACGTGAGCTGAGCTGCCACACCGACAAATAGGTAATTGAACCACGATTTTCCCCTTCTCGTCACTGGTTTATATCCACAGTTCCCTCGCCGGTCGCTGCGCCGGCTTCTGCTTTTATTAGTGATGCAAGTTGTTAATTTTTCAGCAGCAGCAGCAGAAGCAGCAGCAGAGGCCCTCTAATGCATCGCCGGAGGGGCCGAGGCATTGAGTTAAGAGATGGATGACGTGCGTGATCCCAGCAGCTGGGTGAATCTGTATGCATGGCACAACACGCTGCCGCTCTGGACTCCAGCTTTTCAGAGCAGCGCCTGGCATTTCTCCTCCCCCGTCCGCCTCCCGCTCAGCCACCTCCTCTCGCTGCCTCATCTCTGGACATAATAGGGAGTTAGCCCTGAGCACCTGCGACCTGCTGCAGAAGCCCAACTGCCTTAACACCCATGGAAGGTAAAACAAATCAACCTCGACAGCCACCCACCCAGGGCTCGCTGCCTGTATAAGCAGAGTGTTGCTCAGTGTATGATGAATGATGGAGGAGTGACAGCTTTAATGATGCCGTGCATGACTGGTGTCTGCATGTGTGTGTAACTTAGAGTGACAGTCATGAATTGCAGTTACTTTGGAAACTAAAACAGACTTTCCTCCTGTATATGTTAATTTTCCGAGCAGATTAGCAGATGAGACTGTTTCTTATCTTGGCATCAGAAACTGATTGATTGTGTTCCAAGGTCACAAATACATAAACATATCTGTGTCTTGTAACCAATAGAAATGGAAGCATATATAAATATATATATTATAAAGAAAATCTGTAAACTCAGGTCGTAGTGTGATCCTGAGAAAAAATTATCAAATTCCATAGCTGGTTTAAAACCAGTACATACAGCACACGATCCAGTAACTACTTAACATTAGACATCCCTCATGTACACACCAATATTAGCAGAACTGGATTCGGTTGCCATGCACCTGCTAAGTGGAATGACCTACAAACTTCCCTCAAAATTCATCGTTTTACTGTGTTGTTTTGTTGATGGTTGTGTCTAATTGTTTGTTTTTGATTTTGAATGTTTCCTGTTCTCAGATCTCTCTTGGAAAAGAGATTTTAATTTCAATCAAATAAAGAATACATAAATAAAGACAAATTTCGCTTGATGTTATCAGCTTTACAACTATAGCTTCTCATTTTCAACTAACATTTACTTTGAAAATGCTTCATTAAGAAAAAAAAACCAAAACATTATTAATATATTTGTTCCTCTTTAAATGTATGTTTTTTTTTACCAATGTGTGGGTCCCATAATGTTGATATACTATGTCAAGGTGAAGAAATAATTGTCTGGTAACATTGGCAATGTTTTGGTAAAAGATACAATTTAATCTTGAAATTTCCAAATCAGCCATTAATGTGATGGCAGCCTGAAGATACAGGAGATTAAATTAGTCAAAATGTCAAACATCAGAATCAGCCAGGGACAATGACATGGTTTTTGTCACCAGATGTATACACTGGGGCCATTTGCCATGTTTTTTAAAGCATCAACAGACTGCTGTCTATGTTCAGTAATGTGTCCAATATTTATTTTCATATAGTTATTGATAATATGGTTTTTATCAGCAAGCCAATCAACATACATTTAGGAATATAGTATAAAGCAGTACTTTAGAATGTAAATGGTAAATGGATTTGTATTTATATAGCGCTTTTCTAGTCTTGATGACCGCTCAAAGCTCTTTACATTACAGTTTCACATTCACCCAGTCACACACACATTCATACAGTGCACCTATCCCAGCACTATGTTATTCTAAGGGGGGGCCATTCGGGGTTCAGCATCTTGCCCAAGGACACTTCGGCATGCAGATTGCATGCGGTTCAGACTGGGGATCGAACCGACGACCACACTACCCCTCAGCCACAGCCGCCCTGTGAATCTAGTCATTATGTAACTAGTGAAATTGTTTGTCTTTTTGAATGTAAAGACAATTCTCTATCCTCTCAACCGAAGATGCTTTACCACATTGTTCGATCGTTGGAATCTATAACTTTAGCTCCACTTCAAGTCAAATTTCATCAGACGCCTTCACAGTGACACTTTCTGCACCTCTGCCTCCACCTTTGTGTGCCGAAAGCCTCTGTGAGCAAAATGTGACAGAGAGGGGCTGAGCCATCTTCTGAGGTTACTTTTGTGAAGTGGAAGAACTGAGACCAAAGTGAAAGATGGAAAGAAATCAGAGGGGGATTACGGAAGTGAAAAAACATATTCCCTGAATAAATAGGATCAGAGCCGGGGAGAGAATAAAGAGAGCGTCTCTCTCTCTTTATTCTCTATCTTTCTGTGAGTGTGCTGCCTGGGGAATGCGGCTTATATGGCGTATCAAACCGACATCAGAGAGACTGTGCGCCACACATGCAGATGGTGGGGAGGGGGAGACACAAAAGCCGAGCTTCACAGGGTGCGACAGTCGGTAGTGTTACAGTGCAGATTGACTGACAGTTACAGTCGATTGTTGTGGGAGTTTTTCCCCGCACACGGAGGGAAGTGAAGCTATTACGGCGGAAATCCAGATGTGAGCCTGATGCAACAAGGGCCCCATTCGTGTTTACACATCAATAATTCAGTGAAGTCATTTAAATATCGGGAGTCGGGCTGCTGTGTGAGGAACACCACAAACAAAGTAAATATTAGCAGTTCGACAACGCGACTGGGCCTTTCACACTCACCTTGAGTGGCAATGAAGTGGTTCGACCGCTGGTAGCCCTGTGGGACGGAGAGAGAGCAAAGTGGGGGAGAAAGCAAAAAAAAGGGGTAAGAGGAGAGACTTAATATTTATATGAGCACATGATGAAGTGAGACTGAGGGACCTCTGACTCTCAATTCACCCCACCCATCCATTCTCATTCTCCATTTCCAGCATCAAGTCATCACTTATTCATCTCGGAGCCGGGTTTGATGTCAGCGCTCCGCTAACTTTCTGCTTTGCTCGTGATTGAAGATTTTTTCAGTTGCTGTGAAAACTATTCTGCGGCGTGCGATTGGCTGATGGCAGCGGCATGTTTGACCGGCCATATTCTTTGGACTGTTTAGGCTCAGAGTGTGGGGGGAGGGGGGGGTGAAGGATCACACTTGAATCTTAATGCACAGGGAAAATGGCATGGATTCAAGTTCCTCTCCGTCTGTCTCTGAGCCAGGTCATTACATGCGGAGTGAGGTAGCTGCATTTCAAAGACGGACCAGCATGCGGTGCTTTGCATGCAGCCAGGGCTTCTCTTCAAAGGTGGTTTGACAAGTGAGGGATCTTCAGCACTGGGAGTTATTCTACCTGAGTGACATTGATTGATCTGCCTGTCTCCTTTCTGCCCAGCTTGGCATTAGCAAAGTTATGATACAGTGTTCACGGTCTGGAAGGCTATTAGTGGCATCCCGGCCGTCCACCATGTCCGCTGAATGCAAAGCAGCCAAGCATGATAGATCTGTTGCCTTAAGATCTCAGTGTGCCCTCCAATCACTCATGGATAAGGGGATTCCAACTGCTGTATATATGTTAAACATTTGGATAGTACAAATCATGTAAACCACATTCTCTCCTACACACACACGCACACACACAGTCAAAGACTGATGCTAACCTTACACTAGGTTTACCTTAACCTAACTTTCAAACACTTTTTCACCTTTAAATGAGGATTTATCTTATAGGGGACTCATTCGTTTTATCCCCATAACCTAAATTGTATCTATGTATTCATTTTAGGAAGAAATGTTCTCATAATGGATGTGACTCTCTGGAAACAGGTCCCTACAACATGAGTAATACCTAGACTACACACATACACGCACATAAATATATGTACACATATTCAATATACTGCCATATAGCAACACAAATTACATTCCACAACTGTCATGCCACAAACGGATGTTGAGATGGATGCCCATCACTATGAAAGAGTGCAGTGACCCTCATTCCCATGAGCCTCTGTTGCTGTGTTTCGCTGGGCCAACCAGTTTCCTGTCTGTCACCTTGGCAACTGCACTTTTCAACAGCAGGCAAGCAGAAAAACATCAAGCGATGTGAATTCACAATGAAGTGGATAGAAAAATAAACAAACAAATATGAATAACATGCAGAGTAATTTAAAACTGTAAAGCTACATAAAACAAAACAACTTTCAGTTGGTTTTTGCCTTTATGCGTTGGGCTCACTCTATCTACAACAGCCGGTAATAAGTCAGTGAATATCTGACCTTGGGGTAGGCAAGTAAATTAGTTCATATTTGTCATGCATCTCAGAGTCACTTAGGAATCCTGCTGAAGCTTTAAGAGATAAAACCATCATCCCTGGGAATACTGAAGCCATTAGAGTCAGTTCTCAGGCTTCTTCCATTCAGAATCATTCTGAGTAACCTTATGGTTCTAGTTAAAACTCTGGGATGAATAAATAATTCATGCGACTCATGGCCCACTTTTAGAGAAAAAGGAATTGACACACAGAAGCATCAGGTTAAATAAAGTTAACAAACATATTTTTGCTATGTATACCAGTGTAATTTAGATTCTGACTGAACCAAACAGGATTTGGTGGACATGTACTGTACGTACATTCCAGAAAATAAATTCACAAATAAATCTGTATTCATGACAGCAAGAATTGACACCACAAGCCGCTCATTTCAATGGACCTCCCACATTAATGAATGCTCTTTCCAACCATTAACAGTGCTGACTAACAGAGAGCTACGGTTGAGTTTTAGCTGTGTTTCCCCGTCAAATTTATACAACCCTGCTTTAAACTGCTCCATTATACGTGAGTAAGTTATTAGCCAGGAGTTAATGGTTCAAAAACTTCACTTAAATAATGCCTGTTCAAATCTGAACTTGCGAGTGTCCTCACTGACTGTTTATATTAGCTTTGTCCTAATTTAGAAGCCGCGTTTCTCAGAGGATGCATTTGAAGATTGATTGCATCAAGACCCAACGACTAGGCTGTCACATGTCAAGAACCCTGTGTACACGGCTGGCTAATCCGTCCTTCCATTCCAGAGCAAGAGAGGGTCCTAAGAGTGGATCCCTCTCGGGCCAACCTGTCCCAGAGTCCATTGAGTACTGCTTATAATGGTGAAGCCCTCAGAGACCAAGCATACAATTCCTGCAAAGGTTGTAAGCTCTGAATTGGGACAGAGCTACAATTTCTTACTTGCTAACTAGAAGGTAGCCTGGTTTCTAGAGACATTTTCGCACTCATAGTTTGTTTGTTTGTAAATAAAATCTAACCAAACTTAAACATATCACTACAAGTCATATAACCTTAATGTGCTTATTGATTTGAGACATTGATTTATTCTCCGGCCAGCTAACATGATGACCACTACAAGTTACTACAGTTAAACATACACTGCCACATCCCAGAATGCAAAGCTCACTCGGATAGACTTGCCGTTCAAATCAGTCTTGCTTAGCAGAGACAACAGCCTATAAAGGCTCTTGGTGGGATGGTTTTTGCAGACACAATGAATCTACACTTCCAGTTGGCCTTGATTAAACTCATCTTGGATAATCATGCCACGGGTGACTAAGAATCTTCACACAAATCTCACTGACTCTCTGGTAACAAGTTTTCTTGCTTGCTAAATGGCATTTTAGTCTGCTAGCTTCGCTGGCTTTTGTGGCCTGGTAATACAAGCAAGTTAACAGGCATTTTAATTACTTTTGAAGCCTGGTGTGGCCTGGACCCTCCCGATTTTTCAGATCTTTTATCTCACTGTGAGCCAGGACGCAGTCTGAGATCCTCTGGGAAGGTGTTGCTAGCCATAAAAAGGCCAGACTCAAAACCAAAGGAGAAAGAGCCACTGCCTTGAGGGCTCCTACACTGGCGAGCAATCAGCCAGAATGGATTAGACTAGCAGAATAGGTTAGCTGTTGTATCTCTCTTCTTAAGACTTTAAAGTCCAGTATCTGCATCTTTAATATTATTATTTCTATGGCAAAATGAAGTTATAAGTATTATGTTACTAGTAATCTGGTCAGTCCCTGTATCATGAAAACTAGCCCTGCGAATATTCACCTAGACACAGAATTTCCAAGCACCTATTTCACAGAGACAAGTCAAAGAGTGTTGCAGTGTGACCAGGCAATTACTCTTCTCTGAGATGCTTGATAAATATGGATGCACTGCGGTGAAGCTGAGTGTTATCAGGCAAAACCCTTGTAAACTGTCACTAAAATAATTCCTGATCTTTCATGCTCCGTGGTTTGTTAGTTTTTCCCCAGCTCACTGAATATATTTACAATGCCTGCTGTGTCCCGATGTGTACGCTGGGTTTGATCTGACCTCGTCTGCTCTCTTCTATGGTATTCTATCGGCCTTTTATAGGACAGCCCGGTGTTAAGCAAAGACTCTCGGTGAGCATCTGATTATGGTTGAAAAGGACACAGAGACTGCTGCTGTCATCTTTCAGAAGAGTTGCCCAGGGGAAAAGAGTGATAGCTCAAGGCAGAAAAGCTCAGTGGTTTAGAGTGGAAGAGGAAAGAGGGGGGATCTGCTGTTGGAGGTAAGCCATAGTGGGCTGGCGCAGGGACAGTGTGAAAAAGGTGAGGAGATGAAAAGAGATGAGAAGCAAGGTACTTACTTCCCTGTTTATCCGAATCTAAGAGGTGCCAAAAGGTGGAAAACAGGGGGGTGGACAAAAAGAGAGAGAGAGAGAGAGAGAGAGAGAGAGAGAGAGAGAGAGAGAGACAGAAGGAAGGCAGAGGAGGAAACAAGAGCTAGTTATTGTGATTTAAGACAAGAAAAAGGTGAGGGTGATGAAGTGGGTAAAAACAAAACGGCTTGCTCTGAGGACCTGTGGAGAGAATAACGTTCAGAAACCTCAAATCCCCATATTTCGACGATAGCCGGCCAACATTTGTTTTTTTGCTAGCACAACTTTTCTTCCTATATTTGTTTCCTGTGAGCCCACTCACCTTCAGCATACTATAACGTTAGTAACAGCGTGTAAAGTAAAGAGAGAGGCAGTAGCAGGCAGAGAAGAGGGAGACTGCTGCAGCAGGTTCTGATTTGGAGCCGGTTGTTTCACTAACTGTAGCTATACTATAACATAGATGAATACATGGTGCCTGTAGACATGTGGAATACCTAAGGAAATGAATAATTGAATGTGTTCTATTACTTGCTCGAGGAATGTGTTGTATGTTTCAGTGTGTGTTGTGCTTACATTCACTGCCAATGTAGGAAACAGTGTGTACCTTGGCCATGACTTTTTAGCAAAGCGTTCACAGTTCAGACATGAGTAAAGAATCATTATTAATGATGGGGAAGTTGCCCTAAATGTTTTAATTCAATAGCTGAGAGTTTTTTGAACTAAGTAATTAGAAATCTGAAATATTCTTTATGAAATCTGAATTTTTTCTTTAAATTGAAATGATGGAATAAACTGGGTTATCATGGATATTCCGTATATTTAGTGTTTAGTTGAACAGAATGTGTCTCTCATTTAAAGAATTTATACTTTCTGATTTGTCTGCTCAGTCCAGGAGACCATAACTTCCAATTCTCACTCCCATCTTTTCCCAAACAAATACAAGTGCAACACTTTTTGCGAGAATGAGGAGAAGACAAAAAGAAATCCTGGAGGTGGGCGTTTTGAGCAACAAACGCACAATCCCTTGAGAACTGAGTGGTGATGGTGTCACCTCCTGTGTTACATCTGTAGGCAATAGATGGAATCAAAAGGAAGATCTTAAGATTTGACATGAAATGTCATGTCTCTCTACCCGTGCAAAAGAAAAACTACGGATGAGAGCAGAGGGTTGTGGAAGTTTTCAGTTTAACCTTTAAATAAAGCAGAGTTCCATTTAATCCAACCTTGGACTCATCCATGAATCATCTGGAATCATTTCACTGTGGTGTTGTGAGCCAGGGTTCTTTGGCATGACATGCAGGCAGTGCTGTAGATGGCACAGTTAATGACACAAAGGTCCTTGGAGCATTCATAATGGAGCCCTCATGGAGCACTAAAGGGGATAAAGTGACCATACTTTGACGCTCTTCTTTAAACCACATCCACCCACATGCACTGATTCTGGAATCCTCTACTGATATGGCCCCTTCTGTATACATTTTAGATTCTTCTGTTCTGCAAACTATAGCAGGAACAGAGGACATAATACAGCTTTCAGACACCATTGCAACTCGTGTTAAACCCTGATCTACCTAACCCTGAGTACTTCAGAAGACTGCACCAACAAACAGATCCGATATGCTGTTGAGAGCTCTTCAAGTGACCCTTCCATTGTGAGGGAGCAGCAGAGAACACAGCCTGACCTGTGCTGAAGGATAGAGCAACTGTCCTTCAGATAGTGTTGCTTCATCTAATTCAAAGCTGCCAAGATAGGATCTGGCAGGGCCAGGAGCTGTTGCTGGGACTGGAGAGGCTCCCTGAGATGCTCACTGGAGCTGAACTGTAGGTGAGATTGAAATATCTGAAAGTAGATGAAAAGATCAGCTGCGTTATTGCAGCTCCAATTGCTGTGCAACGTTGCCTCACGAAAGCACTTGGGTGAGTCGGGAGCTCAGGGGCATTTGTAGGAACTCTGGAGTTGTCTCACCCCAAAACCTGTGTGTGCTTGCATGCATGGATATAATGTTTATGTTGTGGGCGTTGTTCTAAATGACTGCTCAGTCTGAGAGCTCACACAATGCATGTGGGGTTGTCCTCTGGTCAAGCACTGGGACAACCATAACAATAAAAGGTGATTAGTACAAGCTGTTAAGGCGGAGATGTGGGATCAGCAAAGACAGAGGTGATGGAGTAAAGGTTGATAGAATGGAAGGATAAGACTGCAGGGGACTTACGTCGATGTAGTTGGCGTTGACATAGTCAGAGCTGGGGTCTGCAAGCAGAGAGTGCAGTTTGACCCGATGACGATCATCTGAAATGCACAGAAAACAAAGGCATTTAAAAAACAAAAGGTCAACCCGATCACATCATTTGACTGTATTTGAGTTGAAAATGTGGATTATTTCATCTACTAAAACAATGAAACTGGCTTATGGAAACTTTTTTTAATCATCATTCCTCTATAGGCACATACTCAAGGTGTTGGAATTCTTTAACTTCACAAAGCCTTTTTCAGACATGAACTCTGTTCACAACTCGTGTTCACAACACAGAAGATGTTCAGGTGAGTTGTGAGACAAGAGGTTTTGTCTCCCTTGACATTTCCGTCAGCTCTATTTTTTGATCCTGAGATATTTGTTTCCTTTTTGTTTTTCACTTTTGCAACTCTCCTGTGGTAGGGATATCAAAAAGCCCACTTTCTCATGGTAAAATCATGAGCAAGTGAGAGTTCAGTGCATGTCTGAAAGCAGCTCAAATCAGACCAAAGAAAGATACAGGATGAATCAGATAGTTAAATAGATCAGAAACATTTGAGGGAGGAGTTCTGTGTGATTTCACGTCCATATGCATTATTACCTGTTGCTTTACTTACAACCTACAGTGTCTGCGATTTCAAAAACAGTACATCCACTCTTCAACAATCAGTTTTAATAAATCAAACCTTCACTACAAACTACTTACAATTCAGCTCAGAGAAAAAATAATCAGTGGGTGGTTTTGGCTGACTCACCGGACACAGGCTCTCATTAAACGGTATCCTATTTCAGTGTGTAAGTATAAAAAGCTATGAGTGTTTAGGTGTGCTGGAGCCTACAATAAAAGAAAGAGTGCAGCAGAGCCAGGCGATAAAAGCATCAACATTTCTCCCTTGTAATCTTCAACCCAGCAAAACTACTTACGGCTCAGCAAGCTATCGTGCCTCCCTTTGGTCTTGTCCTTCTTTTTCGTGACGTCCCAGCCATCAAAGAAGCTCTGCAAAGTTACACATCACAAGTTAAGTTGGAGAGGGGGCCGTTACAAATGGACAGCGGATGATGTGTCTTTGCTGCATCTCTCCGATCTCACAATTTGCTAATGCACTTCAAAGTTTTACCCTGAGGTTGTCTAAGTAGCGTCACTGCGTTAGCGACTTGCCAAGTCATCAGCAGACATCTGCCACCAAGTAGCGGGGAGAGCTGAGGCGGAGGGATGACATGGGCCACTGAGAGATGGCTGTGGCCTTGAGAAGATGGTGCGGCCAATCTGCACTCATTCTCATTCCGGATACAGTGTGAGACTCGCTGCTCGGAGAAGATGCCGTCGCTCTATAATACCTCCGTGTTAAACAGAAAGAATTTTTTTAAGCTGCTGGTGCTGTGTGGTGACTCACCAAATCGAAATCAATAGTAAAAACAAAGGAGTAGTACGAGGAGACATAAACATAAGTGGGAGGCTTGCGTGGGTTTGGAGTGAGTTATGTCATATTCTGTATTCCAAGTCTCTGCCTGATCCCCCTGCTGTAATTCTCAGTCCATCCAGGGTCTCACAATGAGGCACCCTGTCTCTCACCTGTTTGTGAGTGGGTGTGTGTGTGTGTCTGTGTGTGTGTGTGGGGGGATGCAAAAATGGGACCACCGGAGACCCTGACCGCGCCGAGCCAGTTGATCAGGGAATTACACCGGCTACTGGATCCTCCACAGGTATTACCTGATGTTATCCTGTTTATCACTCCTTTGTCCAGCACCCTGTGTTTTCTGGAGCTACTGCATCATCCCAATCACCTTCATGGAGCTTTGCTTGATATATTTCTGCTCAATTATCTTATCAGTTGCACGATGCTTAAAGCCCCTAAAAGCTTGGTTTCAAATCTTAAGTATGCCTCATTTACTTTCTATGAATAAATAAAAAACAATAAACCACTATCTGTGGTGGGATTTATATTCAAATATGGCTATATCTTTCAGGTTTGTGACACGAAGGCAGGGTCGGACTTGACCTTCCACACACGTGACAGATAGGGGGGGCGTGGGGTTAGGGGTAACATGCTCCTTGCTTGTGCAGTAAAAAACAAGAGTAGAGGAGGAACCACAAAGGTTAGAGGAATGGGAAGACAGTGGACACAGTGCACAGATATCACAGATGAAAAAAGCATCCACCTTGCTGTTCACACAGCTTCGGTGCAGACAGTCTCTACAGTAACAAATAACCGACGACTGGTCACGAACATGAAACAAATGGCAAAATCTACATAACGCAAACCCGCACAGATTCCTGCAGCGAAGGCAGATGCAATGAGCGTGAATTATTTGAAGAATGTAATGCATTTTTCCAACTGGGCTCAGTCCACCCCAGACAAAAACACCAATACAGGCCATCCTGTGTTCGAGGTTAGACATCATCACTCATTACAACAAGCTACCTGACATTATACGGTTTTCATGGGCTTTAAGAATAAGACAATATACACAGGTCTGACACTTAGAGATAAACTCCAGACAACCTAGGGTTGAAATGCAGAAACTTCTTTCTACGCTGCTTTATACTGTACACATTCTTACATTGATCCATCATTTTGCTTTAAATGTGGGGAAAGACTTGAGAGCAGCTGCACAGTATTGTCCAATTGAGAGCTCAAATTATTAACTCCAATAAGGAGGTTATGTTTTCACCTGTCCGTCCGTCCGTCTTTTTTTTAATTTTTTTTTCCATCAGTCTATTGGCTTTGAACTGTGCTTAGTACGTGGAGAAAATAGGAAACATGCTGACTCTGTGGAAAAGCAGTGCAATTAATTTACCAGGCGAGAATAATCTGTGTTTTCACACAAATATTTATTGGCCGGCCCTGGTTCCAGATGTTTGCTCCTGAGCACAACTTAATGTACGCTCCCCTCACAGAGGCCCCGACTTATTTGCGACCCACCTCCGCCAAAAAATGACTTGCAACATGTCTGATCAATGGCAGCTGCACGACCCGGTGGGAAATAAGGGTTATGAAGTCTGACAGCGGTGTGCAAGCTGATCCCCTTCATCTTGTTTATTTCTCCAGGCGATGGGGGAGCCAGACTAAGGAGAAAAAAAGAGACCTGTATATTGATTTTGGAGGGGGGAATTTGTTGGCCCCTTCCGTTCATCTGGCTTCCTGCAGGTGGAGGTGCGAAAAAAAGACTTATCACCACTGGTTGATGTGGAGTAACTCGTGTTGATGTCAAAAGACGACTGAGAGGAATAACTTAAGTAAAGCATAACTAGTCCACACAACTCCATAAAGTTTAGTCTGTCTATATTATCTCTGTAATGCAGATTAAGTAAGAGAGCATTTTACAGCTTCCTTATAAGTTACTCTCCATTTGAGCCTGTTCAAAGTAAACTGTTATATCCGGAGTTCATGGACCTGCAATCTACATATCTGCTCAAGCCGGCTGTCTTCTGCTGGTGGTCAAACAGATGTGTCATCACATTTAAATAAAGATAACACCACAGCTATAGCTTCTGCAGAAATGAGGAAACTTCCCACAGCCCAGTGTTGCAGCGTGAATTAAAAAAAGACGAACCAAGAAAATAGAAAGATAAAAGATTATAAAGGATGTTTGATGCACTGCAGTACACTTTGGGATGCCAACCCTTTGAAGTTCAACAGCAGTGCCAACACATCTCTGTCTAGATATAATAGTAAACGTCTTGCTTTCACAAAGACTGAGGAAACACATGGGAGAAATTTGAGACAAAGCCTCACCTCACAATCAGATTATGGGACGCCGCAGGATATTATAGCTTTTCATGATCCAGCAAAGGATATTTCTACGAAACATCATATTTATCTGATTTTTGAACATCTTATTCCCAACCCATGTGCCGCTGCAACAGCTTCCTCTTTCCTGGTTCCAGGCTTTCCACCAGAAGTTGGAGTCTGGCTGTACTGGAGCTGTATATGCTGCCAGAGCAGGAGGTCCAACAAAGACTACATATCCCAGTTTAAGGTGATGGGTAGGGCCGAGATCCTCAGCCTGATCACGCCTGAACTCAAGTTCCACTGTTTCTCTGAGTATTCTGTAAACAATCACTCCTACACTTCATCTCGATGTTTTCAAATAGCCGGTTGGTTCAGTGGTTAGTACTGTTGCCTTCAACAGCAAGAACGTTCTGAGTTCAAAGCTGGAGTCTGTGTGGAGTGTGCCTGTTCTCCTTGTGTCTATGTGGTTTTCTCCAGGTACTCCAGCTTCCTCCCACAGTCTAAATACATGAACTTTATGTTGATTAGAGATGCAAAATTGGTTTCTAAGTGTCAGCCCTGCAATGGCCGGACAACCTTTTCGTGGTCTACCCTGCATCTCGCCTGCTGTCAACTTGGATGGGCTCCAGCCCTCACCCTCAAAAGGTTAAGCGGTAAAGGCAATGGATGGATGGACGGATGTATGGATGGAGGAAAGGAGGGAGGAAGGCATGCATTTTCAAACAACATTCAATACTCTAATCAGCTGTCCATACGTACCCATAATACAGGCTACAACCTGAGAGGCAAACTGGAACAATAATGAGAGAAGGAAAATTGTCTCCATACCAGGGCGCCCTGTTAATGTAAACTAGTAGACTCCTAATTCTGCAGGCTAATCCTATTTGGTCGATATAAGAGGGGAAATTGTAGCTATAATTTCAGCCTGTTCATCTGGTGCGTCAAGCTGATTAACACTAACTCAAGTAGACGCAAAAGAAGTAGAAGTGATAGACACGGAAGAAAAAGGAGAAACATCAGCATTGCTTTTAATAATGAACTTGTTTGTGCATTATTCCTCCTGGAGTGGTAAGTAAACTGGTGTAAACACTTCAAGTAGTCAAAGCAAAAACAGCCCCTTCAAGGTTAGAGGAGCTCCACTGTCACGGTTCAGTTATCAACAGGGCTAGTAGTAAGGGTTGTTTGTGGTTATCAATAAGAATTGAACCGGCGTCTCATTTGTTATAATCTTGTGTTCTGTTGACCCATCCATTCCCCTTGACCTCCCCCCTACACAGCCTTTACAACATTGCCTTGTACTGTTGTCATCTTTGCTATGGCCACTAGAAATATAAACATATGCTGTTCTGAACACATGTTGTTCTGCAGAACCTGGATCAGTGACGGTTGTTGCTGTTGTTTTTCAAGGACAGTCTCCCCCCCTCTCCAGTCGCTCTCCATTTTTTCATGTTGTGGTGTAACTCCCACTCTATTTTTAAAACACAAAATGCTACGTTTGGCACAACACACACTGTACTGTTGTTCAACAGCAAACTGGGAAAAGCATAATGGACCTTGTATTGTGTGTGTGGGCACTGACATAAAAACACGTGAGAGCCAAACACATTCCCCTTCACTTGAATTATGAAGACAGCCCGAACCATGTAAACAGTCTGAGACTAGAAATGCTACGATACAACGTGTTTGTTTTTTCCTCTCTCACCTCATATTCCTGTTTGAAGCCGTAGCCCTCAGACGTCTTCATCTGGTTGATGTGCTGGAGTAGGTCAGCGACCCGCACAGCCGGGTGGAGCTGACCCGTGTGATACGGCGAGCTCTTCCTCCGACAGTGGCGGTGCGGCGAGCCTCCCAGTAGGCTGCTGGACTCGTTGACGGAGCTGCGTTGTTCATCTGGGAACATGAGGTGCACACACAGTTACAGCCACACCACTGATACTATGCACTCTGTGACACAGACCTGGTCCCTTTGTTACTGAGGTAAAGTCGGCTGCAAAGTGTAGTGGGGGGGGGCTGAAGGACAACAGTCAGCGCTTCTGCAGAGACGTGAAGGCCGACTGACACTGAAGCATATTCAAACAGACAGGAGGCTTGCAGGAGTTTTTTCTGCTGAGAGCACCTTGTGGTCTGGCACGACAGATTGGATACAAGCTTGCAAGTAAACATGGCTGAAGGTCAGGGAGGAGGGAGCTTCATCTCTCCTGACACCTCTCTCAAGAGCACCCATATGCTCCTCAGAGTCTTACTTCGAGCGTTGCAGCCGTGGGCGTCCATGAAGGAGTGGGCCATCCTCTCGTCCTGCTGGAGCGTGCTCTGCTCCGTCATGCTGCAGTCCAACGAGCTCAGCTTCCGACTCTTCTCCTGCCTGTAGGACATGGCCGCCTTGTTTATGGCCACCTTCTTCCGACTGTAGAAAGACAGGAAGAGAGAGACAGGGCAGAGAGAGAGGGGGAAAGAGAAAGAAAGAGAGAGAGAGGAAGGGGGGTAATAATAGACAAAGGACATCAGAAAAGGGGCAGAGTGAGCGGAAGACAGGCATGGAGATAAGGAAGAAAGGAGAGTAGGATGTGTGAGCAGATGAGAAATTGGACTCAGAAGATTGGAACTCGACAAGGGAGAGAGTGAGATTTGGTGATAGCAGGAGAGTGGGGAAAGGGGGGGGGGCAAAAGGAGAAGGAGGACGAGGAGGGCTCTACACTGGAGGATGGGAGCTAGCAATGCTTAATTCCACTTAAGTGATTCCTGGGACTACGGAGGGCAAGCAAGGGGAGGATGGCGTCAGGGTGGAGGATGAACAAGGAGTAACTTACGGGTAGTAAGGGTAAGAATAGAAGTCCCTTCTGATTAGCATGAAGGAGGAGGAGAGGAGAGAGACAGAGAGTGAGGAGAAAAAAAAGAGAGGTGACTATGGTTTATCAAGATGGGCATCAGGAAGATAAATGAAGATGCTCAGTGCGTTGGAATGTTCTCAGCTGCAAATTCACGACAAAGCATGAAAAATGAAGAGAGGGCTTGTTGGACCCCAAAGCTCAGCTGTGGGCAAACTCGATTTTTAAACATTCACTAATCTGTGCTTTTTCTTCAAGTCAGAAATAATAAAAAAATGTGGAGGTGTGGAGGAGAGAGAGGTTAGCTTGCCACTCCTCTAATGTTGCTCCTCAATACTAATTTCTCTTTTAGAAAGACACTCTTGAATCAGATGGTTGAGGTGGCATTGTGAGTAATAAATCAAATTCTGATCCAGTTCTTTGTAGACTCACGTATCAGTTCCATGTTGTTCTTTGTAGTTTTACTACAGCAAATTAATATCAGTATTGTTTAGAAAGAACTAGAACACAGTGAGACATTCCAAACCACGCATACCACCGTAAATGTTCTGTTATAATAAACAGACACATAAACTAATTTGAATGACGAATCGATGCAACATTAACAAAAGTAAGACTTTAATGTATTAGAACATAATATCAAGGTAACTTTATTGTATTTATAACTTTCTAAGGCCAAAAGTCACATTTTTGAGTTTTTAATCCGCCTAGAGAAACGGTGAGTAATAATTTTCCAGCTTTTTTCTGTCTTTCCTTTTGGGGCTCATTGCAATGCACCTTATTGTTCTATTTATATGTGGTTTTCATTTTGGTTAAACTTGAACTTTAAGTCAAATTGAATTATTCTCAGTTTCTCTGACACTTTGACTTCGACTGCAAATGTTGACAGTCCATCAGCCCGTATCCAGATGGTGAAGGGGACGCAGAGTCTGACATTAAGATTTATCAGGCGGTGAGAGCTGCATAACTCTGAAAAGTAATGAAGCCAGCATGCAAAACGTGTAGCTTAAACCACCGCCTACATGTTTAAATAAATATCTCAAAGTTTGAAATCAGTTCATTTTTTATTCCTTCCCATTTCCTGCGTTTCGAGCCCCCCGCTGGGATCCTTTGATTTTCTTATTGATCACAAAACACATTAACATATAGAGTCGAACTTTGTACACTTATGGTGACATTATTTTGTGACTAAATATAAACACTCTGCTCCTGCCTCATGCGGCTGTCTGGGTCTCATTGTGTTCACTGGATTGGCCCGGTGAATCTTATCAGTCAGCGCCTTCTTCCAGACATCCCCATTCATTCGCCCTCTATTCTCTGTGAGGAAAGAAAAAAACCTCGGGGTGGAGGAGTTCCTACCTCCCAAAAAAATAGAGGCAAAAACAACCTTCCTAACCAATTACTAGACCATCCACTGGCACCTCACAGCTGCTCGCCTCATGTAATTGAGTGGGCAATGGAATAACATGCCCCTTGATGAAATATTTCACACTCAGATGACTGTTCCACCATTGCCCAGCGAGTGGAAGGAGAATACACTGCAGGTGCGATTGACGACTGAGGTAATTTGCAGGTGGAGAGCCGCCAGCGGCTCCAGTGCGAGCGGGGCTGCATTTTGAATGTGCTCAGCCAACACGCAGACCTTGAAATTAAAAGATGAGAGGAAACACAAAGGCTTGGCTGAGGCAGCGGTGGAGGAGTTTAGGATTAATGCTCTCCCATCCCACTAACTGATTGTAATTCACTTGCCAAATGCATTCCCCAGTAGACCCTAGCTGCCAAGCGGGATGGGGATAAATTCACTCCCCTGGATGGAATATACACACAACAAGACTGTGACAAGGTCTAACCCATCTCACGTCGCCAGGGAGACCGACAAACATCTTCACAGCCACTCACCCCTTCTTCACGATGATGACGATGGCCCCCAGAAGCAGAATGAGGACCACCAGGCCACCGGCACAGGCCCCGAGGATCAGGCCCATGTCCTCTGCGTGCTGGGAAACCTCCAGGGTCCGCTTGGAGTCCTTACAGGCAGCTGAGCAGGCAGGAAGAGGAGGAGATGGACACAGTGACTGGTTGATCAGTTGTAACTTGCAAAGATGCATCTTCATGCAGTGGTTTGATGTCAATAAATCATTGTCACACTCATTTGAACAATTACCATAAACAAACACAATTATCGACTGGCAGCCTCTGCTGGTCTTAATACTCTGCTTTGGTGGCGTACAGATTTTTTGACCAATTCATGGCACAAACAACAAGAATATACTGTTCCTATAAAACAGAGCTTTCATCCAAGCGACAAAACAAAACAAAAATTCTCTCTTACACCCAGTGGAGGTTTTTATGAAGCCATGCGGATTGTTGGGGTTTTATTTGTCCAGATATATGTGCAAAAGACCTCTGCCTCCACCCATCTGAAATGGGGATGAAAAGAGTTGTTTGTGGTGCTCAAACCTGTTCACATAAAACTGAGACTCAGCATTGTTATAGCTGGGGAGGGAAGAACCAGGCTTCTCCTCTAAGAGGCTTTTATGGTTGAAGCAAAAAAACTGCTTTAGTAGTTTTATATTTCTCTGTTGTGCTGATTAACACGCTGCTCATTCTATTTGCTAAACAAGGACGAAAACAAATAGTGCAGAAATTAGACGCTAACTGAGCTGCAAATTCAAAGGTAGTCGTTACTAAAACACTAAGTCTTTTAACTAGTGCAGTGCCAGGTAGGAATGTGCATCTCTTTATATATGCTTTTCTGCCCGCTGTATAAAAAAAAATATCATACCATCTGCATCTTGTTTAATTGCAGAATATCGTATTCTTCTGCATTTCATTAAATATCGATAAATCACATTGAGTTCAATCAATTTGTGTCAAATCGGTGATGAATGGTATCGAATGACATGAGCGGGCGCTTCACATGCATCTTTAATGTGCCCGTTGGATGTGTATCCCATCAGCCTCAGCAATGGAGACTAATAACCAGGAAGCAGTCGCCCTCACAGAGCATAGGGCTTCCTAGTTGTCCCGATTGTCCTGCCCGGAGCTCTATCACCATGATGCAGCTCACTTTGAGGTCTAATTTATATAACAAACTACCGGTTACAAACACAAGGGGGGTTGGCGTTGTAACAGATCCTGACGGAGTCTGTCGCAGTAACACCAACATTGTTATTGCAGAACGCTGACAGCTTAAGGATCTTCACGCTGTGTCATATATCCACCATGATTCGGTGTGGGAGATCAGGACGGAGGCAGCTCCCACAGGAGTGAGTTTCCAGCTAAAGCCTGTTTATCACCATGCAGAAGCTGCACCACACTCCATCACCAGATGCTGCACAATACAGAGCTCACTAGACAGTAAAGGGTTTAAACACCATTTCCGTGCACTGTTATCAGCGACATGCGCTTCAATAATAGAACCTTAAAAGACATTCGGCGTTGGAGACACTCTGGTTATCTTGCCAAACTGATACATTCAGGCGCCCACCTCAATCTATATGACACAGTCTCGGTGCATTGCCATGTCACCTCGCCAGGAGCATGAAATCTCCCTCTCTGTGAATCATCTGGATTCCCCGTTGAGTTTTATCCAAAGGTGAAACATTGCTGCGAAGCATGAATGAGCCGAAGGAGTATTATAACACTTCTGGCAGCTTGCTCTTCATTAAGAAGCCATCTCCCTGATGAGAAAACAAATGAGGCAGGGAGTATAACAAAACACAGGGAGATGGAATCATTTAAGGGCCTCGGCTAGGTTTGGCAGTTTGGCTGAATTGGACAGTTTTTCTGTATTTAAACAAAGCAAAGATGCTCCACGGGGGAGTTATTCCTTTTTTTAATGTGTGAGGGAAGCAGTATGCAGAGTTTGGCCTGATTAGCTGTGAACCGGCGGTGACGAAAGCTCCTGGCAGACAATAGCCTGACAGACTTGCCGTAATCACACGAATCACGCTGGGTGAGTCACTCTGCTTTACGGGGCCTTATTTAGATGTCGGCTATCACTGTAAATTAAAAAGAAGATCCAGCAGTGTGCATGCAGGTAAATCCAAGCTGGGAGTAAGAGAGGAAGGGCAAAGATGGTGAGTTGCATATTACATGATAATTCATCATTTTTCCTTCGTCTGTTTCGGTCTGTAATTTACCACTGTGTTGCTTTGGTCACACTGAAAAGAGGACATGGGTATAAACAGACTGTCACCTGGACACCAGACCAATCGGGAGGCTCATGTTTATTCACACCCATAGATGGCTCTGCTACCCCATTCCAATTCCGACACAGTCATCCATCCATCCATCCTGGAAACCAGTCAGGCCAATCACAACCATGTATCTGTAATGGGGCTGGTACAATATGATGGAAAGCTGGATATGTCGCTCCGTGTACTGTATGTTAATTCGGTGCATGAGTTACATTCCACCAGTGCTAAGTCAAATCACACCCGGCGCTCCCCCTGCTGTGGTTCAGTGTTAGCACTCGCGCTACTGTCAATAAAACTAAACCCCCTCATTGTTTGCAGTTTCCTTTTTTATTAGCCTCACACATACAACATAAAATCTCAAATAAAAGCCATCCAGCAGGAACAGATCCCAACAATCACCTCCGAGCTCCAGGTCAATATTTAGCTACTGTGAATGATAAATCAAGAAACCTGGCAGAGCAGAGGAGTCATGTTAAATTCCTCTATAGAATCTACATAATCCATACTCACATATATATATATATATATATATATATATATATATGTTGCATGAATGCACTTAGATAATTTGATTTGTAATGAACATGTTGACATTCTTCTGTGTCTTCTGTAGGA
Organism: Pseudopleuronectes americanus; assembly: GCA_038501795.1. Lineage (NCBI taxonomy): Eukaryota > Metazoa > Chordata > Actinopteri > Pleuronectiformes > Pleuronectidae > Pseudopleuronectes > Pseudopleuronectes americanus. Next base: position 17,240,459 of record CM076731.1, read on the forward strand.
CACATTTCACCTGACAACAAAAAAAGACCAAACTAAGACACTCCCAGTGGTGTGGAGAAAAAGAACAAAAACATAAAACACCTGTCCAGCCCAGCGGCGGCTCTGCGCTGCACTGAACACAGCTTCCAGGGACGGGACCTCTGTGTCACCTCTGAGGGAACCGCAGGATCATCAGCGTGTCCTCTGGGCCTGCCTCCCACAGCTGTATACACACAACTACAGTACAGAAAATGGCTTCTATAAATATGCCAGCTACCCACCTCCCCCTAATCTACTTATGGGACACGCGGGCAGACAACAGCAAGGCAGGATTCTTTGATGTCATCACACTTCAGATAAGAAAGAGTTCAGGGAGAGAAATCCAATTTAACTGCCACCTTTCTCAAGAGGACTACAAACTTCCAGCGGGGAGGGCACAACTCCATTTCACCCTCTGTCTGTTTCCCTCTCCCCCATTGTTTGAACTGAGAGCCTTATATCTGTGTCTGTCTCTCAAGCAAACACTCCTGGTTCCTTCCTCTCTCAGGGAGGACGGGACAAAAAAAACAAGAAGAATGAAACGTTGCTGCATTGTGGATTTCAAAGCCATCAGAGCCCGAATGGGGGTTTGGCCAAATGTCAGTGTCAGTGTCAGTGATTCAAGAGACACACAGTGAGAGCACGGATGCGTGTTTGCTTTCACCTTTCCTCCAGTGTCTCTGCTGAGGAGAGATTGGCTCGAGGGGGCTTCCTCCCTGAAGCGCCCAAAACAACACCAAGTCCAAGTCCAAGCCCTTAAGCAGCAGCCTGATCCAGGATATCTGCCTAAAGCCTCTGACATGCACCACACAGGTGAAGCCACTGGAACCACAAGAAATTCCTACGGTGGTTATGTTTACATTGAAAATCCCAATTCCACCTGTTCCACATGATGGTAGGGGGGGTCGGTAGCAGATTCTAACCTTTCACGGGGTGCTCCTTAATGCGATAATTGGTTGACAGGTTGAAAACGAGTCCCCATGTATAGCATTATCTTATCTGCTTAATACAATCATTATGATCCATTTTAATCTTTCAATCCTTATCAATGCAAACCTGGGCCTCTGCAGCTCTTAGTGAAAGACAGAAGGACATAATGTACATTTTCTCATTACAATTGAGTTGAGGTGAAAACGGTTGAGATTAAGTTTCACCTGAGGAGGTTGAGATGAAAGAGTTTTATTGTAACAAAGATGTGATTTTAATAATTATCAGCCTATTCACTTTAAGTTACTCGATGGGTTCTGTGTTCACTGCTAGTTCCGTTTGAAACAGCATTTATTGTTGCGACCACTTGGGGCAGCAAACAAGTGTTGAGCAGCGACTGCTGAAAAACAGAACGACAATTTGCCATTTGCGGTAGTATAACAAAAATAATACCAAGTGACCTACAAGCTAGAGTCCTGCACCGGTTAATCCACAATTAAGTTGTGTAACGTGTAAAAATCGATATATTTATATAAATTCACTGATATTGGCACAGTTGAAATATATCAAACGCTGCAGAGTAGTGGGTGAGATAATTCTTTTTGACATACAGACAGTATTTTTAACATCTTAATCAACTTATATATAACCTATTCAAGTACAAGGTTTTGACCATTTCACTTCTGCTCAAATAACGGCCACTATCATCATCGAAATAGCTACATGCAGTGGGGACAACATGCACAACACCAAAGTCTACTACATTCTGGCCAGTTGGTCCAGACCTTGGTCCGAGGCAACTTTCACACCTTCTCTTTTTAATTCGGACTGAGTCTGAGGATGTGGACCAAACAGGGTTAGTGTGACAGCCTCTTTAATTGTTATTAGAAATGAAGGGTTTGAAAATGCTGCTTTCACTTTGTCTCCTTCTGACTTTTATTACATTCAATATTTGCAATTCTCATAAAGTTGAAGGTCTGAGAGAAGACCAACAGCTCTGTGTGCGCTGTAAAACTATACAGCGCTCGATAAGGTGGGCGAGAAAGAGTTTAGGGAGAGTAAGACCACCGGAGAGCCATTGTGACTGCCACGTTTAAGGTACACTAATTTATAATTAATTTGACACCTCATTGATATGAGAGTGATACATGGAGCACCTTAATGAGAAACGAGAAAAGAAAAGAAGGTGTTACCTTTGCGAGCGATCCGAATGCAGTTGATTCTTGTTTCCTGTGAGTAAAAGAAATGCAGAGTTAATTAATCTTGTTTGGTGCCATGAATACATATTGATTAGCATGATGGAAACAAGCACTGCAGTGAAAACCAATCATGTGTTAGTCTGCTGAAATCATCAACCTTGTCTGAAAGCATGCTGGCTGTGCACATCAAAGTCTCCCAACTCTCCGCTGGGTGACAGAAGAAAATAATTGAAATTTCCCGACACAGAAGACGTCTCCGTGTGATGTGAGAAGACCTCTGCTTCTCTTCACCATGTTCAGCCACCTCACCTGGCTGCCCTGACGGAATCTGACCCCGCCATTCAAAAACCATCCGCCTCCACCGCGAAGATAGAGGGGCATGTTACCAAATTAAGATTTAGGGAAGTTAAACCATTCTTTATGGTCAATTATGCTAATATGTGCTCAGAGACTGGCGACAGGAACCTTTCCCCTAAAACAGTTGCCAAATTACCTTTTTTAATTGGAAACCCACTTGAAACGGATTCTCATCTCCTCAGTGACAGATCAGTCATATTTACTCGCACCCAGGGGTTATTGAAGCTGCGGCAGGTTGTATGTCATGTGTCATCTTGTCCTCCGTCAAGGTGGGATTTTGGCCTTTTGGGGCAGAAACGCTGGTGCTTGTCAAAGTCGCAATTTAATGCAACCAAGCATAGACAAGAAGTGGGATTTATAGTAGACTGAAAAATCCACATCCATGGGGTGGATGCAGTCACATTTTATTAAAGAGGATTTCAGCGTTACCACATATGAATCCTTATATACAAGTCATCAAAATCATAAATAATAAATTGTAATATGTAATAATATTTTACAGCCTGACTTAAACGCTACAGTTTTGAGTGGTGGAACTTAATAATAAATGCAAAATAAGATATGAAATGTTGACTAAATGAATAAATCACACTAGAATTGTCCCACGCACCTTCAAAATTGCAACGTGTCAACTGTTCCCCATCTACAAATTCAGCAGACGTGCATCATCAATAAAGGGATAGTTCACCCAGGAATTAAAATTCACTCACTATCTACTCACCCTTATGCCAATGGGGAGGTGGGTGAAGTGTTCGAGTAGACAGCATTAACACAACATGCCTCCAACATGGACACTTTTGCAGAAGTGTTTTGTGGACTGGAGCTGATATAAACTGCTACCAGCAAATTGTGAAAGTGGAAACAAGCATTGCCAAAAGAAGAGGTACCTTCGACCTGGATCTAGCTGCTAATACTAACAGATGAAGGATTCAATAATACATTTGATAATTTAGTGATTTTGTGTAATTTGCAAACCTGGAGCTGAATCAAAACCGCATCAGAAGCCAACCCTTTCCCTTTCCATGTGCCAGTTCATCTAATAAGTGAAAAACTGGTACGAGGCAAAAGTAACCCCTGATGATGAGTAACAATAATTTCAACAGAGGCCTGAAAGGGAAACTATCAGCCTGCTGTCATTTTAGCTTTTACCGAAATAGATAGCAGCAGCCTAAATATTTCCAAAGAGCCAGATGACTCCTGCAGACATGACAAAGAGAAATGTTTGTTTTCTGCTCGTGTGCTTCACAAGAAACTGGCAGCACCAATCATGCATCTTTCAAGCGCCACTGAAGGCAGATCTGCCAAAGCAATTACTGTTTCAATTCAACGGCAGCTCATGGTCCAGAGTAAGCCTCTCGTTTTATTTCAGGGTAATTGTCAAAATAATTTGTTTTTTTTCTTTCTTTCAGCTAGAACAGGCCACATCTCATGAAACACGACATAATTTAGACCGGAGATGAGAATATTGCAGGACAAAAAAAAAGAAGAAAAAGTCATCAACATGAATTATAATATTCAGTTGCTTATGTTGGCTCATTTCTGCCTCAGAGAGGCTGTGCCAACAGAGCTCTTAATTTGGTATCAGGGGAGACTCTTCACAAACGGCTCTCCATGATGAGTAAAAGTGCTCGGCTGATTTTAGATCAAACAGGAGAAATGTTAGTCAGACACGCCGCATGTCGGTCCTGACCCGGGCCAGAGGCTGCCTGCCGGCCTTCCAGGCTCTGGAGACCCAGCAAGTGGCACCCAGAGGAAACTGGCTGCATCCTGTGATGAGTCAGGAACTGATATTTAGTTGAGAACCTGCAGGCCGGCACACGTGAGCTCAATAAGTGCAGAATGTTCTTTTCAAATATTTTTACGCCTTACAGACAGTGTTTGATTTTCCTTTAAGAAAAAACTAAAAGACCAGTAAAGTTTTTATAAAGAGCTTGAAAATGAGGGAATCTGACAACTGGATGATAAAAAAAAAGACATTGTGCACATTGTGATCTGCAAGCAATTATCTTCTAAAAGCTGTTAAGATTCATTTTGCCGAATTGCTCGTGTGATGTCTTTGAAATGTTTTCATGGAGAGAGAAAAACAGTCACTGTTTCTCGTTTCTTTTTGTTTCATTGAGAATCTATGCAACATTAACAAGTCTACGATTTACCAGTGGGAAACAATCGACCCAAGGCAGTCCGGAATATGCCTCACATATATCAACCCATTTGGAAATAAATAAAGCCTTGTTTATGCAGAGGGCTGCTTCCTCTCTCACGCTGCCTCCCGACTTGGCTCGACAAAAATCTAAATTGACTGACAAGGTGGCTAAAAGGAAGAGGCAGCGTGCCCGGGCTCCACAAACAAAAGCCACGTCTGGCATCTTAATGGTTCTTACCCCTCTGAAATTGCTGGTGGCCTGAAAGAAGATGAGGTAGTTCTTAGTGGGGTCCAACGGGCTGTTCCAGTAGCCGTTGTAGGTGTGGTTGTCTCCCACGGTGAAGGGGGTGGCCTCGGGCAGACTGCTGGGCGCCAGCTCGGCCGTGTAGTAGTGCGGCGTCCCTTTGGCCTGGGCCTCGCTGTGGGAGATTGGTGTCGGGAAGCAGTCGACGGTGCCGACTTCCCTCCTCCTCACCCGACGGGACCTGTCCTCCTCCACCACCACCACCTGGTAGGCACTGCAGAGCACAGAGTGGGCCTCAGTACAAAGTCCTCTACTGTCATCACTGAAAACATTCAGACAACCAAATTTTACTCAATTCCACTGTTAACAGATGGAGTTTCTTGAGTTTCAAACTAAGATTGAAACAGAGTTATATTAAGTTAGAGAAAAACACAATTTCTTGTTTGAATTATTTGTAGCAGTGCCCATGCTTCTAAGGGGAAAAAACTTAATTATGTCTCGTATTTATGAAAGCAACTACAATTATGATAAAAGGGAAATTGGATGATGAGAAAAAAACATAATCACAGTTGGAGGGATGCCTGTTGATGCCAGATACCACAGAATGGAGAATAAAAGTTTCATGTAATATAAAACGTAAACTCTACAAACTGTAATTATATACAGTAAAACAAGTCAACTACAATCAATGTTTTATATAAGGCCAATTTAACAGCGTTCATATTTTAAATTGACCCCTTGGAATACTTTTACCACTTTTATAAAAAAAAAGACTTGATAATTTACAATTTAGAAAAAAAATGCTATATCTACTAATTTCAGAAATCTCTCTCTGTCTGTATGTATGTGGCTCATATATTTCAAGAACCCTTCATCTTATTGACTGAAATACCTTCCATATTTATACAATTTAAATAAACAGGTAGGCAGTGCTCTTTAGTAGCATCACTGTAAGCAACGACAACTGATTCTCCAGTTCTGAGTCAAGCTTCAATGTAATTTGAACACACAGGTGAACGATCTTTGTGAAACCATTCAAATAAGAAATAATCCAACCCTGCACTGTTTGTGTATCTTGCCAGCTAAAGCCGTAATTCTGTACAGACGTGAGAATCTATGAGCGTCTTTAAAGTCAGATCTCCTTTTCTGTCTGTCTGTCTTTGATGGGAATTCAACACACATTCTACAAAATGTGCCACGAAGCATTTGATGTTTGCTCCAGTCGGTGCTTTCTATGTTTTTCCTTAAACCCAGATTTTTGACTGACACTGATGTGTGGCGTTTGTCACGCTGGCTGTCATGTGGTGTCGTTCCAAAGCTCTGTGATGTGATGAGTCAGGTTTCAGCATAGAAAGAGTGATAATGGTTAAATATTTATTCATGTTTATATTTAGTTCAGTGAGAACAGTCAGCTGTGAAGTAAATCCTCATGTCCTCATGATCACTGCAACTTTGAAACATTTGAAAGTTCATGTACAAAAACCATGTGACTCTTCATATTCTACTTAAAATGCCATCTGCTGCTCTACAAGCATTACTGTACCTTCCATTTTGATGGCAGCCATAAATATCGCAGCACGGAGGAGCCCTGAATGAAAGCTGGCGTAGGAGTGAGGCGTGTATTAGTTGTACCTGACAGGAGCTCCTCTCCCCAGTGCAGGGCGCAGCAGCACGGTGATGGTGCTCTCTGACTCACTCAGCGGCGAGGGGATGTCTTCATAGTCAAACACCGGAGCTGAGAAAAGGATGGGAGGGGAGGGGTGGGGAAACCAAGCAGAAGAGTTAAGGCAGAATCAAAGTCGAGTTCAAGTGCAAGAAAAGCAGAATCATTTCTAAGTGCGGTATTTATCCTTCCTTCCGGATAAGCCTTGTTTAGATTCGAGGGTGTAAAAAGACAAGTAGCTGCACTTGTGCTTGGATATTTAAGTAATTCATCCGACATGAGAAGATACAGTGCGCTATCTTTACTCATTACCGGCCCTTGTCCCCTGTGGACTGCAGCGTGTGGAGGCCTCCCACATTGACTGATGATGACTAGAAACAGCATCCAACTACAGAGAGAACAACAGGCCCTTATAATATAATTAGGCTGCACCACCTCAGAAAAGCTCTGGGGACAAAAAGGTTGAGTGTTCCCATCTCTGTTTACAACAGGGAGTGAATTAACTGGAGTGTGTAGGGAAGCAAATGGCGATCCTTGTACAACGGAAGCACTGAAAGGAAAAGGCTCCAGAATGGAAGTGCAAATGTTTCTGCTTGTGAGGCGGGGGGGCCTTAGTGCTCGTTGTGAAAATCTGCTTGTGTAACCTGTCATCCGAAAAAAAAACTCACAGGCGTTGGCACACGACAGCTGGGGCCTGCATTATACATTGTGGTGTCTCTGACATGTTTCAGCAAGTGCATGTTAGGTGGTTAAATCCAGCATGAATTATGAAAGCAGTAATGGTGCCACATTACACTTTCATGCTTGGGACCGAAAGCCGGCCCCCCGCTGGGCTTTTCCGACTGCACAGCCAGGACAGAGCATGTGACACTGTCGGCTGAATTGTACATGTTGGCAGCTGTGAGCCCACACAGAGCTTCCTCTAACCAGTGGTAGACGGCCCATCGGGAGTATGGGGGCAGTGGCTTTAGCACAGGGGGTAGAGAGGGTTGTCCATTAACCAAAAGATCTGTGGTTTGATCCCCAGATCCTCCAGTCTGCTTTCTGAAGTGTTAGAGCCCCAAATTGCCCCTGACGGCTGAGCTGACAGTGCATGAATGGTGGGACAGAAAAAGGGATGCGTATGGAAGCGTAGTATGTGTGAATAGGTGAATATAACTTGGACTGTAAAGCAATTTGACGGGTCAATAAAACTGGAAAAGTGCAATATAAATAGTGTCCATTTCTGTAGCAACACTCCTGAGGTGGTCGTTTTGGCCTGAACAGTCCACCTGACCAGTGATGATATAACAAACAGCAAAGAGTTGTTGCACCTCTTGCATAAGGAGCCTCACATGACATCTACCACACTGGAATGTGTGCGTTGCAGCGCTTTGTCTTGGACAATGGCCAAGAGTAATAATAATCATCTATTATTGATGAGACAGTCAGTGATTTACCGTCGCTCAGAGCGAAAGAGAGCGGGAGCACCGGAAAACCAACGCCTTTAGCGTAATGTTTTATGAATATGGCATAATATCGGTAAATCTTACAGCAGTTTTCTGCTAAAATAATTTTGTAATCTGAATTTCTTTGCTTTAAGGAGAACAATAGTGGGCAACTTTATACCAAGATACAAGGGCATATCTCTCCACCAAGTCTAATGTCCTATCCTGCCATGTGAAAGAAAAAAGGAAATATAAATAACTATCCTCCTGTGTATACGAAGCCACACACTCGTCAAAATGTAATGTCACATGTCATTTTCTATAACAGTAGATCACTGTCTGTCTAGCAGTTGTGACCTAGCTGATCAGACAGACGGGCAGAACAAACAGCAGCTCTGGGGCGGTGTATTGTTCACCAGGTAGAGCTGCCTGCCCAACAAGGAAAGGCCTCAACCCGCAGAGGCCAGGGTCTGATTCCTCCCCCACTCTCTTTCTATCCCCCTTTGACGAGCTTACTCTCTCATATCAATTCGAAGCAATAAAAAGCCCCCAAACACATACAAAAATATAAAAAATGTCATAATGCACTTTGGATTGACCTGATAAATACTCTGCACAACAATTCAAAAAAAGAAGAAACACAATAGATTTTTCTCTCTAAAAAAGTCTGTATTATGTACATAGAACATGTATTGAATCCACAATAGCATGGTTCATGGTTATCAAGTTCCTGTGGAGCCAAGCACAGCCACTGCTATTACACCTCCGCAGCTCTACGCGAGAAATTCAAGGTCAAATACGCTGCTGCTTGTTTAAATGGTTTAAATACACTGCAGCAATTAGTGAGTAATGTGGAAAACATAAGAAGCGCCCAATTCAATGAGGTTTGTTTGTACACAAACACAGTCACAAGGTTCTTCAGACAAAACGGAATGAAATTGAATTCGTCACCTTCTTAAAACATGTAATCTGAACATCCTGACACCCTTAGCTATAGCTTTGAATGTATACATGTGATCATCTGCTGATATATACAGAGCAGGTATCTAAACGAATACACCCGTACAAGATAATAAATCATGCCATTAAAATCCAAACCCTTTGTGTGCATGATCTACTCTCTAATTAATAAATAGTGTGCAATACGGCAACCACAGGGTGATTAATTGTTAACAGCAGTTGACAATTAGTCATCTGTTTGAGGCACAACCCACAGGCTCAATGTGTATACCCATGTATCTCGGTATTTATCATAATAAAACCTATGAATTGTTTAGAATATAGGACGAAATGTTGAATGTCCCAACATCTGAAGGTCCACTTCACAATATATGGGGGTTAATGAGGTTCAATCCTCAGTCATCACCATCTGCATGCCGAAGTGCCCTTGGGCAAGATAGTGAACCCCTAAATGGCCCCTCACAGATGTTCAATGCACACATTTTGGGTCGTCTGGAGAAAAAGAATCTGCCAGATGACCTGTAATGTAATGTTACCAACTAACAGTAGATGTTAGCAGGTGGTAGTGGTGGTGGTGACAATATGTAATGCCCAGGTCCATCGATACTCCCAGTCTCCGGCTTACTCCAACTAAACACTCCTGGTCAGTGGAGGAGGTCCTCTCTCAAACCTTAAGTATTACTTAACAAGATGCTCCATATTCCTCATTCTAACACAGGCAACAGGCTGATCTTCTGATATTTCCCTTCTAATACGTAGCCTCAAATTATGTCTTTATTCCCTCCTAATATGACTATACTTTTATGATCACCGATTTTCTTTCCCCTTTCAGATGCCCTAACGCTCTGTCGTATAATCTCAACCCACTGAGAAACAAAACTCACAATGACTTGGCAACTGGGGGGAACATAAAGCCTGCAGATCTCCATTTGTAGAAAACTGTGTTGCACATTCCCCGCGGGCCCATTCTAATCGCAAGATCCATCGGGCCAACCTTTTCACCCCACATACACTGCTTCTTCAATGTCGGAACTGCTGCCTCGCCTTTGAATAATAAACAGACTCAAGTGTTTTTTGGCTGAACAGAGCTCGACCATTTCCACTGTTCACTTCACTTTGAGTCTGCTTCAAACAATGGTAATGAAGGTCTAAAAGCAGTTTGGCTGCAGGAAAATTAAGATAATTTGTATAATCTAAAAGTACATGTGTCATTTAATCAAGAGCTCTTCAAAAGGAGGGGATTACAAGTCATTACTTCTTTGTTACAGTCTCTAAATGCTTTGAGTCGGAACATGTTTTTGTTTCGCGGAAAAACAAGACTTTTGGTTTTCTTTGAAGTGCAGTCACCATAACTGAATTCTGCTTTTAGAAAAATACATTATAAACTGTTGTGTCCACACCGTACTTTGACCCATATTCAACCCAATCTCTACACAGGCACAATTAAACCAAGCACAACAACTACAGTAGTCAGGACAAGGCCTCACCAGAGATGTTGGTGGTGATCTCGGTGAGCGCCGTCTGGCCAAACCCCTTGGCGGTGCGGGCGCGGACTGACACCAGGTAGGTGGTCCCAGGATGCAGGCCAGAGAACATGTGGTAGGTCTCGTTCCTCAGCTTGGACACCGTGCGGCGAGGACCCGGCACATTAATGCCCGGGTCTGACGACTCGATGCTCTGGTAGCTGATCTGGGAACAGGGTAAAAGAGGTCACTGGATTAAAACCACGCTTTGAGCTAAATGCTAACACCAACATGCTCTCACTGACAAATCTTACATGCTGATCACTGAACACAGAATACATCTGTAATTGATAGGAATGTTGTTAGTTTTGCAAGTACTTGGAAACAGTTCAGACCTGATGGCAGCGCTAAAGCAAAAGTCACCAAAATGTTCACAATTTATCTTGAGGAACATATAAAATCTGTACAAAATTTCCTACAGCGTCAAAACATTTCACTTAAAAAATGCAAGTCAAAAAAGTAATTCTTTTAGAAAAATCTATGTGTGCAAATCAATCTGGTACATTCCGATATTTCTAAGCTGTTGGTATGAGAGGAAAAGTTGTTGTAGACCCACAGTTGCCAGGATTCACCCTCTGGGGATCACAAATATGTACAAAACCCCATAGCAATATTTCTTCAGTCTGGAGTGTGTTGGAATTGGGTCAATGTAAGTATTCCCCAATATACCATACTTAGGGCAGAATGAATCTCACTGTATAAAACAGATAGAGCAGATAGAGGACCTGTTATATGCTCTACAAAGTGTATATCTTATTATTCACACTTCCTGAAAGATTGAATTTCGATGGCACTTTATTCAAAGACTCTCTCACGAGGAAACACCTCCATTAATCTTAGTACTACAGCAAAGAGTTGTCATCACTCCGCTCTGATCTAATTAATCTTAGGCTGCAGTTAGCTGCTGATAATCAGACTCAGGTACATTCGGTGTCATATTCATCCTCCGCAGCACTGTTGGCCTGATTTAACACGGTTTTCTGGATTAGTTGATAAATTAAAAGTTGATAAACACAACAGTGACTGAAGATGACAAGTATGAATGAAGACCAGAGTGATGATGTTGTTTTTTGTTGCCAGTTGATAAATGTGAGTCTGTAAATCAAGATTTGTAAAACCGAGGAAATCAACCGGGCAGCTTATAAAATGGCCCATTCTTCATACTGGTGGCATGTCCTCAGCCATTTTAATTTTAATGTCCTGCTTTCAGGGTGAAGAGGTGGCTCACTTGGATGGACCCCAGCCACCCTGAACGGGATGATCATTTTCTAAAATAGAGGAATAAATGGATGGGTGACATACTGTGTGCGTTATTGATTAACTCATAAAGGGACTACAGGACATGGCGTATGGCGGACAGGATGATTGCTCCTGGTAAATTAACTGCTTGCTTTTTTATTATTTATTAACTTTTCAATAAAGTAGCTCATTGTCATTCCCCCCGCAACCCCCATCCATCACCACAGGTTCCATGCTATGTTACGGCGAATCAAAGTAATTTTTGTGAATTTAATAAATCCCCTTTTAACTGCAGATTTAAACTCATTACAGATATACCATAATACTAAAGAGTTTCTATTGAAATACAGGCAGGGTAAAAATCTGTTGTGTCTATACCTCTAAGTCCAAATAGGTTTTCCAGGTAAGCGTATAAACAAAATGGAGACATGCAAGGCACATGACACATCCTATTGTACATGTTGTGATGATAAATAAAAAATATATATAACAAATGCCCTATTTTGTTGAAATAAATATTAAAGAAAGTAATTTGAGAAAGAACTGAATTTGTTGTTTAACCCTGAAATATGGTCCCATGCCCCTGCAGACTTCAGATGGTAAATGGTTTGTATTATAAAGCACTTGTCTAGTCCCGATGACCCATTCACACACAAATTCAGACAAGGCATCCATAGGCCGCTCTTATGACATAAGGGGCCAGTCAGGGTTCAGCCTCTTGCCCAAGAACCCTTTGACATGCAGCTGTCTGGTTGGAGGACGAGCGCTCTACCCCTCAGCCACAGACGCCACTTATCAATCCTTTGTGCTTTCAATAGATTATTCGGATTCACAGTTTTTTTTATATAACATATAAACAAGGCTCACAGCAGAAAAGCATTATTCTGTTCATAACAACATTTTAGCTGTTTATTGGCATTGAGGAGAATGTTGGTGCCCCTCAGTTTTACTAACTGATGATTGGCCGATAATAGTTCAAACCAATCATGCTTGTAAACGCAGTGTAATTTGTCAAGGTTGTGTAAAAGGCAATGACATGAACAGAAATAGCAGCAAAACAAATATGAGATGAAACGTTCTCACCAGATTTTTGAGGCGCGATCTTTGTTTTGAAAACTCCTGTGTTGTTCATGCTCTATTTAAAATCCTGTGCATCAGTAATTCACTTTTCAGGAGTCGATGCATGTGTGTGTGGACCAAGGTTACAGCATCGGCCGATTCTCTCCCTAGTTCCTCATTTTCCAGTCTCCTGCTTATGAATGTAATCTGGCGACTGTGTGTTAAGCCACAGAGGGTCTTCACATCTACTTAAAGACAGCAGCTCCAAAACCAATGCTACAAAGGTCCACGGTTAATAAGGGGCCATCAATAATTAATTAGAAACATTTAAAGTTGCCCCCTAGTGGAGGTATCTCTTAGGCAAATAGTTAATTAGAATGGCTGTCCCCCATGTAATTACAGCCTGAAGTCTATGCTTGAGCTTCATTACCATATGAACAAGTACAGTAAATCTCATGAACTATGAAAAGTGGGTCCTCCCCGCTCTAGAGGCTGAGGCTCATGGGTGCCACGAGCATTTGGGCAAGAGAGAGGGAAAACAAGCCTGGGGAGAATCAACAAGGGGGCAGTCGATGCAGAGGTGACTTCTTCTCCTGGATTTAAGTCCTTTTAGTGAAGGAGGATGACTAATATAGATATTGGCAATAACATCCTACACCTGTGTGGGATTAGTGTGGGATTCAAAGGCAAGCGTGTATTCTGGGTTGAAGATTTTGTGCACAGCCAACAAGGCAACCTACCTCGTACTGCGTGATGAGACCATTGGGCTCAATGGGCTCCTCCCACTTCAGGAAGATCATGTCATCGAGCGGGGTGAAGGTCAGGGACTCCGGAGCGATGCCGCCGGGAACTGCAGCAAGAAAAGAAAAAGAAAAAAAAACTTCTCAGAAACAAACACTCCGCTCCAGTCTACAGTTAATGGACTCTTGTGCAGGCATGCCAAGGGGTGAAAAACACCTCTGACAGAACGAAAAAGCACCAGGGCCAGGGAGGGACTGGAGGTGATGGAAAGAAACTGTGGACCAGCTTGTTCCCAGGCCTCAGGATGAATTGAGATTCTGGCTTCTACTGTCTGATAACAGAGCACTGTGTCTTGGAGGATGACAGTCGATTTCTCTTCTTTAGCACCTCACTGACAAACAAACAGCAAAGTAATCCAACCTGTGAACTGCCGGCGCACCTCTCTGCATTTGTTGGCCTAATGAGATGCATCTTATTAAAAGAGGACAGCTAGGTTTTGAGCGCCTGCAGTGCAGGATACTTTACCAAGTGCCAAGAATGAATAATGAGTCCCCGTTGGGCTGTTGGCTCTCGGGCCTTCTGGTAACACTCGCTGTTAACATGTCATGAAATGAGAAATCAAACTCTCTTAATCTGAGAGAGTCATTTTAAATAACATGAAACTGTGTCTGATAATTCTATGCAGGAACGTGGAAAAAGTTCTATCAATAGGATTTGAAGTAGCAGAGAGTGTATTTCTCTGGTTTCCATGGAAAGTAACTGAAGCTGGGATGGATAATGAGAGCCTGTAGAAGATGTCCGTCTGATATAATTCCAAAATAAACCTGACTGCATCTATATTGATTGAATCATACTTCCATGATAACATGTAGGAACACTCAGCAAGATGCAGAAATGAAAACTCAGGGAGAATGACGTCCTCAACACAGTCATGTCTTAATAATGCTCCACAAAAACCTTCAGATGTTCCTTCTCTGTTGAAGGAGCTTAATCATGGAAATTCGCTCACTTTTAAAGGCCACATTATTGCATCCTGGCAATTATGTCATAATTTGTTTCAGATCAAACCAGAAAAACAACAGCAGCAATCATCCCTGGTGAATAAATGCATCTTATGTGTTAGTCTGGTGGGTATGGACATAAAAAAAAGGATATTCTGGTGTGTAGAGGCGGTGGTCTAGTGGCAGAAACTTGGACTATGGGCAGAGAAGGTCTCTGGTTCGATTCCACGGAAAGACAACAAAGGGGGAACCTGGATTGATCTGCCCAAAAATCCAAGAGTCTGTCTAGACCCTGTCTAGTGCCCCTGAGCAAGGCACCTTACTCCCCCAACATCTGCTCCCGGAGCGCTGTAAATAGTCGCTCACTGCTCTGTGTGTCCTGCACCAGATGGGTCAAAAGCAGAGATTCAATTTCCCTACCTGCATGAGTGTGCCTTTGCATGTCTGTGCATGTGTTTGGGATAATAAAATGCATCTGCATCTCTCTGCATCTGCATCTCTTAAAGACTTCAGCCACGATTGTTTTAACTCAGATTTTTCAACATTGAAAAATTGTGGGTGGAAATGAATTACTGAACATTTGAACTGTTGAAGGAAAAAATTCTAATGCATGAGTTCAATTCAAAAACTAAATCGGTGACCAACATTTAAATATTCTTTCAGGTTACGTCCATATAGCACATCTCTAACTCCACACCCTCAGTTTCTCTTTTTTCAATGTCACACTGGCAGTCTTTAGATGGCGACTCAAGTGATGTGAGAGAGAATCTGATCCGTCCAGTGTAAATTATAATCAGAATATTACAGTTATAGTCAATCGATTGTGATAATTACATAACTCTGGACAGTGATTTATATTTTATCTATGTTCTACTAACGGTTATAGTTAGTTAGACGGTTAGACGGTCAGACTCAAAAACCTGTGTTTGTATTTTACTCCTTCTCCTCTGCGGTTGTTTACCTTCGTTTTAAAAGTAAAGTTTTCCGACCTGCAGTGTTTCTTTTTTACAACCTGCATGATCTTCTGACTGCTCCTGATTCTCATCCTCGCAGCTTTCAGTTCAGGAACGTCCCTGTGTCCAGCTCTCACCTACTAACTTGACCCAGGTTGAATTTTACTTGAACATTTCCAGAGAACATGCCGGTGTCTTTTACTCTTTTATTGTGCTGAAATAGTTTGCCTGCTCTCTCACATTGACAGTGTGTGTGCGTGGGGGGGTGTGTGGAGATGTTGTAGGAGACAATATCAAACTTCTACGGCTTGTCTGTCTGCATCAGAAGCTGATATGGAGGCAGGCGGAGGATCCTGGAGGAAAATCCGGCTGTATCCATGAATCCCTGACAGCCGAACCTTCTTCCGCCAAGCAGCGAGGACACAGTGTAAGCAAAGTGCTACACCGGTGTTTGATTGTTGAGCCCAATAGGAAACAGGCAGGAGGAACTGTCACCGGCTGCGGTTCAATTACGGTAGTTGTGAAGGGGATGGCGGCTCTCCCTGTGACAGGAGGATTGGGGACTGTCAGGCTGTCACACTAGTTTTTCACCGGCCCAAAAGGAAAACTTTCCCCCGACACTCAAATATCAAGTGTGGAGGTAAACAACCAGAACTTGTTTTTATTTTCTTTTTCTCTCTTTTAAACTTCAAATCTGATGAATAAAATTAAAACAAAAGAACTACATTCATGCTATTCCTTTTATGTAAATGCATTTCCTTTAGGCCCCAGGGCTGCGATGAGTAGGTGTAGTTAATTAAGTGCACTCTTTTTCCATATATCCTTCACTGCTCTGTATTTTTAATTGTTTGTTGTAAAATTTAAGGTAAAACAATATTGCATCTTTTAGCAGCTACTAAAATGTAATTAAAAAAATCCTTTCACTTTCATATAATGGCGGTCACTCGTGCTCACGCTCCGGTTCAAGAATATCCCTGAGTGGCGTTCAATTACATTACAAAGGTCTTGCTTATTATATATAGCAATAAGTGTGTGACCTTCTAGACTTGCACTCTCTGTTCATTTGCATTAGAATGGGTCTATTCTGCTGATGTACACAAGAAAATGTTAATACGAAGATAAGCAAAACCATTTCCCCCGTAATGCTACAGGCCACAGCCCGAGCTGATTATTGCTCCACTGGTCCCCATTTAAAAGGCTGATCTTCCGTTTAGTTAGGCTCATCCAGCTTATACTTTGTGAGTCAATATTTGTGTTTTTTCCGCTGGTGCTGGATGACTAAAGGCATGTATTTGTGTAAGCAGTACACAATAATTATCCGTGCATGAAAGAGCATGTAAAGAAAGCTAGAAGTTCTGAAGCCTGAGCTAAGTGAGTACGACAAGACACAGTTTCCTACATAAAATAAACCCCTGTTCTGCATAATGAGTAGTGTGGGGGGGGTAAGGCACGCTGGCCTTGTTTTGACAAACCCCTGCATCTTTTTGTCCTGCTCTTCACTGAATAAAACAAAACCGCCCACTCACTGTCTTCTTCGGTCTGGAAGGTGACCTCTCTGCTCTCCTTCTTTCCCTCAGGGTTGGCCAGCGCCAACCGGACGTGGACGGAGCGGAAGGGCGGCAGGTCCCTCAGGGTGAAGTGAGACGTGTTGCGATCCACTGACAGGCACTCTCTGACGGTGGCGTTGTTCCCTCCGCTGCCTCCTGTTGGCATGGAGTAGCGGTAGCACAGGGACAAAGTGTAGGTGTGACAACGCGTGAGGTTGTAGCCAAGGTGCTCCCACTGAAGGGCCAGCAGCCGCGGCTGGATCTCTGTGGCCGTCAGACCCCGCAAGGCACGCATGGGCTCTGGGAGGGGCAGAAAGCAGAAGTTATATCAATACAGGGCAAACAGGGAGCTCTTAAAAGCATCAGAGAAGCACAGTGTTCCTCAGCTCTTCTAAAGTAAGGAGAATTCTAAAGCTAATTTTGGACAAAGTTGGTAAATCACTCTATATTCTGTGAAGAGAGTGTAACAAAAACAACAATTAGGTTTACAAACTGAAAGGATGAAGCAAATAAGGGTTCATATCTACATGTGACATGAACCATGTAATCATCAACATAACTATATTTGAAATGTTTTTACATTTATCTGTAAGTCATAGCAAGGTGACCCACAAGTGGAAGTTAGAATGCCGTGGTAAGACCGAGCATTAGATGGAGGCTTGCACTGGTGCGGTGTCTGCACTTATGTAAGTTATCCACTGGTTGACTTGGACTCCAACCACCTCCACTGGTCATGAGCTTAGACCCATAAGGCCGAGTTAAGGCCGAGTTATACTCCTGCGACTGCAACCGCGCAAGGTCACGCAGCTGCATCGACTGACTCGTTTTGGTTTATACTTCTCTAACGTGCTGCGCGTGTTGCAACGCAATTCACCGCCAGAACACTGGGTGGAGTAACGTTCTTTTGTCGAAGACAAAACACACAAAGAAGAGACGACTTCTTCTTCGTCGACTCTTTATTTACATCGCCGCTCCGGCTCCTCATATTCTATTTCTGGCGGACAAATCGGCCAGTCAGTGACGGGTTATACAAGCGGTCATACTTTCGAATCTCTTCTGCCAAGTGCTCATCTATTTGTTCCATATTCGTTCTTCTAAATCTTCCGTGATTTCCGCATATTATGGGGCATGAAACCGGAAACTAGACTCCGGACGGGAAGTAGTAAGCCGACCAATCACAAGCCTTGCGGTTTTGTTTGGATAGTTAGAAAAATTGGCTGACGCACGCAAGACGCCAGAGGGCACAAAAGGGGCGTGTTGCGTGTCTTGCGTGCATGCGTGCGTGCACAAGTATAACTCGGCCTATAGAGCTCACAGATGAAAGTAGTCAAAACTAATATCGTTTTCAGGGGGGGCCACATGCTCATCCTGAGTTGCAGGGTGAGGATTTCCACATATCCTAATGGAATATAGGGCAGAGCCACTGTTCCTTTACAGTGAATGTCGAGCCTTCTGAAGTGCTTCAGACTAATCCGGATGTTTCCCTGGGGAAGTAATCTGGCCACCTCCAATTGGCAGGAGACCCAAAGGCAGCCCAAAGCATGCTGGAAGGACCAAATATCCTATGGGAACAAATGTTTGGCTATTTTACAGCCGCAACCATCTGGACATCGATAAGCTAAAGAAAATTAAATAGAAAGACGAGTAATTTCTAGTCGGAGGTTATGTAGTTTCCTCTTGCTGCACAATTTTGTGATTAATGCTGACAAGTGTATTTTTACTGAAAAGTCTTATCCGGTACAGCTTTAAAGAGGAATGCTGATAAGAAGAAGAAGAAGAGGAGACGGCAACAGTGAAAAGCTGGGAAAAAAAAGCTAAATCTATATATCATACATTGGAAAATTCGACATCCCTTCCCTTCCCGATGTGAATGAGGTTGAGTAGGAGACTAGTTTATGGTCCTTGCAGAAAATTATATATAATCAATCAATCAATCAATCAAATTTTATTTGTATAGCCCATATTCACAAATTACATTCATCTCATAGGGCTTTAACAGGGTGTGGCATCCTCTGTCCTTAACCCTCAGCAAGAGTGAGGAAAAACTACTAAAAACCATTTTAACAGGTAAAAACAAGTAGAAACCTCAGAGAGAGCCACATGTGAGGGATCCCTCTCCCAGGACGGACAGAAGTGCAATAGATGCCACGTGTAGAAAAACATTCATCATTAAAGTTTTTAGCGGCATTGATGCAGTCCCGCTGCAATCACAGTCCATGGTCAGCAACCAGCAGGACCACGATCCACCATCCAGACCAGAGGCCACTCCAGTCCTCAGTAACCGAACAATACCTAATTACTGCTGTCATGTGTGAACCCTGTCACTCAGAATGTCCGGTTTCAAGCTCACGGGGGGGGGGTGGGGCAATTCTGCCCTGTAGCCTGGCCTGTACTGTACTGCTGAGACACCGGACAAACCAAGACGAGGGCGATTCCTTCATTACAGCACGGACCGGCAGTGCAGAGTTGCTCGGGGGGGGGAGCTGGACAGGGAAAAGAAATAGCTCTGGCCCCTGCTGCATCACTAAACATAGATCGGAGCTGCTCCGTTTATTAACGAGGCAATGTCATAAAGGAGACATCAGTTCAGAGGGGACAGAGATGAGAGGCAGAAGTAAAGGTTTTAGAAGTCCTTGCTGATTTGAAACATGTTTGCTCTTCCCCAAAGGGGTCGACAGGCAGAGTTGGGGTGATTTGTGTTTTCACTGCTGACACCGATGTGAGCTCAAGCCTTTTCAGAGAACAGCGTCAATCAATCATACAATAACAAGGCAATTTAAAAAAAACAGCATCACACCGGTCATGTCAAAGGTGCTTGAGAATAAGACAGTGTGTTCCGGCTTTTCTTTTTTTTTATAACAATGTCCGCCGCGGATAGCAGTCTAATCCAGCTAAAACCAGGCCAGCCACCAGAGGCTCGCTGACTGAGTGCTCAGTTTCTGCTCCAGACACCATTACTCATCATTACAGCAGCACCGCAGCGGGCTCTGTCCTGTCCTCTCCACCCTCCAGTCCTCCACCAGTCCTGCCCCACGCTGACATTCAGCTCGATTAGCCTAATCAGAGGGATTAGCCAGAGGCAGAGGGGGCGAAGGAGGGATGGGGGGGGGGTCCGGACAAGAGATGAGCCGGGGAAGAGGGAAAGATGAATGAGGGAGCGTCCCCATGGGTCTGCACATTTCTTCTCATCCTGCTCATCTTTAACAGCTGCCTCAGTGAGCTGCCACCGAGGCCTGTCCCTCCCGCCAGGAGCGATGCCGGAATTATGATGGACTATCAGCGAACACCCTCATACTTACCACTGAAACCACATGACTTTGACTGCTGACGCTTGTTCTTCAGAATGGGGTTTCTGTGCGTGGGAATATATGGAAATCGATCTTCTAATGTTGATGGAAAAATAATCAGTCATTTTTTTAAAGTCTAGCAAGTTAAAACCACCTCACTGTTTAAAGAACGCACACTCAGGGATCAACTGACAGCAAATACCTTTAACAGCACCAAGTGTACCAAGGTTTTGTTGGGGTACCTTTGTAGTACTTTATTGTAGCAAGAATGATTAAAGCTTACTATTATTTATGTTGGATCTTTGGCAATATTTTCCTTTTTACCAGATACGCAAGAATTGTACTTAAAGTAACTACAGAGATCTGGTATCATGGTCTCATTGCCACAACAATGTCCGACAAGGCAGGGCAGTCAGACTGGTTGTAAAAAAAAGAACAGTTATGATCTTAAGCACTTTATTTCAGGGTCAAAATGAAAGTGAGCGCATCTGAAAGGTTGCTATTAATCTCTTAATACACTATTAATCTCCTGTAGAGCTGCAGCAACTGTGAGGCTTTATAAATCCTGTTTGATCATATGGTGATTAATACGTGTTGTTGTTTGCCTCTTAAACATCTTATGTCGGATGTCATTGCATCTCTCAACATCTTCTATTAAGTCTAACGATCTGTGATATCTACTGTCTGATACTCGGTCTCTCTCTGCCTCAAATCTACAAATCTCTATCTCTCTTCTACGATCACTGCTCTAGGTCATCTATCTGTTTCTACTACCATCTACTCTCAGATCTCTCTCTGCTGATTTCTCGTCTCTCTCTCGTCTGTCTCTGCTTGCTCTCTCTGTGTCTCTCTCTCTCTCTCTCTCTCTCTCTTCTCTCTCTCTCTCTCTCTCAAAATCGCTCTGTTCAGTTAACAGAGGAAGAGCACAGCCATACGTGCCTCCGCTCAGCCATCCAATCACTTTTCAGGCACAGAACCCTTAAATTCTGATGTTGCAAAAGAATCCTTGGAAGCTAAAAATTTTTTTTATATCTATTTTAAGAATATCTAGGCCGGCAGAGGACTGGCAGAAGACAGTGAAAACAACCGATTATCAACAGGAACTCCTACAAACAACAAATCTTTCCACCAGAACAGGATGCTGCCATCATGTAAAGTCTTACACGGAGTAACTTTCAGGAGAAGCACAGGTGGCCGTAAAGCTATGGTACTTGACTGGCACGTCCGCATTCACAGCGTTTGTTTGCCATCAGAACCGGGCCTCTGTGTTGCTGAAGCAACCCCCAACAACAGTGCTATAGGTCTAGAGTTCTCTGCGCCAGTTTAGTATCGACTGTCCAAACAGAAGGAGTCTCAGTGTTAACTAAAATAGTTTCCTGTGACACATTAGGAAGACGGACTCGTCCGGAGTTTGGTGACACAGGGCTCATGCTGTCTGATGCCATCTCCCCGGAGATAAAGCTTCAGATCTGAGCAGTGGGAGTAGACAGGGGGTGGGCGAGTGGAAGACACTGACAAGAGTGGATCAAAGAGCGGTGCAGGTGACAGGGGTGTCATGCCGTCTACTTGACAGAGCGACGGGGGGGAGCTTTTTCCACCAGATGACTCACTGCTGCGGCTAAAATGCAGATGAGAGGTAGTGGGAAACCCCCCTCTGCACTCACGTCAGTACTGGAAAATAAGAACCTTAATACTTCACAAGCTCCTGAATTAGAAATCCTTCTCCAACAGCCAGGTTCACATGTAGCGTTTCAACCATGAATCTTCACACATCATGTGTTGCTTTTCACAGATTTTGCACAATCCTCGTCTTGCATGTAAATGACTGTAGATGAAGGCATGCGGCCATTCTTCACAGAGTTATGTGTTTGTATCAGAGATAAACCCAGGACGAGCAGCCACCTTCACACACATAACGTGCTGCGAAGACAACAAACAGCTTTTGTTCTCAGTGCATGTAGGCAACACTACAAGTGGTGCGTCAAACCAGTTTGATGCGGCTCCCAGCTGCAGCTCAGACGTCAGGTGAGTCTCGGAGCATCAGAGCAGGAGCAGACTGTGAAAACATTGTTTCCTGTACGTGTGAACTGCAGGAGGAAGGAAGCAGGTGGTCTTCTGTTTGTTGTTCTGCGCGTCTGTTCACTGCCGTCACAATAACTCCTCAAAAGTTGAACTACACTTTCTATTTAGGGCTGAGACGCGTCCTCTGATATTGAATTAGTCATGTGTGATTTATTGAAAGAGTGCAGCTGGTTAACAAACAATTAAGTAATTGACAAATAAATTTCATGAATAATAACTAAATCATGAATCAGTAAAGAACTGAAAAACAATCATTTTGATTACACATTTAGCTCTCTGCTCAGTTTATACTTCCTTCATAGACAGACTTGTGGCATCTCTGTGTCTCTGTGTTTAAGAACTCGGGGCTAGCAAGTTATTTGCCATCACAGCTTGTAATGGATATGATTGTTCTAAGAATAGAGGAAGAGTCTTTGGTAGTGATGACTAAGACTGTAGCAGTGTTAACGTCACATTGAGGCAGCACTTGAGCACAGTGCTGCTTTGGGATAAATGCTTACAACAGAGGCACACATATTTTCAGTAACTAAGGTAACTCCAAGAAGGGCTTATTATGTATAACATTTTAACTGTAGAATCCCAGTGTTAGGTTTTCCTCACCTGCCTTTTTCACAAGGATATAATGTGAACAAATCTATTAAACTCTCACCTGCTGAGGTTTACCCCAACCACTGAGAGGATTTCTGCTGCCATAGCAGAGTCTCTGCGTTTGCCTCACTGCCATGGAGGAGGATTCAGTGCTTGGTGTGACTCACCTGCACACTTGGTCCTGCTGATCAGAGGCGGCCCTGGTGCTCCGGTGCCCCCCTCCCCGGGCCGAGTGAGCAGGACACTGATGCGGTACTCTGTGTCGGGCTCCAAATGCCAAACCTTATAGGTAAGCGAGCCCACACCGTGAGTCTCGGTCAGCGTGGACTGGCTGGCTCGATACTGGATTTCCCGCCGGATGACTGGTCCATCCCCCAACAATGGAGTTGGTGTTGAGCTGGATGATGAGATAGGTAGGCCCTGCCCGCAGGAGCTGAGGGGGTGCAATCGGTGTCGGGGGCACTGCAATAAAGATCATGTCAAGAATGTCATTCCATATTTAATGTATAATCCTATGAGAATAAAGTATTTGGCACTGTTTATAAGATGTATTACTCTGTAACAGAATGAAAATCTGTCCTTGAACACTGAAGAAAAACAATCAAACTGCCATTTTCAGCAGAAAACAACCACATCATGGGCAAAGGAGAAGTCAAGGATTCCTGTCATGGACTGTCTCTTTTTTGTTTTATAGTTTCAATAACATTATTTCTGCTCCGGTAGAGCAAAGAGTCATAAAGGTCTTTTAATTACATCAGGACTATGAGTGAGAGAGTGAGAGAAAGAGAGAGAGAGCGAGAGAGACTCTTGAATACTGCAAAGTGTTAGTGATCTCAATGACGTTGAATGAGAGCCTCTTTGGATGGATCATTGCAAAACTATTTTCTCTCTACCTCTCTCTTTTGTTTAACCCAAAAATAAAACAACACATAAGTGAACAAAATAAATGTGTGTCACGTTTTCATCAGCTTAGTCATTCGTTGAGTTTTTCCCTGCTTGTTTGACAGGAAACAGTTTTACAGTGTACATTTATATACAGTGGTTTATTTAAAGTTTTGGTATCAATAAAGACAATAGTGTTGTTTTAAGAGCCAAAAGCAAACCAGTATAGTTTTATGTCTCTCTCACTCTTTTCTCTGGCACTGGTTCAGGGTGTTGTGAGTCATCTGTTAGCATCTCTTCTGATTGGCTGTCTGCTTTCAGAGTGGCCCATGGCTAGGATAAGCACATGTAACAGTCTGTAGTCTCCTACTGATTCATTCGATCATCTCCCTTGGTGAACGCTCTTGACTTACACAAACGTAAACATGTGGTGTTCCTCAAGGCTCCTGTGTTAACCCTATTTACAATCATTAGAAAGTATGGTAAGAAAATATAAAGCTTCAATTATCAGCTAGTAACATTTGGCCTAATGACCAAGTGGCTTGATGTTATTATCATATCTAACTT
The DNA here is from genome assembly GCA_038501795.1 of Pseudopleuronectes americanus. Classification (NCBI taxonomy): domain Eukaryota; kingdom Metazoa; phylum Chordata; class Actinopteri; order Pleuronectiformes; family Pleuronectidae; genus Pseudopleuronectes; species Pseudopleuronectes americanus. The sequence goes on from CM076731.1 coordinate 17,264,866, forward strand.
TGGATGTCACATGATTTATTGCGTTTGTGCAAATATAGGACTCAGATTTGTATCATCAGAGTAAAGGTCCAGGGAGAGAAGCTGAGCATTAACTTCAAATCACTGACAAAAATATACCCTGCTTCTAGACCCTGATTTAAATTTAAATCTCTCATCAGTCATCTTACGTTATATCACATAAGAAATAATGCTAACAGGCATGCTTTTATCAGTGTCATGTTTGATCACTGTAACACTTTCTCCTCTGGTCTTACTAAGAAGGATAAACAAGCAGCCTGTTGATGAACCAAGACCAGAATGAGTCCACATATCTAACCTCTCAGATAGATACAAATATCCTTTTATTGGTGTTAAACTCACTCAATAAACTAGCTCCCGAATACTTGGTCTGACATGCTTTTAACATCTGCTCCCTGTAGATCACTTTTGTCCTCTGACACTGGCCTTTTTAGTTGTTCCCAGGGTGAGGATAATGAAATACAGAGAAACAGCAGTTAGTGTTTATTGTCTGCGCCTCTGGAACAGCCGGCCACAGGAGCCAAGGGCATCATAATATGTAAACACCTTTCAAAGGAATCTTAAACATACACTTTTTAGAGTAGCAATCCCTTAATGCCATTAGTGTTATTATTCAATTTGATTTTCACTGAAAATGCATCCTTTATTTTTGTATTTTTTTTTAACCAGTGGTGCTGTCAGTCGGTTGTCTGTACACAGTCTGTTGTGTGTGTACTGCTCGCTCTGCAGCTGCTGGTAGATCATCCTTCAATACAAGTCGGATTATGTCCTAAACTCAATGCCAGGACACTACGGTATAAAGACGTCTATCTTCTGGTCTGTCAATAACAATCAAAGCCCCCCGATCCATTCACTTTCTGAATGGATCCAGAAAGTGAAATGCTGGAGTGCCTTTATTAATACGAATGAGCTGAAAAATAATTATACAGAATATTAGGAAAGTTAGAGTCAGTTAAACTTAGTTTGACCAGATCAATTGTTTTTACTCAACTGATTGCATGAATAAGCTAGCCACTAAGAAATGATGTTATATCTTTGTAAATAAGCACTCTGAAACATCACAACAGAATATTTCCCAAAATGTTGAAATGGTTCTTTAGCCTGAATGTTTCCTAAGTGTAGCTCACCTCTGACAATGAGTTCTCCAAAGTTTGAGACGGCAGCCCCTTTGGGGGACAGGGAGACGCAGCGATAGAGATCCTGCTCCCCACGTTGCGCCTCCACCTGGAAAGTCGCCATCAGCCTCTTGTGGCTCAGCCGTGACAGCAGAGACGTGTCCAGCACCACACCATTTCGCCGCTGACAACCAGAACAGAGAGAGAGAAATAAGCACATCAGAAATGGGGACACCCGCATGACCACGTGTTCACCTGAAGTCTATTCAGGTGATTAAATATGGGCAGGCAGGCTGAGAAGCAGACAGGAAGACAAGGGGTAAATGAGAAGTAGTGCTACCTACAGGGAGAGATTAGAGCTCATTTTACCTGTAGCTTTTCAATAAATAATCCTCTTTCATATAACCTCTGAGGACTTTTAAAAAGAAAAGCTTTTTTCCTATTTTTTTATATTTTGGTTTGAAGGACTATTTGAAGTCGATATCTTTTATAAACAAAATCCACCATCAGGGTTTTAGTGCAGATAAATGTGCCTGTTTCCCAAACCTGCTGTAACTCTTGTCAGGCAGCGAGCTATGCATCATTTTGTACTTAAGAATTGGTGCAATAAGTCATTCACGTTTGGACATGTTAATGTTAAAGGTCTGAAAAGCACCAAAGCAAGATTCTCAAAGTTAACATTCCTTGATGAACACTGACATAACATTTGGGGTTCCTCTAGGCTCCAGTCTGGGACCTGTGTTGTTTCTATTTGGTGTCAAAAATCTATCGTGCTTCTGGATCCTGACCCATGAAAACTGCTTTTTATCACCTAAGAAACAAATATGTAATTAGATGAACAATGGAAAGATACTGCTGCCTATGGCAACAGATTAGCGCTAATTCTACATTTAGCTTTGGTATCAATATAATCTCCTCCTCTATATAACTTCATAGGACTTTAAAAAAAAACAAAAAACATCTTTCCTAGTTTTTTTGTTGACAACTCAGTATTTTGGTTTGAAGCAAATATTCAAAGTAGAGCTCACACATTTTTATTTATTTTTTAAAAGAAAATCTACCTGTAGGCCTTTGATGAAAATACATGCTGCTGTTTGCCAAGCCTGATGTCTCACTTGTCTGGCAGCTAGCCCTGCATCATGTTGTAATTAAGAGTCACTGAAATAAGTAATTCAGGTTTGGACTCAAGGATAAAGTAATGCTAATGGTCTGAAAGGTATCTGAGATAGTTGTCTGCAACTCACAGGCCACAGGGCAGCGGAGGAGATATGATGCAAATTGATTAAGACACATTATGCTAACAATTTATGTGGACTACTTAAATAGAATAAAGAGTGTAGACTGGTCTAGAGAGGACCTCCATGGCGCCAAGGAGATGAAAGAGAAAGCAGCAATTAGCAGACGAGTGTGATCAAACAGGCGCTGAACAACAAATGGAGGAACAGAAAGCAGTAATGGTTTGTGATATATCTCTATGTTCTACTGTTACAAAGTGTGTGTGTGTGTGTGTGTTTTTACCTTATAATGATGATGAAAAGTATTAGTTTAGTTTAGTTGCATCTCTCTATGTGGGAGTGGGAGTGTGTGTTGCCCTGTCAACATATTTCCAAGCTGTGAAAACTGCTTAAAAAAATAATAAAAATGTCTTATTCAGGGATGGAGTTTCGAAGACTAATATTAGCTCATATTAAAACTATGGAAAAATGTAATATTTTCAGTCGCTGCATTAGAGAAATTACTTTAGGGGCTTGAGTAAATTTAATGGCATCACAATCAAGAAGCTACAAAAGCAGAGACGCGTGCCTAATAATCCTCCAAACCCTCAAATGACTAATTTCTCCACAAAAACATAACCATTAAAAGACACACTCGGAGTCACAAAGTCACTGCATTATTTAACCACATCAATAATTATTAATGGCATAATTCACTTAAGATGATGGCTCCCATTTTCTTTAACAACAACAACTATGAAGTTAATCACAAGGTCAGACAAGGAGATTCCAACTCTTTGTCAACTAACTTCAGTTTGTGGATATTAACAGAGATTTAAGCCCCATTTTCTACCGGTCAAAAAAACAACAAACGACTGGCTTTTGTCTGCAGTGGGGATGGATACAATCTGCATTCACTCAAATGAGTTAGCGGTAGACACAGTTTTTAATCACCTCCGGCTACTATCGGCTGTGATTTGAACATGACACATGGGTCAGCTCACTAATTTGACAGCAAGGGGAGAGAGCTCCTCAGTTGTTGGTGCCCTCCTGACGTCGAGAGAAATCAAACTCAAAGGCAAATTTGGTTAAGCACCTTTTTTTTAAGTATAAACTTTAAAAGATTTACTAGTGTCATACTTCCATAAAGTTGAGAGTTGGAAAAATCCTGACTTGTAAACCATATCCTTGACTTCTAATGTTGCAAAACAGTAACGTTTTTCTTCAGGCCCTGTATCTTTGTAAATGTGCACATTAACGCTAGCTTGTGCTGGTTTTTCAAATAACGAAATAGCATGTACAAGCCGAAGAGATGAAAAATGTGTCCCTTCATTTATTATTTCAAAGAAGATAAAGCGCTGAGTTCCTGATTTTGACAAATCTTCCACAAATCGTCCACAAAACCCTAAGAAAATAAGACTAAGAAGTGTTTTCTCAGCCACTGCTGTTATGTAAATATTAAGCAATTCAACACAGACTTTTTTTATGTACGAGATGAAAATGAAAATTAAAAAATCCCCTTCCTGGCCGGTAAAATTATGCTCTGGTGTAAAATTATGTGGAAGTGTAAAAACTAAACTGTCCCTTTATGTTTCTGTTGACAGAAAGTAGATTCCCCTTTAGGGTTCAGTCAGCTTCACGAGCCCCAGTTTGGCTGTTGTCACTGATTAGTAATCGGGGCATCTTGTGGACAAACTCACTGTATCCGTTATACTGAGCACACAGGGAGACTGAAAGCTTCCACCATCGTGCTGATCTCCAGGAGCGCTCAGCTCAGCACTCCTCGGGGAATAGCCGCAGACATGTTGCTGGTGCTTTCGGGAGGAGAACTCAGTTCTGTCCCGGGTACTTCCCTTTCCAATCACCTACTTGAATAACAGGAGTAGTGGAAACAGTGTGTGTAACCTTCATTTAATGTTGGGTTTTAGCAGTCCTCATTACATGAACAGTTGGAATTGCTTTAATTAAAAGTTGTGTTGCTTTCGTTGGACGTTAGAAATGTCATCAAGACACCACAACGCTCGCAGTGAGTCCTCCTGATAATCTCCTGCTCGGTTCTCACATTGGCTCATGTGGATATAATCCAGAGGTTCTATAGATAGGATTTTTCGATTCGGACATTTGCGTTGTCAAGGATTATTTAATGTATGATCTTGCTCTAAATAGATTTTTCATCAGAAATAGGATAAATATTCTTGATAAAAACTTTTTACAGCAGTTCCGTGGATAAACTTTAGTAACCAGAAATATTGTCTTTGGAGAGAAACATGTATATGTCATTTTTTGGTACACTGTATTTTTCCACCTCTAAGGGCAACTTCCTTCAAAATATCTATTAGGTCTTTGTGAGGCTTCAGCCAGTTAGATCGAAATGATTCCATTATGAGTTCATAAGGATCTCTGAAGAGGCACATGTTCTAACCTAAGCGAGAGGTAGCTACAGTACCTCTTCAGCTATTTCTAGTGCGCGCGTCCACTCGCACACACACACATCAGAGTTTTATGATGGCTTCAATTTTTCATCTTGATATCCTGGCTCTCTGTGTGACCATGGCAACGTCAGGCAAGCGAAAACAGTCCAGGAGTTGATTTTCCCGGTACCTTATCTGAGTTATGAAAAATGACACACCTCCTCTCTGGCAGAGAAGAGAGCAATGAGGAGAAACAGCGCTGCAGAAACATCTACAACATCTGAATATCCGCTCCAGTAAAATGAACCCAGCTTATGCTCATAGTTATTTTGTTTACTACCATTCCCTTTGTTTTAAGTGAACAACCTCCTATGTTAAGCTGTGTAATGACGTCACAGTGTAGCAGCAGCCGGTGGTGTACAGGTAGCTGTGTGCCATGGCAGTGGTGTTGCTGATTCAAAGTGCACAAAACAGCTACAAGCCAACACAGTGTTTGTACAGGGAACACAGCTTTTGTTTAATGAGGCATCTAAGATACAAGGAACATGGCAAGGACAGATGCCTCCAGCTTCCAGCTTCCTACTCCACTGATTCTACGGGTGTAAGACATCCAGTCTATTCCATTAGATAGAAAACCCATAATATTTTGCGTTTACCTCACATAAAATACAATAGTTTCAAACAGTTTCATGGATTTTGATTTTAAAAAAATGGTTAAATAAAAGTAGATATCTATGATTTTATGACATTTGGTGAAGGGACTATTGGGCCTTGGGAAGGTATGCACCCTACTTAGAGCCATTAGTTTTGTCCTATATTATATAAAAGATTATTATTTTTGGTGAATAACACAAGATCTAAGAAAGCATTTAATAACATTTTACAGAACTGAACCTAACAGATACATGGAGATTCCTGAATTGTCTCCTGTTATTCTAGAATATATTATTTTTGTGTCTGCAGATTTCATCTCTAATATTTGAGGCTGGCGTTGCAGGACTCAAAGTTTTTACATTTTTAGGAGGACCAAATCTATATTTAATTTGATATGTATCAAATTTCTGCCAATTCTTCAGCCTTCAAGGCATTTAGATGGATATGGCAGCAGTCAATAAGAGTGCTATAACTATTAAGAAACCATTATGTCCTATATTTGAAGAACCTCCATGGATGAATGTCGAGTATCTTATTTACAGTCTAGAGTCACAATCTGTTCAACCACCCCTTCACTGGTATCAGTATATAAACATCTAAGAGCACATACTTCATATGGTGAGTACATGTTTTGAGGAGAAGAAATATAGGAATATAGCCGACTCCTTTTCTTAATGTTTCACTTAAACCAGACACGCTGGAAGCTGTATTGCAGCTCAGGGGAAAGGGTTAATTGAAATATGTGACCTTTATAAAGGAAAGGTTCTAATGACGTTTGAGGACATCTCCCTATATCATCCAGAACATTCATTTAAATATCTGCAACTGACAAGTTTTATCTGAAAAGCAGTCATTGGTAATTCCTTCACTTTCATCCCTAAAACAAATTATTATCTATTAGTGCAAAAGTAATATTTTTGGTTTATGAATATATCGTACATTTAGGTTTTCTAATGAAAACCTAAATATCCAAACTTGACACATGGCAGATTTAAAAGAGGTGCTTCAAATGTTACTAATTGCAACATAGCCTGTTAAGGGCACTAAGCCACAAGCAGCCGGCACTAATTGGAAATTACTACAAAATAATTGGTGGATGTGGATTTATGAAACCGCTGGGTCTCAATTTGAGAATAAAATAATTCCACTATATTGATTTTGATATATTGCATGCAGGCATATGAATGACTCAAATGAACGGGAAATCATTTCAAACCGAAGAGAAACTCAATAGCAAAACTACAATTGTTCCTTGACTCAAAAATATGGTGAACCGTATGTCAATAAAGTGAATAACATAATATACTTTGAAACATGTAATTGATGTTTATGAGATAATATGGAAACCATTTCATGATTGTATACAATACAAAGGGCATTAAATATCCCAACACTTGAATATAAATACAATGGTGGAAACTTTTTGCTTTATGGGTTTGTCAATAAAGACGTGGCTTAAAAATAATGGGGGGGGGGATGGCCCTCTGATTGGTTTATAGCATGTTACACCACCATGATCATTTTAAGAGAGTAATTAATACTCATTTAAACTGCTTGTGCTGTGGGCTTTGTGTCTCCCATTAAACCAGAAAAAGAAGATCTGGACATGCCCTATATGAACTAGATCCATCTGCTCAGATTGTTGGATTAGAGCCCCATTACTCATCTTGTTGGTTTAATTACATCTTTGCAAGGGACGGGTGTCATGGTGCATGTTGCGTCCATGCAAACACGTGTCCATGACGAGAGTAAGAACACAGAGAAACTGATTCTAACAAAACTGGTTGTGTTCAGTGACTTGAAACTTACTGATGCAGTTACTAGTACATCCTTTGGGTCTATGGCTTGTCTCACTGCTTAGACTAATATGGTGGTAAATAGCACCTGAAGGTTTGGAGTTACATGTCATCTGCTGACAGGAGCATTCCCATGAACTTTGGAATTAGCTACTGTCCAAAAAGCTCATGATATCAGCAGCTCGACTGAGACTTTGATGGGAGTATGTCCAGCAGCCGTTCATGTCGATGTAACTGATGTGAGCTGTCCTGGATCAGCATCAGAGCTGTCAGCTAAATGCCAAACGTGTAAAACGCCTGTCTATTTCCCCTTTGTGCTGCTTCTTCATTCTGCGCTTGCCAGCCCTCCTCTGTCATACAGGTGTTGATAGGTGGGCTCGGCCGTTCAAGCAGAGATAATGAACATAAAAGACCAACAAACAAAATAAAACACCCTCACGTGCACGTTCTCATTCTCACCTCCAGGAGGAACGGGTCACTCTCAGAAACTTTGCCCGTGGCGACGCACTGGAACGAGGCGTTCTGCCCGGCGTTCACCTCCACATCACCCAGCCGAGAGAAATGTGGCACCTTGTCTGTGGAAGAGGACACAGGGGGACAGACGCGATGATTCATGCTGCACATCTGGAGCTGAGCATCACTGTCTTAATGTATTAAATACACAGATGTGATGCTAATTTATTCACTGCCTGTACATTCACTGGATGGATACACCCTCACGTACTGCCCCTCACGTATGCATTCACAGTGTATATGTGCAGTCATGTATGAACATATGAGCATGTGAACCTACAATTTATATATTTACAGCATGTACATACCCTGCCAAAACATCCTCCTACACAAGCCACTAAACCTGTACCATTCACCCTGACACACGCACACGCACACGCACACACACACACACACACACACAAACACAGTATTCGTTTGACACAGTTGCCTAGAATCACTAGACAAAGTTTGAACCTCTGAATCTACACTCTGCATTTATTTAAAGCTCCATCGAGAATACAAGCAAATCCATATTCTGTCTCCATGACAGATGAAGAAAAAGCATTTAAAATTTGTTGATGCTGAAATGGGAAACAGGGATGATTTTACCAAATGACTCCACTGATGATTGCTGTTTGCTGAGATAAACAAATGCACGAGCAATATGATGTGTATTATCGAATGGAACACTCCCCTAATGTCATACTAGTCTCTGCCAACATACAGAAAGCCCCTGTTTACTTTAATGTAGGCAACAGTGTGATGATATTAAAGAGCCATTTAAGGTAAGAAAGAAATACATATTAATGGTGCTTAATGAAAGCGAAATTAATGAATTTCATAATTTACATCCCCCTGCTGTGACAACCACTGCTGTGGAAATGGCTTTTCTGTTAAGAAAGCTCTCAAGCCTCAGGTGGTACCTGTAAGAAAATAACTATCTTTAAGGTAACCTTAAAGTGCTACTGTCAAGGTTCAAATTACTTACCTGGACTATAATGTGTGGTTGACTTCACAGTATGTGTTTGAATTTTAAAAGTTACATTTGGATTCATTTGAAAGTTGGCAACTCTCATCATCAAAAGTGGCACAAGACATACAAAATGGTTCTCCCTGTCATGTTATGTGTTTATTACAAAAGCTGAACTGAATAAGGTGTTGAAGGGTATTTACCTTGTTTATTTTTGACCACAGTTAATGAGAATTATATTTTAAATGGTTTGTATTTATATATAATTTTACTAGACTTGGTGATAACTGAAAGTGATTTACAGTACACTTATTTGTATACACAAACATTCATACAGAGCATCTATGGAAAGCACGTTGGGGTTCAGTATCTTCTCCATTTAAACTAATATGTAACATCGCATTTCCAAACCAAACACTAAACAGAGTGCTGTGCTCTCAGCACATTTAAATGTATACTAAGCGGACCTGTGTCTGAAACACTATTAGCATGAAACAATATAACAATTATCAACATTATTCACACAATTGACAATATAAGTAGAGCAGCAAAAGCACGATCTAAGTTTTAAATAGCTGCAGTTTAAATAAAGGTAGTTTTATATTTACGGTTAGAAATCTTTAATAAATACAACTTTAACTCCCATCTAACGTAATTTTAATGTAAAGCCTACTAGTTTTCATTCAAACTTTCAAAATGGTGAGATGACTCCACCCGACACTCTTGTGAAAAATTTCGTTAGCCGTCAACTCAGTTTCTCCACTGGATCATCTTTATGTATTTTTCAATCAAATAAAGACTTAGCATGCAAACAGAGCAAATCATGTTTTGCCGTAAACATGAAGCATACAATCTACATTTTATTCATCAAAAAGTGAGGCAACAGTATTAATGTTTACTGAGAGAATTATATTTCAAAAGCCCAGTAGTGTGGATGTGTGGCCTGTCTGTTCCTAATTAATACCACAACAAATAAATAGAGGCAAGGTAATTTGAATCTCAAAGGTATTCCGACTGTCAGAGTTGTTGGTTCTTTGAATTAATAATGCTGCCTCTCATTCTCGTTACAGGAGAGATTGATCTTGACTGAAACACGTGTTCAGAATAAAGACATGGACTCTATGGTAAACAACAGAAATGTCAAGTGAGTGTGAATGCAAACGGAATACCAGTTGGCTTTGGGTTGAATCTCTCCTAAGGGGGCAAACCATTATCCTTCCTATCTGTGGGGAAATGGATGTCAGCTTATAACCAATGGTTATTTGCATCTTTGTGTGAGTGAGTGAATGTAAACGGGAGTGTTTTTGTGAGTGTGTGAGTGAGTAAGTGTGTGTGTATGTGTGTGTTTGTTTGTTTTCAAGGGTCGGTAAGGGTGACTGCTCTTGCAGCTACAGCGGCTGATACGAAGACATAATTGTGCGTGTTTGCATTTACGCATCTGAAGTTTGTATGAGCAGATGAGTGTGTAGAGGTGCTGTTTACATACACATTTTGCCTTATGTATATGTGACCAAGATATGGGAGAACCTGCCAGAAGGACGGCCATAGAGCATCTTTTTTTTTACTTTGAGTCTCCCTTAATATCTATATGAGGAGTGGGTCCTCTTCCACTGCCATGTTGGTCGCACATGTTTTTTATTGTAGCCCAGAATGGACAAACCAAATACGGGCCTCAAAAGGTTCTTCTCTAAGCACTCTGAAGGGGACGGTCAGGATAGGGGTATTCAAATGGATTGCCATATCTAAATTCACTGCTAGATGTCAATAATCCCAATATATATATATATATATATATATATATATATCTTTTTAATTGTATACAAAACCACTACCCTGATGATCTCATTCTTGTCCAGCCTTTTGTAAATAAAATAAAAACCGCCAGTGTAGAAGTGACCCAGTATGTTGTAATCCAACTTGTCACATGCAACAATAACTGGTCAAAAAGAGCCTATTTTTAAATGAATCTTATTATTTTATTTTTTTTACTATAACAGTACTGAGCATAATGTAACATAACCAGCACTCTGAGGCGCTGAGATCCCAGGGATGACAAAGGAACAAGAGACTACCAGAGAGGATCAAAGTACAACCACTAGCTGTCCTCTTCTTGTCTGTAACATGGCGTTAGCTGTAAAAGTGCTCCGCTGGGAGCATGACGATCAGAAGAAAAGGTCAGCCATTGTGCCGGCACCAGAGAGAAGCCCCCTGCTGTGGTGCTGTGCCTCTGACACTCGGACAGGTAGCAGGCATATGTGCCCGCCTGTCAGTAGGACGCTCTTAGTCTTCAATCACTTCCAGTAACCTGCAGAGCTTTAGGGACTGGCTTCTGTCCCACACTTTCCCCAAACTCCAGTAAAGGTCAGTATGTAGGCTATGAGCGGTGCAGAGTGGGTTACTTACAGCAGGGGTAATTCAGCAGCACAATGTCGTCCAAGGCAATGTATCCCTGCCGCTCTTCGGAGACAGTCGCTTCAAAGATGACCTGTGGAGACAGAGGACCATTTAAATGACTTCAGACCATCACATGTTGAGTTGCAAAAAAATGGACAGTGTGGGATATTACTGGGATGTGGTCCTCAGGCCTGTTGACAACAGAAATCCAGACTTATCTTTAAATCCATTGTAAAGTTAATCTCCAGGGTAAAACTTGATGTTGCCATTAACACGGTAATGAGGAATTACTTGAGGAATTTTGTTTTCTAAATCACCTCTGTTGTGTGGTGTTTCACATGCAGATTTATCCACACAGAGTATGTTCAGCTCTCTTAAAGAAAAATATAAATGATCAAACTCTTGTATAGCCCCTCAGAGTCAGAAAAAGCGAGCACTCTCTCGAGCCACATTTTTCTACTAAAAGGTCATTCTGTACTTAAAGATCAAACAGTTGTTGTATTTCTGTTCTAACATTCTCCTGAACAGCTCTGACTTCAACGCAGCCACAAGACTGTTCAATGTTCAGGAACTCGTTGGATTGTGTGAACCTACATTGCCAGAGTTTAGAGGTGGAAAAACACATTTGATAACAAGCGGTAATAAACAGGTCACTTGTCGACATTCAAATATCAGATGTTATGATCCTGATCATCGACTACATCTTATTTGAATCCTTTCCAACATGTTTTTTTCATTTCCCTGTTTCATGTATACTGTATCTGTATCAAAGGTCTAAGGATGGCAGGAGTTAAATGCCGCACACATTGTAAAGCTTTGAAGGCAATTTGTGATTTGTAATAGTGGACTACATAAATAATAGATAGATAATAGATAAGCATGAACCTTCCATCTAATTTATCCTTTGTCACACCGCATCATAGCCAGATGCAAGATGTAAGATTTGTGTCACTTGGTGACATTTGAAAGATTGCCACTTGTAATAATACATTGTGAGATAATTTAAACCGGGTTGCAATAACTCATGCATAATGTGAGTAACCTTTATGTGCTCTGATACATGAAGGTACAAATCAGCATCGTTTTGGATTCCCAGTGATGGTCAGAGAATACATCATTAGTTTTGGTCTTTGTCCAAAATATGTATGTATGTATGTATGCATTGTAAATGTTATTTTTTGCCTCAAATAATTAAGGTTTCAAAAGATGAAGGTTGTGAACATTGTTTACATGGAAACATAATGCATTTAGAGGATTTGTCAAAGTACATAAATAAAACATGATAAAAGATATGGGCATAAAGTAAACCCAAACCTTTGATTTTGGTTATGTCATTAAAATTTGTTTTCCTTATCCGCCTTGTAGTGCACAATGCATTAATAAATTCCTGTCCCCCACTTCCCCTGTCCCCTTTACCAATTCATGCAGGAGCCGAGGGTGTCCTTAAACACAGCTTAAATATTCACTCACTCATCTAAATGAGCCGGGCGCATGCAGAGCCTCAAAGTGAATCGGGAGGCCTCCCAGAGAGCATAGAAATCATCCTGGGTTTCCAAGTAATTACAGTCAGCACAGCCCGGATCTTTCCTTTACAAGCAACTCTTCACTTTTTACTGCAGCGACAAACTCTGAACCTGAGATTGTAGTGCATCGACAGCTGCTAAGATGAAAGCTGTGACTGGGCAGTACATCACAAGTGTGCATGTGTGCGTGTGGTAGTCAGAGAATTTCACCCACTCACACCAACCCTCCCTCTTTATGCCCAAGCCAAGTGGAAGTCAGTCTGTGACTGTGAAGTCAGACGGGCAGTAGTTTGCAGTGTTGACAATATATCAGGCTTTAAGTGCCTCAGGCCAATCAATACCACAAAAGGCCTTGGCAGATGGATACAGACAAAGGCTTTCTTTCCACTAATTTTTTTTTATTTTTCATTCCTATGTCGGGCCATTAGAGACGTCGGGCCGATAAACTATTCAATTCATCACGCGTCAGCGCACCCGGCACCATGGATTCACTCAGCTCCACACACTGAGTCATCATTAAGATCCTCCACACTGCCCTCACTTATAGAAAAGTGTGTTTGAGTATGACTGCGCCAAACACTGAAGAATGACACTGGTAGCCAATAGCTGTGCACATGCAAACACAGGCTAATGTGTAATGGCTGCACTGGGATTCCCTCGCAGTTTGTATATACAAACCGTTGCAATAGAAACAAGGCTGTTTGGTGGATGCTGAAGGAGGATTTTTAGTTATCTCACTATCCCATTATCAGGCTGGAGAAAATAAATCATATCTTGTTTTTAATAGTTTTCATTTGATTTGCTCAATAGCCCCAGAATGTTAACTATGGAACAATATATCATATATGCATTTCGTTCTATACATCCAGGCTAAGTGTTGCAGTGTTGTGTTTGCTGCATGTGTTGTCAGACTGGTGTTGTTGTCCTAAAATATTTTGTTCATTTGTCGTGTTTTTTTTTCCGTATCTTTCAATATTTATCTGTTTCTGAATCTGTGAAGATGTTTTCTGCACCTTTATGTTTTGAGTTAAGGTGAGTTAAGGTCTGTTGCCTTTTGTAAATAGATATAATTGCTGATTATTTGCTCCTTGCTTTGTATAGTTTGACAAAACAATTTTCTTCTTTCCTTATTATTTGTCAGACTTGACTCTGAAGGCCCCCCTGCATTATCACCCAGCATCCAACCCAGCCTATTTGCATATGTATTCTTGTGTTGCAGTGCGTGGGGCTAGCAGGGCCACCATATTAGAGGGAGATGAAAAATTCTGGAAAGAGGAGGAAAACGCTGCACAAATATCAATCAATAGATAGGACCACCGTGCATGGGTGGAGGAGATAGGAAGTGGAGGATGGGAGCTTGGGCCACAGTGATACTGTTTGTCATGTGGCCTGATAGAATCTTTAATATTTGATGGCAGAATTTTACCTTTTTTCCAATACTCACAAGTAGGCACGAAGGATGAGAAATATATTTCTGTAGATAATATAAAAGATAGATTTTTTATTCTGCTGAGAAAATATGGTTCAAGATGATGTCATCCTCCGGCTTCCCTCGGTCTCTCTCTGGCTTTTGTTGGGACAAAAACTGGAAACATAAAGGAGGCTTGTAACACTGCAAAGGCGCAATCTGTGAAGTATGAATCAAGGTTTGCTTTACTGTGAGCAGCAGGGTGCCATCTCACAGGATGGAGCTCTGTGTCATTGTCAGCGAAGCAAAGGAAATGAGACCAGAGAAATCCATCGGGGAAGTCCTGGCACAAGAGCAGCGAGTGGAGCCGGTTAAGGAGATTGAAGCAGCTGGACGGCCCCATTTGATGTAAAAGGCATGCAAGCATTTTAATATGTGCCTCCTGCAGCATCGTGTTTGGCTCATAAAATTCAATGCCGGAGAATTGATAGTGTTGAGTAACAAAATCCATACTGCGTCCCGGGAGGCCTCATGCTGAATACATAAAACCAAGTGCAGTTGCATCAGAAGGGGATTGCATCGAAAAACAAGATTCCACCGTAATGAATATTTTTAGCTTTAAGTTTTCATTACAGCCCGGACTAATTATTTATTTATGTGCACTCATGGTAAAAGCCATCAATCTTCATGAGGACTTTAATTAATTTAACGACTTACATGCAGTCGTTTGAAAATTGCAACAATGCTCTGTTAATTGATTTCTTCAGCTAGAACAAGGCCAACACAATTGGTCCACATTGGCATTGTGGCAGTGAAGCATCGGAATATATGACGTGTAATTGAGCCTGTCCTCTTCTCTCTGCAGTCTGAGAAGACACAGTGAGGTGCACTGCTGGAGGAGCACTGCCGTGTGGCTGCTGGAGGATGAGACGACACAGGACGACTGGTGGTATTGGTGCTTAGCTGAGAAGATCCCTCAAATATTAAATCTCCAAAACGCAGATTATCTTGTAATTGTTTAAATTTTTAAGTCATAACATTATTGTATATATTCTTCTCATCTCATCATATAACATCCCTTTACTGGCTTTCCTAGCCCCATGCACAGACTTTTACCTTTTACCACTTTATATTCTTATATATTTATATTGTTGTTTTTATATTTATATAGATATCTTTTTGTACTATCCACTCCAGCAGCACAAGAACACTTTGTTACTACATTACATTACATTACATTTCATTTAGTTGACGCTTTTATCCAAAGCGACTTACAATAAGTGCATTCAACCCCGAGGGTACAAACCCAGGACAACAAGAATCAAGAAAGTACAATTTCTTCAAAATAAAGCGAAACTACAAAGTGCTATATTTAAGTGCCATTTAGTGCTACTAGAGTGTTAGTTTCAAAAAATTGTTAGTATATATATATATACACAGATATATATAAAAAAAAATATATATATAGATATATATCTATATATATAGATATATATATATAGATTTTCTTTTTTTATTCAAGGTATATTCGGAAGAGGTGTGTTTTTAGTTTTGGCAAAAGATATGTAAACTTTCTGATGTACGGATATCGATGGGGAGCTCATTTCACCATTTAGGAGCCATACTAGACACTGACAAATCACATCATTGCATTCTGTAGCATAGGGTCAGACCCATTCATGCACCTGTATCTGCAATGTTCTACCTATGTATATGTGTTTTATGTATGTACGGCGGATAAGTGTATAAGCTACTGGATGACCTAAATTTCCCACGGGATTAATAAAGTATCCCTCTATCTATCTATCTATTTATCTATCTATCTATGAAGAATTATCAAACAGTTCTATATATTTGTTATGTCTTATCTGACTTTATATTCTTTTTATATTGGTTGCAGGAAGCTAGGATTTTAACATCTCAAAACAGAAGTAATGAGATGAGTCCCCCGCCCACGCATAACATTCTGTTAAAAATTTCCTTTAATGACATACCAAAATAAATACTATAGGAAAATTAAATCGATTAGTGACAACATTTAGACCAAACGACTTTTTAATTTGCTGGAAGTTCAAATGTGAGAGTATTTACTCTAAAAGCCGACTCCAAATAAAGCCAACTTTGAATGCTTTAGATTTTTAGAGGCACTTTTGATAACCAATTCCAGTCAGCGCTAACCCAGTGACTAAGATAATGCCATTTCTGTTAGTGCCTCAAAATAAAAGTCATCCTGTGTTTCGCTTGTTAAACGCTCTAAATGTGAAGTAGCGGTGACTTCATTCAGCTCTGACACGGTTCAATGATAAAGCTGTTATAGTGAGGCTGACAATCTGAATCCAGTGTGACTGCAACCACAAATAAAGCACTATTATGTACACTCATTATTATCGATAAGTAAGAAAAGAGAGGCATTAAGAATACAGCCCCTGTTTACTTTAATGTAGGCAACAGTGTGATGATATTAAAGAGCCATTTAAGGTAAGAAAGAAATACATATTAATGGTGCTGGGGATAATATTGCAAGAAAAGTATGATTATAAAACATACATTTAGGATTATAAAGACATACATTTGCGAGGAAAAGTACTGCTCCTACCCCTCATCACCAACTGCCACATACAGTAGCACCTCTGTCCGTTTAAAACTTCCATTGGGCAAATTAAAAGGGACATAGTAATAACTGTAGATTTTAAAAAGTTGTTCCCCAAATACTTGAATTCAGGGGTTCAAAAAGTAATGTGACTATTACGGCGCATTAGCTTCTCCTCCTTTCTGATTCTGTGCTTGTCTGTTCTTATTTCTGGCTCTGTTGCCAGATGGTCGCCATTTTCAGCACGGCGCAGATCAGTAAGAAAACGGCACGACACAGTCAAAGATGTAATATTTCAAGTATGTGCATTCCTCGTTAATACGTCTTCTCACATATGGTTTTGTTTTAGCATTTCCCTGCTATTAGGAAGCCAGAACGCCAGCATATGTTTGTATTAGAACTCTTTTTTTTTATTCATCATTAAGCAAGCAATTAAAACTAGTTTTCACGGCCGATATTTTGACTACTCATAACTAAAAACATAAGGGGTTGCCTCCATTTTATTCATGAGTCCCAGAAATCCACAAAACCAGGATCCTGGAATTAAAGCAGCTCAAAGAAAATTCCGCTGCCATTGATGTTTTTCATAATTTACATCCCCTGCTGTGACAACCACTGCTGTGGAAATGGCTTTTCTGTTAAGAAAGCTCTCAAGCCTCAGGTGGTACCTGTAAGAAAATAACTATCTTTAAGGTAACCTTTTCTAAAGTGCTACTGTCAAGGTTCAAATTACTTACCTGGACTATAACGTGTGGTTGACTTCACAGTATGTGTTTGAATTTTAAAAGTTACATTTGGATTCATTTGAAAGTTGGCAACTCTATCATCAAAAGTGGCACAAGACATACAAAATGGTTCTCCCTGTCATGTTATGTGTTTATTACAAAAGCTGAACTGAATAAGGTGTTGAAGGGTATTTACCTTGTTTATTTTTGACAACAGTTAATGAGAATTATATTTTAAATGGTTTGTATTTATATATAATTTTACTAGACTTGGTGACAACTGAAAGTGATTTACAGTACACTTATTTGTATACACAAACATTCATACAGAGCATCTATGGAAAGCACGTTGGGGTTCAGTATCTTCTCCATTTAAACTAATATGTAACATCGCATTTCCAAACCAAACACTAAACAGAGTGCTGTGCTCTCAGCACATTTAAATGTATTCTAGGCAGACCTGTGTCTCAAACACTATTAGCATGAAAAAATATAACAATTATCAACATTATTCACACAATTGCCAATATAAGTAGAGCAGCAAAAGCACGATCTAAGTTTTAAATAGCTGCAGTCGAATAGCTATTTCAGGAAAAAGGCCGACGATAAGTAAGTAGTATCAAAAATGTTGTTTGATTTCAAGAAAATCGCAGCAAAATTCCCAAATTTATAAATATAAGAATTAGTCATTGAATAGGGATGTGGAGGAGAGAGAGAAACACGAGATAAGGGGGACTTCAAATTGAGGTGGAATTTAAGATAATAGGATAAGGAGTACAGTGGTCAGGGAGAAAACAACAACCTGGGGCTGTAAATCTAGAGGG
This sequence comes from Pseudopleuronectes americanus, assembly GCA_038501795.1. Taxonomy (NCBI): domain Eukaryota; kingdom Metazoa; phylum Chordata; class Actinopteri; order Pleuronectiformes; family Pleuronectidae; genus Pseudopleuronectes; species Pseudopleuronectes americanus. Next base: position 17,283,003 of record CM076731.1, read on the forward strand.
GAAAGCCAACTCTTCTCCTCTTCCCAAAACCAAGCTGACCAGTCCTGACAGTCTATACTCTGTTCTCCAATAGAAACGTCTGTTCACGGCAGTCGCACCTTGTGTTGGAGGATGCCGGGTCATGAACTCAGCTCAGATGAATCACACTGATCAAATCTGGTTGATGGCCAGTGGAGGTTCTGCAGGTGGAGACGTGCAGCACAACAAATTAGGTAATCAACCTATCAACAGCTGTTCTGTATAACTATAAGCCTGCATGCTGTTGGAGTTGATAAATTATGTAATATTGTGCTTGGCCTCACTACATGATGATTCATTGCTCAGAAAATGACATGAGGCAGTGGAATCGGGCTTATATGGAGTTAACATAAAAATAAAGTAGGATAAAACTATAAAGCTATTGGACGAACAGAGGTGAGTCATCATCGATTGCTTGCTTCACTGACATGCATGTGTGCAGCTCAGTCATGGTCAACTGAGGATGTTCTCTTCTACTGGAGCTGTCAATCCAGATGACAGGAGAGCGAGGACGAATGCAGATCTCTGTGCCATAGGACATGACATTTTAAAGGTGATACTCATAAGTTGTTGCTATTAAACTTCAATCCATTCTCAGTGGAATGCAGTCCCGCAGTCACACTTTTCACTCTTGCTTTGCATTTGGCTAAACCTGGTCGCCTCATCTCATTGCTGTAGCATCCAGTCGGTCAGTCTGAAGAAGTAGTGCTGGTCAGTGAACATATTATAACCCTAACAGTCTTATGGAGGCATTGATAGTTCTTGTCGGTGAGCATCACCACCACTTGCTCCCAGTGAGAAACCACGATTGGTAGCAGAGAAAACTGAAGTAGCTAATGTGTTTCCAAAAGTCCCCATTTGCTTTTTTTTTCGTCTTTTCCTTTTTTAATAGAGCTTCTTAAAGGGGTAATTCACTAAAAAATGTAAATGCACTCATTATCTATTCAACACTATGCCGATGGAGGGATGTGTGAAGTGTTGAGATCACAAAACACTTTTGGGGTTTCAGGGGAACTATGTCGTGCAGTTTTCAACACCAGTTATAACAGAGTAAGATAAAGGGCTGAAGTCTTAGCTTGGAGCACAAATGTATATTGGTCTTGTGTTTGCATTGCTTAAAAGGCAATAATAAAAACGTTCAATGCATAAAATATACATATGCTTTAAATAATACATCATACATATAATCTATGTATATCAAATTAATGTATCACATAAATGAATATGTAAATGTAGATACAATAACATGTAATAAATGAATTATTACATTAGCTAACTCATCATGGACACTTCTTTAAACTCCCAGAGCTGTGTAAACAGTTCTTTTATTTCCTCGGTCGGAGGGGCTTTGTCAAAATAGAGACAATAACCCTTGATGATGTTATCAGGGTTATTTTTAGGATATCACAGATGGAGTATAAGGGACATGGGAGTATAAAAAAAAAGCAGAGGCAGACAAGGAGGAGATGGTATTGGTTGTGTTATGGATCCAGTATTTGGGGGATTTGGGTTGAGATGTGTCTGCTTCTACTGAATCAATTTAACCATTCTTCTTTAATCTGCCTCTTGTGAGTCCCCTAAACCCCAAGAGAGTGCAGATCTATATCACAGGAGTGCAACCTTAATGGTTAAATTGGCCAGTTGGCCGACATGCTAAGACTTAAGTATATTTCTTTGCACAGTTCCAACAAATTTGTTCTCTCCCTAAACAGATTTACATCCACCACCTTGTCATTAATAAAATGCTGCATGTACCAGAAATGGTTCTAATTTACAGCAAAAAATACGCTATCAACAGCGAACATCTGGAAGCCAAAAAATAACTGGCATTGACAGCACACCTCTGATCACAGTCCAACACATCTCGGCAGCGGCTGGTCTTTCCTGAGGGAGTTTAAAGGCTCACTGATTACAAGAGTTTTTTTTGTTTTTTTTTATCTCTAGCCACCACTTCATCCAGCAGCCACACACACATGCTCTCTACCAGACCTCCCTTGGCTCCCTGGTAGCCTGCAGGGGCTGATCTGTTCGCTAGCAGTGCTGGACAATGATCTTTATCGATGAGCCTGGCTGGATGAGAGGAGCCCTGTGGGGTCCTGCGAGGAGCTTGGAGTCATATGGGAGCTGGTGAGGAGAGCAGGAGCGTTCCCGTGGGAGGGGAACACTTGAAAAGGCAGCGAGCCTCACTATGGACTCACTCCTGTCCATCTTCGTACAGCAGAAACAAACACTTTGTTCCTCCAGGCCTACATGTAAACCACTTCCCTTGTCTGCTCAGCTTTACCTGCTCCATTACCTGCTGCCAGTCAGGCAGGTTCATTAGGCAAACAATGCAATCTGTCCTGTGCCTACCTGCCTGGCGGGAGGACTTTGGAGCACTGCACCTTCTCATCAATCAGGCAGCTTGGAGATACATCACATGAATAGTAGATTACATTGCTTATGCACGTCTTTCCAAGTGGCATTCACCACGGCGCTGAGCAAACTCCCTGCCTGGGCCGACTTGTCTGATCGCACACCTCAGCTCACCCTGCTGACAGCACCCTCCCCGTGCCTCCACCTCCTCCTTCTCCTCCTCCCCCTCCTCCTCCTCCTCCTCCTCCTCCTCCTCCTCCTCCTCTTCCTCCTCCTCCTCCTCCTCCTCCTCCTCCTCTGCCAGGGTGCGTGGCAGCCAAGCTTCCAACGTCCACAGAGAGAAGGGAAGAAAATCATTACTTTAAATCAGTTTGGCTGTTTGTGAGCGTCGCGCAGGACAGGAGAGCTGAGGATGGTAAAGTGCAGGCTGTCCTCATTGATCTGTGCAGCCCTCTAATCTCATTAACTGGCTCTTGATTTATTGAGATGGGGCCCAGGGTGCGCCAAGGTTATGGAAGCAAACACCTGGCCCGCTCCCCCCCCCGCGCCAAGGGTCGCGTGGTATTGAGGTCAATTGACTGTTGCGGCGGACCCACGCTCCCACAGTCCCTCACACGGGCTGCTGGCGTCTCATTAACGCCTGTTTTGGGTGGGGCAGAGCGGGGGTGGGAGGTGGCGGATTTGATGGGAAGAAAGAGCATTAGGGGATAGATTATCGGCTGTAATGAGGTGAGGCAGGGCTGCATCCAGTCATCAGAATCGTACAAGCTTCACAACAATGCTAATAATGCCGCACCAACAATACAGGCATCAAACTGAGCTATATTGATTACACTGCAGCACGCAGGTAAATTGACTAATAAATAAAGATACAACACAAACACATGCCCGCTGGAATTATACGCCTATTGAGCCACTGTGATATATGAGACTACTGCAATTTGCTAATTCCTGCATATGGTTGGAATGATAATATTACGCTGACATGGACACCATGGCTCACTGTTTGGTTGCCACGGAGCAGCTCAGTGAGACAGCTGGTGGTTTAGTGCCTTGCTAAGTGGCACATCGAGCTTTCAATAAAGCGAGCCATGACATTTTCTAGGGCTGGGCACCAAGCTTGAAATCAGGATGATAATATTACAAAAGTATTATTTTTTACATTGATACATATCACAATTATTACATAAAGTCGACCTAACTAAAGCTCAAGGAAAAGCTAAAGACCAGCTGAAATGTAAAACGACTGCAGAAATGACACTTTCTTTGAGGTTGCACACATTTCTGAAGAAGAATCATGAAGTTATGACTGGATAAATACAGTAAACAACACAGTGAACCACTGAGAGTAATGATTAGAGCGCTAGCGTAGAAGAACCGACAATACAAGAACAACGTAACATAGTCTAACACAAACACACAAGCCAACCAGAAGCTCTCATTTTTGCTGAGAAGCCCCTAAAATCCTACACTGTTCTCATTGGTTTCATGGCTACAAATATAGTCATATTACTGTTCATTGCAATGCTGTGGTAATGTAATGTAAAGCAGCTGACGTCATGACTCATTTAAAATAAAAACCTAAAGTCATTAGTTTGTTATTGATTACAGTTTGCTAGCCGTCATTATTTATAATTTTACATAACACGGATTTCCTCCGAGCATGAGGTCAGTAAATCCCTAATAACAGTGTGGATTTTAACTGCCCTGATCTAATCATTCAACATGATTGATTAATCTTCTATTGATTCACTTGCATTTGACTTGATTATTGATTGTCTAAAAAAATTATATTTAGCAGCACTCTTCTTTGCCAAAAATTAAACTGAGTAAAATGCACATTATAAGCTAAAATGTCATCAGTAAATATTTTCTTGGGTTAATGCAAAACAGCATTTTGAGTAGAATAGTCGAGTAAGAATAATAAAAAAAGGCTAACCACTTCCGAGGTTATCATCATTATGCATATTTTAAGAAGCAAACACAGTCGCATACACTAACAGATGCTTCTGCTAATCACAGACATCCACTCTAATGATCACTGTAAGCAGATACAGGACAGAGACTGTCTGTTCACTTATTCCTCTGCACTGTTTGTGATGACGAGACATAAGCCTGATGTCTGCACACAGCTGGAGAGCTGATGTTCAAAACACACACACTGTTCAGTCGCCTGCTGTGGCCAGAGATTACTTCTCATCCACAAACAAGAACAGGGAACTAACCCGACCACTAAGTAACCAGTGCATATACCTAAAATAAAGCCTCCATGTTTACGGAGAGAAGGAGCAAATTGCAAAGATTAATCTTGGGATTTAAAGAATCTGTCATTGATTATCCAAACAATGTATTTTGATTTAAGGTCAATTAAATAAAAAATATAAATGTTCTATTCAGGCCTGATCCTCATCAGCTCCACTTTGTATCGTATGTAATCAATCTATGAGCATCATTATTCCTTCATATGATAAGTAGCCCCCGACCCACTGATCAGCAGCTAGAAGGTACATCACCAATTAATTATTCATCAATCATTTTAGTGTTATTCTATAAAATGTATTACATATTTAAAAAGGTCCGTAACAGTTTTAACCTAACCCTAACTACCTACCCACAATGAATTCTTACTAAAGAAGACGGGTAACACATAAAATATGTTCATTCTATGTTGATTAAAGTAAAAGAAGTGTGTGAGCGTGTGTGTGTGGGAGTATGATGTCTATACATGTCTAAAATGACAAATAAATTATTATAACGTTATTACATTTCTCTTTATAATCCAATGAGTTACATATCCGTTAACCAACAGTGTCAACCCTGCTATAAGAACAACACTGCATATTTGAATGGTTACTCCAGTACTTTAGAATAAGTATTACATAAAACAGTGGAGTAATGAGAGACAGATTAAATATAAAAAGGTTCATATTAAAGCAGCAGACGCCAAGATATCCTGCTATCAAACCCTCTGGATACTACATTCTCTATAAAAGAACTCTGTGATGCCTTTCCTCGGATTCCTGCCTTCCTTGTAAATGTCTCCTTAACGCTGCAGAGAACAGTTAGTTCTTAAGGTTTTCATGGGTTAAAATCTGTCATTTCTAAATAAAACTGGGCTAGATACAAATGTTCCTCTTCCATGTATTAAAAACTAATCTTAAATAAGGGGAGCTTTTGAAAGGGAGAGAGACCTTTTCGGATCTTGGAAATATATTGGTGTGGGCTGTGGTGTCTTACATTGATACTTGTTTTACTACTGTATTATCCTGCCTTTAGTATATTTATATATTTTTATATATTTCTTACTGCTCATAGTTCTTATATCATACAATACCTGTTAATACTGTACTATTTCATATTTATTACTGCTCATAGCTCTTATATCATACAATACCTGTTAATACTGTACTATTCATATATATTTCTTACTGTACATTTCTTATTTATTTACATTCCATTTTAAATACGCACAATACTCTGAACTTTAACTGCTTTTTTTGCACTTCTGGTTAGATACTAAACTGCATTTTGTTGTATAAGTACTTGTAGTGTGCAATGACAATAAAGTTGAATCTAATCTAATCTAATAATTACAAAGTAGGTTTCATTTCTGACAAATGCTACATAAACAGCTGGACTGACAGCAGTGACAGTGCCGTAGCAAACATCAGCTGATCGTCCAGTCTGCAAACTAGATTTAAAAAAGCGACATTATTTAACAGCAATGAAAGCGATTACTTGCGGCCAGTGCCGTCCTGGTGTCTTGGTCTGGAGAGTCTCACCTGGTATTCGCTGGGCCAGAAAGTGCTGACCGCGAGCTCCACCTGGTGAAACTGGCGTCCCTGGGAGCCCGAGATATTCCACACGGCGCTGCCCTTGGGGCCCCCGTTGACCCGGATGAAGACCTGCAGGTCCCCGGGGCTGTGGCCATCGCGACTGTACAGGAAGTAGCTGAACTGGATGCAGTGGGTGTCGTTCTCGCTGAGCGGGAGCAGCAGCAGCTGAGCCCGCTGGCCCCCGAAATGTTGCGAGGAATTCACCATCATGAAGGACCCTGGAGGAGAAGGACAGGTTAGACGACTGAATGTACTTTTGCTCTAGTATCAATTCAAATACTGCTCATTTTACTGTTGAAACATCATTGGTTGACTCCCAGCATCAGGGCCCGCACCACCAGGCTCAGAGACAGTTTCTTCCCCCAGGCCATAACACTTTTAAACTCCTCTGAACTGCAATAACTCCACCAAACCAGCACCGTGACATATTTGCATATTACTTCATTTTCAATTTAAATTTTGATATTTATTTTATTCTATTTTATACTATTTCTATTTAATTTTTTGGGTTGTAATTACTTGAGCATTGCTAGAAGAGAGCCTGTGACTCAAGCCTTTCACTGCCAGCGACTGCTTAATGTTATTATTGTGCATTTGATAATAAAATCTTGAATTGAATTATGGAGATAACCTGTAAGAATAAAGAGCTGATTGGAAGTTTAGTCTTGATAAAATTGAATGGCCTTGTCCCAAAAGTAAGACTACTTGGTCCAAGCAGCCCCTGCTATACCTGCACAGTACACTTCACCAATAACAGTTGTTTCAGCCTTTCCACCTGTCAGGCAGAGCTTAGTGACCTGAAATATGAAAAAAAATAACAAGATCCAACTCTTTAGGCCTCACCTGTAACACCTCAGCCCAGGATAGAAATGTCATGTTAGTTTTCAGCCGCTTTTTTTTGTTTTTTAAATCCCTGAAAAGAACCAGAGAGCAAAATCTGACAGGCTCAAGGTTGTTATCCAGAGTGTCTGCGCAGGCCTCTCTGGCTATTTGTCTGTTTTTGGTCCATCTCTGCTTCCCCCGGCTTCCTGCCTTAACGGGGGCTTCCATCACTTTTGCAGCACGGCCTCAGATCTGATGTGTTCAAAGCTGCGGCGAAGGGTTTCAGATGGGGCTTTCATTTTGGACTTCGGTTCACAGAGTCACTGCTGCCTCTCTCATCCCGGCTGTACTGCAGAAATCCCCCGGCCACAAGAGAAGCCATCAGTGGAGAGTGGGGGAACTAAATGGGGAGGAATGCCACGTTCAGACGCCTGCTTGAAGCAACGCTGTGGAACTGTTACTGAGTCGTAGTGGCCACTGCAGCCACAAGTGGTGATTCATTCTGTTGGGCTCTGAGTCTGAGCGGGTTTCATGAACAGCAAACAAAGCCGATCAATCACTTGAATGGAGCACCAGCTGAACTGTCCAAAACTCCAGAGAATTCTGGCTTTTTTCAGTTTCTGTTTGTTATGCAAGTTTCAAAGTCTTTTTTAACGGGTTACAATTTGGCATTATACTCTTGATCTTGAAAAGTCAGATTCTGATTTCATTCAATCAGGAGATTTATACCCCCCCATCAAGTTTAACAGTACAGGACCAGGCATTTTAGACATCGATTGACTGACGCAACATTACGACAAGTTAGTGCCTTATCAAATTGACTTCAAAACCATTATAAGTTTAGTTGGGTGAACAAAACAATTATACAGACACAACAGAAAAAGCAGGAAGGGCCTGAGACAGACTTACTTCAATGATCAGGAATGACAATTTACATGGCATCACAGACAAACAACAGACAATAAATGATCAAAAAGGAAAATAGAAAATCGACTAAAATCTGAATCAAAATGTCTGAATCAAAGGCATCCGACAATCTCCAGAGTTTCTTCTGCCAGCCCCCTAGTAAAATATCTGAAAAATGTCCAAGCCCATGTTAGTACACAGATGAATATTGCTCGGAGGATTCCCATCGAGTGAGTGGTCGTGCTGAGGACGTTTCTAACACGCAGAAGTTACAAAACGTAAAGTGGTGTCATACACATAGCAGACACCAACAGAGACGTCAACAGAGCCGACAACAGCCGACGCCGACTGAAAATGTCTTTCATCTTTCTGTGAAGGTGTCATGAGACCTCCTAAACGCTGCTCGGGTTGTGTTCCACTGTGACTTTGTAGACAATACAACTAGTCTGTCAGTACAGAGAATTAACTTACAGTAGAATGGTTTTCCCACAGTTTTCCCTGCTCCCCAAAACTGTACTTTAACATCCTTTATCTACATCACACAGTAAACGAAAGAATGTAATCGCACTTGGCAAGAGCATCTAGTGTCGTGGTGGTTTTGACAGTGTCCAAAGTTAGATTCCAAGAAACAAACTGACCAAAAACTGAAATGTCACTGAAAAGTTTTGGGCTCTGCTGACGTGCAATAATTGGTACACTATAAAATGTGACGATGCAATAAAAGCTAAGGCTGTCTGCGTTTGCTACCTTGGACTGCTTCTAGTGGCCTCGGGGATCGCACAGTTTACTTCTTGATCTCCCAATCATCGTCAAACTGACTCTTCGATGCCGCCGAAAGGGGGGTGAGCGCACGCCGAGTGCACGTATAACCTTCACAACAACGTGCAGTGACGTGATGGCTGCCGCTGCTCCAAATAGAGGAGGAGCACTGAGAGCGGGACTGTGGTCTGTGTGGTAACTGAGGTGCTGTAGTTGAGCGAGAGTGCAATCAGAGCCCTGCCTCCTGCATTAATCATACTGACACGGTTATTAGGCCATAATGGCAACCAGGGGAATGCTTAAACCAGAGAGATGGCTGTAATACTCACACACTGACATGCAGGATACATAACAGAACACACTCACACACACATACACTGTTTACAGGCCCAAAAATACTCCAAAATAGTGCTGCTGTCCTCAAGAGTGAGCAGTGGCTTCTTTTTTCAATGTTCCCATCATTCCTCTTCCTGGATCACCATCTTTCTTTTTTCTCCTTATTTCTTCCTCATCTTCCTCATTGTTTATAAACCAATTTTTCTCACCTTCTAATTCTCTATCATCGCCACCTCATTGTTGTGCAAATAGTCCAAAATGCATGCAAACAAGCATTGACAAATTATTGTTCATGCAAATTTATAATAAAAAGCCAATTTGTTTTCAAGAAAAAGACAAAAAAATACTTGTTAATGTGTTTCATTACAAGGTGATGTGTGGACTCATTTTCACCAATTTATAACAGTCCCATGTAATTGGTGAGTCTATTGTCTAAATTATACTATTCCTAGTTTGTATTAATAAGTCATTTGTTCATTACTCAACTGTGGATCAAAAGTCTAGATGAGTGTGAGAGATATTTTTTTCTTTGGGGCCAATAATACAAAGAACACGTTTCCAGCCAGGTCAGCTCCACGGTAATCCTGGATATGAAGAGATATCTCAAATTTCCCCACTGTGGGACTATTAAAGGAAATATCTATCTATATAACATGTATATCACAAAACCCTGCTTGAACACTGTCCATCCTCTCCCCTGACTCCATCTTTCCTGCCCCAGAAGCTTGGAGGAGACGTCAAACTGCCAGAAATAGGATAACAAGCAGCTGCCGTCCTTTGAGATCTGTCCGTACCCTTGGACAACACTAATATTTTCCCTCACCTGCTCAGGGGAGAAGCCGAGCTGGCGTGGGCTCAGTCCAACCACAACCACCACCACCACCTCCCCCTGCCAACCACCACTGCTGCAGCTTTGATGTGCGACTTCTCTGGGGGAGCTCTGGAGCTAAATTGCTTTTTCTTCAGCTATGAGAGCTGGAGCCCCTCGTCGTTGGAGGACAAGCCTCCAGCTGCCCTCATGACAGGAGAGCATTGGGACGAGTGAAGGGGATACAGTGAGGAAACAGCCTCAGCTAAAGTAATGCTCTTTTCCACATTATAGGCAAATATCTCGAAACGTTTATCCTATTTAGAGAATCAAATAAAGGCACAGGGGTGATGCGGTGGTGAAGTGGTTATCACTTTTGCCTCATAACGAGAGGGGTTCAAATCCTGGTTCCTTCTGTGTGGAGTTTGCATGTTCTCCGTGGGATTTCTCCAGTTACTCCAGCTACATCACAAAGACTTTGTGCAGATTAAGGTTACATTTGAGACTCTAAATAGCTCGTCAATGTGGATGTGAAAGGTTAAATCTGTATGTTTGATACACAGGTGACCTGTGAAGGGTGTACCCCGCCTCTCCAGCCCCCTGCAACCCTTTAGAGTTGACCATTCATTTCTCGTTTCATTTCTATGTAAGTTTTTTTTATTTCTTTCCTTTCTAAATATTTTGTGAACTTATTTGATCACTGCAAAATATGTCATACCATGGAATCTTTGAATATTTGACATTTTGCTCGAAATTCCCAGGTTACTGCTGCTCTGATTAATTTCAAGTATTTTCGAGAAAAATACCAGACCGTAAAAATGTTTGTTAGTATGATGAAGATATAGTTATTAAGAGGCAGGATGTTGGTATTATTAAAGTATAATTTAAAGGTGTTCACTGTTAGGTTGAGTTGCTCCTGTTCACTTATGAAGCTGGTATCTGGCGATACTGAGTCTGTTGCGATACATATCTCTCCCTGAATGCTGATTAAATAGTGTTCGCATCTGTCTCATTGAAACAACAGAGCTGGAATATTTTATCTCCAACTCAACTTATTGAGCTTCCCAATGCAAATACTGAAGGTCATGGTTCAAAATTATAAAGTTTCGAAGCTTAAATTATTGATGGTGAAAGTTCACTGAGGTGAAAGCCACCCCTGAGACTGACATGGTACGATCCATGAGAAAGAAGACGTCTCACTCTGTTGGATTTTTCGGGAACCGAAGGCGACATTTGTAATTTTAAGAGGTAAAATTTATGCTAGGCACAGATTTAACAGGTGAAGCTGCAGCTGAACGTTTTCAATGTTGCATTTCTAACGATACTTAGCGTCAGAGCTTAGTGAATCTGTATGTTTATACAGCTACTGTGTTACTACTGCTGCTAAATAATTTACATACACATGTCACTAGTTAATGCAGCTGGATGCTGCACTGTAGAGCCCGGCTGTCTTAGAGGAGCTGCAACACAAAGAGGCTGAGGTAGACAAAACGCAATGGAATCTAAAAGGACTGCAATTCAATCTGCATTATTTAAGCTGATACCAATCCATTAAAATGTGTGTGGATCGTTCTGATGGCTACTGATCCACAGGATTGGCTCCGAACATCTCTGCTAACATCTGTGTAAACTGATGTTAAGCCACGACAAACTAAACGACATTAAACTTTATGACATTAAATTATTAAATGTGTTTTATTTATATATTTAGAATTGAGGTCAAAACAACCAACACTGTCATGGTTAGAATAATGTGATGTTTATTAGAGACATCACATATTAAAAAAAAGTACTTAAATGAATCCTCCATTCACGTCTTTTTTGTTAACTGGCAGTTGTTTCTATTATTTTGCCAGCCCACTTATATCATTGAAGGTAGACTGCATTGTATTAGCTTTGTCAGCTAAGTGTGCCTGATAGACTGGCAGATGAGTTTATGGTTTGATGCCCTTTGAGCAACTGCATAGAAAACTTGAATGGCACCGAGGAGAGTGCACTCCTCCACCAAGGCCCAAGGTTGTCTTATTAAACCTCAAATAAATTCAGTGGATCTGGTTTGAGCATGCCTGATTTTTTGTGTCAAGATTCACAAAGGACAATTTTCTTCAATGTTAAAGACAGTGAAGAAAAAGACCAAGATCCCGAACAGCACCAAGTTTCTTAAAAATTGGTTTGTTTGAATAATCCTGTGAACGACCAGACAATCCAACGAACGCTGATGAAAACCAAATATCCTTGGTGGAGATAGATATCTTAACAATAACTATTGACAAATGAATGTAAGTTTGACTGAATGCGTTACTAAATACCATTTTAATCATTTTGAGTTGAGTTCAGCTCTTTGTCACTTGATCCCCCTGCAGCTACCACCCCAAGCTCTTCAACTTTCTCTCAAATAACCCTTAGAAACTTGGGCTGTCACTTTTTAAGAAAATTAAAGGATTCAATTAAGCATAGGCGGAGAAGTTCATATTGGAACTGTACTGACATCAGACCATCTGGAGTATTTCCTCATCCAGCAGAGGGCGCACACTATCAGCGTGACCTACTGACCAATCCTTCTCCAATCAGTCACTGATGCATCTGAAATGTTTCTTGAGGTTCTACACAGCAAAGGAACTTTTTACCATGCAATATGTTGACTCACCCAGTGGGGCAGCAGAGGAGGCACCACAGAAAGGTGGAGGACATGTTCATCCTCATAGGACATGGTCCTCTATTAGATACGATCCTGACCTAACCCTCGATTTTATATCCCTCTTATTTACACTTTTATATTGGTTCTACTTCCTGTATTCGTGTAATTGTCCCTCCTTTGTGATTTTCTCTCCCGCCCTGATGTGTTTCAACTCTGTCCAATTATCCGAGCCTCCCTTGTGTATTCATTGTGTGCATGTTTGTCTGTTCTTCTCCCCTGTGTTACCTCATGTTGCTGTTCTGTTCCCCAGAGTCGCCTCCTGCTTCCGGTCCCTTGTGTTCCTCAGTGTCTTTTGAGCTGGATTCTCCCTTTGCATATGCTCGCCTGCCAATTTAAATTTATCGTCACTGCGCCTCTGAGCTTTGGTTTCTTTTGCGTTTGGGCCATGGAATCTTTACACAGCTTCATTATATTTGTCAAGCAACACTGAAGTTTTTTTTGGTAAGACCAGGAACCCAAATCACTGCAGACATGAGAGGAACCACAGAATCTTTCCGGGTTTCTCACTTGTAGTGAAAACTTTGTGTTTGTTGGATTGGTGCAGCTTTAAATCACAGAGCAGCCCAGGAGAGGAGATGGGACCAGCTGCTGAAGGTTAGAACACAGGCACAGATTCGTCAAAGTAATTAGAAACTTGATCAAATTCATGAAGATAGCTTTGATAACCTTACCCACCATCTTGAGGACACACACATGCACAAAGACACATAATGGAGACGTGCACACACTCACACACACACAGGTTGGTGTAAGAAAAATACATCCAGTGCAGAGAAATTCTCCATAAATCCATAAAAGCTGATAAGGTTCCATCTATTTCTCCCATGACCCTGCCAAGGGCGAGGGAACATGCATTAAGAGATTAGGGGACGGCTTCAGCTCCCTGAATTCATATCAGAATGTGGGGTGGGAACCTGAGTCATAGGTCTGCCTGCTTTTAACAGACTTACACTGAGGGAAAAAAAGGCAGGGGGAGCTGAAAGTGGAAAAAAAGAGGGGCGGGGAAGTGCAGCAAGAAAGGAGGGGGAGATAGCGAGGGCTTTTATCTTTATGTTTGTCTTCGTCATTTTTCGTCAGCTTCCCTCCACCGCCATCAATAACGCTCTGTATAACTCCGGCGGGCCCTTCCTACCCAATGACAAGACCATCTTTCCTCGAAAACGGCCGGGCAAGACCTGACGCATTTTAATCAAATTTTTATCTAACACTGTCTACCTCTCATCTCCACCTCCACTAGCCGCGAGTAACAGTTAACGGTCCGGCTTCTGGTGAGGTTCATTGAGATTGCATGATTGGTGATTTTCCCTCGACCCGGCTCCTCCAGGGCATTTGGAGAAGGTCATCCTAGATTTTCAATTTGGTCTTTGAATTTGGTCTTTCAGATCTTCATCTGCTTTCTGTCTTTTGTTCTTTTTTTTTCCTTCCTGATATCGCAACCCAGAGCCATAGTGACCTCAGATGATATTGCACAAACAAGAATTGTGAAGTGCGGCGAGCGTAGATGATTGGCCAGGCCCAGATTGGTCTCACTGTTTGCTCCTCTCTCTATCTGTGGCTGCAGTGTGTCATCTGCTCACTGCGGCTGGGACTTGTTTACTGGAGCCAAAAGGCGATGCAGATTTTGCCATTTACACAGTGACACAGTGCTTACACCGTGCAAATGGGAAATCTGCAAACCAACAGCAGCTGGTCATGAATGCGATACTGACAGAGCCTAAACAGCCCGCCAACAATACGAGTCTGACGGCAGCTGACAACTCTGGCTAATGAATTCCCCAGGTGAGACTCAAGAGCCCGGCAGACAACCTGGAGACCGCTCACAACTACACAGTCATTACTGTATTTCTACACTGGCTCTTCCAGGATGCACCGATTAGCAGCAGATACGGAGTGAAAGGTGCCAACAATGTTGCCTTTTAGTGTTTGTGCACATGCTGCTGCAGCGCTAAAGCTGGAGCTGCTGCTGCTGTGTTTATGCTGCACACACTCACCGACTGGAGAGGACCTCATTCATTCCCAAACCCTTGATCTCAAATGCGTACTAAAATTAAACATTAGCTCAGAGAAATATGTATCTGCTGGAGCCGCATCAGTTCAGAGAAGCCAAATTCATTGGTAGCCTATACGTCAATTCTGCTGTGGCAGACCTTATAAAACTGTTAACCTCACAAAAACAGAAGAAGGGATTTATCTCTTAGAGATTTCAGAGCCCATCGACTATCATGCGACAATGAATGAGCCTACGGGTGCAGCGGCCATTAGTCTGACACTCAAATGCGGGTACATGAGATTTTTTTTTAAACAGTTATTTAATAGTGTAAGTTCATAAACTGAATTTAATATTCATTGTCCAAAAACCCAGAGTCTCCCCCATACCAAGATGGTTTGACCCAACTTTCATCTTTTTTATTTTCAAATCGTTTAAGAGAGACCAATACAAATGAGCAATTTCATGCATATTGATGGAGTTTTAAATGTTTTGATTATGTTTTTCAAATGTTTGAAATTTAAATGTGTCTAGTAACAAAGTTTAATATATCAGACACTGATGGCACAGTGTTGTGTATTACATATTTTATTCAACCAAATATGCTTTGTGCTGGTTAGGGGGTATTTGGCTGAATAAATATTTCACAGGGGGTACATCACTGAAAAAAGGTTGAGAACCACTGCTTTAGACAGTGGATATCTGGGACAAGACTCGATCTAATGTTTGCCAAATGCTGTTTACAGTCCATTTAATTTATTTTATCACAGGAGTCAAACGTTTCTCCACACAAAAGACAAACCGCAATGCTTTTTGTAGGTGTATTAGGTCCAGATGACATTTGGGCTAGACACCCAGCATACGAATGCAGATATATTTAAATGCAGAGAGACGATGCATTATGGTCAATGTGTTTTGCCTCTTCTGATCTCCACACGGGCTGTTTACCTGGCGGCGACCAAAGCCTGCTCAAACGTGATTAGTGAAACTAGAATCTGTTCATAGCGATAAATCTTTCAGTAATCGGAAATTTGGGCATTACCAGCATGGTAACATGGTGTCCCATGAAAACCAGCAGAATCAGGAAATCTTCGCTCCAACATTGGCAAAGAATTACACATGATTAACACGTTTAAATGGAATATTTGCAGCAGCCATAATAATCACAACGTAATGACACTGAAACACAGGAA
Organism: Pseudopleuronectes americanus; assembly: GCA_038501795.1. Classification (NCBI taxonomy): domain Eukaryota; kingdom Metazoa; phylum Chordata; class Actinopteri; order Pleuronectiformes; family Pleuronectidae; genus Pseudopleuronectes; species Pseudopleuronectes americanus. Next base: position 17,298,721 of record CM076731.1, read on the forward strand.
AATGTTGTTTGTTTGCTGTTAACAAATTACAATCCAAAGTGCCTTTAAATCATGATCACATTTCTTCACTGACCTTAACCAAGTGTGTATTATTGTTTCAATAGTAAATTTTATCCCAAACGATGATTTTTCAATCAAAACATCACAAAATGAGCTGTTTAAATATTTTAATTAATCAATATACAATGGTTGCCTCTCGTTAAGCAGCGAGTGTTAATGTCATGAGAGGGGAGCAGCAATGGCTCGTACTAAAGGAAGAGAATGCTGAAAATGTTTTTCATATAAAATAAGAAAATGATCCACCCACCATTCAAAGTATTTATTCCTACAGCCTAGACTAACATGTGCACGGAGAAAAATGTGATATTGTTCCTTTTGTACTTTTCCGGCTCAACTTCTGTTCCCAGAACACAGTAAGAGCATTTCCCAGCAGGAGATCAGGGTGGACAAGTAATCTGATTGGCCGCCTGTGGCCGATGCTGATGAAAAAGTTTTGCTGCAGCCAAACTTTTCTCATTGACAAGCTTGTTGACACTTCAGCTCCACCTCCCCAGAAGCGGTGTTTAGTAATAAAACGATGGACTTCTTGCTACCTGCTTGCAGCATGGATTCAGGGTTGCCCAAAAATAAATCTCATCTTGATCCTGACCTCGGGCCTGAGACACCGGTCCGGAGTCGGAGTCCGGGGCCGGCTGACAGAGATGTGTGTGGTTTCGTAGGAGGATGCGGGGGAATCTTCTCTGTGGCAGAAATCAATAGTGCATTAGCAGCCGTGCAGCGACAACGTGTGGGCTGACTATCCTCCCTCAAACCACTACCAGCTCACTGCCCTTCTGCTGCATCTTGATACACCCGCCCTCAGCCTCTTCATCTAAACTCCTGTGATCTAGTGTTTGTTTCATCTCTGCATCGCCGAGGCCTTTTGGGAGCTGGTGCACTCTCTGCTCTTCAAGCCCGTATTACAGTTTGCTCTATTTCTTATAAGATCTCTGGTCATTTAGTAAACAGAGAATGTAATTTCCCAGGCCCTGGTCCTTCCCTTTGCTCTATTTCATTATAGTAGAACACGTACATGAGGTGCCTTTTCCCCTGAGAGGAAATATCTATAGTACATTCATCTGCAAACATTACTAACATTTACAGAGATGAAAAAATATTCCATATGTTTTTATCTACAGCAACCAAGTGGTGTCAAGGTAAATCTGAGTTTTATCGCATGATTAACTAGAAGGGAAGAAAGAACATTTCTGGTGCATAATAAAATAATGTTTTCTGATCTTAAAAATGAAAAAATCATATATTTATTTATACCAATAGCGCACAGTAGTATTTCCTAATCTCCTTTCAATCTATGATGAGCAGCAGGAAATATGCTTGGCTATAAACGGCCATTAGAAAGAGCAGGGGCCAGAGGAATCTAGTCAATCAACATGCAAAGGTCGGGCAAAGTTTGGGAATGCTGTTGTTTGTTCAGTACAATATATGATTATGTTGTTTTGTTTTGATGAAAATATAAAGAAAATTCACGCACAAGTTAAGACTTACTCCTATTTAAGTCTAATTGCTTTCAGACATGCAATGAACTAGTTGTCAAGAAAGCTCAAAGGTTTAAAGGAATGTAAACCTGAAATATGACAAATTGTCCATGAATGAGAAATGGAAACTAGAGCTCAAAGTGAAACGGATTTCTTTATTCAGACAAATGGATGTGACTGTGGTCCTTCAAGACGAGAGGGAAAAGACACATCCTTCAGAAAGAAAGCATATTCTCCAGACAGACTTATTATCACTTTCTTGATGACTCCCAGTGGGTGTTTCTTGGGGTCTGCACAGTAACAGGCTCCATCACACAAAGGACCCTGAAATCTCTCAGACATCATCAAGTCGTACCAAGAGATTAGGGAAAGAGGAGACCTACAATGTCCTGTAAGTGCAAGGCACATGACACAATGCAACATGAGAATGACTACTCAGGCAGAGTAACCCGAGGTAAAAGGAGGAAGACGCCAGTCGATAGAGCCGGGTCGTGCAGAGGAGCCATCCTGAGTCCTCAGCTTCCGTTCTGCTTGGCAAAGACAAACAAAGCCTTTCATTCCCCAAACCCATCTCCTCTTGAGATAAGCCTGCTTCTTGGCAGTATTTGCCCTTCACTGATAGGGCGGTGATAGTGAGAAGTGGGTGGGAAGTTTGAGGCCAATAGCCTAAAATCAGATTTCCATCAGTTGGTGCAGTGCAGAGCTGCAGCATCTGTGCGAAAGAGGAGGAGGAGAGGAGGGTGTATTGGATTTGGCAGGCTGGATCAAGGCCCACTGCAGGTCACTGCAGGCCCACTCCCAGCCCCACCCACATCCACACACAGAGAGGCTGCGATAAGACCCTATCTTTTACAGTCGACCTGAGTGCCAGTGGCGGACGTGCAGAGTGCATCTGAAGGGGAGGCTACCATCTGGACCACATCACCTTCAAGATGCAAAGGCCAGCACTTCTTTCCTCCACCTGTCCCCCCCTAAGCCCAGATATGAAGCCCTGACCCCAGGAACATATTTTCCGCCAGTGGGCAGGGGGGGTTGCTGAAATAATAGATGCAAAGTCTGAAACAACAGCAGCAACGCCTGGAATTGGACAGGAACAGTTTTGTCTGACACAGGGTTTTTAAATCGAACGCAGAAGAAAATATGTTTGGATTTGAGCTGCTGACAGATGTAAGTTTGTGTCCAATACAAAATATAATCAATTCAAACAGTATAACCTTCATGTGTCTTATTTAATAAATTCAGTTTGAACGCTGTGGGTCTGTTTGTAACTTCTAAAGTAACACCCTTAAAAAACTAAGAAACAAACAAAAACCTGGAGTGGGGCTAAATATCTGCCAAGACCTGTCAGCAGAAGTAACAACTATGAGGCATTTATGGCTAACGTCATAACAGTGTGAAGGATGGACAGAGGGTTGGAGGGCGGAGGAAAGGGAGGGAGGGAGAGAGAAGGTCAGAGAAAGAGGGAGGGAAGAAGATGAAGAAGAGAAGGAGAAAAAGAGCATGGGAGGACAGAAAGCAGTGTGATTGCATTTAGGCTCAGAAAAATAAATCCTTCTCTGCGGCTGTCCACTCTTCCATCTCTGTCCCAGTGCTTTGCAATAATACTTATATCACTGCAAAATAAAGTCTGCACAAACAGCCAGTGTTTCACATTCCCTCACTCAAGAGGATTCATTATATAGCACATGCTCTCTCTCTCTCTCTCTCTCTTTCTCTCTGGCTTTATCCATAAGTCACCGACCATACACACAACCAATGCAACTGTTCAGTTGTACCCTGATCTTTATAAATGTGTCCTTGTCTAAATGCACGTGCCTGTGCATCTTACTTAATAAATTCTAATATATACTCTTTCAACTTTTGGAACTTTCAAAACAACGTTGTTGATCCAAAGTAACACAGGGAGGGAGAACTTGGGGGCAGTGATGGAGAAGGTCCCCATAAAGCACAGTCCTTAATCTGGTGACAGACAGCAGTCGCTGCTCAGATGACCTCAGTGTTCTGACAATGTTGAATGGGTCAAGACCATTTTTTGACAGGTTCACAAATATAAGAATATAAAAATAAATCCTGTCGCTGACAAGCAACCAGAGGGTTTTTAAATGGTGAATGATCTTAATGTTAATTCCCAGCAAATTGACTTTTTGCAACAAAAAAATTCTAACCATTTTGGAATCAGAGCAGTGAATCGATAAGAAAAAATGAATAAAACCCAGTAAAATTATAATAATTACTATAAACGTAATAATTACTCCCACAACATGTGCAAAATCAAACTTTTATAATCTTTGTATTATATTAGAGGGGGCGCATTTTTATAGGATAATGATCCACTTTTTACATCTCCAGGACCCCTTTAAACCTGACTTGACAGAGTCTTACCTTCAAAACATCAAATCAGAAGATGTGATAACAACATAAATGTATGTGTTTTAATAATTATAAAGAAAAAATGTCCTCAGTCTGATATTAGACATGGTTGAGGGCTTCAGACTGGCACTAGGGGGCACACTAATGCTGGCCTTCAACATTCACAAAGGCCCTTCAAATGAGCCTGTATGTGTCCCCAAATCCCAAAACACATGGCCCCCTGTTGGATAAAGGATAAAGGCGTTTTAAATTTTAAATGTGTCATTGAAAGGAGAACCGTTAACTGCCAAGGGGCCTTTCAAACCCCTTTGGGACTCAGGCAAAGGGAGTAACGGCTTAACGTACCACACACAACGCCATGGCTGTGAGTGATTCAAAATCACCCACGCTTCAAACCTATTGGCTGCAAGGAGACACAAAACCAGCCAATAGCCGGGTTGCGGGATTCAAACGAGCCAAACAAAGATCAGGCATTCACATGCGCACACACAATGTTACTCATTCAAAAGTCATTCCTCTGCGAGAAACAAATGAAAGCCGTTTGTAATCCCAGGGATCTTGATTCATATCCTGCGTGGCTGCAGCTTTAATGGTACAGCTTCCAGCAAACAAAGGCTTGGAAATTGAAATCAATACTAATAAATCAGCATAATAAGCATCTTGGCTGAAGTTGGAGGGAAAGCACAATGTTCTCAAATCTATCATTTGACATTTATGAGCAAAACTCTTAATCCTTGGATTTTGCTAACGGTGGGAGCAGAGCCGTCCGACTGACTACTAATCAGGGTGGGAGAGCAGACAAATGTCCATAAAGGGACTGCAGAGGCTGACCCTGCACGCGCAGCAGCCCTCAGGTCTGTAATTACAAGCAAACCAAGATGAAAAATCCGTCCGGAAACCCACGGGGAAATATCCACACAAAGTTGCGGCAATTACATTCATTACTTTTTTTCCCTGCAAAAGAGGAGAGTGAAGCGTGTGCGTCGCAAGGTCACGCACTCCATTGTGAAATTTGCCCCAGAGAGAATGACTAACCGCGGACAAGGAAAGGACCTTTCGACAATAATGCACGATCACCCACACAAAAAGCAGCGCAGGCGTCCCACGACAGCCCTCTGATCAGTTTTATTACAAAGAGCCGGGGCTTGATTTAGGGGATGGCCGAGGTAGAACAACAAATAAAAGAGAGAGACACCATTTTTTTTAAATACAGGCCGGATAATTCCTTGTCTCCTCTCCTTTACTGGCTCTCTGTGCAGTGCACTGCAGATGAACTCAACGGCAGCAGCCCCCTAGCGTGGTCCCAAAATGCCAGGGGCAACAACAGCAGTGGTAGTGACACTGGCTGTTATAGTTGTGACAAGGCAGCAAGTGGCTGGAATTGAGAGGGGAAGGAGGGGGGATGTGTGTGTGCTTGTGTGCGTGTTTGTGTGTGTGCGTGTGCATGTGTGCATGTGTGCATGGTGGTATTCAAACGGGGAGTTCGGCTTTTGTTCGCTGGCTGCTGCCCTCCTGTGGGGAACAGGCAGCCGGCGACTGCACTAAATCCTCCACACACAGTTGATGACCCACACACAAGCATTTTACACCATCTCATGTCGGCACCCAAGCGGAGCACGAGGAGAAGGAGGGGAGCAAACTGGAACTGGGTCAAAAATCCAATTAATCCATGACAGGAGGAAAAGGTGTCTGGAAAACCCTCAGAGAGACAGTGCAGCAGGAAAAACCATGAAGAACAATACACCACTGCCCCCTGACCCGTGCTTGTGTGCGTGGTGATGTGGCAACAGCATTCACTTCGGATCAAGGTCAGACAGTGTTTGTTATGCAGAACTGCATGCTGGTACTGTAACTAATGTACTTGGGAAGCTGGCATTTTTCCAAATAACCTTTTGAAGTTCTCTAGGAGGCTCATCAACTTTCTCAAATTGCGCATCAGAAGCGGCGCTGACTTTGTTGTAGATTACGGATGGATTGAGGAGCAAGAAGAGTTATATTTCCACCTCAGCCACACTTTCTAACGTTATTCCGGGGAAAGGAGATGTGGGGGGGGGGTGCAAGTCTCAGTCCCCTGAGGCTCTGGGGATGTTGATGTGGGGCAAATGGGCTGCGGCAGTGGGGTGACAGCAGGGATGTCAGCAGGGCTGCGGAGCAGTCACTACGGGTGATAGGTGTCAGCTGGGAAGATAAATAATGTAAAGCCTATGGGATGCAATAGCAGCCGTATATGTGACTCGAGCCGGTGACATTCCTGGGGAACGCTCCAGTCTAATGGAGGACACACTTGCAGCCAACAGCCGCTGCATTCCAGGGCCAGCCGCCCACCAGAGATGGAAATGAAGGAGAAAAAAAGGAGGGAGGGAGGAGAGAAAACTTAAGCAAAAGTCCCATATAGGTTTATTATGGTCTGTTCTGTGAAATCAGTTGGGACTTTGAGGGGTACGTCTGCACGGCTTCACAGGAAGAAAACCTCTGCTCCACAGCGCTCTATCGTTTAAAACTACTTCTGGTCATTCCCCACTCAGAGGACAGGTGTTGCCCATCAGTTGTCAAAGTTAAAAATTACTGCAGCTTTTAGGGTTAAAGTATGGATTTACCCTTAAACCTATGACCAATACAATTTGAAACACGGTGACCCTTTAGTGGTATTATTTTGTCAGCTGTCACAGAGAGACTTGTCACCTGCCAGTCGATCAATCAATGAACAGTCTTGTACCTCTGACTGAGTGATGCTCAAACACTTACTGTTACACATGAGACACTCTGGCAACAACTCAACCAACAGGAGCAATTATGTGTTTTTTGCAAAGGGAATTTTCTTATTCTAATATTAACGTTTCTGCTGCGGTCATACTAAAAGAGAAACTGCAGCCAAGGTTCATCTGCTCTTATAGTCACACACTGGTGAATATTGGGACTACTCTGCCCGTAAGCCTTAGTGTGAAACCTATAGGCGCTGTGGCAGGACAGGCAGTCTCTCTCTGTAACAAGCCCTACAGCTAAGATCAGAATACTTGATGAGTCAGGCCACTGCTATGGAGAAGCCGAACCAGAAGTTCAAGAAGACTGAGTGAAAAAGTCAGTCCTAGCTGGATTAGCTCATGAATAACTGTCTAGTAATTTATCAAAGCATGGGCTGCTTCTTTTTTGCCCAAAGTGATGTATAAAGCTTGAAAAATAGTTTATAGAGTTTTATCGGTGAGGGTTTTAGTCTTGATTTTAATGATAATCATAATTGTTTGGAAAGTTAAACAGATGTCAACATTTAACTTGTGTGGCACTTTCAGGATTTCTTTTTTCCAGAGTAGATTTTTTTTCCAATTTGTTAGGCTTCCACATCAGTGAGAAAACAAGCTAAGTTTGGACTGAGCACTACTAAATGTTTTTTGGCTTGACCAGGCAACGTCCGAAGCTTCATCCCCATATGTCCAACTGAGTGAGTGATAGAGTTACGTTCGTGATTAAGTTACCCCATTGGCAGACTTAGACCTTTGGGGGGTTTCCCCATTGTCAGTTGCTCTCTCAAAGTGAAATAACACAATTTTTCCAAACTGCACCGAGTGACAAATCTTACAAGTTGTTAGACAATTGTTAACTGCTTCCCATCCAAAAAAGATTTGCCAGTCATATCCTGAGAGCACGAGGCACGGCTCTCTCTGCATCTACTCAGTGAGAAAGTTGTGAAGCTTGTAACATAAAAAAAAAGCTCCTGGAAAGAAAGTCATGAGCGGCTGGAAAGACTAAACAGAAGAGAAACCAAGATGTGAGTAAAGAGACAAAGGGAAGTCACATGGGAAAAGATGCCAAAGAGGCTGAACAAGAGAAAATTGGAGGATAAAGGGAGAAGACAAATTGAGCAGATGGGTGAACGAGGGGGGCGGGCGCATTAATCTAAAGTGAGGCAACACAGTGAGGGTAAGAGAGAGAGAGCGACAGAGGTAGAACAATGTCTAAGAGGATGAACCCTCCAGCGGCACTCATTTCTGTGTCGCCTCAGCCTTAATCAAAGCTCTGAGGCGCCCAGGAGTGAGGCACAGCCCCAGAGGAGGTGCCCCTATAGTCAAGAGAGAGGTGATCAATCAGCGCCGGTGGCTGCCACGCAGATGCTCCGCTGTACCGTAAGTTACAGACACGCACACCGAGGGCGACAGTGATGAATTAGGAAACGCTCAGACAGTTTAGGGGAAGCTGACTCTCCTCATCTGCATAATAAACTGTCGCATGATCTCATCTCACTTTGTTCCCCCCCTTCTTCTCATCTCTGACTTCAGTTTGCTCAAGTTTTTGATTTCTATCCACCTCTGCCACTCAGGTTCAGCAAGGTTACCTCAACTGTCAGAAAACACAGGGTTTCAAAGATAAGCTCGGAATTTCCGTTCGTCTTTTACCTTTTGAAGCTTCTTTGACCAAAAACCTACGAAAACTAAAAGCTGAACATAGCTGTGTGTTTCTTTTAACCCAAAAGCAGTCCCTCAAGTGCAGCTTTAACTTGAGCATGAGAAATGTTAGGATGCGCCTTCAGTGGATTCTTGGAACACTCGCTCTGGTATTTCACTCTGTCCCCTGAAAGGCACAGAAACTGCCGCTGTTCCTGCTTATGAAGAACCAGGGCACCTTGAAGATAATGAGATCCTGTTGGCGAGAAGACACTTTCTCATAACATCCCACTCGAGTTTTGTTGACACCCGACAAGGTCTTAAAAAAAGCACAACGCCTCAACAGCAGAATGAGTGGGAGATAAAAAGTAATGCATTCACAGTCTGTGTGAAACACAAGCAAAGCAGCTTTTGTACGCCAAAAGTGTTCCTTTAAGTTCAGTGATAAAGATGATGTTATTTGATAGGGTAACTTAGCTTGAAAATTGGTACACATTTGATGCTGTGTTCCAATATCAAAGTTGATAAAAGTTGTAGAAGGAGCATGTTCTTGAATAAATCTGCATTTAATCAAAATATGATTAAAGTAACTTGTATTGAAGGCCGAATAAGAAACAACTCCTGTTTGCCCCAAGGTGCCCTGGGGCATCCAGACCATGGCCTCTATTTAATCACAATTCAGTCCCCTGTTGGGGCTAACTACTGTGACACAACTTTTCCAGAATGTGTATCCATTAATTGATGTTCCATAGGCTGCTTATTTACATAGGTGTAATATGTAAATTATATAAAATTGAGAGAATAGAGCTACAGTACATCAAAACAGAATTTAGATGCATACATAAATAAAAAATAGAATCCCTCCAACCTTTGGATCTTGCTGTTTCAGAGCCGTTTTGTCTAACTTCCCGAGGACCACTGTATCTCTATTTCATGTATTGATTTGTTTACTTGTTTTAGTTTGACATTTGTAGTGGTGCAATCTAGGGCCATCGGGATCTTGTTTTATTTTTCCTCACGAAGAAACCTATCCATTCACTTGCTACTAACATGCATTCTTTTTTCATTTCCTTTTTATTTATGAGTGTGCGCCGAAAGGGAACATTCTATAGGCTTGGTGCATTATAGACTATTAATCACAGGCACGTTCTGCGCCCTGAACAGTGACAAAGCTCAAAATGCTGAGATGAAAAACCGCTGCCACGGCCCAAGCTGAGAAGAAAAACAAATGTGGGCTGATTTCAATCTTCCAGGGACGGAAGATTAGGAGAGTGGAGCCGATCAGTTCGATATTCTGTGGACTGCTTCATTTTAGTTGTTGTTTTACTACTACTGCCCACTTATTTATATGCACACAGTAATAGGGCGCACGAAAAACTACATTTTCTTTTAATTAGACTCAAGAAATTGACCTTTGGGATTAGCACAACAGAGGAAAACCTGCTTGAGATTAAATCTTCCATCGATGAAGTTCCATGAAGTGTCAGGGTGCTTTAAACCTTAAAATGTCCTTCAAATCAATGGTGCTGCTGTGGCGCGAACTGTGCTTCATCATCTACACAGCATTAGGACTGACAATCCCCTCCTTCAATTTGTTTTGATCGCGCAGTTCTCAGAACAGATGCTTTGTTAATAGCTTGCCTTGGGAACTCATCTCTTTTCATTTGACAAGAGAAGCTGCAGTTCTCAGAAGTGAAGTTGCTCTTTTTAAAGTGGCAACAAAAGAACTGCCAAAATAAAACATTGATTTTGCCACGATTAAAAACCGACAATCCAAGTGATCGAGCTTCTCTTTCTTAGTAGCAACACTGATCATGCGGACATGTTTAGATGACATGTCATCGAGAGAAATTTGATTCAAGAACAATCAGAGGTTTGGCTTCCAAAGAGAAATATTGATGTTATTGAACTGAAGTCAGCAGTGGCCTAATGTCCTTGTGCTGCTGAATTGTGAATTTTCATTCCACTACAACTTCAAACAGAGCCTCATAATCCAATCCTTACAAAGATGAAACAAGGCCCCTTCAAAGTGGTTCCTATCCATAAAGGAAAGAGAGCTGACCATCCAAACAAACCAGATATTTGAATGCATCCAAAGATTACTCCACTAAACAGTGATTTTTTTTACCAGCACCAACAGTGAGACTAGTGTTTTCACCAAGGGATTATGTGTGTGTATCATCATGGCATCATGTGGTGGAGTTGGAGCTACCAAAGTGGTGGTGTTGGCAGGTTTCTGTCACAACTGGTCACAGAACTTCACAGTTAAATGGGTCACGGGTCAGAACATCAACATGTCCATCGTCACCACGGCTGTTGAGATCCCATTTGTGATCACATTAACCATTGTCACAGAAGAGGCATGATATGCTCCCACCAGCCCGTACCCCCACCAACCCCTGAATGGACCTTTGTTTCATTGGCTATTTATTTTTATTTTACTTTCCCGACATACTTTTGTGGTCTTACGGGGCCCTCGTCCCAATTAGATTTGGGTGTAGAACAAAGCGAAATGAGGACCTGCAAAAATGTTATACTCATTCATTACAACTTAGAGATATGGCTAATGTAGGATTCAAAGACCACTTGAAGGCAAAAATTACTCTAAAAACTAATTTGGCGTGCAGTGCCGAGAGATACTTTCCTGACTTTTAATTACTTTATCGCTCTCATTTCCCCGATCTTTATAGTATTTTAGTGTGACACAGAGAAAGGGAAGGGAGATAGAGCAAGACCTCTACAGCAAATGAGGGGAAATATAGGGTTGAGGCGATGCATTGTTGAGATGTTGATTTCTCTGAGCCTGGGTCAGGTCCTTTCAGCCTGGCTTTGAAGTGCTTAGGTTTCAGCAGTCCCAAGACGAGGGTGGTTACGGACGATGAAACACAGGATTACTGCCCCTCTCGTCCAATTAATTTTCTGCCTGTTTGGGGAAATAAAGTCTCTTTATCTCCCCAGTCTTCTCCCGTTCTGATGGTTGGGGAGTTTCATATCTAACTCTAGAGAATACAGAATGGTCCATATTGGTAAATGGTCTGTATTGATGACCACTCAAAGTGTTGTACTGCCATTCACCCATTCACACGCACATTCATACAGTGCATCTATAGGCAGCACTTTCTTCCATGAAGGGCAATTCGGTGCAGCTCCAGCACGGTCTAAGTAAGGGGGATTGTTCCACATCCAATTAAAACTATTCAGAACAAATTGACCAGCTAAGAGTCAGCCAAGCTATTGTAAAGAAATAAAAGCATAGACCTAACTTCTTTTCCTAGATCTGGAGGTTTTAATTGACCATCTCAAACACATACTGAAGTGGTGCGCCAGTCCGTTGATTTTATGTTGAAAATTTCGCGGGTGCTTTTTGCAGCATCTCTTTGTTCTCGTTGAGTTTGCAGAAAAGCAAAGGTTTACGCTTAACTAAGCCCTAGGCGATTCCCAAGGTCACAACCCTCTATTCGTTGTTTCACTCTGGCCTAGAGTAAAAAAGTGCACAGAGAAAACTATGATACAACCAGGCCTGCAGCTCTGGCCAAATCATTGCAACAGTGTGGGCGGCCCAATCAAAGTCTTGCGTTCTTCTCTGTGGGAGTTGCAGCCCCCGGTTAGACAGCAGCCTGGAACAGCACATCCTGAAGTCTGGATTAGGCCTGCCAAGTGTAGATTCCCTCGCTTTCTCGCTCGCTCCTCTTCCAGGAGAGCAAGTCGGTTCAGCTCGGCTTAAAGATGCGTCAGGGGAAAGCCGAGACAACCCCTGTCCACTGTTGAAGCGCCGCAGAGGAGCCATAAGGTACCCAAGGGTGCACCTCCCAGCAGCACTCCGAGTTGTTAGCTTGACTTTAAAAAGGCACTGTGGGAGCTGTGTGGTAATTCAAAGACAAGCAGGTAAACAAGTCCAAAGACAGAAATCAGAGGAAACTGCCAAGCTGTCATAAGACTGCATGCAAGTTCTATATTAGTAACCCGGGTCCAGCGGATTGACCCGTGCAGCTTTCTAGAAAATACTGCAGTTTGCAGGGGTTACGGGTGAAAAAGTTACAATTGGCTTAACCCCCCCAGAATGTACAATATACTAGTGTTTAGATTGCAACAAATAAACTATAATGAATGAACTAAAGAGATAATTGATGAATAAGGACAATGTTCTGTGAAAGAAGAAATAAAGAAGCAACTGATTGGGATGAATATCACGTCTCTGTTGTGGAACAATCAGTGCTGTAGTAATACACGGTAAAACAGCAAGAGTTAAACATAAAGAAAGAATTTGCATAAAGATGTAACAATATCCAAATAGAAGCAGATAAAAAAAGGATTGTTGAGCTGTGAAGCTGAATGAAATGTCTTGCCACTATATTTACAGTGTAGTCTATACAGAACAGTAAAGGGTCACTAGCTGGGCAGTGCAAAGCTAACACTTTGGCAGTGCTTCAACAGGTTTAAAGGGGAGATAATGATGTCTTTCCATCCCCAGACAGAGCTTTCAAATTCGGATGCGAGTGACTGAGAGTGAAAATATTTCCTTTTGAGATCATCATCACCAGCAGCCCCCAGTCCCAGCTCTCATTTCCCAAGTCGCTCCAGTTTCTTCAAACACCAAGCAGAGCGAGGATGTTTAGCAGCAGCAATTTAAATTCTTTCAATTTAACTGTAGCTGGGATGACGGGGGGAAAAAAAAAGATCCAGTGAGAATGAAAGTAAAGGAGAGATAGCGTCAAGTAGTCATCAGTTGGCGGAAAGGAAGACGACGGCGATATAGACAACAAAGAAGAAGAAGAAGCAGCCAATTACCCATGTGGAAAAGCCAACCATGGGGAAGTGGGCTGCCTGTTCTGTGTTCGATAACCCCCCGTGTCATCCCTCTGTGTCAACCAGACTTTTATCTGTCACTTGGAGGGAAAAAGAGCTGCTGCTGCTGCTGTTGCTGCTGCTGCATAGGCAACAACAACAACCTGCAGCCAAAAAAGAGAGCTGCGAGCCGCAGACAGGGAGACGAGAATTAACAGAGTCAGACAACCACAGGGGCAACTGATATGTAACACATGAGCTGAAAGGAAATGGAGTAGTAGGAAATACTAAGGCTAACACGCCGGGATTCATCACTCAGAGCACGCTTCCACAACAGAGGGGTGTGGAGGAAGGCATTCAAAAATAGGGCTTTACGATTATACTGGTTTGGATATATGTATCTGCCAATACTGTTCTTTTTCGGTTGATGCAATATGTGTTCAAGACGACATAGAGGCGTATGCTGCTTGTCTTAAAATAATCAATTCAACAGAAATTCAATATTAGCAGAAGAGACACACAAGCTGACTAAGTTGAAAAGCTGCAGCCCGGTGCTCTGACTGCAATAACATATCAAGTCTGCTCCTGCTGCATAATTTTGGACAAGGACTACAAACTAATTACAGTTTTCTGTGTTTGCTGCTCCACACAAAAAAAGGCGAGAGAAGAGCGGGAAGAGAATGTCTTAGCTCAACAATATTAACAGCTCCATAGTAATTAAACCCCCCCCCCGACGTGCTGAACATTCCCGTCGATAAATCATTCCAACATTTCGGTGGCAAAGTGTAACGGCTGTTTGTAGTGTTTGTAGGGGGTGGGTGTGCTGCTGCAGACGACTTAGGCATTAAAACACGATAGGAGTTAATTGAAGTTTTCCTAAAAATCACATACATCAGTGGGTTTGAAGACTTTCAAGACCTTCACATATCCTAGGAAAACCAAAGAAATAAATAACATTTTCAGAGTTGTCCACATTGTCCTTGAGATAGCCTTCTCACGGACTAGATTCACCGACACAAAATGAACCTGACTACCTTTTGGAGCATCCCACTGAGGGCCCAGAGCTCAAAAGCAGCTTATCGGAGTGTTTCTTTAGAAATGGTTCAAATGTAAATGAATATATACAGAATAGCCAAATAAGCTTGGACAACCGTTTGTAATAAAAAATGTAACAAGCTTCAAATACTCCTAATCTTCAAACTTTTCAACAAAGATGTATACATAGGACTTATTTTGATACCTTTATTTAGAGATCTCAGTAAGTTAGCCCAATCTCCTCTTTGTAGAATATGTTCAAAAAGTAACATTGGTACTTTCACGTGCATATTTTAGGAATGCCCGCAAGTACAGTCCTTTTGGTCACAAGTCAAAAAAATCCTCAACCCCATAACTTATTGATATTCCATGCTGCCCCTTATTATGGCTGCTATGATAATTCCCGAGTTCCTATGTCTATGCTATCAGAGGGAATCCAGCTTTCTGACCTAACTGTTGCAAAGAATAATTCTTTCAGTACAGTGGAGAACACTAGAATGTCACTAAACCTTTGGTTGTTCCTGTCGTTAAGTATTTTATCTCTCATGCTCTCTATCTCGAGGGGCCAAAGGAAAGACCACGAGGGAAAAAGCTCTTCTAATTGTCAAATCTCTGGAAGAAGGGAGGCTTAGATCATATACAGTATTCATATCATATATTGGTATAGAAATAAAATTGTTTTTTGCTGGCAATTGTTGACCTTTGAACATGTGTGCACATGTGTGACTATATACACCCTACGTGCTGTATACGTGGATGTATGTCCATGGTCTCATGTGCTTGTCTGTCGAGTTCTGTTTAACATGACCTTTTAGGTTTACATGGATATTAATACGTTGTTTTGAATACCATTTCCTACTGGAAATATGACATTTGAACTGTATACCAACATGTATTGACCTGGACTGTATCTATACACAAGTTCTCCTTCTTCTGTCAGCATGAACACAAACCAACATCAGAACAGTATTTGTGGAGTAGGTAGGGAGTGACCCCTCTCACACCGAGCAGGGAGATGGCGATGCTCTCCAGAAGGACATGGGAAGTGTCCACATGAGGTGTCCTGGGGCAGGGGAACACTGATGGGCTCATGGCCAGACATTGGACAGGTGAGGGATGCTATCTGATACATCACCTAAAATAAGAAATATGCTGAGTGAGCGTCTGAGGAAATGCGATGCAGGTGTGAAAGAAAGACATGCTGCGCTGGGGCCGAAAGGCAGCTGGTTCACACAGAGCCGGAGCAGCTGAGTCCACTGAGTCAAACAAGTCTGTATAAATACAAGACAGAGAATCAACTTTGACTTCCTACAACATTGAGATGTTGTCAAAGTATTAATCAGATTGTTTTTAGCAGATTTCTTGACATAGTGCACCACTGCTTTGTTAAAAACCCAGTTAAATCAAAATCATTAAAAAATGATTTTCTATCCAAATTATGGCCAGTTTAAAAATGAACTGGTTGAATAACACAAATGCATTAGACTTATGACAATTCAACATGTTGTAGCAGTTTCCATTATGTTTGGGTTCACAGGGTTTACAGAGAACTTCATTACCATCAGCGATTGATTTTTTCCCGAGGACGTCTGGGCAGAAAAAGTAACTCTCTGAATTTTGCTAGTTTGAAAATGTTTGTCTGCTCTCTCAGGACCAGGGTTCAGAGACCCTGTGGTCTCAGTAGGTGCTAGTTAAAGCAGTTCAGGACTCGACAAAGTTCTTTGAAGGATTTCGACTTTGTTCCGGAGTTCAGTCAGACTCTGTTCTTCTTTTGCTATCGAGCTCCAGAGGTTTTGATCTGGCTGGAAAATATCACTTATTGTGCATTATTTAAATGGTCATTAGTCTCTCACAAGCCTCATCCTTCCTGCACAGAGCTCTAGGCTTTCATTATTACATCAGTTATCAGCCCATTATATGCAAATGCCTCATCCTGACTCTGTAACCTATAATATATAATATATCAATTACACTGACAATGAGATGTTTGCATGAAGGGGATATGGAAATATGTCCTAAAGATAGCCTGCCTGCACCTGAGGGACAGTTGAAAAACGGAGAGAGGGGATGAAGACATGAACTTCAGAGAAAAACAAAGGGCAAGGGATAGAGACTTTAGAAACATGGATAGAAAATAGAAGAAAGAAAAATGCAGAAAGAGTCAAATTAAGAAAGAGAGGAAACAGAGGTCAGCTTTAGTGGAAAGGGAAAGGAATACAATCAGCAACAATATGACCCCAACCATTTCAATTAAAAAAAATAACGAGAAATGGCAACAGGAAGAGTCATTTATTTTCTACATCATGGAAGCTTAAATTTTGTATTAATTGCAAAACTTATAGTAGTAACAGCCAAAGCAGAGGGATTCAATGCTCAGGTTGGAGAGCGGGTTGGCTCTGTTGTATGGGTTGGCTGTCTGATTCTCTGCTCCCGCTGTGACCCTTACATAAAGATAATGGATTGATATAATATAAATATAAATGTAATTGATGGAATATTTGTCTCATTCCAGTTATTACAAACCAAAATATAACAGCTAAGATACCAAGGGCCCAAAATGCAGCGTTTAACACAAAGCACGTCTCTTTGATAGTTTCAGACTAATGTAGTTAGAAAATTGTACAACGTGTAGTCACTTTCCAAACCTGAGGGAGGAGTCCACACAGACGATAGGAGCAGCCTTTTAATAATCAGTGGTAGCAATACAGAGCTGTTTCGGAGCAATGGGACCTGTTTGTAGGAAGACTTACTTGCAGTGCAACGTGCTGATAATACCAGGTATTAAAAGCTCAAGCAGACATTGAAGGTCATAGGCAAAGCTAATAAATAATGCAAATCTACTCTAAATGCCTTTCATAAACTGGAGAGAGCTTAGAGAGGGCGTCGTGATTGACCCGCTTGTTAGCACAGAGCTCAAGAGCCACATTTGCAAGCACTGAAGCTGCCACTTGAAGCAAAAATGAAAGTTTTCTGAGGTCACATGGAGTGGATTTTAGGTAAGACTCAATGTAGCCAGCTGGCGGGCAGCCATTGTGGTTGCCTTAGCACATGGACAACTGTAGTGAACTTCTGTCATTGCTATAAACCTGAACGATTTCTTTCTTATTTCAAACTATTTAATCAATGACATATTAGGAAAAAAAAATTTTCATGCTTGTGCATCATGTTATCAAACCGTAAAGCTAGAAAACCCTTCATTTACATTAGCATGTAATTCTAATTGATGGAAGGTAACATTTGATACCGTCCAGAAAAGAAGCCAAGATATGCAAACGCGGCCATCTTGTTCATTTGAAGCCAGATTTTGTACAGGAGTAATGCGGGATGGAGCCGTGATAGTAAGGTCCTGCCAATACAAGCACTCGACCAATAAGGAATAGGTCTCAGACCTCAATCATGATGTTTTAGCCCATTTTTACAGCATTAAATAAACCAAACTTACTGGAGAAATATACACTTGTACATACCCCCACTAAGTTAACACATACTTCTAATGACAGAAGAAATCTTTGACATTTATTTTGAATTTTTCTTTTGGCTTATGTCCCATGCATTAACATTAAGGAGGCAGGATTTATGACCTATCCTGCAGCCAGCAACCAGATGGCAATTAAAAACGATTTGGCTTCAATTTTGGGAAGCAGTCAGATCATCCATCTTTATAAACAGTTTAAGAGACACAATAATGTGTTTATCCTTTCCAGATATTCAAAAACAATATAAGATGCAAATGATAACTTGCCTGTAAAGCATAGAGCTTTTATTGTACCGTGTTAACACACTGTTTCAACCGGCTAAAGACTAAACTCAAAGCTAACCACTAAATGCAAAAATTTATCAGCGGAGTAGTTAGCTAAATAGCTTGTTACTAAAATAACCAAAACAGTTCTATAACATGGGCAAAAACGAGCTAAAAAGCCAAGCTTGGTCATTAGGTGGTTACAAATAAAGCAGCACTACTTGTAGATTTGCAACATTAGCCACCATGGCTCAATAAATACTGTAACGTATTTAATATACCATCATATCATCCAGTTACTACGGTGACCAGAATAAAAGAGTGAATGTTCAGTTTGACTTAATCAATATAACTTAATGTATTAACATATATCAGCAGGGTCCTATTAGCTATTACTGGTGCTGCATCAGTGAACACAAATTGCGGGTCAGCCATGGTTGATATATTTTGGACCATCCTTCATACATCTTGGATATTACAGACTCTATTTCCTTAACATGGTGAGTCAGAAAGCCTCTATATCCAAGTCCTGACAGAATGTCTCTGCCTGTCGCTCTATTGACGTAACCAGTGTCACAGCGGCCTGTCATTACAGTAATGTTCACTACAAAGGGATGGTCACATTATCTTCACACATGCTGCTGAGATTGAGTGATCCCCTTGAAGAGAGGACAAAATTGGCACGTTGATTTAAAATGCCATTGATTGAACATGACATGGTGTTGAATGAAAAAAGAAAAATACATGGGAAATGAAAATAATGACTGAGCCCACGGATGAGACTAAGGTCTAAGCAGAGCTGTCAAAGTGCACATAAGTGGAACAACTATTCAAGACTCAGAATAAAATGAAAGTCTATTATCTGTTACTTATCCAGAGACAATAGTGAATCAGGTGGCGCCTGCCTGATCCCATCTCTGTCTCGCTGCATAATAAGCCAATCAACAAAGCACTGTCTACATATTTTCTATAGTATATAGGATAAAAGCGTGCTTTTACTCCTTGATTCGAAGTGATGCACACATTGTGTGACGCACACAGGGTTGAGTGTTAGGAACACAACTTCCTAGATGGCTTTGTTATCATCAGATTTCTTCTACAGCAAAGTGCAATTTCACTGTTTGTACTGAGCCCTTATCACTCAATGTGCCGCAAGAGGATAAGAAAGCAACAGGCAGTCAAAGTTCCACATGAAAAATTCTGGTTACTTCGCCTTAAAAAGTAGAAAACGCTCCATCACTCGCCTTCGACCTTATCAATCCTGAATCTCCCCTTGTGAGCAGAAACATCTGTTGTCCCCGCGACACATCGCTTTTTCCCCTTCACTCTATATTTTTTTCACCCGGTTTTCATTTCTCGAGCCTGTCTGTGGTCTGCTTTCTGTATTTAGTAGGCTCAGTCAGTCTCGCCCCAAGATGCACACACAGATGGTTGATGTCCTCCCAGTAACTTTACGATCAAAGGAAGTACATTTTAAACCTCACAGGAACCGATGACTGAAAGGTGCCACTGCTTCGAACAAAAAGAAACAAAAAAAACACTGGGGCCCAGATTCACAGTATTACTCTAATTCATCAGCAACATCATCAACTCTGATGGTGTCTGTGACACCCATGCCAACTGAAATCTGATGCTAAGTTAAAAAAAACAGCATGTACTGCTTCAATAAAAGCAAGTAGAATAAGCTGTAGAAAATCCTACTATCACCGCTCTTTATAAATTGTTTTTTGATTTTAACCAATGCACGTGAGTGTTGTTAGAGAACACCCACGTGCAGACAGCAGCTTTAAAATGTTCCAAAGATGACATTTGGTTTGTTTTATGTTCCAATACTGATGTAGATAAAGGAATAGTTCCACATCTTGGAAAATAAGCTGCTTCGCCTTCACGGAGCATGAGATGAGAGGATCAATACCGCATGTCTGAGCACTAAATAGGAAGATGGAGCCTGGTGGCCGTTAACTCAACTTGGCATGGACTGGAAGCCAAAGGAATGAGCATAGCTGTGTACAAGGTTTTTATAGAAAAAATTGCCTACAAGTGCGGTTAAAGACATGAAACTGCTGCATTAGCCTTGTTCTTACATTTCTTTGCACGTGTGAAATAAACAAACGTGGTAGACTATGTTGATCAGTGAGCCGGCTTGTGAGTTTTTGTACTTTACAGTGCCAGAGGCAGGAAAAGCAACTTCCTCTCTCCAGAAAGTTTAGAAACAAGTGAGCGGTATCTATTCCAGTCCTCTAACTTTTGGAAAGAAAACTATTAAGTGTATCTTCAAATTAACACATCAACCTTGATCCTTCCCCAAAAAGGTTTTGCTGTGCAAATAATTAAGATCCCTATTTCATAGGAGGTGCTTGTCATATCCTAATAGGCATATGAACAAATTATGAAAACTGTTGTTATTCTTGTGAGGATGGTGTCACAGGGGCTAATGGCTGTGTTTTCCTCTGCATTAGATAAGATAATGTATAAGCACATGATTGGTCCTGAATAGGCCCTTCAGCAGTATACAGTCTTTACTGTACCTCGGCCAATAACACGCTCTCCACTGCTGACGATTTAAATAAGTCATGAGATCAAGAGACACTACTCTCTGTTCTGTTAAATGTGCCATTTAAATGCAAAGAGTCATTCGGCTACTTCTAGTTGGTGTTTCTACCCTGGGCCGTGGAGCACCAAAGCCTGCAGCTGCAGCGTTCAGGAGGAAACCAGGACTGGGGCCAGGCAGAAGGGTGGAGGACAGACACCGTTGAATGTTTGAAGTCGTGCTTAGAAAATGAGCGTCATGTTTTAAACCCCGTGAGGGACGTCTCAAGGGGGAAGAGCCTCACAAGTTTGGTTTTGATTTACTTCCACTTTGCCGAGCTTTATGCATTTTGGAGTGCAGCAACAGCATTAATGGCTCAAAGCTGATTTATGCTGGACCGAAGCTGCCAGTAATGACGACTTCTTTACCGAGAGCCACATGACATTTTCATTCCGTCTGTTTGAAATGGCAGGTCTGAGGGCTTTGAGGAAATCTGAAAGCAGACGTCGTCACTTGGTATTGGTGATGGTGCTTGTGCTGCTGCTTTTGAAATGTGAATAGGTTGATAATCTCCTCAGCACCAAAAGCCATGTTTTCACCCATATTTTAAGTAGCTGCATATGGAAAATAAATAAATACTGCATTTGTTTTGGAATTTTAAATGTATTCAACCATTAAGCTAACTGCAAAAATACCAACACTTAAATAATGTGCTGCTGATTAAAGGACTCTTTGAATAGCCTTTTTTACAAAGTCAATGTGGAACAGTGGAAAATTGCACTTTACACATGTGGCTGGATTTTCAAAACTAAATTAGATAATTACAAATACTGTGACTGACTGTTTTATTGAGAAACTATAATATATTGGTGGTTTTAATATCACATTTACTAACAAATTTTTGTTAGTGTTTAACCTTTTTCTGTATTCAATGAATACCTGAGAGAGGCCCTCGGGAATGACAGGATACAATAAAAGACAAGTATACAGATATAGTGAATACATTTACACAGTATATAAATATGATGCATAAAAATACAGAACATAAAGTAATTCCAATCAAGCAAAACACATGCATACAGAAGATTAAGCTAAATGTATATTAACCCTGGATTTAGAATCCCCAAGGTGAACTAAAGTATTCATTTGCAAGACACTTTGTAATGTGTTCCAGGGAGTAGGCGCAAAGCAGTTCTGCCACAGAACGTTATTCATGTGAACATTTGATATCGACCAGACAACCAGAGTAATGGAGAAGATGTAAGCTGGTAAATATATGGGTTAGACTCGTGTTTTTACGTGATGACATCTATATATATATATATATTTAAAAGGTTAACACCAATCAAAGGTGGGTGGCCCCTCGCCACCAGGCACCGTTCGCCAGTGGGTATCTGAAAAGCAATTTTTTTTCAAATCTATGCTGAAAGTCCAAAGCCTCCACATCATCTACCACTCAGAGACGTCTCTTCTCCTCTCCTTTGAGAGTTGAACAGAGTCTGCGGTTCAAACAGCTCGGTAGGACAGGGTTTTGTCCGTCAGGAAGGTCTGAAGGGTAGAAGTCTCTACTTTATAAGACAATTCTGTCAAAAAGTGTGTGTGTGTGCAGCTACTGGAGTCATATCGCATAGCTGGAGAACGTATATAACTTATCTCTGATAAGCTAATTGGTGTGTTGTGTGTGTTTCTGTGTGTGGGGGGTGTGGGTTCAAGGCATTTTTTTCCAGGAAGCGACACTGCTGCTGAAACGTAGGGGTGAAGTTATACTGTTTAACCGCCAACCACCTTTATTTTGAATACAAAACGCAAATTCATGTGTGTCAGCCACTGCAGCAGATGACCATGTTAGTGAGCAGGCCACATGGTACATCAGATGTACCAGTCGCCTTCACCTCATGCACCATCCTCGCCTTATGTCTCTATAGACCAAAGCCTCTGAGATGGTAGAGATCTCTAAGGAACACCCGTAAGTAAAAACGGCTTGAATTGAATTCATTCTTTCTTTGAAGAGTCCTCTGAGGTTCAATTTAATTTATTTAATTTAATTTAACTCTGATGAAATCTCCTTCAGCGGCCTCTGACTCTCCTTTGTTTGATCTAGCACGGACCTGTTCTGTTTTACCATCAAAAGAACAGCAGCAGCACTGTCCATCATGCACACAGCAATCATGTCTGCTTCCCCGCGCAGCTCCAGACACTGAGCCCTGACACCACACACCCTGCATCACAACGCCGATAAGCAGGCTGGAAGATTGAGAAGTAACACTATCATGGATGAAGAAAAGAGAACGGCAAAGCTGAAGGGCGTAACATGTTCCTTTTCAGCTGCAATGTTTCACGTCATTGGTATTCCACTGGCTGGTGGGCGCAAATCAATACTATCGAGCTGCTGGTGCCCAATAAACTTGGTTGTTGTCTCAATTGCAGTCTCTTTAACGCCTCAGAAAGAATTTAAAGCCCTTGGGAGAATTCTGGGTAAAATGTATATTTGCAGTGTTACCTCTCGAGTCCTCTTGGAAACTCTGACCTTGAATGTTGGTCCTGAGCTGCCGGACGAACCAGTGGCTCGGAGAGATGGATTATTCTTCAGTGATGTATGGAAACACAACAGATAAAGATGACTTCACGGGTAAAGTCATTTTTCTGCTCTAACGAAGACGGCGTGTTTTCTTACAACTTGACAGCAAATCGATTGCACTTCCTGAATTTCACATTGATGCAAGGTTAGATATAGAAACATGCGTGCAATCTGAGAGCAGACGTTCCGACCCCTTTTTTTCCTATGAAACCTTAACAAGCAAGACTGTGTTCAATTATTTGTCTGGCTATAGATTCTGTGCGAGTAAGCTGCACGGTAAGAACATATAAGTTGATATTAGGTTTCTGTGAATTACGGTAAGTCACTACAGGAACAGTGAAAGTCCTCCAAAGAACTGAAGATGGACGCATGATGTTGTGAGCATTGATTGTGAATTTGTGTTAAATTGTTGCCATGGCGTCCCGCTGGGCTCCTGATGACAGTTTTAAGGTAAAATCACAGAAAACTGCCTGAGTTCTATTAATGAGGGGCGGTGGTCTAGTGGCAGAAACTTGGACTATGGGCAGAGAAGGTCTCTGGTTCGTCTCTGGTTCGATTCCACGGAAAGACAACAAAAAGACGAACCTGGATTGATCTGCCCAAAAATCCAAGAGTCTCTCTAGACCCTGTCTAGTGTCCCTGAGCAAGGCACCTTACTCCTCCAACATCTGCTCCCCGAGCGCTGTACATAGTCGCTCACTGCTCTGTGTGTCCCGCACACAGATTGGTCAAAAGCAGAGATTACATTTCCCTACCTGCATGAGTGTGCGTTTGCATGTCTGTGCATGTGTGTGGGATAAATAAAATGCATCTGCATCTACTTAATGATCAATTCATTAGGGTTTTGTTGATTTTATAAAATTATAGTTTTGCTTAAAAATGGATTTCTGTCTATTATTTCAGGATTCATTCAAAAAAATGAACCTTAAGTGGCCCTCTATACAAAATCAACTTTAAAGTTTAAAGGAGACTTTAAAGTTTGCACCCACTACAAAATGTAAAAGGGACAGAAGATTGGAGCTAATGTCTAGAACTGCTGGTCCCTAACACAGCCTATGGTTTATGTATGACCTCCATAAGACGGTCTGCGACACATTTCTCTAATGATGGGATCTCACACAGCGGCGTCATATGTCAAACCTTCCTCTCTCACCCAGCAGCATCTGAGAGGAACGTTCAAGTCATTCAAGCATGTGCCCATCCCGCCTGAAATCGACCTTCTCTAATGGACAACAAGGGAAAAAAAAGAGATGAAAAGCGGTCTTTGTGGCACTGCCGGCCCCCGAGGACCACCAGGAAGTGTAATCAGCAATGACCCATGCTAGACTCCACCATTCCCAGGGAGTTGCTTAACATACCCGGCCCCCCTCGGGGGAGCTGCGTCCGGAACAGCGGAACGAGCGCTTGACAACGGCGAATAAATTATGAAAACCCCCGACGTCTGTCCGCTTCTTGAATCGCAGCGGTTTGCACGATGCAGCAGCATATAACCCTCTCGGACGTGCGTCTGCACAGCAATTCCTGCGAGGGGAAAACCCATTTTCGATAAACGTATATGACAAATGTGTGTGCAGATTGGAGGCAGGCCACCTGTGTAGATGCATGAGAAACTTAAAGAGAAAAGCAGCGAGGGACTGAGTGTGGGTAAAACAAGCTGTCAGGAGGCTGATGTCTGGAACAGGGTCCAAGGTAATAAGATTGTTTGGCATAAATCACAGAGGAAACCTGGTGAGCATGCAGACGTATGGCTGTAAGTCCATTCCAGCAGCCATTAACATTCAGCTAGAGTGGATATAAAGCATGTTCACACTTTACTCCGAGACATATGAGGAAGAGGCTGCTGTGGTTACCAGTGAGAGTGGGTACATTTCACCAGCAGCACAGTGCTGCAATGTGCACGTGTTATCACTGTTAGTCAGCGGACTGAGTGATGGTGTTTTCAGTGTTCCTTACATCATGTGCTAAACTTTCTACTGTTAATGGAGAGGAGGAGACGGACGAGCTCAGATGGGTGGAATATAATTACATTTAAAATCTGAAGAGATTAGTTGGCTGGCAGAAAAACATCTGACACGATCTTTAAACGTTGTGATGGCGAACATGTTAGCAAAGAGTTGTGTTGTGTATTTCATCGTGTTGTAGACACAGAGCAACATCAGCATTCTTGTCACACTCGGTTTCTGGCTACCTGACACTTGTAACTCCCGGGACATATCTGTCTGTTTAGCTGCTAAACGCTCCTCTGTGTTCACCGACCGGCTCTTCTCCTAACTTTGTGAGTCTGCGCTTTGGTGCTGGGAAGGTTTTTTTTTATACTTTAGTTTTTATTGAGTTTTTAGCACATCTCAACTACACATAGTAAGATCAACTTGCAGATGTTAATTCAGTGCAGATAAAACAAACATACAGTAATGAACAAACAATTATAACAAAAACAAACAAAAACGGAGCCTGCGGGAAAACTTGGTGTAGATAAAAAGATGAAATACATACCTATGTAAAGATTAAGCGCAGCTCAAGTGTACACCTTACACTTGAATGCAAACAGACTGTGAGCCAGTGTCCTTATAGTTCGTCTAAGTAAAGTATCCACTTCTGCCATCTCTTAGCATACAAATCTAACCTCAAACGTATCACACAAGTCAGTCGTTCCATTGTCCTTATTTCCTGAATGACATCAAACCATTGTTGCTGTTTAGGTGAATCAGGTTTATACCAGCTTCTAGTTATGGTTTTCCTTGCTGCTGTAAGGAGTACTTTTACCAAGTATCTGTCCCTCTGTAGAGTAACCAGTGAAATGTGACCTAAGTACAAGACAGTGCATGACAAAGGAATCTTATATCCAAGCACATTAATTAAGATTAAATGTACCTCTTTTCAAAATGACTTCAGTTTTTCACAACTCCAAAAAATATGCGTGTGGTGTGCTTCTAAGCAGCCACACTGTCTCCAACATGGTTGGGGTGTTGAAGATGCTTTACTGCTGATTTTAGGTGTAATAAAAAACCGCACCAAATTTTTCCAGTTGAAAACCCTCAGTTGTTGTGAATTTGTGGAAGTATGTTGAGTTTCACACATATCGTACCATACATCTGATGAAATGTCTACATTTAATTATTTTTCCCACCTTCATTTTAGATACAATGTTGAGTTGCCCTTACATTCCATAATACTGTCATAAAACATGGAGATTACTTTTACACTTTTACTATTTGGTTTATATGCATTGATCATATTCTTTATAACTGGGTTTATTTCGTGAGAAATTCCCATCTTCAATTCTTTATTATAGTAATCTCTAAATTGTATATACCTAAATAAGTCCCGATTATGAAGAGAAAATGTTTCTTTTAGTTTCTGGAAAGTCTGTAATTCTTTGTTTTTTTCCATCAGTGTACACACTGCCTTAATACCTTGGTGCTGGGAAGGTTTAAAGAGTTTGTGTTTCCGTCCCAATGGAAGAAAACAAATGGCCACATGTGGGAGCAGAACAAAGTGTGAAGACAACACTGATGTACAGTATAATACAGGTGTTAGTGTGAACATCCTGCTCACACAACCCAACAGTACTGTTCATTACAAGTGTTGAGTTGGTCTCCATCTCTTTAGGGGAAATATCTGTCTCTTTAGCTGCTAAATGTTCCACTGTGTTCACTAACTGCTCCCTAAACCCAAAACAATGAGTTGCTGTAAAACAGTAGAGCTGAGGGATTGATTTTAACACGCCCAATTGATCCATTTGCAGGTTTAAGAGCTGACGCAATGCCACTAACACGAGCTGGTCACCTTGGACTGGGCACAAATTACATCAATTTAAAGTTTTCTTATCAGTCGATATCGATAATTATTACGATGATTGTCACAATATTAATTTCACTTAATCCTAAAGACAGATTTGTACTCCTGAGTGAAGGTTGTATTTTTATTCCCTTTTAAATAACAAAAGCTTGATAAACAGCAAAACATTCAACAAATCTGAAGTAGATAGTTAAGTGTTTTTCCACTTCAATAAGCAATATATATAAATTTAAATATATATATATATATATATTGGACTTATATTGCTATCACCTTCAGCTTGAGTTGAGACTGACCTCTGAGACAAAAAGGCTCCAGCATTCTGCTGCACATCCATTCACCTTTTATTCTTTGCACCAAAGGGAATCTGGGGTAATTCTTTCATAAGTGAACGGCTCTATATAAAGCTGTGAAAGCAGGCTAAATAAATGTGTAGGGACTATAATACAGACGAATGTCCTCCTGTCAGCTTGGTATTGTGCATATTGTATTGGAAGACAAAACCCCAAAACACAGTCAATTTGTCAAACAACTCGACACAAGGTGATGAAGTTCAGAGCCTCCCTCAGGCAGCATCCCCAACAGCCCCCATTTCTCTTTTCAATAGCTGCATGGCCAAGCAAATGTGTAGTTTGTTTTTTCCTCCTGTTCGGCAGCAGTCAGCGTTTGTAAGTTATAAATTATGAGTGAGTCGGGAAGCAAAATCCAATCACAAATGCATCTCTGGGGACGCATGTGAGATGCACTGTTGTGCTATAGGTGAGGGGAAGGTGGACTGCGATCTGTCTCTGCTGCGTCTCAACAAAGTCACACAGAGTCATTTATCTGGATACCAGTTTGGGACTGAATGGACAAATCTGTACCTTTGTCAAAATCATCTTTCACAAAACCAGTACGTCCTCATTCCAAACCAATTATTACAATTATCGTGAAAAATCATTTTTGGTTTTGAGTCGTGGATTTGAAGTTCCCCTCCGGAAACTGACAGGATGCTGCACAAACAGTCCCATTCAGTTTGCAGTGCAGTCCTTTTAATTAAACGTGTCATTATTGTATTCCAAACACTCACAAACACTCCCATAATGAACCGTCTGAAAAACAGCACAGCACATAAAAGCTGCGGCAGACCTGCTTTATAGTAGACTGGAGGGGTTATTGTGTCTGTGTTGTGTTTGGTACCCAAACAGCATTGTTTATAACTCTATTTCTAGACTCGCTGGTAAATATCTCCAGACACCCAGTGCTTCCTCTCCTTTGTTTTCTTTTTCACAATATTTATTTCCAAATGCCTGCTTCAGGAACCTGGCTGCAGAATACAACAGCACATTGACTCTCAGTGCATCAGATGAGCTTATTGGAAAGGAAACCTTCATGTGAAAACCACATCTTGAAGATTATTGGACTTAGAGAAGGTCAGGTTGGTTATAAGGTAAATGCTATTCTGGGGTATTAGAAAACAACAAGACTGATTCAAAATGCAAATTTGTAATGTGAACATATATATATATATATATATATACATAAGTGGTCAAAAATACTGCGAAAGTTGCAGGTTATTTGACAATTTACAAACATTTTCTATGAAAAAAGACTAAAAACTTAGACGAGATCATCATCACGTCACATGACAGCTTCTCCTCAGAAGAGAGGATTAGGAAACCCAGATGGCAAACACAAGCAATTGGGTTTGTTATTCAAAGTTTTAATTTACTTCTTCATGCTGCTATTCTATTTATGACGTTCGGAGATTAAAACCCAAGTATGTGACACATTTTGTAGACGCAGGAAAATAACTAATAATAATAAACTTAATTTATGACACTTCTTGCAGACGAGAAATTCAGGTTTACTACAAATAAATGCCATTCACTGCATAAATCAAGTAAAAAAACAAACCGGAAATTACCATCAAGACATGTTGAAAACCATAATGGAACATAAATTGAAAGTTTAGTGCGGTTCAGAGGCACTTCAGTCTCCTTGTGGCAGGAGAAGACAATGATTACCTGCTTCCTAAACTGCTGAAATGTGAATTAATAAACTGCAGAACAAATTTGGTACAGGGTATTTTTGAGGCAAATTCAAATTGGTTTAATGACTCAGACTTTCATCGAGCTCTCCTTGAGGGGATTTGTGGTGTTTGACTTGTTTGTGTAAACAAAAATCCATAAAACTAGTTTTTTAAACAAAGATTTGGAGAGAAGTTCAGACCTTCCTGACGTTCTCATCTCCACACGCCTGAGTCACTGTCTGGAGTCTGTGTACTCGTCTGATTAGCAGCTTCTGAAAGCTTTTGTCAACAGGACTGACCCAAATGCCTCAAAGCTTTGACGACTCTGCTGTTGCCGGGGTAATGGACATCCCGGGACAGTGACATGTGACCGTGTGACAGGCTTATGAGTGACGACTGCTCTCGCAAGTTGTTGAAACAGTCAAGCGTCCGGACACTTTGGTTTTCCTGTCACACAACTGAAAGCGGGTTGACTTTTATCGTAGGAGGCTCATGTCAAAGCTCCATGTAGACACCGGACTGCAGACTTGTACTTTCTATCCCTGCAAGGTTGGCATGGGCTATGACTGTAATTTGATGTGATTACTGCACATTTTAAAGTCACATTATTTGTTTTATACAGAAGCCAACTTGTTTTGTGCTACCTACAAAACCAGGTCTTATATTTGTTATTCCAGCATAGGCAGAAGTCACAGAATTTGGAAATACAGGCAGACAGAGACTCCTCTATTTATCTGGAGGATCTGGAGCTATTTCTCCATAACTTACACTCCACTGTATCACTGCTGTATCTTTTAGACTTCATCGTTTAATGTTTCATTAAACTTTATCAGATTTTTTTTCTAGTCTTTTAAATCCATTTTATATGTCTGTTTAAACGGCCTCCTCTTTTATATCTTGTCTTTATGTTTTTTATGTCTAATGTAAAGCAAAGTGAATTGCCTTGCTGCTGTACAAATAAACGTCCCTCATATTTAGTGGGCTCTAACTCAGCCATTTGTAATGTTTGATAATGGATCCTTCCCAATCCCACCTTGTGATGCACGTCAGTGTTTCATCAAGGATTTAGTTTGAGCCGTCGGGGCACTGCCTCTGCAAAATAAACACAGAGGAAACCCTGCAGGCGCTACTTTGCCTTCGCATCCTAAATGTCGCTGCAGAAACAGCGGGGCACTTATTCAGAGTGTCTGGTCGAGTCAACGACAGAGCAGGTGTTCATTTCCACTTGTTACTTTCCACAGACGGGAGCTGTCCAGTGACGCACAGGCCACAACTGGTCTGGAGTGAGCCGCTCCCCTGCAGCAGTGTGTCATACGCCACTGTCACCGGCACATAGACTACAGCTCCACGGTCAGTCTTGTGGCGCTGCCAGTGCTGTGGTTAAAAGCCTTAGCTGTGACGTATATTGGAGCCTACCTCGGAGGAGATCAGGGGTCGTGTGTGGCCAGTTGTAGGTCCTGATGAGCTGCCAGTCAAAGTCGTCGTCTTGGCCCTGTCGGTATTCACACAAGCCGGGGTCTGAGTCCTCGTCAAAAGTACAGCCAGCTGCGGAGGGGAAGAGATAACAATGTGTTATTAAAAAGGTAAAACATGTGAAGATGTCTGGATATTAGCCACCACAGGGTCATTGTTAATACCTCAACTACTGAACGATGTATCCAGCTCTAAACTACATTACAGCTAATGGTTGGCACTGGGTGGTCACCATGGACTGTCCATCTCATCCACTCCCTCAACATCCGCCACCATTTGGTACAATTAGCCCTGTGGTGAGAAAATGACACAACAGCCACGGGTCACCCAGATCGCCAGAGATAATGGGGCCACGGTGCCGGAGGAGCGAAAGGGGGGGCTCTTCATCTGATGGAGGACAACAACAGCCTGGCAATCAGCCTGAGAAGGTGACCCAACCCTCTAATGGTTGCATTCTCTCCATTCTGCCATTATCACACAAAACAGGGTATTTCAGAGCTACCAGTTAGGTTGTCAAACTGGGGGTGGTGGGGTTTATGTTGGCAGGGGGGGCTGTTGTTGTTTTGATGGTCAGAAAACACAGACACACATTGTTAAAGCTGGAAATGAATTGAAACACTGAAGTGTAAGGCACATGCTCTGAATTGGCCTCATCCGTACTGTGATGTTTTCCATTGCATGAACAGCCCTTTCAGATCCAAATATTATATTCTTCATGGATTCACCTTTTTGATAATTGCCTCCACCAATCTATCAATCATTCGGTCCATCAAACGACAGAGAATATGAAAAGGCAGCCGCCACAGTTTCCCCAGAGCAGCCATCAAATAACTCGTCCTTCAAAAGCCACAAGATATGATTTTACAAAGATATAAAAACTGAGAAAAACAGACCTTTAAAGGGTTGAGGAGCTGAAGCCATCAAATGTTTGCTCTGTTAATGAATTAATAACTGATTGGTTAAAGCAGACATACACATGTCAAAGACGGGTTCGGGCAACAACAGCCACGCCTTCTGCTGTTTAATCAGTTCTGGGCCAGAGTATAAGTAATGTTAGATTTCCCTGCTACTCAGGTCACAAAGTCTGCTGTGAGAAAGAAGTCTGTGGGTCTGATTAATCTGGGACTGATTGAGAAAGGTTTAAGAAAATTAAGAGTCAGGTCGGGGAGATTTGTTCCAAGCTCTGAAAACCTATTTCGGTGAGTGCAAACGTGCCAGAAGTGGTGTGACCAATGGCTGAAGTTATAATGAACCACAGTTTTTTAAGACATTTCGACAAACGTGTTTTTCTAGCTTTTTAGTTGTGGTTTTTTTTGCTTTTGCAGCCTGTGCAGTGAAACTCTGCCCAAGCAGGAAAAGCTAAAAATAATGTGACCAGTGCTGCTACAGAACCAAATGAGTCTCCGGGGGTTCAAAAAGAAAGTGTGAGTTGTACAGCTCCCCCCGCCCAGAGAAAAACATGGGACCTGCCGCCGGAGGTTGGACTCAGGAATAATGGTGCGGGATGCAGGGAGGGCTGCTCATTTATAAGACACACAGTGCAGCTCGGGTCTGTCACCAATCCGCTGAGCTGGCCTATTGCTCAGTCTGGCCGTGGCTCGGACGACAGGCCTCCCGGTCTTCTATCTAACTCCAAATGCCCTGAGCTCTCTGTGGTGGAGGACCCTCCTCACTAACAGATCGTATTAAGGCTTGGCAGCAATGTGGCTGCTGTTAAAGAGCTTCTCTGACTCAATGCCAGCTTCTACTTAATAGTGTCCCATTTGGCCTATTCCCCCAATGTCGCCTTTTGTGTTTTGTTGAGAAGCTCCATCTGTTTTCTTTTGTCAATGTTAAACTTTTAAGTCAGAAGAAATAGTGTTTGTTTCAATAAATTACTAAGACGGCTAATTTTGGACCGCCACTTGGGCTGTTCCTGCTGACACACAAATATCACCAGCAAACCACCAGTGAACCCCCGCCTCCCACTGCCGCCGCCCCGCCGCCCCATCGCTCTTCCCCTCCGCCTGCAGCCACAGCAAGGGTTTCCGGGTGTGTAAGCAGATCAGAGTTTTAATTGCCTCCTGTGTGAGCGCTGCTTGTTGTGCTGCGCCGTGCCCGGTTATCTGAGGATGAGAGGGCTGAGTGTCGGAGCAGGGCCCGCGGTGAAGGCCTGACTTTCATCAAGAGCCCTCCAGCTCCAGGAAGAAAATGTCACCATCAGACACATTTCACTGATTCCCCTCATTAAGGCTCATCCTTCCCAGCCTCCTTTGCTTTTAGTGCACGCGTTCCTCTCAGTGCCCAAATGAGCTGCTTTGGCAGCGGGAGGGCAAGCCCATGTAATTAGAAAAGCCACATGCATTGTGTGTGTGTGTGTGTGTGTGTGTGTGTGTGTGTGTGTGTGTGTGTGTGTGTGTGTGTGTGTGTGTGTGTGTGTGTGTGTGTGTGTGTGTGTGTGTGTGTGTGTGTGTGTGTGTGTGTGTGTGTGTGTGTGTAGGTGTAGGTGTAGGTGTGTGTGTGTGTGCTTGCGTGCGTGTGCATACATTTCTTCAAAAGTGTGCATATCAAGTGTGTGTGGCTATTTGCTGTTTTGATGTTTACTTAAAAATGAATACAAATTATAATGATTCTGTCAGTGTCACACGAGCCAAAGCCGTAATGACATTGAGAATGAATTCTTTGTGATCATCACAGCGTCTTCAGCTGACGGGGGGGGCTCAGATTACTTGAATAGTAGAGAATGAGAACGAAAGCAGGTTTTTTGAATGTTAATTGCTTATTAGGGGTGATAGCGTGGCACTGTTCAGCATGGTCCCCGAGACACGGGCCACCGTGCAGAGGCAGAGCAGCAATAACACCTGGAGACGTGGACGTCGGGGCCCCAAGATAACTCATGTGAGCTTCTGTCACAGCTGACAAGTTTCTCAGAAGGAGAACAAAGACGGAGAGATAAATGAATGTGCAAGAACGAGGCAGGAAGGAAAGGTAATTTGCCAAACAAGACCTGCGTCTGTCGTAAGATGCCATGACTTGAATTTGTTATCTGTGTTTGGCTCATGCTCTTGTCTTTAAGTTCAACACACTCTCAGGTCTGTGCCCAGGAAATAAAAAGTTACTCTGTCAGACGTCTGATCTTTTGTGTTCCTCTATTGTTAAAACCCTATGAAAA
Organism: Pseudopleuronectes americanus; assembly: GCA_038501795.1. Classification (NCBI taxonomy): domain Eukaryota; kingdom Metazoa; phylum Chordata; class Actinopteri; order Pleuronectiformes; family Pleuronectidae; genus Pseudopleuronectes; species Pseudopleuronectes americanus. The sequence goes on from CM076731.1 coordinate 17,332,102, forward strand.
GAGCCGTCTTGTGATTTCCAAATACAGCTTAATTTCCAAGTCTAACATCAGTCCTAAATCAGCTGCACTGCAAATTCCAGCGTGCATGAAGTGTTTTTCCGTACTAATCTTATATAATTTTTTATAAAGCCTGTGGGGAGATTTAGCTGGCAAAGCCTGCACGAGGCAGCAAGGAATCTCATTAATGCAGCTCAGTGATGGTCTAAACACTGTTCCAGAGGTTTCCTCATGATATGTCTGAGGGGAAAATCCAATATTATTCATTTTTTGCTACTTACTAAGTACAAAAGCTAAAATTTGAAGTACTAGGCTGCTGTTCAGTTCAATTGTCGACTGTTTCTGCTTTGCATCTTTGATGCCTCATTTGTGATTCTCATGTATTGGCTTCTATTACAGTGAAAGGGCATCTGTACAGGTGCCTCACATATTTGCATTTTCAATTTTTAAAACTCTTCAAATGACAATCGTCTGTTTCACTTTATTTACAGAGTGCATTTGTAGGGAGAAAGAGAGAGAAAGAGAGAAAGAGAGAAAGAGTGTGTGTTTGTATCCAGAGTCTGATGCATGTTATTCCTCTGTGAGCTTGACTAGTCCACACTGTCACACTGTGCTCATATGTTGCATCATTAGCATGAACACACACAAACACACACACACACACACACAAAATACTGTTTCTCTGGATTTGTTGCCAGTAATAAGTATATGAGGTATCACCAGCCTGAAAGATATTGAATACGCAGCATTTTCAGCAGCTTACACCACATTAACCTTAACCACTATAGATTTTCACTTCTGTTTCTGCCTTTACCTCTCTACGTTTCTGCAGCCACCCCAGTGAAGGTGAATCAAGCTCTGTTGGTTTGAATTTCTTTGGAGCTATTTCATTGTTATTAGACTTACAGCTTAGATTTCTGTGGATTACCCAAAGTATAAAGGGGCACTGTTTCTGGAGGGGAAGTTCATGCCAAATGCATTTTGCAAAGAATGAAGCACCAAAATAATTTATTCCATTCACCTCTGTTGTAATAAAATCTACTTAAAACCTGGAACAAAACTAAAATGATCTGCATGGTGACATGCAACTTGTGTCTGTGGGTAAGTGGATTTGTGTTTTGGGTGAAACAAGCATAAATAGCTCCCTTCTGTAACCAGTCAGTGGTTTCATACCTCAGTGTCCATACGAGATGCTAATTAAATCCTATTAGCAGTGTTTGTGCAGGATCAAAGTCAGGAGGTAGCGGGAAGAGCATAACTCTGACACACAAAGTGGCTGTGAGGCAGCCAGAGGAGGCCCTGGAGGGAGATTAATGGGAGGAGGTGTAGACCGGCCGTAAGTGCTTGTGATGGACCCCGGGTACTACTGTCCAACCTCGCTCGCTTCTACAGTGAACACCGCGACCCTGACTAATAGCCAGCACAGCGGGCGCATCATAAATACGTTGTGATGGAGAGGGAGGAAAACACAAGCCTCTTACGCTGCATTCATCATGGAGAGGTGGAAATAAATTAGAGGGGCGAGACAGGGACGGTGGGCGGGGAGGAGGGCCCTGGAACGGGAGAGGGAGAGAGAACGAGCACATTTAAAGAGGGGCGGGGATAATGAGGACAAATCACAGATAGTGTTGTGAATGTATAACAAGAGGATTCTGGGGGAAAACAAGATTCTTTTTTCATTTGTCTCCAAAGGCTTTTCGATATAAGACACTGGGAAGTAATCAAAGAAGTCTGGGATGAGGCTGGGTTTCTATTGATCATACTGTTCCAGTGCAGTTCTCAGACGGGCTTAAATCATCTACACTCAGATTTAACAAGGACATGCATTTGCAATTACTCTTACAGGGATAACAGTGATTACACAGGGAAGAAAACACTTCTAGAATGAATGGCTACCAGTCTCAAAGATTAGCATGAACCCTGTTACTGCACCTCTATCGGAAAGGAAGCCTTTGACTTCCTCTCTGCTGAACACTGATCGTTTTCTCTTTCCTTGCTCCTTCAGCTGAGGTTCAGGAGCACCTTCTTCTTTGCGTATGCAGATCGCTCTCCGTGAGCCACTCCTGTCACTAATCTTCCCTTCATCTAACACAAAATCTGACTTGAACTCGATTGTGTTCCACCCCGACCGAGAAACCTCGTCCTGCGCTGAGCTCCTTCTGTTTCAGCTCATTTCTTTCCCCGGGCAAGCCCACCTAATATTGTGTAACCAGCGGCAGCACTCTGCTGGCACTCATTTAATCAGAGCCTCTCAGATGCAGCGGCTCTGCTGGGACCGGGGATCCGGGATGTGCCGCCGCTCCTCTTGTTTGGTTTGAGATAAAGCTCCGCCGTAGCGTGATTTGCATTTGAGCGTGTGCAGGCAATGCATCAGGCCTGACAAGTTTACTTACGCGGTGGGAAGGGGCGGGGGGGAGATGCAGCCGTACAGCTCATCAATACTGAGCCAGCAGAGGAATCATCCCGAACACCACTTCTTCTTCCACCATCAATAACAGCCATCGTGTTTTCAAAAGGCCCCACCAAGGAGGCGGACGGGAAGCAGCACAAGAGAGGGAGCAGGATGATGTAAGAGAACGGGTACATATGTAGAGTGTGGTAAACTTACTATAAGAGAAACAACATCGTTTTCCGGTTGTCGACTTTGACCCACGTATTTTGGATTGATAATTCTCAAAACAGGGTGCAGTGTTCCAAGAAAAACATTCAGTTTCATCATTTGCAAACTGCACTGAAACCACCATTACATTAAATCGAAGTGAATCCTACACACACCAGAGGCCAGCAACATCTGCACAAAAACCATGTATACACCACATGAAAGGTGCCCTGTAGTTTTCTTGTAAGCAAACAAAAACTATGTTTACATTCAGTTCTTGCACAAAACCGCACTCTGTATATCCCAGAGGTCAGTAACAACCCTGCTGGCAGCATTTCTTTTATCCATAAAATATTTACAAAGATAAATTCTAATTATGCATTATTTATTTATTTATCTATTCGTCTTTTACCTTCCTTTTTTTTCTCTGTTTCGCACATTGCAAGTCGACAGCAAGGTCAAACATCCGACTGAGGTGCTAGAGTTGCTGCATTTTGGCATCTCAGATGTTATTGAATGTAAATGTATGAGTGAGAGGCTCTGATCTTAAGTTTCTTCCAGAGGATCTCCGATAGAAACTTTGGATAATGTCCAACTGAGCCCATGTGGGAAGGAAAGGTGGGAAGATATCCTCTGAAGGATTCACCCCAAGCAAGTGGATGTTTACGTTTGTCAGTTTCCTTCAGTATTAGCACTTTTTTGGGGGGTTACGAAATTATTCCCTCTCTTTGTCTTTTTCTCTCACACACACACACACAAGGAAGAATACTCATTTCAATGAACCAATTGACAGAAGAGTCCTGCACAGAGTCTGTGATTCTGTCCAGAGGCGGCCTTATCATGAGCGTCGGGTGATCTTGTCACAAGTGGACGGCTCTAAGTATGTCAGTTCACACTTGGCGTCAGAACGTGTCCATTCAAGTGTCTCGAGGGACCACTTGTGTTCTCACTTTCCCCTTTTACATGCAAATAAACACACACGTCATTTGTGATTGCGAAAAAACAAATGAGGTTATTTTTAAGCAGTCTGACGGGTCCATTGTCCCTGTCCGTGTTCATACCCGTCATTAACATGCGCCCAGGGTGATCAGATCACAAGTGTGTGAACACGACCAAGAAAAGCCTTTGGGACACATTTGAAAAAGGGTCTGGGACACGTGGCCTCATTCCTTTAGCTGTGTGAAATTATTTACGTCCCCGGCCTGTGATTAATATACGGCAGCCCACCACAATATCTCCATTAGGGTTAGGACCGCCACATATTGATTCTCTATAGGAAAATGACACTTAAGTGCAATTCTGTGCAGTGGATAAATAGAGTGTGCATAAAGGGTAGATAAAACTGAAACCTTCAATTTACATTATTGAGAAGCTATTAGCAATTTAGCGAGGTGGGCAGCTTTTAACTTCAGATAATGAGTAGAGGTCTCATGTGTGAAAATCCAGAGTTTCATCGACCCATCACCCTGCGTCCTCCTCCTAATGTGGACTTTATATCACTTAAATGGCTCCTCTGCTCCAATCATAATTACCACGTCTCCTGGAGGTCACACAGTGAAATGTTACTGGGTCATAATACCCTGCATGCACGGATGACCTGAGGGCGGAGTTGTTTTTAAAGGACAGGCTCATGCGAAGCCAACATATGCACATTTCCGACAGCACCGATTTTGGCACCACACATGGTTATAAGACGACTAGTGTCTTTGAACAGAGCAAACGTCTCCTCTCAGTGTGAACAGAATGTGGATAACACGTTTGAGTAAACAGACTGCGTACGTGAGGAGACATCGATCAAAATCTACTTGGTGGAGCTACAACTGCAATCATTTATCATCATACAGGGATTTGACCGGAGATATCCGAGCATGTTATGACTGATGAGCTGATCCGCCGTGCTCCTGCGACCTTTACGAGTTGGCAAATGTGGAGTAAACGCTCTGGTAATGGTAATGCGGCTGCCCGGCCTGAGACAAGCCGAGCCATAAGTCTCCATTAAACAAAGATGAGCCATGTCTCCTGGAAGCTGCTCCCATGTCTCTCATGAACATCCCTTCTCTCTTTTTTTCAGAGCTGCTTTCTCATACCATCTTTGGCTCAACTTGCCGATATCATGATTCAGCAGATCGGGCAGGAGCCAGTACAACCGCACGAAGCTGTGAATGCTAAAAAATCGAATTTCCCTCTGACTGAACGCGGCACCCTTTCCCTGCTCGGGCTGGGAGCGGATGGCAAGATTGGCACCTCAGGGCATATGCTGTTGTGTGAAATTGTTTCATTACTAGTTCACGGCGGTTCTAGCCCATAAGTGCAACTCGGGAAAATCCCAGAAGCCGCGGCCGGCCAAGACCTTGTACCTTATAAGTCTGATAACACGACTTAACATGTCTCACTATCTTGGAGAAGGTATAATAGACAGCTTAACACTGCCTCACAGCACAAAGTGAGCACGATAGTCGTATTGTAGAGGCTGATAATGTGCGGCTAAATGAGTTGCAGCAGAGAAGTGGCAGGAGATCCGTTAAGAGGTTTATGAAGGTCAGTGATTATCTAATGCACTTTCAATTTCATTTCACTTTCCTGTGCAGGAAAACAAAACAAAAAAAATCTGTGTTTGCACAATCTTTATTAGTCTCTAAGCTGACCCGACACAGCACACACCGATGAACTCGTCCTTATAGTGAGATTAAAGTGGGAGCTGCATGATATACCAGCGAGCAAGACAGAATAATAGATGATACCGACGGAGAGCAGGGTATAGGCTCCGGCTTAGAGATATACTTCACCTTTTGTCAGTTTGGAAATGGTGTATAAATTTACTTCCAGGTAGAAAAAAATAAAGGAGAGTCACAAAACACCCCCTGCACACGGAGCAGATACCTTTCATTAGGCCAGGCTCTCTTCTTTCATTTCTCATTTAATCTCCCCATTCCCCACCCCCACCCCCCCCCTCCATAGAGACATCAATTACGGGGCTCCATCTCCTGCAATCTGAAGCTGCTTCGCCAGTTAATGCTATTGTTAGGGATGTCGTGAGGAGAGGGCCGCGTGAATGGAGCCTGATGAATAAAAACAGACCTTGTCCGATGAGGCTCAAATCGCACTAATTAAGGAGGCACAGGGGTTTTTTCCTTCGGTACCTGCGTTAAAGCACTGGCGCCTTTTTTTTCTCTGACAGGGAAAAGCGAGGGAAAATGACTGATACGCTCACTCGCTACAGTTATATATGAAAATTTAATCAAGAACGCTGGAGGAGACACTTTCCTCCTTCATGTGGAAAGTCATTTTAAGTGGTTATGTCAAGTCTTTTTTTGTCCCCCTGCAACAGAGGAATATTCATTCCAGGACTGACCCAAATGCATTTGTTGAAAGCTTTATATCTGTTTAGCGGCGATGAATTCATATTGGAAATTATTACTGTCTCCACTCTTAAATTCTGCCTCGCCAATTATACGATACATATTAATGGATGGCCTTAAAAAGAGATGCTTTTCTTAACAGGGTGTGGGGGGGAGGGGGGACAAGAAATCAAACGCATCTTAAGATACAGAGGCCTCAAAAACCGCCACGGGTCTGTCTGTCGTATGTTATGTGAAGTTACAGTAATGACATGTATAGAATTACACAACATGCATGAAGTGCCGGCAGCCAACTGTCTGACGGCTTTGATGCCGATTTTCCATCATGTCGAATGGTAAAACACAATCTGGGAATCGCTGCGAGCAGACGGAACTTAGTCAAATAAAAGAGCAAATGAGGGAACAACTCCACTGCAGGAACTTCACTGATTGTGATGCTTAATTATTGGCGGCTTTCTTATTTATGTTGAGCGCGGAATATGTTATGCGCTCAGCCGTGGTTTTCACCGCGGGTGGTCGGCCACAAGAACAGAACACTCAGTGAGCCATTCGTAATATTTTATTATTTATTTTCAATTGCGGCTGAGGAATGGAACGTGCCGAGGAAACCAAGTGACAGGATGCAGAGGCCCAGATGACAGGGCTCCCTCCCTCCAGCATCTCCTCTTCCCTCAGAGCTCCGCAGGCTGATCATCCCCCGAGTACCACAGGCAGCTGCAGGGGCCTGACCTCCATTACTGAGACAGGGCCCTGACTGCACAGCCTCCCTGACATCCCCATCCCATCAGACACACGGCTGGACAATATACCCGAGCACACCTCCCTGCTTATGCAAACAGTGTGCTCGGACCAGACCAGGCTCAAACAGTAATAAACTCCTAAGATGTCCTGAGAGGACACTCTCTTTGTGGCTGGATCACTTCCATTGGTGGTCAGTGGTGAAAGTAGAAGGAAGATAAATAATCTGCAAAAGGTTTCAGAAGTAAAGATGCTAATGTATAAGAAATGTGCATCATTTATTATCATTATTTTTATCATTATTATTATTATTAATAGTAGTAGTAGTAATAGTATTTTTTGTAATTTTAGATTTAAGTGGTATATTAATGTTGTAGCTGATTGAGGTGGGTCAAATTGTGGGACTGCAACTAAAGATGGAAATTCATTATTTCATCTCAATTAATTATTGTAGAAAACATTACAAAATGAAAGACTGTCCATCAAAATGTCCTACAGCCCAGAGTGATGACTCATTATCACTGTGACGCCGTCAAGCAAAAAAAGTCAACTAATCGTAATGTTTAGCAGTGACTAATAAATGAGGCCTGTTCTCACTGAAGAAGATGCTGCCCTGAATATTTTTCAGTTAAAAATTACTTTAATAATTAATCAACGATCACTGCAACTCTATTAATTTTCTTTTGCTTTTTAAAATGCGCTACAGTGCATTGTATGTCAAAGAGGATAATATGTCTTGTACAGAAAATCTTAATCAAAAAAATTTACAAATACACACACTTGGAGTAAAAATTACCATATTTCCATCCGGATTCTAGCAGAGTAAAAGTATATAGTAATAAGAGGTCTGTCAAAACACAAATTCTGCCGTTTAAAGCTGATGTAATACTGATTTTTGAGGGACGAAAAATAAATATCATCAGCCAATATTTGTTCTCCGCACATGATTGATTATTATGAACTGTGACCAAGCTACTGTACAAACTACTCTTTGAGATATTCCACATCAGTGCTCTAATGTTGACACACATTGTGTTATACTGACACAGCTTCTGAGTCACTGCCAACATACATTTGGAATTTACATAGTGCAGTTTCTTTGTACTACCTGGTCAACAAATATGCTGATGACACCTGATTAAAAACCAATGTGGCGATCAGGGGACAGTACTAATATTCAGGATGTTTAGAAAAGGCTTTGACCACTAAGATCTGATCAGTTCATCCGTGTGAACATTTGTGTCAAATTTGAAGACATCTTCCCCGAGGTGTTTCTTGAGATGTCACGGAAAGGAACGGACGGACGACTCGCCAACATAATGCCTAAAGCCGCGGCTGCCACCGGCGCCGAGGCAAGAATAAAAAGGAACCAGCACACACACACACACACACACACACACACACACTCACATTTACAAAAACAAACAATATGCTAAACTCATGTACGAGTGCGCAGTAACCACAGCAATGAGAGGCTTTTTGAAAGAGATCAGTGCTCCTCAGAGAGTCACACTGTCTTTGCTTCGACTTAATTACAGCTCACACCTCCCCTCTCAGTCTGCAGAGGAGGGAAGAGAGGGCTTTGATTCAGATGCCCTGTGGAACACTTGATCCCTTCCTTCCACCAGCATCATTTACTCCCCCATTCTAAGCCGTTCTGTCTTCTGCTCGAACTCCTTATTTTCTTTTTTTCTCGCCCCACATCTTCCCCGACCGGGGCGAGTGCAGCTCTGAGGGTGCGTCAAGCACCTTTCTAGCAGCAGAACAAGGTTAAACCGTTCAGCTGCAGATCTGAGAACTGTAAAGACACGGGAACACAAAGTGGTATTCAGTAACGAGAGGATTTACATCACATTAAATGCAGCACTTGCTTTGGCACCATATGCATTTAAATGAGCAGTCGTAATAAGAGGCTGTCTGTTATGATGATAGAGAATGTTCAAAATGTAGACCTAACTGCTCTTCACCGTTACAGCAGACTTTTATTGCAGCACACAGGGAAATAATCTCTGCAGGCTGCTCAGTTTTAGGGAAGAAAAGCAGGAAGAGAAAATGGGTTAAGGAAACTTTAAAGAATGCCCCGTTGGCATGAGGTACAGTTGCTCCTTGCATGAATGTTCATACACTTCACATGTAGCCATAAAAAGCTGTAACATCTGTGACCTTTGAGGTACAGAAAAACCTTATTTTTTAATTGGTTTCTACTCCTTACATTCATACATACACTTTTACTCCCATACATTTGTAAACACAATCCATGAATATAATCTTTTAATACCTTAATGTGCATTTAGCCGACACTACTTCAAACTCAAAATAACATGTGAATGCAGGATCTGGCACGACGATCAAGCTATCAGGGAGTATTCTTACCCTTATTAGTTTTACTTCAGCAAAGGAGCTCGATATGTATTCTTCTACCTCTGCAGCGGTAGTATAGTAAAATAACAGTAGCACAAGCAGAGAAGAGTATAAATCATCAAGAAATGTAGTATCACCAAAAACTTTGAATGACTTGAAGTGTGATTATTGGACATGAATGCAACTTATCATCTTATCATCTGCGATTTATTTTTTCCTTTCAAAAGCAGAATTATCTTGCAAATGTCAGTCCAAGGAAAACCACTAAAAGACCAGTTGCCTAATGGAGAACTCTGACTTACAAAAGGAAACATGATAGAAAAATAGATCAAGATCAGCACAGGGAAATTCAGGTTCAGGGACATTCTGCTACTCCACCTTTACGTATTGACGAAGAGCGTGAGAATTGGAGAATCCCAATCATGTGCTGTCAGGGCAGCGAACAATAATAAATGCTTAGGACAGAATCCATGTGGACAGGATCCTTTCAGTGCTCGACAGAAGACACAACACCCCCACTGTAACAGGTCGGGTGAGTCACTGACCTTACGCAATGTCTACAACTGGAAAATATCAAATTCACTCTAAACAGGATTGTGGCAACTGAAGTAAAAACTGACAGAGAGCACAATATGTCTTCAGAATGTGACACAGCCTCACCACCTTCTCATCCCTGAAGCTGAAAACATACAGCAACCGCCACAGTACCGCAGCGCTGCATCTCATCACGCTACACATGTCAAGTGCAGCCTGTGGCACCGATACAAAACCTCATGCTACAGAACACACGAGGGGACCTTGGGCACACACAGAGCACCGCGACAGAATTCTATTGGTGAGCTGCTTATTGAATTTGTCTGTTTTTGATTGATGATTTTATAAATGACTTATCTGACTAGTAGGAGCCAATGTTCTATGCCTGTGTAAGATTGTGGGTCAAGCAGCAGCTCTTCCCTCATTCACTGGACACAAGGAGCACGAGGTGAGAAGAGGGAAGACTAACTGCTGCGGGAGGCAGAGAGTAAATAAACCTGACCAAGATTCAGGAGCAGCGACGGGGTGTAAATAAGAGCGACCTATAGACTCCACCCGTGTGTGGGTTGTACAACACAGGAAGTAATACAGGACCCTCTTTTGGCCTTGACACAAATCAAATCATTTTATTACTAATACAGCTCTGTGGAAAACAACTTAAACACATCTAAACACTTGCAAACATGCTAACAGCCGATGAATCAGAAATACTCCTTTTTAAAACCTATTTACATAATAATCAGAAAATAAACCACATAATTAACAGAAAAGTTGGCTTCCGTGTTACTCTTCTGCACCCGCTATACAAACATTTCATGGAAAACATTGATTTGAATTCACGTTTCGGCAACAACAGGGAAGAAAAACACCCATCAGTGATACACAAGTGGTTTTCCCCCGTGCAAATACATGCAGTCACGATGAATTCTTCACAGTACACGGAAAGTGAAATTGAACTTTAGTTTGTTATGACAAGTTTGAATGTCAAATAAAAACAACACGGCTTGAGAGCAGGATCTTTCAAAATGACTGTTTTAGCTAAATTTCTAAATATTTTTCAAATTGTTTCTTTCACATATGATAAGCATAGTGGCACAAATTCAAGCTCTTCTCCAGATACATCACCAAAGGTCTGTCACTGCACCACAGCTGAGAGGCCGGGAGGCGGGACCAGCGTGTCAGACATATAGGTTCTGTGACAGGGCCTGTAATTACCCCCAACCAGGGGCCTGCTCCCCTTGCACTCTGGTGTTCAATGGGCCAGCCCTGACACCTTCTCAAAGGCCCTTTACAAACCACAAAGGCAATGACAAGGTCAGCGCGGCCCCCCCCCCACCTCTGACACGCAGCGTCACCCACCCTGACGGGCCACGATAACCTCCACCGCGGGGCAATATAAGCTGATAATTAGGTGCTTAGCTGTGGTCGTGCCGAAGTACCGATCTGATATGCAGGCCTGTCGAGTCACTGGGGGGAAGTTAAAAGGCTGTAGAGCCCGAGTAAAGAATTACAAGGGCTGGGAATTTGTGTTGCATATTAATATTGGCCAATATAGAGGCCGGTGCCCACAGCCCACATGGCCATCTGGGCAGAGTTAGAGAGCAACTAGGGCTCTGTAGAGGTTAACTAAAGCCTGTGAGTGTGTGTATGTGCACGACAATGGCAGCCTGTGTGCACAAGTGTGTGTACTTGGGCATACAGCGCACATACACACGGGCATATGTGCAGGCATGCGCAGAAGCTTATATGTCCGTCTTCGGAGCATTAAACAAGGAATCAAAGTTTATGATGTGGTAATATCCATCATGACACTTAAGCCACTGTTCAGATAATATTTTAAAGCTCTCCATCCATCACTCGGGCTGGACCACTGAGGCCTCCATTTACAGCCCAGGACTCATCCTCATTTAACATTCACACTCTCACACAGCTGCCGGCACAGAGCAGCACAGAGGCAGAGTCATCAGTTTGCTCCTCAGTCAGCGACACCTGGTATCTCATTCACTGAAAGAGGAACTCACCTTTATAACTCACTGTAGGGAATGAAATGTAACTTGACCTGGATACGGCCGACGAGTCAGACCACACGATGCTTCCAAACGGACAGTCCAACTACGGTGTTCTGGTTGCCAATAGCAACTGAGTATCTTCCAATTTTAACATTTACATTATGATTCTATTTTTGTCACAGTAGATTTCAAAATTTCATCACTGGAAATATAAGTTCCCAAATTACCCACCAAGACATTTTTAAAGAATTACAAATACATGTGGGGAGGGGAAGTAGGAAACTGGGGAAATTGGAAACATTAGCTACAGAATATCACAAATTCATGAATAAATTATAAATAATCTTCATATTAAGAATGTTTATCCTTATCCAATACTAGAGCGTGCTCGCCCAGTATCATCTCAATCTCGATGACACAAGGGGGAAATCAATCTTGTCCTATTACATGACCAAATTACATTATGCTCGATATACAATATGCCAGATCCGCATCAGTATGACTGATCCAGAGCGTGACCAACTCCCCAGTATGGCCAATCCAGAGCATGACCAATTTCCCAGTATGACTGATCTCCTGTATGTTCAATGAAGAGCTTGATTAGTCCAAAACACGCCAGATCCACACAGTATGACCGATCCTTCATTGATTACTTCATAATGCAATGGGATTTTTGACCCACACATGAAGCAATGTTTCTGTATTATAACTCACGTCACGGTATGAACCCTCCCCCCCCCCTAATTTATAAAACGCCATTGCAGCAATATGTCATTGGATAAGAGTTGGACAGAACTAAAGAGGAGGACACCCAGGGAACAACAGAGTCGGACAGAGAAAGCTCGTGAAGACCCCTTGAAACCCTGCAGAGCACTCATGGGTGAAAATGACCATCGGCTCTCCTTGCAGTGGAGTGTCTCTGCAAGTGTGTATCAAGGGGAGAAGGAGTCGGGAGTGGTGAACCATTGCACCAGGAAATTGAGTTGAGGTGAAATGAATTTGGGGGGATGTGAATGTGGCCTTGATCCTGGCTCCTACAAAACCAACCCCAGGGCCTCCCACCGCTCCTTCCACCCCCGGGTCCTCTTAACCACCACATGGAGGCCCATTACTGATCTTCATATTTTACTTCAAGAGCAGTTTATTCCCTCGTTTCCTTTTTCTTTTTTTTTGCCACAGCTTTCATCTCCCTTATCTGCCTAGCTCTCTCTCGCTCTGTGTCTCTCCCTGTCTCTCTGCCTCGATCTCTCACTCTCTCATATCTGAGTGAGTGCGAACAGAAAAAGCAGATTCAAGCCACTCAGTGTGTGTGTGTGTGTGTGTGTGTTTGTGTGTATTTGTGTGTGTGCGTGTGTGTTGCATGTCCATCCTATGAAGGCAGGGCTGTTTGTATTTGTAAGTGAACACGCAGCACGAGGGAGAAGAAACAAACACGCTTGGAAGAGAATAGCTTTTGATAATCTTGGAGAGTGATGAAAAAGAGTATTAGCAGAAAGTCTCCTGGGGGCCAATCTGCCCAAACCTCCTCAGCACTGGTTCCACTGGAGCCACTGACCGCTTTCTGGGCTTCATTCAAAGGCAAATGGATTAGAAAAAAAAGGGGGTAGTTTTGTGAAGCTGTATAAATAAGCATGAAAAGAAGTCTTTACTTGATCAGGCGTTCTTCACACCTCTCACATCTGACTCCCAGCAAGTGAGATTTGTTGGAAAAGAAGCAGCATAATACACGGAGCGAGATTAACATGAGCCTCTGGGCTTTTCTGTACATACTGAGAATGAACGTTCTTCCTCATATCAGCACAATCTATCTTTTGTAGATTGTTTTCAAAAAACAATCATTAAATGTCTTTCTCCCCGGGCTCTTATGAATTGACATGAAGCGGCAAAATGTATATTAATGTGGGAGTATGAGAGGGAATTAATGCAGCTGCGCCTTCTGAAAATATAGCTGCACACGTGCATTTGGGTGTGCAAAACCTCCAGTAATTGCCAGTACGAGTTTTACGTGGGAATAATCAACTTAACCTGATTCCTTTTCATCATATCTGTGACTTTTTCAATACATGCATCTGTTAACTTGATCCCATTAAAGTCAAAATGCTCAGTATTCATTATGATTTTAACGATTAACAGATCCAGTCTCTTTCATTTTGCAAGAGCAGTCTCATTTCAGGATGAGATGTCATGTGATGACTGCATCTCTCTGTTTGTCAGTGGCAGAATGAAGTGGTTGTTTTGACTGGGGAGTGGAAGAGGGGATTTCTTTTTGCTTTTCAGAGTTGTGTAATTGATATAGGCCCCATCATCTGGCCCCAGTGTGTTAGCACAGCTGATGATCCCCACTGGTTTAATGCATATATGTCATTAATGGTGTTTATAACAAACAATAAATTATACTGTTCAAGTGATTTTTGTTTGTCCTGGGTTTTTTCAGACATTTTCTTGCAGACAAATACTTTGATTTGAACTATTGAACCCTTGGTATGATCTTTTTTCCTTTTGATATTTCACATTTTTAAACCCTCAAACACTGCTATTGGTATCCACACATCCCCAAAAAGCCAATTTTTAGAAAGTCCTTTATTTTTGCTATTATCTCATGCATAAAATAAACTACCATTGGGTATTTTAAATAATAATTTAAGTATGATTTCGAGGATTGGTGCAACAGGTGCTAAGCTATGCTGATTTTAAATATGTTGTAATGGCAAGCCTTATCAAAACACTGCATACTACAATTCCAATAATGCAACACAAACAGTTGACAATGTATATGCTCCAAATGCTCCTGCGTATGGAACACTGTTTATATCTTAGGTGTCAAACAAACCCAAGTATAAATGAATGGTCAATGTAGAAATGTATTTATATAGAGCTTTAAACTCTTATCAACCATTGAAGCACTTTAGAGCACAAGTAGATTTTTTATATCACACACACCATTCAAACACTTTCAGCACCGTATCTTGCCCTAGGTTGGAGGGGATTGATCACCAACCTCCTTGGAATGGTGGACGACCCTCTCTACCACCTGAGCCACAGCTGCCACATATTTTCTCAGCGACAAAGAAGACTTTATAAAAAGTGTGACAGGCTGGTAAGCACTTTACATGGCACTTAAACTGATCTTCATGGGGCGCCACTTTAAAGATTACAAATGCACACGTTTAATTTTTCATTCCAAACGAATGAACGCAGTCTTTGTCTTCTGCTGTTTCAATGCTGCATTCTTGCACAGAAATATTTGTTTTCATCTGTGCTATGTTGATACAACTTGGATGTGACCATTTCCCCTGAGGATCACTGGGTCTTCAAGCCCTAACCCCTTGTCTTGTCAGGCAGAAACCCAGCATCATGTGATGATCAGAGAGCACAGCGGGCGGCGGCTCGGGAGCACCAGCGCTGTACTGCGATGTTCTCTTACTCTCAGTCCTTCGGAGAGTAAGAGAATGCAGCAGATACTTTGAGGAAAAAATAAATAAAAAAAGAGGGAGGACGGGATGAGATGAAATAAAACATTCATGATCGCCTCGAGGAAATTGAACTGTTGCAGCAACAAAATAGGAATAAAACCAAAAAACTGAATCGAATGTAAAAGGTCACGTATTCACCAAGAATCAGTAGAGCAGGGAAACTCTGATCAGCATGCAGCCAACACAATGCATGTATATGTATGTGGTATGTATATTTGCATAAAACATGAGAATTGTTTGTTTATCCATGTTTATCACAGATCTCCTGGAAAGAAGTGTATCATGTGGTAAAACAGTACACATAATACCCATGCCTTTTATTTTCTAAGGCCGTTTTGAATTACTGATAAAATCCTCCAAACACCTTTATGACTGGACACACTGATTAAACTGCATGTTGCATCCAATTAAAAAAAAATGTATTTAATGTTTGTAGAAATTTTCTTTGCCAAAATAAGACCAGAGAATCTAAGAAAACCCAGAATGTCTCTGATCAAACTCCAGTAACATTTCTTTAAAAATTATATAGAGAATTCGGCCAAATCTCACACTCACATATATTTTTTTGAATTTATTTCCTCGAAAAATGAAATACTTTTTTTAATTAAATTATCAATCACCTCTGTGAGTTCCATCTCAGCAGCTAATTGACGGGTTCTCTTATTCTACAACTGCGCCAAATGGAAAATCTCTATAGCTGTATCTGAATACACTCTTACAGTTTTGCAGTAACAAAACTTACTCTCAATTCGGCAGAGTAAACAAAAAACAAAGAATGAAAGATTTCCCCTCACACAAAATATCACGAAGGCACTACTTCAATGTCTGATATACATAATTAAGAAGTTGCATGAAAAATTACGCAATATGATTCTGCTCAGACTATCACTAAATCACAAAACCCCCAAAACATTATACGTTGAAGGGGGGAAATGCACATACAGTTACTTTGTAGAAAAACTACAAAATAAAGTGTTGCCAAGATTTGTTTAATCCAAAGGAAAGAATGCGACCATGAAAACAGAAATATAAAAGTAGCTCTCCATTCACTGATGATGTAAAGATGTGTCAAATGAACATTGAAGATTTAAGCCAAGATCCGGGATCATAACACTTTTATCTGTACCCTCTACCCACGAGCCATGCCTCAGTACTCACGATCGTCTGTGGCTCCTAACAGAAAAACAGTAGGTGGTGGTGTAGCGCTCACACAGCATAACTGATGTGAACCAAACACAAGAAGGGGAGACAAAGGCAGCAGCCAGGCCACAGCTAATTCAGACACACGCTGTCAAAATGGATTTGCCTCTGTCAAATAAAGGTGAACTCGCAGAGGCGTTCACTTGGGAGCCTGTTGATATCATGTAGAGGAAATGCAGATTTGTGTGTGAGGATTAGAGGCTGTTAATGTGACCCCAGACTAAAGACAAAGGACGCTCATGCACAGGAAAGTGACAATAGGCAACCATGACAAAACAAGACGATATGTGATGCAAAAGCAGCTGATTGGATTCATCATCCGCACTGATGAAAGACTCTACCCCAGGCTATCTCTCACACACAACACACACAACACACACACACACACACACAACACACGCAACACACACACACACACACACACACAACACACACACACACACACACACACAGGAGGAGCGGCGGATGAGTGTACTGGCTATGTGCTCAAGAGAGCTGCGACAGGAAGACTCAAGTGAGCTCAGCGAGCCGAGGATGTCTAAAGCAAGAAGCAAGACACCGGAGAGCGGATGTGATGAAAAATAGAGAAACACAGTGAAGAATCATTAGAGTCACATGGGAATATGTGCTGGATACACCTGATTGTTAACAGCAGAAACACACAAAGCGTGAGTGGTGTTCTGAAGCCACCGACTCAAGTGTTCTTGAGAGTCCGGGTGCTCGCTTTTTACAATATTTACTCCCAATGAACTTTTACAAAAGGGACACAGGTTCAGGTTTGACAGCAGCTCAGACTCAACACAAAGCTCCTAATCAGAACAAGAGGCCATGTTTTAAGCCGTGTTAGTTAAATGATATACAAGGAGAATCTGCTGCCTGGAAGAGATCAGGCTCCAAACACAACCTTCTGCACAAAACCTGAAACCCTACTCACAGAATTTAAATCCTGCTCAGGACAAACTCCTTGTGTCTTTCAATTCCCCTTCCACCTGGAAAGATGATGGCACTATAGGGCAGCTGTGGCCGAGGAGGTAGAGAGGGTTGTCCACCAAACAGGAGTGCAGTGATCAGATCCCCAGCATTCAGAAGTGTCAGATAGATACTGAAACCAAAATATTCCTGACAACTGTGCTGGAAGCATATGAATGGTGTTAAATAGAATAAGACCATATACTAGGTGCTGGGTTGATTAGTTAATTAATTAGTGAGCTGAAAGGGGTTATTGCAAAGGGAATGTTACCAAACCTGCAAATTTAGCTGATCAACTAATTGAAAAACATAAATGATATAAAATGTCATTATTAATTAATTTAGCCATTTGCCAGACATGCCACACGTTCTGTGGTCTTCAGCTCGTCTTTGTTTTGTATGATAGTTAACTGAATATCAGTATTTTGTTTGTTACTGAGACAATTATTGATTTTAATAAGTCACCTTCAGCTTGGGGAACTTTCCATTCTTAAATTTTAAGGGTGAAACAATTACTTTCTTCAGGAAAACCCTTGTCAGGTTAATGGTATTTGAAGCCCAAAGGGAATTTGAAGTTGGACGATTTAGTTTCAGAGTAAACAGGACCTTTTAACATTATAGTGCAGCAATCAGCGTTCAGGCCCTGACAGCACACCGGGGAATAGACGTGACACTCAGGAGCCAAGACAGAAGATGGTAATCAGTATGAACCTTCATGTATCAGTAATCAGGAACAATGAAGATGAACATCCTGCTCACAGAGTCACCGTCATAAGAGTGAGTCTCAAGCCCATTGCACCCAAACCAACTTCGATCACGTTTTCTATAGAGAAGCCTACTTACTGTTCTGTGACGATGCTGGAGGACCACAGCCCTGTTCTGACCTGATATTAACATCCTTCCTTAAGATCTCCAGATGCATTTGGGTGAGTACACTCAATGAATTGTTCACTCGTGATCAGATCACTCATGACGGATGATCAATGCAGGATATTGGATTCCTGCAACTCGATTAAATGTGCATGAGCAAAACAGGACTTTTATCGGAGAAGGGGAAAAAACAGACCATCCCTAAAGTCATCTCTGAGCTGGCACTTAATGAAAAATTCATCTGAAATATACTGTCGCCTCCACTTGACTGCTCTTGTAGCTGACACCGTGCATAAAGTTCAGCAGCTTTTAAAAGTAGTTTGAAAGCCGAAATAAAAGTGTTTTGACAAACTGCTTTTTACAGAGCCCTCTAAAAGCAGCATCTTTCTCCATTCGGTTTTCAAAAAGCAATCTCCCTCTGCAATTCCCCAGGAGTGCACACCACCCCTAGTGGCGGAGAGGTGCCCTGGCCAGCTCCTTATCGCCGCTGCTGCATTCTTCTCACTCCCGAGTGGTAATTAGTCATACATGAGGACAAGCGAGGGGGGGAAAACAGCAGCAGTCGCATGAAGATGCAGGTGTTTGCTTAACAGAGATATTTGCATTTGCACCCCAGTCATCTAGACTGCAATTCCCTGCAGCAAACACTGCATCTCGTCGTGAAGGGATGGAGGGATGGAGGAGAGAGGCGCAGCAGCTTCTCATGATTTCAGACGCCCCTCTGTGCCTCCAAAATGTCTCCAATTATCGCCATTTACCCCCCACAAACATTGCAGGGCCATCTTCTCCGACCAATGCAAGGCAGGAAATATCCCATACGCCACCTCTTTCCAATTTGAGGTATGAGCAAGCACGTCTATACGACACCCCCGGCCCCCTTTGCTCTCCCGGGTTTTGTCACCCTGCAGCTCTCATCAGGACGGAAATGAGAGTTGAAAAAAAAAGGAAAATAAGTTGAGGATGAGTGCCGGAGATGTGAGAAAGAGTGATGAAACCTGAGACGTTTTCCATGCAATGACAATGGTTGTGGGGGGGGGAGGTTTTGACGTCCTCGTTGACGTTTATGGAGAACAATTTGAACAAAGCTCCCATTTATTCAAACGCGGCGGCAGATGGAATCACACACAGGGACACCGATATAGTCGCAGTGCGGAGCCACATACCAAGAGATGTGAGAACACACACCGTCTAGTGGCACACATCTTCACCTGGAGTGTGCAAACACCTGAAGCTTTATCAGGGAGATGTGAAAAGTCTCATCACAAATACACGCTGACCATAATGCACAGTATTTTTTTTGCCGCTTTCTCTGTGCAGTGGTAACATTTCCCAACGATGTCTGGCAGCGATAAATGCCAGGAAGGTTTTTCAAACTGTGTAACTATTGATCTGATTTGAAGAGACGACTAAATGGAGCAAACATTGATGGCTCTAGTTATTTTGTCATTTCCTTTTCAGACAGCGCAGGCAGTCTGTGTGAGCCGGACCACGTGGGCTTATATTGCTGGTTCATCGAGGGAACAGAACTCGGCAGTGTCACAGAAATTAAGGGATATCTCATCTTTAAATTAATTCTGGATTTGTTTGTTGGATCATTAAAAAGATTTGAAAATGCACTCATCTACTCACCAAGTGCTTGATTCCAGAAAACACTTTTGGAGTCTCAGGGTAAACAGGCAAATCCAATACAATTGAAATAAGTGGTGATCAATTTTCATATGTAATATAAAACAGAAAAAACTAAAAATCATGCCTCCAGTGGACACTTGGATGACACCACACTAGCAGCATAAAGGCAATCAATCGAAAAAACCTAAAATATCAAAGTAACAAAATAGTCAGACCCTCTGAGATTTAGCCCAGGTGCCTTCCATTCCCTTGACTGCAGAGCACTTGTGGAGAATCCAATTTATTAGACATGATTTGGAACAGATCACAAACATCCATATATGGTCTCACAGCTGGCAAGGCTCTGACGGAAAAGGACTGTCGGCGGAGCTAGTGAGGAGGCTCGAATCTGCCAAAGGAAACAATAGATCCCTGCGTCACTGAAGATTCCAGAACATCCAACCCTGTTCTTCGGGCAGATGGCCGGTCCAAACTCTGGAGAGGACCTTGATTTAGTGATCAAGAACCCAGCGGTCTCTCTGGCAGAATGAGCCCTAACGAAAACATCCAGAATCAACTTTCTGTGGTTATTAACTGTAATTATCTTACACTTGTAACTTCAATAGTGATTATCTAAAAAGAAAACAATTATTTGACCGAGAAATTCATTCATCACAACATGATTGATACACAAAGTAAAAAATTTTTAGTTTTAAAGGCAATTTTGTATTGTACGTCTTCAAAAGCATAACCACATAGTGTGTGTGTGTGGCGGGAAGAAAGCTCCTCTGAAATGAGCCCTGTGACTGAAAATCACCACTCCAATTATGAAAGACGTGCATGCTTTGTACAAACACAAACAATAAAAAGGGGAGTGTGCATAAAAAGCGGTTTAACTCGAGCGTTTGTCACAGCCAGACAGGTTGACATTAGCAGATGGAGACGGAGTCCCAGGCAGCTGAAGATTTGAAAAAACAAATGACGGATTGAAGTCTCCATAGGAATTTATCATTGCATCTACCTCCAGCACAGCCATCTGTCCCCTTCTTAAAATCCACACGCTCTCTCATAAATTTGACATTCCATTTTTATAAAAAGAAAATATCCAAGTGCCTGGGATCCGTTAACATGACACTTACGTTTTCCTCAACAACTGAGTCAATCTGACTGTGGCCTGTGGTCTTCAGAGCAAGTTAAGAGAAAGTAAACTCTGATCCCTCGGATATCTCGCAGCGAAAGCCATTAGTTGCCATCTAAAAAAAAGATCGGTAGCAGTTTCTCTCAACTCCCTATGGTTCATAAAATATTCACCTGTAACTGTCGGCAAGGTGGCTGGGCACCACAAGGTTATTTGAGGGCAGGGACAGAGACGGCCCCCCCGAGGCCCTGTGGGTGCACAAAGTCACACGGCCTCAATTAATCTCTGTCAGCACTTGGACAATGTGACCTATACCTGTCCCTCCTCATGATTGGGTTTAATGGGAGTAGTCGTCTTGGACTTGGCTGCCGTCATCCATTCAATTTATGGATATACTATAGCTGCTGCTGTGCTGAGCCTTAAGGCGGGGTGGCGTATTGATTTAGCATTCTGAAATACAGGCATGAAATCAGCCATTCAGAGAGTTTAAAAGTCTATTACTCTCCTGCTTTGCGTGTAGTGTCTGCCAAGGATGAGTGGAAGAGATGAAATAATGTTTGAAATAATTTAATAACCCGACATCTCCTTCGCCTCGACTCTCTGTGTCTCGAAGCAGACACATTGAACCCTCTGAGCGGTATTAGCTTGAGGTACTAGCTGCCCGCCATCATTAGAGAGGCCCGCTAAGCAGCCAGAAGAACACAAATAAACAAGATCAAGGAATGAGGTCAATGAATTAAGTGAAGCCTCTGTCATGCCTGCATTGTCTAATGCTGTCTGAAGACATGCAGCTCAGGCTGTGCCGGGCAAAAATAGTCCCCCACCCCCCACATTTTTATACACCCATGGGCCTTACAGTGCACAGCGTGGCGAAGTAATGAATGTTTTTCTTTGCGCGTTTGGAAGGCATACTGTATCTGTTATCCAATAACAGACAAACAGACAACACAAGGACCCCTGGGACCTCGCTGGAGACTGTGAAGGAGAAACAGAGGTCATTTCGCTCTGTAATAATTTGTTTGGTAGAGGACCATGTCCTTTCTCCAAGTGGAGAACACACAGCAGAATTAAATCATGTTTGTCACTTGAAGAAAGCTTTGGACACCATCACATCCCACTAATACCCTGCCTGTGGAAAAGGCCACGAGGCAGGCAGCATAACTCTGGCGAAAAAATGAATAAAAAAAATGTGAGCAGCATGCACAGCATCATTATCTCTGAGTCTCACCCGCTCCTGCTACCTTGCTCGAGGTTGTGCCCAGTGTCCATTGTGGGACAGTTGGAGCTGCGCCACCCCACAGAGGGCGAAGCCTCATGACCGAGCCGCACCGTGATAACACTTTACCTCGTGTTAGCATCCCAGCTAGATTTGAACAAGAGGCTGAGGTCCTCAGTGCAAGGCCACCATCAATGCATCGTCCCAGAATAATGTCCCAGCAAGAGGCTCTTTTCATGCTCATGAATGTTTGTTTGGAAGTACTTTGGTGTGTATTAAGAGACGAGAAACAGGAGAGAGCTGGGGAGGTTCTGACTTGTGGATTTTATAAAACAGACATTGGATTCCGTGTGAATGTGTGTGTGTGTGTGTGTGTTTTCTAATTCACTTATGTTTTCAGCCTTGGGCTATCACGGAGTGAAGTTCCAGAAGCGAGCAATACATTAGACTAACCTGCCTGCTAATGCTTTATTCAGGCACAGCGCCCCAACACAACAAAAGGAATCACTCACTCCCAAAAAGTTGAAACGTGAGGGCGCTCTAAATTGGTTAACTCTCTTTGGTCATGATCTTGAAGTCCATAGGTCTCAGGAGGAGGGAATGCGATGACATTCCTTCTATTACTGGCTGCACAGTAGTTGCCTCATCTCCAGTGGGGGTCTGTCATAGCTGAAGGGTGAATTAACAACCTGTTAACTGTTCCATCTGGCCACAAGCCCAATGGGAAGGGAGATCCAAAGAGGTGTGCACTGTGCAAGCCCCCCACACATATTCATACCTGCGAAGAAGTGAGGTGATTTATGGCAATCCCTGATGCCACTGACAACAGCAGTGCAGCCCATTTAAAGAAGGACAGTGTCTTCTCTGTCGTGATTAAAGGAAGAATAATTTATCGTGGACTCAACATTGGCATCCCCTTTGAGAGCAGCCAGACGACAGCATTCTGGAGCTGGCACAACCTTTGTATCATGCAGTCAAGCCGCTGGACAATTTTGGTTTTGCCTGAGTATAATCAAGACTGACAATAAACTTACAGGAACACATGCCTTGAAAGACGAGTCGGAAGATGACAAGTGCTTAGTCAGTGCTTAGTGCCTGAATATGCTGCCGCAGTGTAGGTAGCTAGACCTGTGTGGGTTTGCAAGGGAAAGGTCACCCAGCAGTAGACCAAGAGGAGTGTAGTCTCTTGAATAATGCAGCTCCAACCCATACCGGTTTGTATCTTTCAGAGGCAATGAGATGTGTGAGAATCCATTGGGTCTGTCTGGAGGTCAGAAGGTCATACAAAAGTTGGTATCCAGAAAGTAATCCCAGTCATTTGCCCCAGGTGAACACTATGAGATATATGTGTCATTGTGGAATGGGAGTGAAACTGGGGACACATAAAGCAAAGGGGAGCGCAGTCTGGCGATAGGGATATAAAGCTTTCTCCAAGCCTGAGGCGAGATTCTCTAGTAGGGCTAAAGTGGATTTCTGAATTAGGGCCTCTTAATCTCTTTTGTCACTGTTCCGCGGAATTTCGCCAGGAGACAATGACTATTTCAGAAAGAAAAGAGACTGATTTTCCACATTAAATTCAATAATGGCACAGCACGGTTTAATTATTTCATACCCTAAATAACGGAAAAATGAGCCAGTGTCAAAAGTGGTAAAGTCTGCAGACACAAGGAAAGTTCTCATTGCTGCAGTGTATGTTTGAGTATAAGCAGGTACATCTGTGTTTGGTTCTTTAACGTAGCTCTAATAAAACATGGGGTGGGATTTTGGCTTCTTCCTTTAACAAGAACAACAGACGAATAACTCAGCTGACCCAACGCACCTTTTCTCACCGTAAAATCACAAATGACAACCACATGAGAATATGATAAATTCCTAATACTTCCCACATTATCCAAGTTCAGCCTTTTGCAGATGCCGCCTCTCAGCAGTGATTAGCATGTAGCACTAGGCGGGCGTCTTGGAGACAGACCAAGCCCCAGCCCATATGGAATGAATGGATGCGATCTACAGTAATCCTGGATCATCCAGGCCCTGATGGAGGTAAGAGCCAGCCGTGTCTCTGTGCATCGCTCCATCCTGTTTAGCTACCCAGACACATTAATGCCAGTCATGCATGGGAAACAATCAGGGCCCTGCGGACATAATCCTTGCCCGAAGCTGTGTAAATAACTCGGCATGGCTCAGAGGGGGGTTCTGACAGCAAAGTCACATACTGAATGTGAGGGATACAGTTCTGGCATTCACGAATCCTGGAATTTTGGCCTGTGGAGCTTTGCAGCAAAGCAGCTATTGGAAATCAGTCAATGTGCATCAACAAAGAAACTTCTATGAAATGATCCAATTATAATGCAAACAGCTGTGTGTGTGTGTACTGCATTTTTGTTTTGTGTGCATGTGTGTGTGTACATGCTGGGGCTCGAGCATGGGCGAACCTGTCTATACTTTTTCCCCACTCTGTCAGCACATGGTTTGACAGAGAGCAGTAAGCGAAAGGACAGGGCAATATTATTGGCTGTTTGTTTGGCGCATTTCCCCCTGTCGCTCTGTCACTCTGGCTCACCATCAGAGCCTCTGACTGAGATGCTCCGACGGCTCCTCCGTCACATCAGCAGCGTGGCGGGATGGCTGACTGATGGCCAGGACAGGCAAGAGGTGCGGGGCTGGAGGGTGGGTGGCAGCAAAGCACCAAATAAAGCTGTGTGTGTTTGTCTATGTGTGCATTAAAAAAAGCACAGGGAGGAAGTGAAAAAGCAGCGTCTGTGGGGAGGTGCTGTGAGTGCGTGTTTGTGCATGTATGTAAGGGAGGAAGAAAGAGACGCCTTCAGCTTTTCTTGTTTGTCTGCTGCTATGGCTTGCAGATCTGAGGCTTCATGCTGTTTGGATCATGCTGCAGCTTCGACCGATTTTTCGAAGAATAAAAAAAAACCATCCCTTCTTTGACAGTGCTGAGATTTGGACTGGGGGTTTGGGTGATCCTCCAGGCCCAACGCCACTTATCAATTAGCAAGAACACAACGGTAATGAGCAGCTGATCCTTGTGGAAAGCGCTGGGCTTTGCATGGGAAAGAGCACAGCCAGCAATCAATCCTGGCTTCATGCAATATTCATATAACTCAACTGAAAATGATTTGTATATAGAACCATGTCACCACATTCATTATCTCGAGGTGCTTTACAAAGAAAGGTTGAGATCCTACATGGAGAGAAACCCAACCATTCCCACATTGAGCAAAAACTTGGCAACAGTGTGGAGAAAATCTCCCATACAGGGTACTGGGTAACCAACTTTGTGTTTATGAAAGAGAATATGCTGCACTTCTAAAACTCATGAAACCCATTATGTCCATTAGGCTTTGAAGCTACATTAAGCATTCTGACTTCTATCGCCCTTTATTGGCAAAAAAGTAAGACATGCGGCCTTGCCGAAAGGGGTTGTATAAACTGAGAATAGTTTGGAAACAAAGCCACCGACACCAAACGAAAATGTGAGGCTAAGAGGCCACCATGCAAAGTACTGATAAATACTGCAATGAAATCCTGCACTGTCGTCTCTTTCTGGCTCGAGAACAA
Organism: Pseudopleuronectes americanus; assembly: GCA_038501795.1. Lineage (NCBI taxonomy): Eukaryota > Metazoa > Chordata > Actinopteri > Pleuronectiformes > Pleuronectidae > Pseudopleuronectes > Pseudopleuronectes americanus. The sequence goes on from CM076731.1 coordinate 17,357,743, forward strand.
GGCGTTTTAGCTTCGGTGGATGAAACTCACTCACTGCGCCATTCATCAATAAGCTGAAAATGCCAGTGGCAGGGGAGTGCGGCGGGGGGACTTGCGCTTGGATCATTCCACAACAGAGGGTGGGACAGAAAGAGTGACGTCTCAACACCTGGCTGAGTAATTGTTGAGTCATTATGTTAATAGTTTTCTATCATTTGCAGTAGAAGCTGTGCGTGATGACCAACATCTCCCATACAGACAGAGGTCAATTCATATCCAGATAATGATCCCTTCCATTGCTTGTTAGTCTTACCTTTCTTTGACCATGTCTCTGTAAAAGTAACAACCTGCTTCCATCATCATAATTATCTAAATATGATACAGAAGCCTACTGCAATGTCTGAATTTGACTTGACTGTATTTTCTGTCTCTCGTCCATAACTGTTTGACACAACAATGTGGTAAAAGAGGTTTGAGTCCAATGTGGGGACAGGTCTCGGTAACATGTTGTACTTTCAAACCTAAACCTATGGTCCATTCAACAGAAGTAGCCAGTGAGAGCCTCTGGCCTGCCCCATAATAATCTGCAGAATTTTATTTTTGTACAATTTTAATTGCCTCCTTGCAGTTACACCTATAGCTAATGTGTATATAACTGCTCCCCTTTTCTCACTGTCACTGCTGCATGTGAAGTGTTAAGGCAGAGGTCTATTTAAGCCTTTTACATGACTGCATTAACACGGGTAACTCGCCTGTAATGACCCGGCTTATGAAACCATCCATCCACATAGCAGGTAAAAATTTGTTTTCCCATGTTTGATTATAAATTTATTAATTTTTTTAAGGGCTTTCCAGGTTGACTAAATCTATTTCCAGTCTATTACTTTGTGAAAATAAAATGAACCGCTACAGATTATTTCTCATCAATCAATTTAAACCAAGTTTAATTTATGGTACATAATCTTAATGTGCTAAAGGTATGTCTGGGGCAAAGGACTAGAAATGTGTAGGTAGTTCGTTTTTCTAGTTACTTTTTTCCACACACTAGTTACATTACCATTTACTGCATAAAATATGTCTACAGACGTCTGCTCCCGTTCTTTTATTAATAAACACATATATATTCTGTAATTGTTCCTAAGCCTGTGAGGTAAAAGAGACCTGTCACTTTTTATATATCACTGTTCTCATCGTCACTATTGAAAGAAGCAGTGGAACAATAAAAGTCCACTGACATGTTTTTATAGGCCCATTTATTGTCGTCTCAACAGGCTTTCACTTCATACCATCAAGTCAGTCAATTTGAAAAGAAACAATATCTTGTTCTCAGATAGCTACCAGGTAATAATATAATAAAATATTTTATTTATACTTCAAATAAAATACACTAAAATCAAAGACATTAGATCAATAGGAGCATGTTAGCGATAAATCAAAGACTTGGGTCAAGTAAAGGTGATTCACAACATTAGAGTTACTCTAAAGTATTACTATTACTATAACATTTGAGTTACAATTAGGAATTACTATAACATTAGAGTAACTATTAAGAATTACTATAACACTAGTTACTATTAAGAATGACTGTTACTCTTCCATTAGAGGTGCTATTCTTCAATGTGTCCTCACACAGTCTACAACTCACCACTGTGTTTTTGTCCTTGACCTTAAGAAGGGAAGTATAACATCTATATCTCCAGGAGTAAATGGTTGCAGAATGCAGACGGTCTGACATTGTGAGGACTAATGCTGATTCATTGCTTCCCTCGACACTGTAAAGTGAGGTGACGGCTCCATTTGTCTACAGTAGTGGTGTCATAATATTGTAAAACATTACTGTAGGTTAACCCTAACGGTAAGTTAACCCTTACATGTTACAGTACAGTAACGTGTTATTAGCAACACGGATTGTATCCCTATACTAGAAAAAGTAGAGTATCTATTTAGCTACAACAACAAACAACTCCCTTTTCATTAAAAAGTAAGAACAATAGGAGAATTTCAATGTGTTCAAAATACAGATTGAGAATCTTATGCAAATAGTTTTCTGAAAGAGCACCGAACAGGGCAAATCACTGCAGCATAACCACTACAAATAATATTTGACTTCGCAGAGCTCTTAAAATAAATAAATTGGCATAAAAATATGCTACAATAATATCATCAGATTTTTTCACAAACAAATTGCAGTTAATTGATACAATAAGTATTCATACCAGGATTTTTACAGACTTTGCATTGTTCCATTTTTAATGATACCCTATGGATCCTATTTCATATAAGTATCGTTTTCTGAGAGAGGAACGCGTGGTCGGATTGACTTCTCTGTGGCAGATACAGACCCAGATACAGACATCCAGTAGACACACCGATCCGAAGTCTCATCGAGTAAGACAGGAGAGACTGAGCCCTGAGGATAATGGGACGACAGCGCTGTGTGTCTTCTTTCGTTTTGGCAAGAGGAGAAGCAATGAGAGTTAAGACACTCCGGAGACACATTCTTCAACGAGACAGATTGCTTCTACAAATACACCCGCTCCCCTGTGGAGGAGCGCATTCCTCAGAGAGGATGCTTCTCTCAAGATATTCCGTTGAATTTACTGGAACTTCAAAAGGAAGGAGAAGACTGGGAGCAATAACCGCCCTCATAAACCTGTCTTTAGTTTGGAGACTCAACGAGAGTAAACCGAGGCAGCGTTCAGCGTTGCAGAGTCGTGGGATCTCTCTCAGCATGGGCCGCCTACTTAGTGATATAACACATTCCTCCAAACCCTCGAGAACGATTATAATTAGTGTCTATTGTACGCGAGTCATTGATAAAGTAGGTAATTTATTTGCAAGAGGGATGATATGCCAACTATCGGCCAGCAGTTCCTTTTCCTCTGACCACTTTTAATAGAACCGCTGATCGCTGGTTTGTTAATGAAGCACCAATGATCAATGGTGCAGTTTTTTTTTAGAGGAGATGGGGTAGAAAAACTGCTGTTATGTACAAAATACTATCAATTTTCTCATTTTCCACTAGCCACTCACTAGAGTGAAGTGTGTGATGTGTCAGAAAAGGACTGTAATTATCAACCATTCAACATGATTAGAAACTTGGCAATCAGCAGCACAAAACGCAGCATTACAAGCATGGATTGCACATTGTAGTATTTTATGAGAAATTCCGTTTTCAGATTATTCTTTTTCGGATAATCACACTTCTTCATGGCTCAGGATTTTGTTGCAATCAGATCTACTTGTGTTATTGGCTGAAGTAATCAAGCCCTTTCCAAGGCCATCTGGAGAGCCAGAGTTTGGAGACTGGGGAAGGACCATCGCAGAGCAGGTGCTGGTGCGGTAGGAAAGGTGTTGGTGGAAAACAAGCGCAATGGCCGAGAGAAGAAGAGCTAAAACGATGAAGTGCTGGCAGACAGTGGGATAGCGCGCCCTTCATGTAACATACGTTGTCACGGACTTGCCTGCATCCCCCTTGGCAGCTCGCACTGAGCTCCTGGCAAATCCGATGTGACATGAATGCAGCATAAACCTGACTGATAGGCCTATATTTACAGCCTCCTGTGCACATTAGATGCGCCAGTATTGTTTGTGAAGGGTCTGTCAGGATGACAGTTAACGTTTATCCCAGTGGACACATTCAGTGACAACGAAGGCAATTTAAGCAGGATTTGACTGATATGGGTATTTGAAAAGAAATACCATATATTGCAGAATCTGCACGTAATGCTGCTTTGCTTCTTAACACCTATGGATTCAACAATTCTCAATTAAAATAATAAGTGTTTTAAGTTTGACTCAACTGCATTCTTGTCAGGATGAATCTCATATTGCAGTTAGAGCGTAATAAGTATGCACTGACTAGTTTATATTTTTGTATATATTTATACACTCTAATAATGGTATTTAACACATCCAACTGACTTTTAGCAGCAGCCCTCCTGGTGTCTGCACTAAGGTTGCTGTTGTTCAGGAAGTAAAGAGGGTCGTCCACTAACCGGAAGGTCGTTGTTTCAATTCCCGGCTTTTTGCGAGTGTCTGTGGGAAATATGCTTCGCCACTAATTGCAGCTGTGCCGACTATGAATGGTGTGTGATAGAAAAAGTGAAGCATGTCGAGGCGATGTTTTAATGAAAGTATGAATGGATGAATGACTATTTAGCTGTAAAGCACTTTTCAGTATGTAGGAATACAGTCCATTTACCTTTCCGTTCGCACTGTGTTTTTTCGTCATTTAGTCAGCGCTTGTGTCATGTTGTTTTCAGATGTCGTTGAAATTCACCGGGTTGCCTTTCAAAAAGTATTTTGTACCTTGCCGGCAAGAGAGATACTGCATTTGGATTTGATATAAATGTTTTGTTGAAGACAGCATGATGTCCAGCGCACCACAGGTGAATGACACAACACCGGTCTGATCATTATATTTTTATCAACAAGCCTGTCTTATCAGACCAATACATCAGCCTCATATTTGCACAGTGTTGCCGCAGCCACGGAGCCTGCCGGTGAGAGATCAGGTCCACAGATCATCAATCAGACCAGGGTTGTGGATCTTCTTCACGTTTGCTCCAAGGTCACACTGCACCCTCTTGGAAAACTCTCCACTCTGGGACAGAGTCCTTGAGTTTTGTCCATTCATCATCGGTAACCCTGCAGCCGGCCAGCAGACAGGCCCATTCAGCCGTTCCCCCATGAAATGGCCCTGTATCTGCATCAAGTCTACGTTTAAGATAGACTCTTGGTACACTGTGCGACTTGGAGGGCACCACGTTGGGGGGAAGATGCCCCAGAAAACTCTGTGAGCACATCTCCAAGTCAGGAAGGGTATTGTTAACTCTCATGTACAGACAGTCACAGTTACAGGGTACACGCAAAGCTGCTTCCTGTCTCTCGCACCTGGTTTACAATAATGAAGCGTTTCCCTTGGGTTTTCCAAAGTTTTGAGAGAAGGCCGAAACAGCGGCGGGCCAGGAGAATAAATAGATTGCACTCTCATTCTCTCGCTAGCTCTGTAGGTAGAGATAGTCAGCACAGGATGTTTTCCACAAGGGCAATTAGGTAGTCCCAGTTTTTAAGTATCCGTGGACTGATTTCACTTGCATTGAGTGTGGCACCTAAACAAAGATGACAAATCGGTCATGACTCCTGCTCTCTCATGACAGAAGAGCTGTTCTTACCCGGCCTTGTGTTGTCGCGCACATTAATGAGAAGCTTCCTTTTACTGTGACTCCTCTGTGGGCATGTGTGTGTGCGTACACATTACCCCCCTGACGGAGCTCCGCCACAGGGACCATGCAGCTGCAGACAGTGCCTCCGCTGTGTCCAAACAGTGGACAACAGGCTCTCTATCCTTCACATAGTTACTAAGTAGCCTCTCATCTTCCTGGTTTCCTCCTCTCCCCTCTCTTCTTCAGTGGCCCCTCAGTCTGCAGCTGATATGTTGTTACCGAGGCATCACAAACTTTCTGCTCCGTTATTCCTTCCATTTTATTCTGTGACTCTTTATTCCTGCAGCTCATTCTGCAGCAATCTCTGTCTGTCCATCCCTTCGTCTCAGCCTCCTGTCGACTCTGATAATGAGTACACAGTTTTGCTTCCCTGCGCTCGGTTTTTTCTCCTGCAAGAAGCATGCTGCTTTGCTGTTGTGATAGGAGCTTAAATCCTCCAGCGTGGCCTGCCGGCACCGCCACAACTACCCACTGGGCCGGAATAAATCCAGGAGCCTACAGGCTCGCCCCAGAATGGACCCACGCCTCTGAAACCCAGCCCAGAACAAAGCCCTGCCCGCATCAATCCAGCAGCAATGAACCCAAAAGGCCTTCCTCCCTTGCCTGTGCGGCCCTCACAAAGGATGATTTCAGCTGCCTAATCAACTAGAAAAAAAACTTGTGCCCTCCTCCCAGTTCCTGCTACAACCACTTCCCCTCCTCCTCCTCCCCTAACACGCAAATTTCACATGCCAGTGATTTTGTTTTTCATCACATGAAGGGAGAGGGCGATTGCGTCCCACAACATTTTCTCCCAAGCATATTTGAAATGTCAACATCATTAAGACCAACTGTCAAATTTAGTGAGAGTGAAAGGGCCCCTACCAACCTAATGATTATAACGTCTTGCCGAGCCTTTAGCAGATCTGGGGAAATGGTTGGTTTTCTGTCAAAGCTCTACAGGCTTACATCCCCACCTGCACTTGTGGTAATGATCTCAGTGACAGACCCACTGACAATTACCTGACATTTTCATACATGCCCCTGGCTAGGTAAACACCCACATCCTTTTGATTCCTTGAAGATGCCTAACCAGTTTCTGGGCAAAGCAAACAGGCCCCACTGCCCTCTGGCGATCCCTGTCGTTAAAATTACCCCAAGCCCACGGGGTCTTGTGTTGCACCAGCAAAAAGCTAGAGGTCAGTCCTGAGTCAGGTGTCTAGTGGTCTTGTAAGCTCCTCAGAGAAACCCATATTCAATGCAATTAAACTATGAGTCGACAAGAGCCTAGAGATACGGTGAAGATTGAGTCAGATCAGTACTACAGAAATTGTTCGTCACTACATGCCAAATGTTTTGATTACGTTATACATTGTTGGTTGTTTTTCTTTCAAATTAAAATGGTGTGAAAAGTTTATATTTTCTGGCCCGATCAGCATTATTTTTCCAGCACTTCTGGAACAAACCTCGGCTACTTTCCATAGAGGAAAGTCTGTAGTACTTCCCCACAAGCGATAGTCACACCTCGATCTCCTCTATCCAGTGAGTGGCAGAGAGGTGGATCAGCAGCCATGTATTACCCAGACAGAGGCTGTAGGCTGTAGGCTGTATGACAGACAAAAGCAGCTTTACCAGGTGCACTGCAATGCTGAACTTTTCCACCCATCACCAGGAGGAGATGTTTGTGTCAACGCAAATTTCCGAATCGGTTTAACAACACATGGAATTGACTTAAACCCTGCCAACTCCCTCTGTGTTGTGTCTAATCGAACCGATCTGCGAACAGATAATGGGCAGAAATCATCCGACACTAGGCAGAATGTAAATACGCTGCAATGACATCATTACTAAATTAATTAACACACTGCAGTTCAACAGTTTGGCTTATCGACCACACACAGTCCTGACATGTACTTGGCCATGCCCTAGTCTTGTTTATGAATACTGCACTGATAATGGTCCAAAATGATGTGAAATTGCATATTTCCACATAATGCCCAAACTGCCCCCCCCCCAAACACACACACACACAGAAAGACACACACACACACCTAAGCCCTCCAGAAACCTAGGGGAAACAGCTGCAGTGGCAGTATTAGCAGTTATAGCAAAGGCAGTGATTATATTAGTTGTAGTGGTAGAAATTAAAGTGGCACTAAAAGCAGCAGCCGCTGTAGCAGATATAACACACTGTATATAGCAGTGATGATGATGGGGCTGGTTTGTCGTTCAAGCGTAACGTATAAAAAAAACTTTCAGTGAGACAAATGTGAGGGGAGAAAAAGATTTTACTCTCAACACTCCAAAGTGTACACATTTGCCTTTTTTTCCCCTTACCTAAGCATGTGTGTCTGTCTGCGTTTGTGTGATAGTGTGCACTTTCTCCCATGGCCACAGAGTAAGTTGTGTTGCAGGGCATTCTTACATCTGTGCTGCAGTAAGCAGTGCAGTATGTGGAGCAATTCAAGCGCGCCTCCAGCCCAATTAGGCACAAACAAATCAAGTTAATAAGGCAGGACACTGCTTAAGTAATGATTTACTGTAACCACACCAAAAACATACTGACCAGCCCAGGGATAACACTTCCCTCGCATAGCTGCCAACGTTTTCAATACCCCCCCATAGCCCAACCCCACCCACAGTGTGCCCAGTCAGCCAGCCAAACTAAACCTTCCTCTAGTTGCTCTCACTTCTTTGCCTCTACAGATTCACTCTGCTTTGTACTGTAATCCCTCTCAAGCGGATCTTAATTAAACACAGACAACACGTGAGGGTCAAAGACGTTGTCCATGCAGCAAGGACACGGAGGCCAGGGGAGACTCGTATTTGTGTCGGATTGTTCAACAGAGCTCGTTACTCAAGCTCTCTTCCTTTGTTTGTTGAAGTATAACAAAAAAAGAGATGTCACTTTTGACAGCATTCCTAATCTACCCCCTCCTCCTCCCGTGATGATTGCGCAGCCCCGCCCTGAAAGCACTCATGCGCGTACAGAGTGGGGACAAGGTACACACACACATGTAAGCACATTCACACACAAACACTTTGCCAAGTCAACTGTTCCTGTCCGTGGCTGCAGCCTCTAAAAGGAAGATGTGCCTGACGCCATTAGCATAAAGCAAGCACGGCTGTGAAACCCTTTCTGAAAAGTGCAGAACTCTCTCCTCCCTCCTGTTCTCTCCCCCTCTCTCCCTATCTCTCTCCCTCTCTCCCTCTCTCCCTCTGTGATTGGCAGGTTTAATTAACGACAGGTCTTCCGGTCTGGCAGAAAGTTGGTGACAGAGTGGCTGAGTGGAAGGGGGATGGGAGAGAAGGGAGAGATGGGGGGGGGGTGAAGAAGAGATATGAAAACAATACCTAGCCTACTTTTGTGTGCAATTAATTAGAGATGTCTGGGACTTGCTACAGAACCGCATGGGCGTGGCTGGACAGATTCAGGCAGAGGCAATTTATGTGCAAACCGTCCCTTAGGAATGACAATGACAAACTTGTCATACATTGTTCTACATATATGCATTCCTCTCCTCCACTGACCGGACCGGGGCGGCTGAAACCGCTCCCTGATCTTCAGTGCACTGAAGTGAATGTTACCTTTAGTGGCACCTGACCTCGGATTCAAATAGAAGCAGCAAAGAATCTGGATGTCAAGAAGGAAATTAGCATAACTAGAAATAAAAAATTACCTTATGGCAGCTGACTCAGGAAATTGTATTAACCTCTTGCAGCAGCCCCCCCCCCAGGTTTGATACTTGGTCCCAACCATTTCTTAATTTATAATGTTCGCTTAAAGCAACATCATCCATAACTACAGTATTTCTCTCACAGTTATGCTGACAACATCCCGCTCTACCTACATTTTTAGGCCCAGTAACTAGAATAAAATAGACCTGAGGACCCGACTCAAGGACACAGATATGTGGATGACGCTGTTATATTAATTCTGTCTTTTACACAGCAACTGATGTTACTTAATTAATTCATAGATTTAACATAGATTGATAGATTTTACACGTCATATTTTGTTAACCGGCAGTGGCAAATACTTCTGAATTTGCTATCTATGTTATATTAGGTATAATCGTCGGACATGAATGGAGTTTATGAGACTTCAGGGCTGACGTTTTTGAATTGAACAAAGCTGGGAAATCCCCTGGCTCCATCACATCCTCACACTCAAACAAATGGCTTCAAACTTCAATTTAAAATGCATGTTATGTATTGTCGCTGCACATTTTTATGTTTTTTTTACCTTTGGATATAACCATAAATTAGTGTTTTCTCTGCAGGTGTTGCTTATCTTCATATCTTGCGATTTTAATACTATTTTAAAGCAAATACTTTTAGAGTGGAAGTGTAAAATGGGGAGAGAATGGGAGAGGACTAAAACCTCCGTACGCCGGGCGGCCTCTATCAGGCCAGCTATATATTTTTACAGAATAATCAGACCAATATTGTTGTTACCTTTGTGCAATAATTCTGCCTGAATGTGGAATAAAACCACATTAAACTTACAACCAGTGGCAAATCGATTCTAAATCCTTTGTCAACAACTCCATCAGTAACCAATCTCCAACAGAACCAAAGCTCCTCCTGTGGCAGATCGTTTTCTTTAGTAATTTAAATCATTAACGTCAGCAAGGAGCCTCTTAATGAAACAAAAAATTAAAAAAAATAAAGATAATAAAGAAAGATCAACCAGTGCAGCTGTTTGAAGTAAAGCCTTCTGCTGCTCTCATCACTTTTCTAGGTCAATATACAGGAGGCTGTGTTTAAACCAACTCACAAACAACATATGTCAACTGTTGCCTCATGCAAGGGCAAACAAAGTAGATTTGTTTTTAATGTCTACCCACGTCATGTCTGCTTCATCCCTCTAGTGTCTGGGCCAGCGTCATCATCCTCTTGTGGCCTGTTAGTATTGTGTGTGGGCCCAGTGACCCCGGCCACAGCGCCATCTGCTCAGACTCCATTGATGCTAAGATTAGGGGTGTACAGGCCAGGAGGACGCAGGGACACACATGTTTGGTGGCCGATCTGGAGACGCCTCCCCCCCCCCACCCCCACCCCCAAGAGTCACTTTCACCCCGGCTCCGGTCTGCTAGATCAGACGATGGGGGGGTGAAAGGGTGGTGCGCAAAGTTGCAACACAGACGGTAAGCCAACCACCAGCTGATTTCCATGCTGTTTTTCCTGCAGCCCCCACCGATGTCATCAATAATCCCCCTGCCCCCTTCTTGTGCTCCACACACTCTTCTACCACTTCCCTCACTTCACTCTCTGCCTATTTTTCCTCCACCTCCGCCTGTGATGATGCGCCTACACTTGAGCGTCTTGCCTATTGAATCAATGATTCAGAGCCTCCTGTAGCGGCAAGCTTATAAAAACCACCAACTTATGCTAGAGGCAGAGGCAGTGCTACACCTCATAAAACAGAATGAGGATTTTGGAGCTGTATGATTCCAGTCATCCTCGGCTCGGTAATGCGTCCCCATGTGATTGCAACGATGCTGCACCTCACTCATTCTCATACAGGGAGCGATCCGTCAGCTCCTTGCTCATGAATGTAATCCTTTATGTTTATCAGAGGCCACGGGGCCACAATCCCCCGTACTCGCTACTGATATAGTTGACATTTGGAAGGCCAAAGCAGCAGATGCTAGCCCAGCTGATATTGCTTCTTATAACTTCCATAACACTGCTATCGTCTAGTGTCCCTGCCAAGGTGGCTCCTCCAAACAGAATGAAGGTAGAGCATTACAAAAATGTGAAATCCATTTTGAGTGAGTTAGAAATGATTGCTGAAAAGTCATTTCTAAAGAGAAGAAGGAGAAGGACAGATGGAGGAGGCAAGAGGGCCAAGATGGGGGGAGCAAGACATTAACCCTGCCGGGGTTAAAGGTTCGATTCCCAGCAGGAAACGCCAACACTACAAGTGTTGATTAATTTAGCTTGGAAACCTTTGAAAAGTCGGTCTCTTCCTGCAGCACAGTTCCTCCCAATCAGTGGAAGCTGCTGTCAGGGTCCCCGTGCAGCATCTGAACCCCCCTCCTCCCTTCCGACATTAGAACGGAGGGGAGCATGACCGACCATTTATGTGGTAACCTTCCAAAGCCAATAATCTGACAAGCATAACCATTTTCTGGCAGGTGTGTGGAGGTTAGGAAAGTATGCAGCTCTTTTCTTGTATTCTTTATACGGTACAACTTAATGCTTGACGAATGACAATGCACTGATCCTTTTTGCTCGATTTTTGTTGGCCCTCGACACTGATCTGAGCAGATCAGCCAACACGTGACCAGTCCCCAGTTTACTTCAAGTGTCTTGAACGCGTGTCTGTGCAAATAACCTCCTGCTGCGTTGTCTATGCGTAAAAGGCAAACTGTGGGTAAACTCCTCAGCCACTTCTCTGGATTTTTGTCTGTGGCATTTATTCAAATTGAAATTAAAGTAAGAGGAAGGGAAGACGGAGGTGCTGAGGATGTCCCGCAGTGACATCAGACACACAGGTGCTGCTGCTCATGCTGCATAACCCTCCCCTGCTGTGCACAGGAGGGTCACTGGTAACCTTGACAGGGGTGAACAGGCTCTGCTGCAGTGCCCTTGTTCACTCCGTTGAGGGACGTGTCAGATTATTTCATAATTTAACTTTTTTTTCCCTCAACTTTCCCTTCAACTTTTAATATCTCTCGTGTGCCACAGGGACACTTGGAGGCCCACAGGTTTGATAACTTTAAACGCCTACTTTTAAAACGTAATATCTACAGCTACCCTGGGACTTCCACACCCAGGGTCTTGCTCCATATCACTATTTTCTTTCCTTTTTTTTTACCTTATAAAAATGAGGGGAAGGATAAAAGTAGGAGTTTGTAGTTTGGCAGTTAATCTAACTTGACTTTATCAGCACTGTGGTGTTCTACATTAATGACACGGGGGAGTAAACATGTGAGCCCCAAGAGGGGAACTCTGGGAGATAAAGAGTTGAGGAGGAGGAGGAAGCAGAGCTGCAAAGCTTTTGGCTTGATGCAGTTATTTTGCCCTAGAAGCTGCATTGAGGAAAGGATGCGAGAGAGATGCTGTTCCCGCAGTTTGGCCACAGATGTCATCTCAATCTAAAGTGACACTTGCTGAAAGCACCGCCACAAAACCATCCTGGGGCAGGACTCTGACCCCCGTCCGCTGAATCTACTGCTCTGCCATCTAACACTGCAGCGATAACCGAGCAACAGTTTCCTCTGCGCTGCCGTCAACCCGCATCAGTAGTGACAGGTCTGACCACAGGTTCCATGGCCTAGGAACAGCCTGGACAATTGATTCAACAGCCCAGTGTAAACAAATCGTCGGCAGAAGCGACGGAGGAATATTCATGAAGATTATTCATGGTTGGCTGTCAGCGGCGGTGACAAATCTGAGAGGCAACGGCGGCAGCAGCAGAGTCTGACGGAGAGCAGGACTGGACTCAATGGACAAGCAGCCGTCACTGCAGAATAGGGATGGGACTTTACAGGAGTTTTCATGTTTGAATATTCATAACGTTATTGAACAATTAATTGAATATTCGCTATGACCTTATGGACCCCCTCTCAGCCCATGACTGACCGACTTAGACCAATGGTAAGAGACAACACGTATGGAGAGCGTTGGGGGGGGGACCTCGAGCAGAGCGAGGTTGCAGAGAGGAGATGGCAGTGCAGTGTGGGAGCCAGTGAGAAGTTTAAAAAACAAACTGAAAAGCTGTAAGTCGCGAAGAACCGGAGGACGGCTGGCGAGTCTTAACGAGAAGTCGGAGTCCACGGTGAACAGTGAGATACCGGAAGATGTTGTTCTCATAATGCGCGGGACTAGAACGATATTCATTAGGGTTGGATTTTTATTCGAATAATTCTTAATGAACGAATATTCGAATATCGATTATTCATTACCAACCCTACTGCAGAACAGTCATGCTCCTCCATATCTCTCCTCTGTGTCCAACCCATCATTAATACGAGGACACAGACATAGCTACAGCCAGCAGGAGTCTACATCATCAGTCTCACCTGCCATTCCACACAACACATTGGCCCAGTGCTGAGAGCAGAGATTTCAATAGCACAGGGTGAATTACCCTTGAAAGGGAGGATCCTCCTTAAAACGCTGTTATCTATCATCAGCGTGTGATGTTGAGTGCATTCCTGGGCGCCAAAGTACTTTTCTGTTGTACCCACTTTCCCTGCTGTCTCCACTCCTACCAACTATGGTTAGTGCCGATGTGATAGTTTAGGTTTAGCTGCAAATACCAGAATTGGACATTTTTAAATCTCACACTTAAATGTGATAAGACAAGCAGCTGTACAAGAACTTTTCCAAAATGAAACACATTCTGCAACTGACTCAAAGAAAAAGTTCCTAATCAGATATTCAAAGACAATTTTCAGAAGCTGACAATTTAATACTGAGTACTGAATAATTTAGCCAATATCCCTGAGAAAGGACATTAACTTCTAGACCTGGTCTATGTTCCATTACAGGCTAACACTTTATAATAACTGTTAATAGTCTTTTGGAGATGGTACAAATCAATGCAATTTCTACTATTTATACAAACTGTGCAAGATGTTTCAATAAGCATCAGTCGAATACTTGATTAATTGATCTGTTGATTGACCGAAATCCTTCAAGTACTTTTCCAGGTATAAATATTCCAAGCATCAACCATGAGGACATTCTGAGTTTCTTTGTCTTATAATTTTGCTATTAGGACAAATAGAGGACGTCATGAAACCAACTTGCACTTTACCCCAATGATTAATCAAGAGAATAATCAGGATATTAATAAATTATCAAGATAAACACTAGCGGTGGCACCAATTTCCCTGATATTGAAACTACATATGATATCCTATAATGCAATAGGACCCAGGGGTTCAGACTTCACTTTGCACTGAGTAGGGATTATTACTCTCATTCTTTGTACTGTAAAGCACTTTGAGCAGTCATCAAGACCAGAAAAGTACTTTTTAAATACAGAACATTTACCATTTGTTTAAATAAAGATTTATCTTGAGTTTCCGAGAATATCTCCCAGATTTTCAGTATGTCTAAATGTGTGACATTAATATTTTAAATCATTGAAATTATGATGCATGTCTTAAATGACGGTGTCTAATGAGATCAACATGGTAATTGTCTCCAACTCTGTATTCTTGCGGAGAGTGAAGTGTCCACAAAAGGTACACAGCAGGTTGTGTGTACCTGTTGTGTGTACCTCAATAGCCTAAGTGCTCTTTAACCAACACCGACAAAGCTACAAAGGAACAGCACAACACAGCCAGCTTTCACCCAACACCGTTCAAGTGTTTTTAAAATAAATGTCTTCAAGGTCCTTTGGATTTGACAAGATAAGCGTTCAAGCCGAGTTGATGATATTTTCTTTCTTGAGCTGTTTGCGGAATTAAGAGATGCTGTGTTTTCAGACACAGATATTGTTGTCACTGCACTGCGGTCGGGTAACGACACCTCTTCTGTCAAAGCATCATACTCGCACCCTCAGCGCTCCGTGGACAATTTGAGTCTTGATCTCTAGCATAGGCTGAGCACTTAAAGTGAAGAAGAGAGAGGGTGGAGGCGTGCAAAGAAGAAGCCTTTCCAAAGGAATTTCTTACAAGCTCCCTGATTTGGGGTTGAAATGCTTTTGATGGTTTGATGTTATGCTTTTCAGTAGGGCCGGTCTCTGAGATTGTAGAAAACATAGAATTAGCAGTACTCTGCGTACCTGCACCTGCAGCAGACAGCAAATTGCTAAATCCAAATTCCACCAGCAACTGATTCTCAAGCGGCTGTGGGATTCACGCTACATGAATTTATCCCCCTCGACTATTTCACTGATTTCATGAAACGTTCAATCCTGCAGATCATTATATAGCTTGCTGAAATAAAAACTGCAAGCTGTATAGAGTAAGCAACAGCAATCACACACCCAAGCTATTTCCTTGTAAGTAAAGAAAAGTGAAAAACCAGCCCAGGCGTTCAGCAACACGTGAGGAATGTCTAAAACTGAGCAAATTAAATGTATTGTCTAAACCTTGTTTAGCGATCAGCCTGGCAGGCAGAGCGGCGCCTGCTGGCACACCTCCATCTGTTCAATAATGATTTGCTGTCGATGGGGGAAAAACAACACGTTCCTAACACCTGGAGAGGCAGTACCGGTGCTGCCGCTCTCCTCCAAGATGCCTCGTGGGTCCGGGCCGAGACGCCACAGTGCTGTCAGCTCCATTTGCACCGCAGAGTGGTGACAGGCACGTGCACGCGGCAGCACAGCCCTGGTAGATAACTGTCACAGGCATGGTGCATGAGGAGATAACCTTTGGAGGGGCGGTGTGACAGCTACCGCCATCAATGACCGCCGTTTGGCTTCAGGCCCCTGCTGAACAATGAGCTGGATTCAATAATCAAGATAATCAAAGGAAACATATCAGTGTTGGGCATCTGACATTACTTTGTCAATAACTCAAAAAGAAAAGTAGTTGGGTATGTGGCTTCATTTTAATTGCAAAGCCCAGATCAGCTCCAGAGACGTCTGCAGACGGTTTATGCAACAACAGCTGGACGGGATTAAAGGACAACACACACAAAAACATATACACACACACACACACACAAACACACGCACACAGTAACTGAAATAGGACAACAATACTAAGATGAGTGATCAAAGAAATCAAATAAAATTGTAATTAATTATTATATTATATTGCTAAAGTTATCAAATTAAAAGCACAAATGTACATTGTGTTTAACTGGCACGTTCATGAATGAGGAGAATTTCCACCTTTGTTTATTTGCTTGTGTCATGTTTTATTTAAAATTGTTAAAAACAACACTTTCAATCGACTCTCTGCTTTGAGAACTGGTAAAATACATTTTCCTTTGAATTCTGCATTGCTGTTAAACTTTTGATTTATCTTCCGCGTGGCTAATGTTTTCTTCTTCCGCCTCACTCTGCCTCTTCCTGTCAAAAGTCAAAGTGTTTTTGGAAGACTGATCTTGTACTCTGCAGCGGTTACAGAAATGTAACCAATCAATGTGAATGAGGGTTGACTAGTTAACTCTGCCCATCATACACTTGACCATTAGCTCCTCTGTAAACTTGCAGATATCAGAGCTGTATGATAATCGTGTAAAAACACTTCCAAACAATGGATTTAATTCCATTTCTTAACATATCCGACAGATTTTGTGTCACTCAGAAACAGCTCACATGATGAAGATGTTTAAATTTATCTTACTCTTTAAACTCCATAGACAGAGAAGATGAAACATTGGAACATTCATGAAAATTAGAAGGTACAGTTTTGTCCGTTAGGTTAAAAAATTATGTTGCATCATCCAAAAAAGATTGTTTCAACTTTGTACTGTTCACAATTTTACACCCAGCTCTAGCATTGTAGTCACAGCATCTGTTATTGTAGCTTCTCTTGTGGTGTTATGCATTTGTATACATTTATAAATTCATTTTTAAACTAGACTATCAGTTCGAATAAGTATCTGTAGTTTTCTGAACAAAGACAAAGATATCACAGCTGCTATTTATTTCAAACTTGAATTTTTTTTCCTCTATTGGTGAAACAGCAAACATGACGCCTGAGGATCCCAAAGTCAAAATAATGCTACTTAATAAAATACAAAGTCATTGTGACACTTAATGCATTCCTGCACAGACCTGTTGACAACTGATGATTACTTAAGTAGACTAGATGTAAGGACAGATGGAGCAGAAGGAGCTGGAATTCAGCCTAGAAAGATACAATAAAATCTGCTGGAGGCGACATCGCTTTGCACCAGCTCCAGTCTGATGGAGAAAATTGACTTCAGTGGCACAACAGCCGCCAACGTCTCTCCCTCAATAAAAAGAGGAAATCATTTTGAGATAAATAGAAGTAATCTTACTGCAGAGGAGCCCAAAAATCTGGGATGGTGTCTCGCTTCACAATAAAGTGGTCTCAGACCCCAATACAAATAAATATATAAAGACACTGATATTTGCAAAGTCTTTTCCGTGACTTCTACCATGACGATTCCAAGTAAAACATAAATTCTGTTCAACTTTTCTAGAGGAAATTCAGGCCAATTTGTCTCTAATTCACTGCACAAGACAATCCAGATGTTCAGCTGAGATTTATCTGGTAAGGTGAGGGTTCACAGATCCAGACTTAACTCTTAAAGACTCACCAGGACCATCCTATTTTCAGAATTAACTTTTTTTGCTAAACAAGTGTTCAGGCTGACTTTTAAAATCGCTGAAGAACAACCCACACTTTTTCCTACCCAGGCTTGTTTATCCTTCACCTTTTGAGTTGTCCGACTACAAAGTAAACAAATCTCACAGCAAGTCGCTGCAGCAGTGTTTTCCATTATGTTTACATCATGATATGGTGCATTGCTCCCCGATTGCTCACTCTGGCACAATAGTCTTAGAAATAACATCCTGTTGTGCGAGATGCACCATTATTTTCTAATCCTGAAGTGCGTGCACGTTTACGCTTCGAGAGGAGAACATCTGTGAAGTTTCTCCTGATGTGCGTGATGCAACACGACTGCAAAATCAGTTGGGACTTTAAAACTTTCTTTCAGCCTGAGCCCAGTTTTAGCCACACTGTCAGGAACACTCTCAGAGACAGACACAATGACTGTCAACTGCCACCAGAGGCAATTACAAACTTTCAAAAGCCATCAAAGTGGTAGAATATATGAAAGGAAAGGCTTTATTGACTTTCACCTCAGCCGGCCTGGTTTGCTCTCATTGGCAATGTCGGTCATGCTGCTTTTATTGATTGAATGTGTCCACACATTTGATGCTTGGCCATTTAATAGTCTATCTAAACTGAAGAAACACAGGCTCGTGTAGAGGGATTGTTAAATGCAATCTTTATCGCAGAAGGTGCAAAGATAAATATGGGCTGTACTTCATCATTTCAAATCGGTAATTTTGATCCATTTCAAGCTTAATTGCCTCAATTTTTCTTCAGCCAAACAGACAATTAAAGCAGGACTCTTTGGTCCGTTGCTCCTGATACTCAGCCGCACGGCTCTGAGGGCTTGTAAGTGTCTGATAAACGATCTGACCTGGTGATACATTTTTGTGATTTTTCTTCTCCTATGAAAATGGATGTCGCAATAACCTTGTTCCTTTGCCATCTCATTGTCAAGAGCTATAATTGCAGAGTGTAGACGTGTTCTTGAACAGCGTGTAGCCATTATGCAATCTGCCGTTGTTCTATTAAAGAATCTTGTGTTATTTCCTCCAGAACAACCACATTTCATCATTACATTTTGTGTGAGCATACGCTCCATTTTCCCCATTTGCAGCCTCCATTTGCCCTCGGAGAGCAGCGTGTGTGTGTGTGTGTGTGTGTGTGTGTGTGTGTGTGTGTGTGTGTGTGTGTGTGTGTGTGTGTGTGTGTGTGTGTGTGTGTGTGTGTTGTTGTGTTGTGTTGTGTTTGTGTGGGGCGACTTTTCATTGGATTAACACTGAGCCAAATCCACACCGCGGACCCTCTCTAACTTCCTCGCAGAAGCCCATGAAAGCCCACCTTTTTGTGACGGTGCCCATTTCAGTGTGGTCTCTTCAAACTCACCTCCTCTCTGACCTCCTGGTTGGGATTGTCTGGAGCTGCGTGTCGGGCAATGGGGTTTGCTCACATGGTTTCATTTCAAGATTGAATTAGCCTCGGAGGAGCCCCTCGCTAACAGGGGACAGGTGCACTTAAACAACATGCCAGGTTTCACCTCGGCAGTCACACATTCTGTAGGTGAAACCATGGAGCTGAGGAACAGAGACCTGCTCGTTCATCCACACACAGGCCCTTCCCTTTGCTACTGGAGCAGTTGCTTGAATACAACAGAAGTACACCGCGAGGGCGCAACTGCATTTTCCTCATGTTTATTTCAAAATTAAAGCTGCTTGACAGTGACACCACACAAAATGCAGCAAAAGGCAACTGTTTACACTTCAACGCCCTCAGATCCTGTCGCACGATGTCAAAAACCTGCAAGGCACACGCTTTGATCAGTTTTTACCTAGAGCGAGAGCTGTGTACTAGAAACCTGCATACTTTTCAACTGCCAGGCAAAATGTGTCTGAAGCACGCAGTGGTACAACACCCAACAGGTGATGTGATACACATCAAAACAAACGCACACCTACTGTTTCATATCCAAGCCCAACAAGGGCTCACCGCTCGTCAGGGAGCACCATGGAGGTTTATCCAACCATCCACATGTGGTGACTCTTTCAAAACAAACTGTTCACCTTGATGCCTTCCAACTGTGGCTGACCAGAGCTTTGTATTTATCAAAAGCATCATCATATTTGCACATTTTAACCAGAGGGTCAGCGGATAGATACTGAACCCCGAATCACCCCTGCTGGTTGTGTTCTTCTCACACAAGTGCTGCAAATAGATGCACCGTATGAACGTGTTTGTGAATTGGTGAATGGCATAAATCCTGTAAAGCGCTATACATTGGCACATGATTTGTTTAAACCAATTCCAACGTTGTTCATCCCTCCCAGGGTGTAATCTTTATATTTCCTCCTGCATGAAAAGCCATCAGGCAAGTTTGTCCACCTGACACTGCAGCGCTCGGCTGGGTTTTTGGTAGACAGCCAGCAGGGGCCTCCCCGGGTCGGTTATCACTGGAGAGGGAGCTGGTGCTGACAGCATTATCTTATCTGTGTTACCATATAGTGAAGGAACTGAAATACTTATACAACACTGTTCTGAATGGGTAAGCAGCCACTCTTTGCTCCCTATCGTTCTCCTCCTCTATTATTAAGTAGCTTAGTTTACGTAGACAAAGAATTTTACGAAGCTCCCTCTGCTGGATTACAGGGTAAACTGCTTCAAATGGTCCCTTATAGACTGCACATTTTGACACTGAACAAGTCATTACAGTTTGAAATGTGTAATGTTTTCCTGGGCTCAAATAATGGCAGCACAATTAATTAATTAGTGTAAATGCAAGAAATGACTGTGCATGTCCCTTTTTAATTAAGAGGCAATGTCAAAAATGATTTGGCTTCAGCTTCTCAAGTGGGAAAAACATTTTATTTGCTTATTCTTCTATGACAGTAAAGTGAATGTCGTCTGAACAGTTAGTGGGACGAAACAAGACATCTGTAATTTGTGTGTTTTTTTCATTTTATTTCAGACCAACTGTGAAATCTGAAAACTCCCTGATAATGACAACAATCCTTTGATGAAGATACAAATTTGAAACTGTCAAAGAAAAGCAGAAATGTGTGGAGATGAGTCTCAAATCAGAAATATTCATAAATAAAACATGACAACTGACGATTTGATACCACCGCACATTCCAGCTCGACGCCAGGAACAATATTAGGAGCAGCTTCATCTGTTCCTTCTGTGTCCGTTATGGACAACAGAATTCATTTCCAACAAACAACCTGAATTAAAGCCAAATGGTGATGAGACGTCCTCCTGTGTTGTTGTCTGTGAGCTCATTAGACAGTTGGCCTGTTGCATTAAATCTTGCCTTCAGGACCAGTTTGATCCTGGAGAGCAGGGAGTGGTTCTCCGCGCGTCTGTTCGAGCAACTGCTTCTGGTGGCTGT
Source organism: Pseudopleuronectes americanus (assembly GCA_038501795.1). Classification (NCBI taxonomy): domain Eukaryota; kingdom Metazoa; phylum Chordata; class Actinopteri; order Pleuronectiformes; family Pleuronectidae; genus Pseudopleuronectes; species Pseudopleuronectes americanus. The sequence goes on from CM076731.1 coordinate 17,378,538, forward strand.
GTAACCGACACCCTGGAAACCAGTATGTATATATATCAGAGCTCCAACGCACACATGCTCCCTCGCAGAGCGTTCCTGGAATAAACCAGCTGGCCCTTTCACTTGAGACCAACTTGACAGGGTGTGACCTCTGGGACATCTCTTTCTTGTAAACTGTATTTCCCCCCCCAAAAAAAGGCTTTTAGAGAAATCTTCAGAAACTGCTTCAACCGTTCAAATGTTGAACAGGCAAAGAGACGGGGATTTGAACTCGGATAGACTCTGTGGATTTCAGGTGTCACAACTTCACCTGCACACACACACACAAACACACACACACAATGTTTGCATCAGCTGCCTGTGCCGATATGTGGGGCACTACACTTAGATTACTAATTCATCCCCGCTGCATTGCTCTGTTGCGGTGGAAAACACACACGCCTCCTGATTTGTTCACCCCCGAAAGTTTTTTCTCTCCCAGAGGGCTCTGCTCGCGCACCGAGCCAAATTACCCCCCCTGCTCCACAAACACTATTATGCTAAATGCTCCATCAAGTCTTATTAACACGCAGCCCCGTGTGCGGCTCGTTTCCTGTGCGTCAGCAATACAAATTAAATTTGGAAAAAGAAAGAATATCCAAAAGAGGGATGGCTTCATTACCCGGGTGGGATTTACACGGTGTGGGATGTTGTGTGGACATGACAGTTGAGAGAGATAGAGAGACATAGAGGGAGAATGGAGAGAGGTCCTGTCTGATAACTCTGCAGAGGAGATCTTTCCAAACACAACAGACACGGTTCTGTGACCGGGAGTCGAGGACGTATTTCACGTTTCCCTGCGCGTAAAAGGGCACAAAGTTGGCACCGCTGAATGAGCCAGACGCAACTTCTGAAGTTGAGGAAACAGGGAGATGAGGAGATGCGACCACGACTCCAACACATAAGACAAGTCAAGACAAGCGGGTCGATCAACTTTACATCAGAAACTTTGCACCGGGAGCTTTACAGGTGCGAAGAGCTTGTTTCAAACCCACGTCTAAAACATGTCTGATTCCCTTCGCTTACCTGTTGGTCCCTCCATGCTGTCTGCGTAGATCCCGACGGCCAGCATCAGTAGCAATGCAGCTGGACACATGTTGGCGGAAAGAAGAGTTAAAGTCCAGCTGGTTTTTGTCACAGGGAGAAAATCCTAGAGGAAACTCCAGCAGCAGCAGCAGCAGCGGCGGGATGAGGGTGAACACTGGAGAGAAGTTGTGCGCTCAGCTCCATTCAAGCAGCGGCTCCCTCCACCGCCCGCACAGGGAGCATCTGAGCTGCAGCGATTCAAACTGGAGCCCCTCGTTCCTCTAACGGCTCCGGTACTTCTTTTCTCTTTTTGTTATGCGCTCACAAGCGAGCAAGTGGGACGCGGGACTGCGAGCCTGCGGCGCCTCCATGTGGCGAGGAGGGGGGGATCCAGCACTCGTACACCAAACCCTACACCCACAGTCTGCGGGTTCTACAGAGGCAACATTACAAGACAGTGGCTCGACTGTCAAACGTGTGATGCAGCTGTAGCCATGAAAAACAGAAAAAGCTGTAGGTGGCATATAACACCAACAACAATATTAATAATGTATTTAACCCTAACCCTAACTTTATTAATGGGGCACAATTCACCACAAAGTGCTACAACACGATGTCAAATTGGTAAAATATAGAAGGTAATAATAATAATAATAATAATAATAATAATAATAATAATAACCAAAACACAAAGTACAAAGTGCTTCTCAAAAAGAAAACAAATGGTTAAAATACAGAAGCAAAAGCATACTGTACTTTATAAAAAAATGATGATAATAATACCAACAACAATGCTACTACTAAAAATAATAATAATAATACAATTAATAATAGCTTTGTTTAAACAGCACTTTTCAACACAATGTACAAAGTGCTACACAACAAGAAAACAAATGGTTAAAATACAGACCGATAAGAATTTTAATAAGAATGATAGTAGTAGAGATAAAAGACCAATAAGAGCCTTGCGAAAAATATATCTCCTTATTTCTCTCTTATTTCAACAAGCAAGTGATTCCTGAGTCTTGATGCCCTCATGCCAAACGTTCTATGAAAAAACTATTTCAGAATATTGCTCAAGCTTCCAAGATGGACCAGTGCGAGTCACATCTTTGTGGCTATAGCAACGTCCATACCTTTCATGCACTGCTGAGGAATTTTATACATAATTTTATGTTTCAATTAGCTGACTAAAAAACTGGATCATAACTGAGTAACATCACTTGTTTTGAAAGATTAGAGCAAAAGTCTGAAGTGTTTTTAATCCCCGTGTACTTGTAAAGTGTTATGATGCATTCTATATATTTTTGTGCTGTATTTATTTATTTTCATTGTATTTGTTATACTGATATGGACCTACAAGTCTGAAGTACAGCTGAACTACCTTATTAGATATACAGCAGATCAGCACACTGTCATCAGAGGGGACATCCTCCCTCCGTTTTCCCTTTAAGTGCCATTTTGGCTCCTGAACAGTCCCCCCCCTGCTTGGCTGTGATGCTCCATTAGTCTATTATTTTGAAAAATCACCAGATTAAATCCTGACTCACCTCTTCTGAGGTATTTATCAAGCAACACCTTGCCAAACGCAACCACATCAGTGTCCTTGCTTAATGGCATTTTTTTAAATATATGAATCTAATATTCACTCTGACTGTTTCCAGCTTTCAACAATCTGATTTGTGAGGGAAACAATACGAGTGTGGGTTTGAGCAGCTGAAAAGATGAAACGCCTGCGGCAAAGCTGGCCCTTCTGCCAGCTGCTGCATAGCTGCTCTGCAGACCACCCTGACCTCTGACCTTTCCTCTGGGTCGGTTTCGGATTCATGTTAGTTCAGCAGGTTGTTTTACTGCGATGAAGTTTGGGGTCTTAATGGTGATATGGACAAGCTTCAAGAGGCAAAATATCTCCTCCTGCCATACTGCAGTCATCCAAATCCCCCGACTGAACTCACATTTGTCTTATTCTATGACATTGTAGGGACAACGCATAGAGTGTGGCAGCCAATACAAGATAGCTTCGTAAATATGTACCCCAAAGAAGAAATTTACTCAAGTGTTAGGCCAGTTACAAATATGCTAATGTTTTAATGGCAAAGTTCATTTCCAATCATTGCAAGTCAGGGTCATATAAGCTCCAAGTTGTCCATTGCTGTGAATGACTGTAGAGCCGCTTTCAGACATGTCCTGCAGGGGAACTCTTGAGATTGGATCTGGACTTTCTCCACAGTTTTCCTTTCCTTTCTGTTGTGTTAGAAGCGTCAACAGCAGCCCTGTTTACTCGCTGTGAATCCAGTGGAGGATCTCATTTTACATTGGCTCCTCTGGACTTACTGTGGACTTTACACTTGCGCGGCCAGAGAAGGTCTGCAGAAACTCCAGAGGCTCTCACTCCTACATTTGCGTCCACTCACGCACCTCCTCTGGAGGACGTCCCGAGGAGTTCAGTGCATGTCTGAAAGCAGCTTAAAATCGCACTGGTATATGTGGGCGATCTCATGGCCATCGTCAGCTGGGTTGGCTCAAGCTCCCCCCCGTGACCCTCAAAGCATAATCAGTAAAGACAATGGATGGATAGAGATTTACAGTTAGGTCCATAAATATTTGGACATTGACAACATTTTCATCATTTTGGCTCTGTACACCACCACAATGGATTTTGAATGAAACAATCAAGATGTACTTTAAGTGCAGACTTTCGGCTTTAATTTGAGGGTATTTACATCCAAATCAGGTGAACGGTGTAGGAATTAGAACACATTTTATATGTGGCACCCCCCTTTTTAAGGGACCAAAAGTAATTGGACAATTGGCTGCCCAGCTGTTCCATGGCCAGGTGTGTGTTATTCCCTCGTTATTTCATTGCCAAGGAGCAGATAAAAGGTCCAGAGTTCATTTCAAGTGAGGTATTTGTGTTTGGAATCTGTTGCTGTCAACTCTTATTATGAAGTCCAAAGAGCTGTCGCTATCAGTGAAGCAAGCCATCATTAGGCTGAAAAATCAAAACAAATCCATCAGAGAGATAGCAAAAACATTAGGTTTGGCCAAATCAACTGTTTGGTACATTCTTAAAAAGAAAGAACGCACTGGTGAGCTCAGCAACACCAAAAGACCCGGAAGACCACGGAAAACAACTGTGGTGGATGACAGAATAATTATTTCCCTGGTGAAGAAAAACCCCTTCACAACAGTTGGCCAGATCAAGAACACTCTCCAGGAGGTAGGTGTGTCAAAGTCAAAGTCAACAATCAAGAGAAGACTTCACCAGAGTAAATACAGAGGGTTCACCGCAAGATGTAAACCATTGGTGAGCCTCAAAAACAGGAAGACCCGATTAGAGTTTGCCAAAAAACATCTAAAAGAGCCTGTACAGTTCTGGAACAACATCCTATGGACAGATGAGACAAAGATCAACTTGTACCAGAATGATGGGAAGAGAAGAGTATGGAGAAGGGAAGGAACTGCTCAGGATCCAAAGCATACCACCTCATCAGTGAAGCATGGTGGAGGTAGTGTTATGGCGTGGGCATGTATGGCTGCCAATGGAACTGGTTCCCTTGTATTTATTGATGATGTGACTGCCGACAAAAGCAGTAGGATGAATTCTGAAGTGTTTCGGGAAATATTATCTGCTCACATTCAGCCAAATGCTTCAGAACTCATTGGACGTCGCTTCACAGTGCAGATGGACAATGACCCAAAGCATACTGCGAAAGCAACCAAAGAGTTTTTTAAGGCAAAGAAGTGGAATGTTCTGCAATGGCCAAGTCAATCACCTGACCTGAATCCAATTGAGCATGCATTTCACTTGCTGAAGACAAAACTGAAGGGAAAACGCCCCAAGAACAAGCAGGGAACTGAAGAAAGTTGCAGTAGAGGCCTGGCAGAGTATCACCAGGGACGAAACCCAGCGTCTGGTGATGTCTATGGGTTCCAGACTTCAGGCTGTCATTGACTGCAAAGGATTTGCAACCAAGTATTAAAAGTGACAATTACATTTATGATTATGTTAGTTTGTCCAATTACTTTTGGTCCCTTAAAAAGGGGGTGCCACATATAAAATGTGTTGTAATTCCTACACCGTTCACCTGATTTGGATGTAAATACCATCAAATTAAAGCTGAAATTCTGCGCTTAATGCACATCTTGATTGTTTCATTTCAAATCCATTGTCGTGGTTTACAGAGCCAAAATTATGAAAATTGTGTCAATGTCCAAATATTTATGGACCTCACTGTATATTACTGATCGTTTACAACTTTTCTCAAACATCCTGTTCTTGTAAAATGCTGAATTCTTTCACCCACTCCAAAGCTGTGAAACTCTCCATATATGAAAACATAGAAAAAAAAGTCAATCTTGAGTTCAACTCAGAAGAACCCACTGAAAGCCCCCCGGGCAAAGTAGATGCTCTGTATATAAATTAATCCACTGTGTTTGGATTATGGATATATTGGTTCTACTGGTCACTTCCTGCTTCTGGGATGGAATATGTGTGTTTTGCCTGCCCCCGCTCTGTGGGCTTCTCCTCACAGGGTACGCTGCTGGCTGCACCGGTTGTTTTCCATTCTGCAGTCATCCACTCGGCTGCTGCACTATTTATTTAAATATGTTTATATTTAAGCTCATCATCGATCACCACCATCTTGGCAAAACATCATCTTATCAAGTGGTATTTACACTATCGGCTGATCTCTGGCTTGGAAATCCATCTTGCCTGAAAGTTTGACTTTTTGTAACCTGTCTGTCTGTGTCCTTATTGTGTTTGTCTCTCCGATGCCTTCAGGATCACTCACTGCCGTCTCTTAGCGTCACACTCCTCAGCAACACTGTCTCCTGGGCTCTTACTAACCCATTACCTGGAAATCACACTCTCAACCCTGGGACCTGTGGAATCCTTCACCTCTCCCTTGTTTGATAAACAATATTATTTTCAGGCAAAACAATGGGCTTTTTGAGGGCTTTAACATGATCAAATCGTTACCAAAGTTTGCAGAAAATTAGAGAGGGTTAAACATCTATGTATTTTGGAGTATTTAGAAATGGGCTTGGCAAAATGGCTCAACAGCGCCACCTGGAACGCAGCCCTTAGGTTCGCCCTTGACCCGTTTAAACCAAAATCGATACACAGGTGTATCATGATCAAAAAACAAAAAAGACTCAAGGAGCAATATGAAAAACGCAACAGGAAGCCTACCATTTTGGATCTAGTTCACATTCTCTGCACAAAACACTGCACTCTGTATCTGTGTATACGTGCAAACAGGATCCAAATGCTGTTTCAACACTAATTGTATCAATCAGATATAAATGGATGAATGACTTTTTTCCATTGCATGGAAAATACATTTTGCAGACCATATAACACTAATTGGAGAGGTAATAAAACAAGTGAGTGAATTAATAAAGCAAGGTAGGTCATTATCTGCTTTTTATGAGTTACTGCAAATTTTTTATAATTAGCAGTAATATATCAATACTAATTGGTGATATTAAAACGGACAACGGGCGCTGCCTATAACTTACCTTAAATATATGAGGAAATAGTTTACAGTGCACAACATTATCATAGCCTTAGGTGTTAATGTGATACCACATTAACAACCCATTGAACATTTCATCAAAACCAACAAATATTAACCAAATAAAATAAGATCCTAATAGTGAAAAGTCCTGATGTTAGTTTGCACAGGTTGTGTCTTTGTTCAGTGTAGTAGGAGGGAAAGAGCTGCCAGGTTTAAAGGAGGGCTTTATACAGCTTCCTGGAAGCCCCAGTGGAAGGCTCTTCAGGTAGCGGTGGTTTCAGGTAAGGCCTGAAGCTTTATTTATAATTCTGCTTTAAGGAGCTAACCCGTACATGTTCTGGTATGAGGCTCCGGGGGTTCAGCACAAGCTTCGCCATTCCTGGCATGCGCCTCCTGAAAAGTGCAACATGCATGTGTGTAGCCCATTACTCTGCATCGTGAGGGGAAGAGAGTAAACTCAGTCACAGTGAAAGTGTGATGCACCCTGATCATGCACAATGCTGTGTGTGTAGCTCTGCTGCGGATTTATTAACGAGTGAAACCCAAGGCTAAGCCATAAATCAAACTCTATGCTACAGGCTACACTTATTAACACATTTTATTGACTATAAATCCAGGTCAACATGGAGATTTAACACAGCCTTGATCAGAACGATGTAAAACAGGCATAAACAACTATAAAATTCTGGTGTGATTTGCAGCCACAAATATATAACAAACATGAGATCTGACTTTTTGGTCTTGAAGAACTTGAAACGAACATGACCTACTGCTTGTGGTATTGATTTGGACTCTGTTGCACCAGTCCTGAGCTCCGGCAGTTAGAATGGCTGACTAGTGGTGTAATGACCCAGCCTGTGTGAGATACTTCCATCCCATGGGCCTCAATTCTCTATAAAGGCTCATCCCGAATTGACAAGAGTTTGGGAGTTGGTGAATGTGGAGCTCAACACATAACCTGATATGGTCACAGAGGCTTTTTAGTTCCAACATTATCAACACACTGCAGGGTGAAGTGTGGCCAACTCTTTCCTATACCTGTTAAATTTGTGTAGTGGCCCGAATCCACTTGGCGGTGCTTTCAGATGGCATCGAGCCATCCTGCTGCTCGCTACTGGACTACTGGCTGCTTCAGAGACAGGAGGAGCTGGATCAAGACTCTTTATCACCTCCTGCCTATGAAATATTGATTTTTTTAGCCTCCGGGCTTTTAACTTGTGTCTGGGAGATATTTATTTCTTGGAGAATGGTGGTGGGGGGCATATTGTGAGCTGGCTTCATTTGCCAGGCTGTAATAATTCAATGTACATTTTTAAACTATTGGGAGAGGCTGATATATTGCTGTCAGTGATATAGTGGTCCACATGCTCTTCAGATCTAATAACTTGCAGCGTGCTTACATTAACAGCTCGTTCATAAAGTGCTAATATTACATATTATATAACCAGTTAATTTGCTCATATTAATTCTGCTGTATTTCATGTCAGCTTTGTCACCAGGAATAAAGCTTGAAACTGTAAAGGTGGTGAGATCCAGCTGGTGATTATCATCAGGCAAACAGAAACAGAAGTCAATTATACCAGCAGGGAAGCATCAAATTATTCATTTTACACACTTAAAAGACTCTATATAGAGAGTCTATATCAAAATGATTCTACTTATCAGCCTGCAGCTATCTCACAGCAGCATTAAAGCTGAGCTGAAATGGGATTTTTCCTCACCTCTTGTGGAAAAACAGCTGATACTGCAGCAATTTGTGTGTCCTTTTCTATTTTCAAAAATTGGACAATACCTTTTATGGAGGTCGACTATTCATGGAACCTTCTATGACTCAAGCGTCAGATTTGGCATTTTCCATAGTTGACAGGCAAACGTCATACATGCAGAATGCCAGCAGAATGGTCGGACATCTTGGACTAAAGCCATACTACCACATTTTCGTACCACTACATTCTACTTGTATCCTTGTGAAATACAGAATATAACTGCACAGCAGCAGTAAGCAGAGACAACAGGGTCAGCTACGCTTCTGGTAGCCGAGGCTGATGCCGATTGTTTTTATTTCAGAAGGGGTCATGTGATAGGAGCCTGACAAATGTGCTTTGTCCTGCCGCGAAGACCCAATCAGCAAGCAGTTGTGAGTGTCTATCTCATAGTTTACAAACATCTGCGTGTCTGCCTATTCGGACTAAAACGCAGCCCTGGAGTTTTTCAAAATGAAACATGGCAGGCAGAGTTTCCTACCTTAATCTTTTAGCAGTTGATAGATGATGTGTTTTGAAGTGAAACCATGGTAGTGTGATGTGGCCTCACTCTCTCTCTGCACACCTTCTCCTCATTGGAATCAACAATCGCTGTGACCTTCCAAAACCAACAATTCAACAACACATTCACTTCAAGTAGGGGGGAGGTGAGAAACTAGGGAGGGTGTGAACTTCTCTCCCCTGCTCTCTTTTCTCACCATAAACACGACTATTTCTATTTAGGAATGTGTATACAACTGAGCAGTGGCGACGCCTGATAACATTTATTGGGGTGTGTTTTAATATTTTCTAACTTTTTCGGGGTAGGGGATAAAACTTTAGCCACACTGAACAAAATCAACACAACACACAATATGACGTAACTCAGTGAGGACGGCGTGGAGGGTCGACCCATCATATTAGATAAAAAATAATCAATACCTATTGGCTGTAAATAAAAGTGGGAGTGTCCAGGGCACTTGGAAAACACACAACAACCAATTAAAGGAGAGCCACAGGTCAAGTGGTTGCCAAAAGCTTAAGACCTCATATCTGCTGCCCATTGGCCGGCACGCCGTACCAGGAAGTATATGTTTTTAGACTGAAATCAACCAATTACAATTTGAAGCCAACTTGTATTGAATTCTCACAGCCGCTTCGATCAGCCAGGAGCAAATAACAGACAAATGTACTATTTTTTTAATAAATATATTATCAAAACAAACTTCTGAGATATGCAATATTTGTCATATTTTCGATTTAAATATTTTGATTTCATGTCTTATTTAATAGTGTTTATCATTAAAAAACTTTTCGAAAATGCACATTCACTCTGACGGTTTTATTTTGGGGTAAAACATATAAAGAGTCCTCTGTACTAAATGTATAAACCTCTTTAAAAATCGATAATAATTAAAGTAAGAGGAAGAAAACAGCAACAACAAATGAAATAGATTAACCATATAACTAACAAACTAAACACCGACAAGCACATACACAAATATAAGACATATTACAAGGAGCACATTTTAAGATTTGGATGGTGTATTTTGTTGCTGTTGTGAATAGTTGTGAATAAAATATCATTCCAAGGAAAGTTTTGCTAAATATCTGTGGCTGTTGTGAAACGAGTCTTGCTCTGCTCAATCTGTTAGTCCAGTTATTTGTCCAAACACAGTCTGATTTAGTCGTTTCACATCCTTCTTTTCCAGTAGCATCGACTGACCTGTTCTCCAGACTCTTATTAGCTCTCGAGTTTATATACTGGTCTGTTTCTACTGGTTCTCTGACATATTGCCTAGGTGCATTTACTTTCCAGTGTTCTGTTGTTGACCTGCCTTTTAGTCTCCTGATTGTGTTTTTTGGTCTTTCCCTTGGATCTTGTATCCTTGTTCTTCACTAGGTAGAGGCTCTTTACTTGTTAATCTGACTCCTATACGTTGTGCTCTTGGGTCCCTTTTTCCAGAAAACCGTTACAACATTAGAGGATTTAAAAGCCTAATCAAGCACTGTGAAGCAATTGTGAAGACCTCCAGTGAATAGCAATGCATTTCCTATAAATCAGCCAATGGTGCTAGAACTATCAGTCAAGTAAACAACTGTCCTGTCTAATGATGCCTATCAGGATAGTATTATATCGTGTATAATGTGTCCGCAGGCGTAAAATATCAACAACAGATTTCCAAAATGAGGTTTGAAGGTCACACAACCAAAACACGTTCACAGAAACAACTTTTGTTGTTGCAAATCCAACTTTAAATCACATTTAAAATGTATCTTTCAACCCAAACCCATGCAGCAATTTACAAACTCAAGTTCATTCTAACTTCATTCTATTCTTAATAATAGGGACGTTAAGGGAAATAGTTATTTGTGCCCAAAATATAGTTTAACATAAAAATATTTTTAAATATTATTATATTTGCCGCAATATTATGACAAAAGGTTTATCAGTTGTGCAATTGTCTTCTCTTCCGCTTTCAGACATGGCACAGCGTTCCAATTCAAATCCAATACAATCCGTCTCTTGGCTGCATCCTCCCCCTGTGTCCTCTCTATATGTATATCCATATCCAGCAGGAGCCAGCTCTTATGATGAGTGTCCATGCAGAGTGTCCCCAAAGAACTCATATTCAGGTGTTGTGTGTAATGGAAACAGAGACACTGGGTTTGCCACCTTATACATCAAGCATAGCGGCAGGAGAATTGCAGTATGTCCTAACGCAGCAATATTACATTGCTACTGATCACTTTTAATGGAGTCTAATGACATGGCACCTACTCAGCAGAGTGCATTCTTCTGGTGGCACAGAAGACAGGGAAGTGATATCTGGCTGGGAACGTGAAGTGAAATCTTCACGGAATGGATACAAGGCTACATCAGTTATTTAAAGTGTATTCTGTTAGTAATGGAAGCGCTGTTTGCAATGTGTGGCAATAATCAGGGAAAGTGAAAGACTGCAGGAATGTAAGTCATTTAATGGAGTGAATTGCAGTAAAAGAAGCTTTTAGCACTGCACTTCCATGATGCTTTTAAGAAACAAAAACAAGATACTCAGTAAAGCCGAGCGGAGACATCAGGACTCAGGAGCCTTCATTTCCCATGGTGCAGCTCATAGCATCTTTAATTTGACTTCAACACTTTTAGATTTCAAACTCCACTTCTCCATTATGACTAAGGTTTTCTGCCAATGACTTAACTCTTAATTGTTTATTTATTTTTAAACCTTGAGGCCTTTGCACATCGAAGGCAATGCACGTTCGGTGCGCCATAGAGAAAGGTCGCACTGACAATGGCTCCGCATTCAGGCCGTTAGGCTTCTGAACAATCAACACTGACCCTCTGAACAGTCACCATGTACATTCTGCCCCCCCCACTCATACAAATACACTTACTTCACATATATTCATTTTATTTAATTTAATATTCCCCACCTCTTCACCCTGTAAACTGCTGCTTCATTTGACTTTGATTTGACTATGTTATATGTTATACATATATTCATATTATTTAATTTAATATTCCCCACTCTGTAAACTGCTGCTTCATTTGACTATGTTATATGTTACGATGTTATATGTTATATGTTATGTTATATAGTATGTTATTTTTCTATTTTGTAAAGTTGTCTACTGCGTAGGTGTTGCCTGCCATGTCATAAGAATTTCACTGCTCCGATGACGCTGTCATTGGTGCATGTGACAATAAACTTTGATTTGATTTGAGTTGCTTTGATTTAAAGTAATACAATTCCACACAACTGACTATTCACACTAAAGAGAGGGTAAGGCAGTGTGTGTTCACATGGGCATACTTTTGATGAAATCATCCTTGGTCCAAAAATAAAAGACGCAGAACCACTGAGTGAAATTGTGTCATTGATTTGAAAGTTTGCATTGACTGGATACAGGTTTAAATAATATATATCATTACAAATGAATCAAAGGAAAAATGTATTAGTCTTGTGTGCAAAGAAACAAAGGCTTTCTGTTATGATCTCAATTGCATCGGAGACTTACTGACTCTGGTTGTGCAAAAACAAAACAAGAAGCAATAAGGGAGTGGGCAGTGCGAACACCTCTTTTAACCAGTTTAAAAGTATTTGTCTAAAATGTGATGGTGGTGGTTCTCCGCCCCTGCAGTTCAATAATAACAAAGCTTTGGAGAGGACAAACACAGAAAGGGTTCACACTCTTACTTTATACAACATCATTTGTCCATACACTCAAAGCTGTTTCCATCAGGGGCCAAAGTCAGGTCAGGTAGTTGATGGATTGTTTGCTCACTGTGTGATACGTGTACATCTGAACTGTTGGACCAGCCTCATGCATGTTTGACAAATTTCCAACATGCAAATTGGCGTGACTGCACTTAAAATCTGAAAATGGCTTGTTCTAAGCAAATACATGAAAACTGACCTCAGTACAATAACTAAATACATGTACTTTGTTATATTCCATCACTGGATATAAAGTCTGCTCTTGACGTTGATATAAATCGAAGTACACTTCCATTAAGCAGGACGAACACATTAAAGTGTGTACTTTCTATTTCACTGTGATCTTCAGCTGCCTCACGCTCACCTGTGTTTGCCTTTTGTCCACCAACAGAAAGGCTGCTACACTCAACTGAATTGAAACAGAATTGTTCAAACATGTCATCACTTTGTTTGGTTAGTTATCCCAAATTGCAGACTTCGAACCTATGGCATCATTCTGTATGTACAGCTTTTATTAAATATTTATTTTCATTACCACATTATAGAATTGTCGCTCATCACAGATTTTTGGTTACATTACTCTAAGTATGGTGGGAACACAAGGGAAATGCTGATTCTGCAAAGTACGAAACAAGATAGGTCGCAGACAAAAGTGAATTGAATCAAACTGACTGACAGGTTTGTGTAGCTGATTGGCACGCCAATTAAACAATCACAGGCAGTAAAACTTAGGAAAAACGCAGGATGAGGAAGAAACAGGACTGTATGGAACGAAAATGAGCAGACGAACTGACAAAGGTGATCTAAGACACTGAATACATGAGAGATGCAGGATGACTGAACACAGGTAAAACACATTAGGAACAGGTCAAAAACAGGAAGTCAAGCTGAAGCAACACACAAGGCCTGTGTCCTAAAATCCTCACTAATCAACTTAGTGCGGCGGAGAGACGAGTGGAGAGAGGGAACAGACCGACCTGTCGCACAAAGCTTTATACGAGCAGAGCATCACAACACAAACTGCGGGGAACAAGGTTATTTGTTCATTTCAAGATTGTCGTTCAGTGATGGACATAATCAGTGGTGTCCGAAGGCATTTATTTTTTTATTCGGCCGATAAGCTCACTATATAGTTCTCAACGCTGAGGTCCTTATATAGTGAAGAAGGGGTTTGTGAATGAGTGGGGGATTTTGGACACGATCAAGGAAAGAAGTGTGAAAATAAATTTCACTGCGGAGATCCCATGTTTTTGTGAAGAGCTCATACCTTCACCTTATCTGACCAATAACAATACAGAGATAAATAACTGCCATTAGCATCATTACGTTCTTGCCTCACAGTAAAGCCCACATAACGTTGAGACACTAAATTGTCTGGATATGACAACATACATGTGAAATGACTACAGCTAAGATGAAATGACTGTGGGGCATCATCCACTGACTCAGTTTTTAATCACATCCCCTTGGTTCAGGAAACATCTAAACAAAGAGCAAAGAAACAGGACCAGGTGTGAGTTGCTCACGTGGTGCGTCGCTTAAATATATATTCCCAGAAGGGAATATACACATCCAGCACCACATGAATGTACTCGAAACACACGTGGGAGGAAGAGATAATTAGACATACATAAAAGTGAAACACCCTTGGGCGGGACAGACAATCACCAAAGCAGAAACCAGACAAAGACAGGAAGAACAATAGGCAGTTTATTCTTCTGATGAAATAAACTAGAATGTTGAATGAGGTAAACACTATAGCTGTGTCTCAATTCTCCTTCAGGCGCTGCATTGAAGACGGATTGCGTTGATGGAGTATGATAAATGCATCCTTCCCTCCCCGAGAAACAAAGGCTCCAATAGGTGGATCCTTCCCAATATTCGTTGCGCTTCTGTGACTTCTGTGAGGTAAACTACAATAAGTCAGATGTTTGAGTTTCACGCTTCTACTCCTCCAAACAGTGCACATGTTAATAAGACAGCAAGGAGCTAGTGATGTTGATCACCAAAAAGGAGGTGGCCTTCCTGAGCCATGTAGACCGTGTCCTCCGAAGAACTCAGCCCCTGAACTGAGACACATTTAATATGTATGTTATTTGTAGGAATGGTATTGCTGCTGGGATTATAATAGTAGCTCATGAATCAAATGAATCATAGGGTTTGTTCGAATGAAACCTCCTAATACGGGCATGAGTCATACGTGGAAACAGGCAGCAGGCAGCGGCAGGAGACTTTAAATATTCAGCAATATTCCGATGCTGAAATCCCGAATCAAGAAAAACATTCAAACATGCAAAGACATCCTCAAAGTGAAAGCGACAGCGAGGACAGGATCAGCATTCGTCCCAGTAAAGTACTGATAGGGGACACGTTGCCTTGGCTGTGAGCCTCAGCTGCCCCGGCCTCGGCTCTGCTCGAACAGCAGCAACTGGGGGGGCAACCGAGGCTGGAAAGGGGGTTTGGGACAGGGGGGGGTGCAGAGACGAAGGGCCGCTTCATGCATCTCAATGCAAACTAGGCGCGTCGGCCTGTCAGCCTGCCGAGCCGTCTCTGTTCCCCCGGCTGACACCCGAGCAACCCAGCCAGTTCAACACTCGTCAGCATTTATTTTCATAAGCAGAGGAGCGGCGAGCTGTCAGAGCGCCACTCTGGTTTCCCCTTTAGTGTGTACAAGTCACACACACACACACACACACACACACACACACACACACACACAGACACACACACACACACACACACACACACACACACACACACACACACACACACACAGGACACAAGAAGTTCTGAAGAAAATGTGTCACCTTTATTGTCTTGGAAAAGCCACTCGCTCACACACTCACACACACACCCACTCTCTCAGACGTACACACACACATACACACAAACACCCACACACTCTCAGCTGTCAGCTTTGGGACCTTTAACATGAAAGGCTTCAAATGTCAGATGTTCACCTCAATCATCCACAGACGGAGGATTAACAGCTTAAAAAGTCTTTATTCCCAAGGAGATGGCTGATTTACAGTCCTCTATCAGTCCTGGCTCTCCTCGGCAGGAGGAGGCGAGGCCGTAGTCTTTCACCTGCCTCACCACACTGGGGTCTTTATTTCCACATTTCTCTCTCTCTGCACTTCCATGGGTGTAATTGCGGTATGAGATGGTACTTTGAGCTGGGGCTGTTCTCATCAGCACCAAGCAATTACATATGCCCCCAGGGGTGCTGATAAAAACCCACGATGAAAATGAACTCTGCAGTGCCAGGTGACGGCAGGGAGGCAACAGCAGGGCCCATAATAAACAGAAATGGGCCCCGGCGCAGTACAGGTGAATACAGATCAACTCCCATACAAGCTCATGACACCCACACAAGCGGCGGTGAGCAGATAGCCCCCCCCCCGGTTTCAGACCTGTGAAAGGAACCAGCCTCCATCTCCCTCGCTTCATTACAGTGGCCAGCCAGGTTGATCGAATAGCATGACTAAAAATATCAGTCTCTTGTGATGCTGGTGGTGTGTGTGTGTGTGTGTGTGTGTGTGTGTGTGGTGAGAGTATTTTCGCACAACTCCAATGTATTTGCATTCGTCTTCCGGTTTTATTACCCACATATAACAGCTCATTCTACACTTTTTCCCCCAACAAATTCGACCCACATAATAATTCACCACTCGTCATTCAACATGACAGTATATAATTTTTAATCACTAATATCGATTTAAAGTCTCTCCCATTGTATCATATAGCAACATTATTATTAATATTACATATATTATAGATTTTGATGGAACCTTTGTTGAGTCGCAGACAGAAAATCATTTAAACATATTTTAAAGGTGATCTACATATTGTTTAACAAATAAATAAAGGAAAAATATGCACTGAAGAAGAAAAGTTAAAATTATTGATAAAAACCTAACAGCTGTTGCTCTTGCTCTCATCTAGGGCAAACCCTGTTTATGTCTTTTTTATTTGTCACTGCTTTTATAGTCCTTTGTATTTTCAATGCTTTCATTGTTTGCCCAGGGACTACAGATGAAAATTTGCCTCTGTGACGGCAAACTCTGGCATATTTTTAGAAATGTTATTAATATGCACTGTCACTGTCGAATAGAGTATTAAAATAAAAAAAGAGAAAAAGTGGAAACAAATTGCTGGATCTTGCCCCAGATGTTATTGATTTTTCTTGTCCCATCCTATGAAGAGTATTAGAACCACTGAGACTTGGAAAAATAAAGTAGTAATTTAAGAAAACAGCCGTGATATGACTAGAATAAAGTACGAATTTTAGGCTTTGTGTCCTGTTCGAGGGGTAAGATCACGTTATAATTTGTATCAGGACTTTGAAAAAATGTTCTGTTCACACAGACTCTTTTGTGGAGGAGGAAATGTTTGGTAGTGGTCACATGTAAAGTTACTGCTGGTTATATCTGTGTGTCATTCAAAAGAGGTTTCACAGTTTCTCAAGAAAACATTTAATTGGTTAACAAGATTCTGGCACCAGAAGGACTGGAACTTTGGCAAGTACTGGTTCCCATATCTGCTATTCCTGAAAACATTCTTAATTCAATATTGTGGCATTTCTCTCATAAAATTATGACGTCTTTATTCTTATGTTATTACTTTACTCTTTGGATATTAAGACATTATTCAAAAAAACAAAAAAAACATTTACAAAGTTTATAGCTATCATGTTTTTACCAGCCATCCTTCCGTTCACATGAATGTAATCTATCAATATGTCCTTTATAACGTAAATGGTGAAGTCAGTCACATTTCTATAGTTCACAATAAAATTCCTGACTTGATTAGAACAAATGTGAATTAACTTTGATATCAGTTTACTTGGCGTACAATCATTTGAAAAGCAACCATGTTATCATGTGAACGCAGTGCTGGGAACTGTGGTGGTTGTTTGGGTAGCTGTGAATTTACATCATAGTCCACCATCCAACAAGCGACCCTCTCTTATTATCTTCCTTTGACTTCTGTTTGGGAAATATCTGCTGCTTTATCCTTCAAGTTTTAATCTGTCACATTCTGTATGAGAAGAGATTTGGGAAATATCTGCTGCTTTATCCTTCAAGTTTTAATCTGTCACATTCTGTATGAGAAGAGATCACATGTAGTACCAAAGTTTCACTAAATTACTGTGGATTGTCTTTTAGTTTATTATGATCGATCATTTCACGCCAGTCAGGGCGTCAGGCAGTGAATCACTTGAAACAGCCCAGCGTTTCATGGCTCTCGCCTCCCGTCAAAAGACTGACGCTGTGACAGATGCACCTGTCCTGCTCTGGATCTGACACGCTTCAGTCTGTGGTAGTTTCCACAAACTTAAGTAGATGCAGATGCATTTTATTTAAGTAGATGCAGATGCATTTTATTTATCCCACACACATGCACAGACATGCAAACGCACACTCATGCAGGTAGGGAAATGTAATCTCTGCTTTTGACCCATCTGGTGCAGGACACACAGAGCAGTGAGCGACTATGTACAGCGCTCGGGGAGCAGATGTTGGAGGAGTAAGGTGCCTTGCTCAGGGGCACTAGACAGGGTCTAGAGAGACTCTTGGATTTTTGGGCAGATCAATCCAGGTTCGTCTTTTTGTTGTCTTTCCGTGGAATCGAACCAGAGACGAACCAGAGACCTTCTCTGCCCATAGTCCAAGTTTCTGCCACTAGACCACCGCCACTTGAGAGAATTATGAGCCGAATCTCCCACCAGTTAGACCCTTCCCCCTCCTCCTTTTTTTTCACGTGAAAAAGGAGAAAATAAAGTTTGGAGCAAGACGGCGGCAGTGCAAATTAATCTCCTAGGAAAGCAGTATGTTGCTAACGTCTCTGACCTTCTGATCAATTTATTTCTGAGGCTTTATGTCTTTCATGCAGCCGCCATGCAGAGATAAAAAGAAGCAGGAAAGGTGTCTGGAGGAAATTACAAGAAGAACCAGGGTTCCTGGTGAGTTTGAGATCACTGACTGACCGTTACAGATGTTCAGTCTTTTTACAGTTGGTGCCACTGGGTAAACAAATAAACACACACAGCAATCACAGCGCTCTGTTCACATTTTTCAAAGGGAGGCCAATGCACTTCAGTCTGACCCTATCCTAGAAGAAAACATTAATACCAGCAGGTGGTTTCAATGCACTATGAATACAGTGCACTGTGAACAGTACAAGCTAATTCAATATTAACACAAGGCTATGGCACAACTTTAATGAGTTGCACTCCGAGGTTGGATTTCAGGAGCAGCCAGCAGCAGTGGTTTTGTCCAACACATGGCTGTAGACTCATATCTCAACAGCTATCAGGTGGGTTGCCATGACAAATAGTTACACACAAATAGATTTTGTCCAATGCTTTTATTTTATGTCGAAAATAAATACCTGTTAAACTCATTACTTTCCCATCATACTCAGCTGTACCTGTTTAGAGCTTATTAACTAATGTTGTCATTGTCACACCGTGGTGAGGTCTGTCTTGTCTTGGGGTTTTGTCTCGTAACTTCCTGTTTTATTTTGAAATCCTAACTCTCCTCTCGTTTCAGGTCACTTGCCCTTCCTCAAGTGTCACTGATTCCTGATCGTTTCCACCTATTCCCTTCACCCTCATGTGCTTATAGTCTGCGTCTCCCCTTTGTCTTGTGCTGAAGTGTTTCGTTCTTGTTCGTTCACCAAAGCCCTTCCACAGCCATAGTTGAGTTTTTCCTTGTTCCACCACGTAAGTTGTTTTCTGTGTCCTCTTTGAAGAGTGATTTTTTGTTTGTTAAAGTTGTTCAAGTTTAGCTTCATTTTGTGTTATTTTGTAATCTGTTGTTCTTCCTCCCTTTTGGAGCGATTTATGTTTAGTGAAGTTTTAGTTAGTTTGAGGAGTCCCTGTTTAGGTGAGCCTTTACTTTTGTCCTTTTTTTCCATAGCTTGGTTTTCCTCCCTCGGGAGCGCTTTTGTTTTATTACTCAAGTCTTTTGTTTATCCTCCTTCGGGAGCGATTTATGTTAATACACCTTGTACAGCCTATTTCTTTGCCAGGTCCTAGAAAGAGTTAGTAAGTGTTTCATAGCCCAAGTAAAGTTATCACTCATCATAAGAGGATCAGAAATACAATAAAGTGTGCTGTCTGTGAAAACCTCTGCATCTGAGTCCTATTTTTAGTCCAGGCCTGACATTACACTTCGGCCAGTATGGACTCAGCAGAGATGGAACAACTCACGGCAGTTCTGCGAGCCCAAGAAGCCCGGCTCTCCCGTCAGGAGGAATTCCAGACCGCCATGGCATCCCAGATGGGGCTTCTCTCCACACACCTTCAGGGCCTGCACGATCAGCTAGTGCAGACGACCACAGCCACAGAGCCTCCGGTAGCAGCGGCTGCTACACCCATGGAACCGTCTTGACTGGGCCGGCCGTTGGAGCAGGATGCAAGCTAGCCCCACCAGCACGATTCGCTGGTGAACTGGGGTTATGCAAGACATTTCTCATAGACTGCTCCATACACTATGAACTAAACCCCCATGCCTTTCCGTCTAACCGATCAAAGATTGCTTTCATGATTTCTCACCTTACCGGCAGAGCCAAGGCATGGGCCTCAGCTGAGTGGGCCCGGGATTCGCCAGTTTGCCACTCCCTCACCGAGTTTGAAGCGGCGCTGCGGAAAACTTTCGACCCGGTGACGACAGACCGGGAGAGGGCTGGAGAGCTGAGCGGGCTGAGACAGGGCAGCGAATCCGTGTGTGATTACGCCATCCGTTTCCGCACTTTGTCGGCCGAGAGTGGCTGGAATGCAACAGCGTTATACAACGTATTTCTGAAGGGGCTGGCAGCTCCTATCCAAGACCTTCTGGTTCCCTTGGACCTACCTACAGATCTCGACTCACTCATCGCACTCGCAATCCGGACAGACAACAGAACCCGTCAACTCAGGCAGCAACGTCTCCCGAGACCCACAACAATGGAGAGACCCCTACGCACTCAAGCACCAGGATGCTCTACCACCCGTCGATCACCGCCAGAGCAGCATCATCATTCCCCTCCGGAAGAAGAGGGAGAGCCCATGCAGCTAGGAAGAGCTCGATTAACACCCGGGGAACGACGGAGACGTCTGCAGGAGGGCCGATGCTTCTACTGCGGTGAATCTGGTCATCTCGTCGCCACCTGCACTGCCAGAAGGACCATGGTGGTGAGTGAATTCAAGGGTTCTGGCACCACCTCACGCACTCTCACGACCGTCCAGGTAATGCACCACACCACCACTTAACTCAAGGCACTCATCGATGAAAGTTTGATGGACTGGGAACTGGTAGAACAACTGGGCCTTCACACAGAACTTTTAGCTAAGCCCATCAGAGCTAAAGCACTTAATGGACAGGAACTTTTTACTATCACACATATCACAGCACCTCTCAAACTGTGCATTAACCACCACCAGGAGAACATTCGTTTCTATGTATTCAAGTCACCGTCACAGACTCTAATTTTAGGACAGCCATGGCTATTTCAGCACAATCCCCATATAAACTGGAGAACAGGGGAGATCCTGGGCTGGGGAGGGGACTGTGAGAGCAACTGTTTGAACCTCTCGGTTCGGGAGGAGGAAGTCACGAACATTAAATTGATCTCTGTTAATCCCGTCGCAGATCCCAATTACCCGGACCTGAGCTCTGTGCCTTCCTGCTACCACCACCTCAAAGAGGTTTTTAACAAGACTAAAGCCCTCTCACTTCCTCCTCACCGACCCTATGACTGTGCCATTGAGCTGATTCCGGGCTCAACTATTCCCAAGAGCCGCCTGTACTCGGTTTCTGGGCCTGAGAAGGAGCCATGCGGGAGTACATCGAAACCTCCCTGAAAGCGGGGCTGATTCGCCCTTCATCATCATCAGCTGGAGCCGGGTTCTTCTTTGTGAAGAAGGATGGCTCCCTAAGACCGTGCATTGACTACAGTCCACTCAATGACATCACTATAAAGAATCGCTATCCACTTCCTCTAATGTCATCCGTGTTTGACCAGCTCCAACAGGCCAAGATCTTCACCAAGTTGGATCTTCGCAACGCCTATCACTTGGTGCGGATCAGGGAGGGTGACGAGTGGAAGACTGGTTTTAATACACCCAGTGGACACTATGAGTACAAAGTCATGCCTTTTGGTCTCACAAATGCTCCTGCCGTTTTCCAGGCAATGATAAATTACGTGTTGAGAGACTTTCTTGACCTTTTCGTGTATGTTTATTTGGATGACATTCTTATCTACTCCTCTGATCTCAAGAAACACCAAGACCATGTAACTCAGGTATTGAAAAGACTGCTAGAAAATAAACTATATGTCAAAGCAGAAAAAAGTGAATTCCATGCCGAAACTGTCTCCTTCCTGGGCTTCATCGTAGCCCCTGGAAGAGTGCAGATGGACCCGGCTAAAATTAGCGCTGTGGTCGAGTGGCCTACACCTGATAGCCGCAAAAGGGTTCAGCAGTTCCTTGGGTTTGCTAACTTCTACAGGCGGTTCATCAGAGGCTTCAGTGCAATAGCTGCCCCTCTCCATGCTCTTACCTCCACACAGGTGCAGTTCCACTGGTCTCCTGAAGCTGATGCTGCTTTTCGGACCCTCAAGCACCGCTTTACCTCGGCTCCCATCCTCACCCTGCCAGATCCTCAACGACAGTTCGTGGTAGAGGTGGATGCTTCCAACGAAGGGGTCGGGGCCATCGTTTGTTTGTCCCGGTTGAATTACGCCCACAGGTGATCCACTGGGCCCACACCTCGCTGCTTTCCTGCCATCCGGGAGTTCGAAGAACGATGTTCGCTATCTCCCAGAGGTTCTGGTGGCCCTCCATGGAACCGGAGGTCCGGGAGTACGTAGAGGCTTGTCCGGTCTGCGCCCGAAACAAGACGTCCTCCGGGTCACGCATGGGTCTTTTGCAGCCACTTCCCATCCCCTCCAGACCGTGGTCCGACATCTCAGTAGACTTCGTCACGGGGCTTCCGGTCTCTCAAGGTAACACCACTGTCCTCACAGTGGTGGATAGATTTTCCAAGATGGTTAGATTCATTGCTCTGCCAAAACTGCCTTCCGCCAAAGAAATGGCGGAGATCATGATGAACAATGTTTTTAAGGTTCACGGATTTCCCAAAGACATTGTCTCAGACCGGGGTCCCCAGTTCGTCTCCCGGTTCTGGAGGGAGTTCTGCCGGCTCATCGGAGCTAAGGCCAGCCTGACCTCGGGTTACCACCCGGAGGCCAACGGCCAGACCGAACGCCTAAACCAGCAGCTAGAAACCGGCCTCCGGTGTCTGGTCTCTCAGAATCCCTCAACATGGAGCAAACACCTGGTCTGGGTCGAGTATGCCCACAACCTACTGCCCACCTCAGCCACAGGTATGTCACCGTTCAAGTGTGCTTTTGGTTACCAGCCTCCTGTTTTCGCAGACAACGAGTTGGAGGTGTCTGTGCCCTCCGCCCATGCCATGGTTCGCCGCTGCCGCCGCATCTGGGCAGCCGCCACACAGGTACTGATTCGCCAAGGGGACAGAGTCAAGAAAACTGCAGACCGCAAGAGGCGACCCGCCCCCACCTACCAGCCAGGACAGAGAGTATGGCTCTCCGCCAGGGATCTACACCTAAAAGTCCCTTCCAAGAAGCTGGCACCGCGGTTCGTGGGTCCGTTTCCCATCATCAAGCTCATCGGCCCTGCAGCAGTTCGCCTTCGCCTGCCCCGATCCCTCCGTGTTCACCCCACCTTCCATGTAAGCCGGGTCAAGCCTGTCAAGGAGAGTCCGATGGTTCCAGCCGCTACCCCTCCACCACCCCCAGAAGTGTTTGAAGGCGGTCCGGTATACAAGGTCAAGCGGTTGCTGGATGTTCGCAACAGGGGCCGAGGTAAACAGTATCTGGTGGACTGGGTAGGATATGGTCCTGAGGAGAGCCAGTGGGTTCCATCTCGTCACATTGTCGACGCTACACTCATCAGAGACTTCCACAGGGACCAGCCTGGGCCATCAGGAGTCGGCCCTAGAGGGGGGGGGTACTGTCACACCGTGGTGAGGTCTGTCTTGTCTTGGGGTTTTGTCTCGTAACTTCCTGTTTTATTTTGAAATCCTAACTCCTCTCGTTTCAGGTCACTTGCCCTTCCTCATGTGTCACTGATTCCTGATTGTTTCCACCTGTTCCCTTCACCCTCATGTGCTTATAGTCTGCGTCTCCCCTTTGTCTTGTGCCGAAGTGTTTCGTTCTTGTTCGTTCACCAAAGCCCTTCCACAGCCATAGTTGAGTTTTTCCTTGTTCCACCACATAAGTTGTTTTCTGTGTCCTCTTTGAAGAGTGATGTTTGTTAAAGTTGTTCAAGTTTAGCTTCATTTTGTCTTATTTTGTAATCTGTTGTTCTTCCTCCCTTTTGGAGCGATTTATGTTTAGTGAAGTTTTAGTTAGTTTGAGGAGTCCCTGTTTAGGTGAGCCTTTACTTTTGTCCTTTTTTTCCATAGCTTGGTTTTCCTCCCTCGGGAGCGCTTTTGTTTTATTACTCAAGTCTTTTGTTTATCCTCCTTCGGGAGCGATTTATGTTAATACACCTTGTACAGCCTATTTCTTTGCCAGGTCCTAGAAAGAGTTAGTAAGTGTTTCATAGCCCAAGTAAAGTTATCACTCATCATAAGAGGATCAGAAATACAATAAAGTGTGCTGTCTGTGAAAACCTCTGCATCTGAGTCCTAATTTTAGTCCAGGCCTGACAGTCATGCCAACACAACTGTTGATGATGAGCCACTGGGTATTAACACTGTCACGTTGAGCATGTAGAAGGCCAACAGTGATGTTTTCATAATGAATGCTTCATTTACATCTTATGTTGGAATTTCCCACTTGTGTTTAAATTCCAAGCATGTTGTACTTTCCCACCAAGAAACAATTAGATTCCATTCATTCCATAAATATAAATGTAATTTACATTTAGTGGAAGTTTATTCATTTGACATTTTAAGATAAAACACTGTCTAAACAAAACGCAGACTAAACAAGTGAAGCAGGGCGAGCAGTGTTTCCAAACGTGCCAGTTTAAGAGGTTCTAAAAAGTCTGGAGTAGTGTGGACGCCAGGCATATCCTTGATAGAGTTGATGCGTTTTCAAATGAAAACCTCATAGTGTGGATGTAGCCTGAGACACAGGGAAACTTAAGGTTTGTCAAAGTTCCAAGAGGCAAAGATAGCATTAGTACATAGCTGGTTGTAAGATTTGGTCTTAACGCAGTGCTACATGAGTAGACTGAAGGATCAGGCGAAGCGTGGATTGTTCTGTTGGAGGCGGGGTTACAGTTGTATGGGCAGATTGGCAGCAGTTATCCAAGAGAGACACGCCCAGACACACAGGCAGAGAGAACAAGAGGATTCATTCATGAAGGAGTATAACCCGCTGACCTTTAGAGTCCCTTTAAACTGTCCTTAACATCTCATACTCTGCTCCTGTGACACTGCCTTACGTCTCTGAAACCATGGCACACACAAACTTTAACATTATAACAATCAGACTCTGGGGTTAATAACATTTTATATCGTGTTTTAACTAGAAAATAAGAGACAGAAGCTGGCTCTTTTCAAAATCTCTATCTCCCCTCGTCAATCCATTTGTTTCTCCACTTGTGCATCAATTTACAAAAAACCTTACTAGCTCCCGGGAATCTGCTTCTCTCGCCCCCTCAGTCCTCGTGATCTACAGTACATCCAGAATACTGGCCATCGCCACATCAGCCCGACCACACTGCCTCCTCATATCCACAGGCTCTGTAAACTCTGACCGTGTGGGTTTCATTCACTCCACTGGGCTTCGTTCCTGCAGTTCTTTATCTTTACTCATTTCAACATGCCTAGTGTATTTTGGGATCCTGATGTTTTCAATGATTGCTCGTGTTGAGGCTGACAAATAACTGCATGAATTAAAACTTCTTAACAAGCAGGATGTGATCACCGTGCAAGGTCACAACATTAAAACAGTCTCAACGCTTCATTGAGATTAACAATCAGCCCAATCTCATAGCAAAACTGACATTTACAACGTATTTAATGAATAGGCTGCACACTTTTTAATCAAGCAGCACAAAATGCCTGCAACCCCACTTTTATCACGGGATGTTTTCATCTCACAATACAGCAACTCACGACCATATGAGGGCCCAGGGTCACTGTCAACAACAGCAGAGTTTGTGTGGGCAGATGCCATTTGAGGACAGAGGAGGAGAATATAGTAACTGGAGGAGTGAGGGGAAAAATAACAAGAAAGGCAATAACGGTAAGGCTGAGGGAAATCAGTTATGGTGATGGGAGGCTGCAGCAGGTCTCTCCAAACGGAGGCGCTGGCTGTCTTCAGACCAGATAAGAGGAGGCAGATAGGATATTTCCCTGAGTGACAAGGCGACAATATGGCCTCAGAGTGTGAACAAGAGCGGTGCTATCTCCCCCCGCCCAACGATGGGGTTAACACCTCTGTCCATCAGCCGGGCCTCCCCGACTTCCCGGTACGGGAGACGGGAAGTCGCACCCTCTGTTGCAGGCCCACGCCAACATGGCTGGTAGAGGGAAGGGAATGGCGGGCACATGGTAGCACACGCTGCTAGGGTCTTTATTATTTCCTCGCGCAGACCCAGTTGCCCCCCCCAAAAAAAGGAAGAGACAAGGTCCACAATCCTCTTTATCTGTGCTGTAAACACAGCAGTGCTCAGAGCCAGAAATCTCTTCAAGCTAGACTGAGTGGAGTGTTTGGGGGGGATACAGCAGACGGATTAACAGCCCACCTGCAGCTCTGCTTCCTATGTCAGTAGTTTTAGAATCAGACTGATATAGTATATTAGTATATCATTCAAAACAGGACTGCATCGAAGAAATGCAAAAATATGAAGCAGTGCAGTGGTGGGGGTGTGATGTGTCAGAGCCTTTCTCAACAGCCTGTCTTTTAGCCTGCCATTCATTCCTCTACCCACCCATCAATCCGTAGTGGCTTGATTTAAAAGGATGACGTGATTGGTATCACAGAGGCTCAAATCCTGGCAGCACTAACAGGCCCTACTGGGTACATGGTTGCTGGGCTTTTCCACAGCAGAGAGGAGCAGGCTGTGCAATGAGGCCCCTGAGACGGCCCAGCACATGGTAGAAGGGTGTAAGATGCAGGCTGTGACAGTGTACACTGAGAGGCTTAATGGAATGGAGGATGGAATAGTGTACAGGAACATCTGTGCCGAGTATTAGAGGAGCCCAAGTGGGACATGCCACTGAAATTGGTTGAGAAGAGCAGAGCTAAGATCCTGTGGGATCCACACAGACAAACAGCTGGTGACTCACAACACATATTGGTGTATGACAAGGAGCAGAAGAGGGCAGTGGTGACGTGGCGAATCCCAGCAGACAGTGTCATCAGGCAGAAGGAGTACGAGAAGACAGAGAAGCACCAGGGGCTGAAAGAACATCTGGAGCAGAGGTGAGGTCTGAGATGATTCCTTTGTGGTAATAGGAGCATTAAGGACTGTCACACCCAAACTAGGAGAGTGTCCCCAGCAGACCTAAGGATCTGGGGTCTCATTTATAAAAGAGTGCGTAGGATTCATACTAAAAGTGTACGTATGTACAAAAACCTGAACGCAATGTTCGCTTTATAAATCAAAGTCCACCTGGAAACGTTCGTACATGGATCTGCCTCCAAACCGCCCTCCACACGGCCACTTTCAACCATAAATGGTCAATGCAAAGCACGGCACGAATATCAAATGACGCTGCTGACCAATGGGCTTCCCCCGTGAGTCCTGACGGAGTCACGGCATCAAGCGATGAGAAGAGGAAGGGAAACTTTAGGTAGGTATTTATATAGGGGTCTATAAAATATGTTGGCAGCAGCCAGAGCCATAAATGCTGCTCCATTATCAGCACTTTAGACAAATAAGAAAGATGTAAACTCTTCTTAGCTTTATAGAGCTGTTCATTGACTCTAAAAAAGCCTTGGTTATTCTTATCACAGTTTCCTATGGTTTAAATCAGAGCTGAAAGTGATTAGTCTCACTGCATCCCCTACAGCACTAACAGCAGGGAAAGAAAACTTGTATAATGGTGAGTAAAAAATGATGTCGAGAGAGCTGGTGTGGTGGTGAGTGCATCCAGCACCACACTGAACCAAGACAGTGGACATAGTTTATGAGATGATTTGCTAAACATCAGTGTGTTAGCATTAACATGATCAATGACTGTATAAAGATGGACGACCTTCTCCCGCTGTACAAACATGAAGACAAAATATCTCGGGTACAAGCGCTGCCATCTTGCTCCGAGGACGTCATTTGGAGTCTTCGCAATATTGATCTAGGAGTGGTACATTTACTCAGCCAATCATGATGTCTCACATAATTTTGTTGCAACTATATCTTCGGTGTTCAATTTTTATATTGTTGCAAAACTCTGCAGAGAAAGTCCGGACCCAATTCTCAAGATGTCGTCAAACAAAACAGCTTTAGATCACATTTTACAGCAATTCTTCCAAATTCCCTGTCATTGCCATCACCATTTTAGTTCGTTGGTGGTGCTCATTTTCCAGGGAGCGTTTAATACTGAATTGTCTCAACTTTGGTTTCTTTTTTTTCTTTGTTGACTGTGGAAGTTAAACTGCAGTTTCAGAGGCTTCCGTTGTTGCATAAATACAGATCTGGGCCAAGTCCTGGTTATTTTTGGGACTTGTGTCCATTAGCAAGAAGATCAAGAATATTGGTACAAGGTTTCAAAAACAATGCACAACCTGCTGTGGTCTGTAGGGAATCCTTAGAGGCTTCATAATGAATTATTACAGTCAGCATTTATCAGATAAATGTACAGGCCTGTATAAATAAACCTGAGCATTTTAACAAGAACACAATTCAAAACCTTCCCTTTCCTCAACACATGGTTTGTCACTGTCACTTCATTTTTAGGTCAAGCACATCTTTAATCTCCTGGAAGATGATGACAGAGTTTGTTTATGGGCCTTTTCTCCTCTGATGCTAAAGATAGAGTCATACACCAATTCCAAGACGTCACGCTTGTGCCTCTATTCACAGCTAAATCTACGATGGGCTGTACTAGGACAATTCCAGTTGTGTCGTCCTCTCTTTTCACGGCTTCTCAGTCTCTCTGGCGTCTTCTTCAGAGACTTTTCCAGCCTTTTCTTTATCGGGTGTACACAAGGAAACCCAATCTCCAGTCCACAGAACATCTCTGTCCTCAGACAGCTTTGTCTCCTGCAACCCCTGATGATGGTTCATCAAGGTTCATTTTCCCAACCTCGACCCCTCAACTGGCCCCCAGCAGCTCCACATTCAGCTGCTGATGTCAGGATGTTTCCCTTTTGTGCTCGGCACACACAAACCCTGTTCATCTCGGGGTCTATTTCAGCCTGGTGAATTGTGTGTGTGTGTGTGTGTGTGCCTATTTTTTTTGTGCTTGTATAACCCAAATCCACCTAATACAGCGTGTCTGCCGGTGTTAGGGGATACAAGAAGATAGGAATGTAATAACCAGTGAGCCCCGGTGCCCTGTCAGCTGCAGAGAGGCCTGCCCATCATGAACAGCTCCCCATGCCTCAGTCAGGCCGACACATGAAGTCACAGATTACAGCATCAGACCCACAGCGTTTCCTCCATCTGCTGATGCAGCCGAGACCCTCATCTGCAGCTGCAGGCCGTAGAGAGGCGAGCAGACAGCTCACTCTGGTGGTGAAACACTGACACAATGGTTCACTTTTTTTACTCCCAGTTTTAATTTGATATTAAAACACATTACAAAGTCTTTATGCAAATACCCTCATTTGTTAAATTAAATTATTGTTAAAGCACAAGTCTTGAACAGGTCTTTGTCGAGGTGAGCTTAAGCCAAGCGGATCATTTCATCCAGTCCAGATGGAAAACTAATAAATAAAACTACTTTACAAGTGTAAAATACAGGCATACCACATTTGACATTAAGTATATATAAGTTATTTTATACATTGACTTAAACACTCAGTCCAGTAGCTCACACTACCTTTGATACTGAAAAAAAGGGAATAGATGTTCACAATAAAAAAGAAAAAAGGACATTTGTGAGTGAGCCCAGGCGGCGAGAAACCACTGACAGGGCAGAAACCATACAATCCCAATGAGACGAGTTCATTCGGTGGCCTTTTAAACTGGGCACTTGGTATGGCCAAGGTCTGAAGAAATGTTTAGAGAGCTGGCATTGTTGCAGACGTCTTCCTGTAGTCCTGAAGGGGCGCCATGCAGTGCAAAAACAATACTAAGACACAACAGACAGTGCAATTGATCTGAGCTTCAAGTGAAAGCAACACTGAAAATGGTAATGGAGCCTGATAACAGAAGAGGGATGTGAGGTTAACAACCTGCTGCAGCCGAGTCAGTTTGACATGAACGGATCAATCAACAGCAACATGTACTTTACATTGACCCTGAATTCCGTTCATAATGTTGTTGCTTTTTGACGTTTTGTCTCACTTTGTTTTTTATAAGTCAGGATATCACTGCACCATCCATCGTAATTACTGCAATCTGCTTACTCAGCATATGTTTTGTTTACATACGAGTGGTGAGATGATCACATAGGCTGTAAACACAGACATATTTTGCCTGTTATTCAAACCAGGGGTCCAAAATGTGACTTATATCAGAACCATACATTTTTTGGGACTTAAGACTTTGACTTTGTAGCACTGACCAGATTTATTTCAGCTGAACCACTTTATTTGAAGGTAAAGCTAAAGTGAGCGCATGTTTAGATCTGTGTGAATTCTACAGCAGTATTTATAGCAGGCTGGGGTTGAAACACAAAGTCGGTCTGTTAGCAGCAGATTTTCATTTCCCTGTTTGCAAACTTTTATTCCTTCAAATAAGTTTAGTTAGCCTGCAATCGCTCTCCAACTCACCAGATTGTTCTGACGTCTGCTATATGGTGTCTACGTAGCCACAGCTCAGAGCTAATATTGCCAATGGAAATTATGGCCTGATCTAGAAAAACATGAGCCAAGCTATGATAAACTGCGACTATCTGTTTAATACAAAACAATCAGGAGAATACATCATGGTTCTTTGTTGTGACGCCTCTTTGTTTCAGTAAAAATCAACATGTTGAGAAGAGCATGCACACACACATGCACGCACGCAGACACACTCTTGCTCCAAAAAGGGAAAATGACTACCCTTGTGCTTGGTCTTAGGCCAAGTCAATCAGTGGATTTGGAAATTTGATGTATTTACAGTTTCAAGTCTGGGATGATTGCTCAGTTCATACCTGCTTTGCTGGATAAAAGAGGAGGTGTGTCTCATTTCACCTGGTTTTCTACCTGAGTGTTTCCTCCAATCATAACTATCTGTACATTTGACAACTGTCCGCTGGCATCCAGCTGCAGCCCTTGAACCCCCTCAGTCTGCCCCTGCTCTATTTGGCACTGCGTCCCCACCCCCTCCCCAGCCAACGTCACCTCCATCGCACTTTGGACAGCCATGGACGCCTCGTCCCTGCCCTGCTCCCCAGTCAGCTGTAGCTCCATCACACCCACCGCTTGCTCAACTGGAGCTGGGTTGATCTCAATGACCGTCTGCTCCTGGCCTGTGTCCACCTCCCCCTGCAACATCTCCTGCTGCACCAGCATGGTTCCGTCTATCATCTGGCCTTCTATGGGCACCAACTCTGTGCTTCCGCTCTGCTGGCTCAGTTGCACCAGCTCTAATGGGCTCACCATGGTGCCCAGCTGGCAGGAGTCCTGCATAGAGGTGGTACCCACCAGTGTGAGGCCGGAGGATGGATGCAGGGTGATGGTGTCTGCCTTTCCGTCTCCGGTAACCATGTAGCGGGTGAAGAACTGAGAGCCAGCGGGAAGCAGCGTAACCGTTTTAGAGGACTGGCCTAGGGTGGTGATGGGTAGGCCTGCCATGGTGAAGGGCTGACCCAAAGAGGACAGAGAGAGGGGTGAGAGAACGGTGAACTGTTGAGGCTGCAGGGTGGCCTGCTGGTTAATGGGGGACGCCAGGAGGGTGGTTGTGGAGACGGGCCTCTGCAGACGAGGCCGTTTGGTCGGGCGCTTGGTGGGAGTTTTGTTCTTGGCAGGTTGCGGGCAGGAGAGAAGAGCTCGGACCTGCTGCTGCTTCCTCTGCTCCTCCAGTTGCACCTCCAGGTCTGAATAGAGCAAACAACACAGCACGGAAAATGAAGGCTGAGTAACAACAACTAATAAACAAATATTTCACATACATTTTCATGACACTATTCTTCCTAAAGATTAGATTTTGTGTCCTGGTATTGGTATATGTGAGATCAATATTCAGCAGGGGTGGTTGGCCTGCTTTAACCCACAAATGTCAAGTCCAACATCTCAAGGCAACAACACTGACGACTCAGTGAACATGTCAGTAACCCCTGACTGCAGCAGGACACCATTCATAACATTTGGGCATGTTCCCTCATTTAAATAATCCAGTTTGCCACAGCTGAGCTTGAGTTTTGCATCTTCACTGTGTTTTTTCTTCGTTTTACGAGACTTTTCAGTTCGCAGCCGACCACAATGATGCATCATCATCACGTTTGATATGAATATTCAGCAGGAATTAGGATATTGGGACTAGTCTTTCTCTCAAAACATCTCCTAGTTCACTGGCAGAAAGCACCAGATGATGTTTGCATTTGTAAATATTTCACTGCGACATTTTCCACAGATTTGATATAATATGAATACGCAGAACATCCCGAGACAGAATTTTGTTTCCTTTTCAGCCAATTTCCTGTTATTCCATTCCTATGAATATGTTATATAATATATATTTATACATCATGAATGCATAACATTGTTGTTTCCCTTCCGATATAAAAGAACTAGCTCTTTTTTACCAAATTACATATGATTGAATAAACTGATTGTAAAATCTAGCAGTGGTCATCTGAATGGCTATTCCTTCTCTGGTCTTACATGTGATCATTTGACAGTTGCTCTTCAAAGTTAATGTTGTTGGATTAAGTTAAAAAAAGCCATGAACACCTTTACTCTACAGTTGGTACTTCCCAGATTTGAATGTGTAATCTTTAAATACAGGCTCTGTTCATCACTGCAAACATCAGATTAGCTGCTGCTCTGCTAGAAGATGCTAGTCATTGCACTCCAGTTCCTGCTCTTCATGCAGTGGTAGCTGCTCCTGTGTGGCACACTGAGCCTGAGCCAACAGACTGAGGTTTCTCTGAGGATCACACTGCTCTAAAGTGGGATCCCTTTGGCCTGCTTCAGTTCAAAGCTTACCGCGGTTCAACTTTGAATGAATGAATGTAGTTTAACATCAACACAGTGGATTAGGGAAGAACAAGAAACCACTAATGTCAAAAGGGATGTGTTTATAGTAGTACCTGTCAAGATTTGATCTGAAATTTACCCCATGCTGCATTTTGCTGTAGTTATTATTAGAGCATAACCACATTGGAGGGCTGATGCTGATACGTCTCTGAAAGGCTCATAATGGCTGTTAAGGCTTTTCAGTCACATATAAATCTCCTATAATTTTCAGATTAGAAGCCTGACAACGATTGTACTGAATGTACATAAAACGTTCAACCTAAGAAAAAACAGTGGCCAGTAAAGAATGGCATAAGCAGACACACTCAGAGATCCTAGTTTTTGTCGTGTACTCACTGCTTAGTGTGCTGAGGACCTCCTCCTGGATGGGATCCGTCTGCTGCCTCCTCTGGTCCAGGATCTTCTTTACTGAGTCGAGCAGGCCGAACACTTGGGCCAGGTTACTGAGCACCGCCACCTCTACCAGACAGGAATCTGGGATCAGTGCGGCAATCAATCAAAGGGTCACTTGGTCAGTCAGAAAGGAGGAACAAATTCAGCCGTAGTATACAATCAATTATTAATATTCAGTGGTTACTCTTATAGAAACCAGCAGTAGCCACCTATACGTTTCTAATGTTGGTTTTTCACCCTTCAACTTGCAGAAGCAGCTGAATTTGTTCTTTCTTTCCATTTGTTTGTGCACAAGCCCAGAGTTCTGCACATGTTCTGTTATTATGATGCAGTTCTCAACAGTTAGCTAGATGAGCATGATTTTGTACCTGTGTCCTGTAAGGCAACCAGATCCCTGAGCTGTTGCACGCCGTTCAGCATCTCCAGCAGCTCAGTGCTGATGTTGGTCACCACTTCACCCAGCAAACCCACGTCGGCAATACCCTTCCAGAAGTTCAGCGTGTCCTCTGTGGGTAGACAGTTGCTTTGTGTTTATTTCTATTTGAATTCCACTACAGGTTATTGTTATATTGAAACTGAGATGCGTTGGGGTGTGTGTACTCTTCTGACCCGAGATCTCGTTGGATTCCTTCTTGTCCACAGACTCCAGTGAGCTCCAGTCCAACTTCCCACATAGAGATTCAGGTCTGTCCTCACCCTCTGTCCCGCCATTACCCAGAACCACCTGAGCTGCAATTTATATACAAGAGCACACATGATGTCACACGAATAAACATAAGAACTGACTCTCCAGGTGTGTGCCGGTGTAACCAGTGGGATATGTCTGTGGTTTGTCTGTATGAACTATTAATGATGAAAGACTGAGGACTGAATAGCTATTGTGATGGACAGTGGGCAGACCTGCCTCTAAGACTCAAATGGTGTACAGGAAGTAGTTTGCATTTACAACTGGGAGGGTCAGATGTCCAGCACAGTTTGGTTGTTTGCTTCATAAAAACTTGCAGCATACTTTTGGCCACAGCTAACTTTGACTTTAACATAAAGACAATGAAAGGTTCATATCATGTCTGTGGAAACTGATTTTAATACTAGAATTAGAGGTTTCCTGTGGGGCAGAACTAAGTTTGGACTTCCTGCATTTCTAGCTGTGTCCCAACTCAGGGTCCACGTCCTTTGGAGGATGCTGTCCAGAACCGCAGGCTTCTTGGGACACGTAGACCTGGCTGACTGAACCAAAATGAGACGTCAGGTCTACAGAGGATTTCCATGATCGGCTTCACCAGCTTGTCCCACTCTTACTGCTGTCGCCTAGCAACAGAGCTGCCATTTGATACAATGAGAAAGTTGTAGCTCCCCTTAGTTTTTTACCGTATTTATCATGAGCTGTTGAAGCCTGATATTTAACTATTGGATTTCTCTTCACTTCTCTGTACCTGTACTTTGAAAAACAATAAGTTGAAATTCAATAAGAATCATAAAAATATAGAGCACAGTTTAGCCTCTGTGCAATCACAGCCTGTGCAGCTTATCTCTTACTGTACACTCACAGTAAACTGTAAAATGTTTACAATATGGTATATATATATTGTTGTCCTGTTTTATGTATAGTGCACCCACCACACCATGTCAATTTCCAATATATGCAAATATACGTGGCAATAAAAATAATAACTGATTCTGAGTGGGTGAAGATAAACTTAAAAACACATTGCCTCGAGCCACTTGCTGCTGCCGTTGTTGAAGTGCATAATACATAAAATGGTTGATGGAGTAAAATCAGAATAAAAGACATCCTGCTGGTTGATAGATTGTGTTAAATCGTGGTCTGTTCTCACCTTGAGAGGATGTGGGCATGCCAAGTCCAGTGCCATCCGGAGGAAACCGTGTGTTGTTGATGAGAAGGTCAAACTTGGTGCTGCGGCACGTGTTGGTGCACAGCGTGCTGTGCTGGTAGAAGTCCAGCTGACCTGAATCCATCATTTTTCTGGAGAGCAGAAACTGAAAATGTCAGACCGTAACACAACATAGAGAGGATTTGTTTGATACGAGACAACACTCACTGGCTCTATATTCACAACATGTGCATATATTTCAAAATATTATTTATTTTGGTTTATACCAAAACCAACTTAAAAAAAACACGTTCATTTTATTATTTGTTAGAAGCAGAGGGGCCATTTGGTGTCAAATGGATGGTGTTTGGAATATCGGTCATGAGGTGAAAGATTTCACAAAACACACAAATCATGAATCATGATTGTTCCGGTCTTTAACCCTGATGTCATGGCTGTGCGTGTCTCATATTGTGAGGAGCAGATGAACTACATGCCCACATGTTTAAATACATGCCTCAAACTCTAATGCAAATCAACAAACACAAAATAAACCTTGTGACTGTTCAGGTCCTAATAACTTCTGATTAGCTTCGCTGTTTTTTGTTAAAGTATAAAATGAGCGCAGGTCAGGAGAGTGGAGGGAGCACACTCAGACAGGAGACTCTGACACGATAAAAGACGACCGGACCTTTAATGTGTCCTGAAGCAGCGTTGGGACACGTCTAAAATATGAACGTGGCAGAAAATATGATTCGATTAAGTTCTGTCTCTGCATCGGTGTAGTCGTCCAGGTCCGCATCACGATGCTTCGTAAAAACAATTAATTTCTAGATCTCTTTCGGTGTCCAAATTGATAATCAAAAGCTGTGTACACTATCCATTACACGTGGATCAACATTAGCATTCATTTGGATTTGGATACCACCCACTCCTGTGAAAAAATATATTCTTGCTGCTAAATGCTGAATTCAGCTCTTTGCAAACTCCTCTGGGCCTGTTATGTCAGCAGCAATACATCAGTAAAAGCCTGAGTGCAGACTGTGTTGTTGTCTAATTATAATGTATGATCCAGACAACCAGCACTAAGAATATTGAAACGTGGCCTTTGGTGCAAGTCTCCTGACCTGAGCATGACTCCACCCATCCTGATGGCTCTCTTCCAGTCTTTCAGAGTTGCTTTTCCAGAGATGTGCACAAACTGCTTGGGGCTGATCAGCTGGTCTTCATACTAGTGGAGAGAGTGTTGGTTAGGTCACATTGCTGAGTTCAAATACAGGACTGAAAAAATTAATATCATTACTGTCGTCATTTTACAGACATTAGGAAACCAGTATCCTTGTATGGTGCCGTATTACTCTACTGCATGTCCTCCCTCCTCACACGTTAACAGTAAACACCAACAAATTATTTGGACCTGAACTATACTGAAGTTTACTTTGTTTGCAGTTTATGAGACATTGAAAAAAAAGTCCAACATTTTGAGCACAGTCCACCTTCTACACAAGAGACGTGGCTTCAAGGTTAAAGTGTCTGGAATAAATCCGTATTCAGGATTCGACACCATCAGTTAATAACTAAATAAATGTGGTTCCTTTTTTGTACGCGACAGAGACGAGGAGACACTCGCACTCATCTAGACACAAGAGAAGTTCTTCCCAAAGATTATGACGCAACTTGTTTTTTTTTAACTTCTTCTGAATAATTAATACTAGTTAGAGGGTAATTCAATTTACAGGAGTGTAAAACAATAATTTCTAATGATGTAATAAATTTACCTTACTTATATGAGAGGGGACAGAAAGTCAACGGAGGGATAAGTTATTTTAAATGATTTATTAATTTAAATCTTACATTTCGTAGCTAGCGGGAGTAAGGTTTGATTATACTGACTAAAGCTGTATTTCTATCGTCACTATGCTAAAAACAAAAAATACATATTATGCTGGGTTAATATTCTGTATAATTTCCGTTAGCGTACTACTGTAAACATGCAGCTGTGATGCCAGTTTACATCTTCTTCTGATGGTAAGAGCAGCACAAGAAATATCTGCATTTTCTTTTGATCCACCATTTGTTGCACTGAGCACAGGTTCAAATAGACCAGTTATTCAATGACTCTCATTAATATCCCTTAAAATAGTTTTTTTTTCTTAAACAGCAAATACAACATAAATCACTCTACCCATTCAGTCATTTACATTTCCAATATGTACAAGGACACCAGAACCTTTTCAAGTTTACAGAGATGTGAAAGAAATGGGTGCAGTTATTCTGGGACACATGTCAGCAGTATAAATAGTCTGTAAATGGTCTGTTATTAGAAGCACTTTTCTAATCGTGATGACCACTGAAAACGCTTGTTTCCTGCTGAGTGACTAGATTCAGATACCTTGCTGTAATTGACCTTTGTTAGTGTTTTAATAATAAAGATCACGTTCTCTCTCAAAATACTACTAATAAAACCCTGCTGTAGGTGCCTTTTTTTTTGGAGTGAGAACCAGAAAGAATTCACCAACCTTCACGCATTTCACGTTGATTCCTGGACACACAAATTTCTTCAAGAGCAGCATGGCTTTACAGTCGCCGCAGGTTATGGCACAGCCGATTTCCACATCATCTCCCTCTGTTTGTTCTGGAAGAATGGAAAGAAGAAAGACCTTCAAAACATGAGGAGGTGTGTAATCTGCAAAACCATTGAATCACTAAATAAATCCATTTGTCCAAACAACGCTCTGATAATCTCTCACCTGGAGGTGCTTCAACAGCCATGACAGCTGCATCGGTTTCAGCAGATTCATCTCTGAAAAGACAACAGTTCACATTTTAACATATTTTCTAGGTAGTACAGACAAGGTTGTTTCTCTGAGTAATATCTAGGTATAGTCCAGCTCTTTGCCTGAGATGATCAGCTACTATTTAACCTTATTAGTCGCTCATCTCATCATTGTGAGATCTTTTACCTTGATTTCCACAGAGAGTAATTCAAGGATCTCGTTCAAATAGATCAGGGGTGTTTAGAGGACTGACTCAGCGTGGGCACCTGGGTGCAGATCCAAATAAAAATTTGAATCTAATGAAATTAAATGTGTTTTCATAAGGAGACTATTGGGCCTTCCTTTGGAGGTGTGTGCTCTACTGAGTACCACTCTAGTTGTTTAATTCGTTTACCCCTTGCTTCAGTACGTACCCAGTGGTGATCGGTTGGAGCTGGAGGATGACCTGAGTCTTATTAGGGTCGTCGGGGTCACCCTCCTCCTCAGCTTTTAGCATTACCACCTCCCCCATGGACACTGCGACCTCCTCGGTGGTCGCCATCATGCTCACAACAGACTTGAGAGGGGGGCCGCTTTCACAGAACAGCTGTCCAGGAGTTTATTCATCTGAAGGAGGACGAATAGAAGAAACACACAAAATGAAGTATGATATTTTAATCACATGATTAGGAAGCATAACACCGGTTTAAAACAAATAAGGCTCAATTTAGATCCTCTGTGGTTTGGGAAATGGTCTGTATTAATATAGCGCTTCACACACACATTCATACAGTGCATCTATGGTCAGCACTTTTTCCAGTGAGGGGCAATTCAGGGTTCAAGGACACTTCGGCGTGCAGATGGGAAACACTGGGATTGAGCCGAGGACCTTCTGGTTAGAGGACAACCACTCCACCCCTCAGCCACAGCCAGGAACAGGAGACACGCCACTGAAGTGTTTTTTCCGCACAATGGGGAACGGACATTTGCCTTTTACATATGGAGAACAAAGCGGGACAATCTCCACTCAGACACCTTCACATCCAGAGAGTTAAGGTTAATTGGTAAATCTGGGCAGCTGCAGGACGTACTGTATTAAATCCACTGCAGACTTCTAAGTGCACGGTACTGCTTTTTCATCCGGAAATATTTGTATTCTTGTTGTTATTTTTGTCATTTTTGTGTCCGTTGTGCATTACACACATCATCAACACACCCACTCCCTGACTGTGAATCTTCCGGATGT
Organism: Pseudopleuronectes americanus; assembly: GCA_038501795.1. Classification (NCBI taxonomy): domain Eukaryota; kingdom Metazoa; phylum Chordata; class Actinopteri; order Pleuronectiformes; family Pleuronectidae; genus Pseudopleuronectes; species Pseudopleuronectes americanus. The sequence continues at coordinate 17,417,615 of CM076731.1, forward strand.
TCTCCTGCTGCGTTCTCACAAGAGCTCACTTGGACATTCTCCAGAGTTTATACTGAGGGGCTGGCAGTAGAAACTCTGGAGAAAGTCTGCAGGCCCTGAATCTGCCATTTGCATTCTCACATTCAAGATGATGCAAAAACAACGAAGAGAAAGAAAAAAAGACAGCAATCTTGAATGCAAAGGCACAGTTTAAATAATTTTTTAAGCACAATTAGAGGTTAAATAAAGTATAATAATTGAGGTAAAGAGATTGAGGGGGCAAATGTAATAAAAAATACCAAATCTGTATGTGTGTATGTATATATATATATATATATATATATACATACACTCTCATGTTAAAATGTAGAAATTTACTATCATCAATACAACAGTTACAGTAATTTAACAAAATTACATTATACTTCAGAAATGTTTTTATACATCCAGACTTTTTGTATATTTGTGAGTCAATGAGAAATGTGAGAAATATTAACTTGCTTAATTTAATTTATTTACAATTAACAATGGAGTTCCCATTAATCCCAGGCGGTAGAATGGAGTAAGCCCGGTTCGGTCCGGTTAGCTGTGTGTTTCTGGTCTAACACTGCCTTTAATTCATGAAGAAAAACACAACATGAACATGGAGGTTTACGCTGACACCACAGTGCGAGGCGGCAGGAGGAGGATGCTAGCAGCCCGGGGCTTAGCTTCTCCCCGCACACAGGAACACTTGTGTAGAATAAAGTGTGTGAATGGCGGTGGGCAGCGGGCTGCTTCTAGCTGCTGGGATTCGCACACAGCTCCACTCGGCGGTGGCCATTACAGCCGACGCAAGGGCGTAACTCGATGCGCGGGAATGTGCTGCTCGCCGCCACAGCAAACTGCCCGAGACGGGGAAAGCTTTGCGTTTCCCGTGTGGCGGTTACGTGCCGCCCGTCTATGAACCGTACGTCCCTTCGTAACTCTGCATTTTAACTCTCCGCTCCCCCTCAAAATGACGTCCCCCTGTGCGGCGGCACGTACGGCAAACAACGGCGCGGCGACGACGCTGCTCCTCCATTCTGTGCGAGGCTGCCTCGCCGAGCCCCTCCGCCGTACGTTCGAGTCCCGCCGCCGGAACCGGCCGCCGGTGCCGTCGGAGCGGCCGCGTTTAACCTGCGCGTGCATTTAAAAGCCCGTGAAGCAGAATTAGCTCGTTCTTACCGTTAAATGCAGACAAACACATCCCCAGAAAGTGCAGAGACGCGGCGCATGCGCACTCCGCTCCTGCAGCTTGACTTCCTGCTGAACAGCGCTCGACTTATTTCCACGCTCCTGTGAACACGACGCTGATCAAACTCGCACATTTCGCACCGAATTCCCCGAGAATCACCGAGTTCAGCGCGATCCGAGTGTGTTTAACACGTGGAGACAGATTCTAACGCAACACGCCTAGTTCGATGAGGTGTATCTTATGTACTGCTGTGTCTCTGTCGGGTTTGTTCCTATCTGTCTGATCAGGGCTGGAAAACATGTCAACAGACCGTTAGACAGATAGATAGATGCACAGACACAGTTAGATAGATACACAGTTAGATACAGACACAGTTAGATAGACCGTTAGATACAGACCAGACACAGTTAGATAGATACACAGATTGATCCCAATTTTGGAATATTCCTGCGTTGCTGTAACGTAGGAATATTGCTGCTACTGTAGCATGGTATCAGGAAAAAGCAATCCAAATTAAAGAATATATATCTCTATGTGCTTGTGCATTCATTATATCAATGAAAAATAACTTTGAAAAAGGTGTTTTCATAAAGTCTTAAAAATAAGCTTCTATAAAGTCCCATTTCTCCCTTATTCAGTTCTCCTGGTTCCTGAGATATGCTCCTGAGCCTCTGATACAGGTCTGATGGATCTTCCTCCTTCAGAATAGTCTTTAGCTTTGAGAGAGCGAGGTCAGTCTTGATCTCCAGCATATCACACAGTTCCAGCCCTGGACTGGTGGCCTCTATGAACACTTCAATGACATCTCATTCAATGTGTCCTCTGTCCACTGCATTAGGTTGGTGGATGACATTTCTGTCCACTCTCACCAATTAGTCCAGTAATAAGGAACTCTCTACGATTTGTCACTTCAGGCACTTTGGCTGGTGGGGGGGACTGGAGACATTCATTCACAGTAGGGTTGGATATGTGCAGTTTTCCACTATAGATGCTTTCACACATGCACTGAGACAATCCAGATCTCTGGAGGAGGTATATGTGTGAACGCAAATGTCCAAGTGAGTGCCTCAGGAGTTTCTGCTGATTCTCCGACTGACGACTAGTATAAATTCTGCAGAAGTCGATGTGAGAACACAGCCGAAACCAGCTCTGTGCCAGTGAAAAAGCTCTGCCATTCACGTATATGACACCGACAAAGTTGTCAAGAGAGTTTGCTGTGATATGAGAGGTCAATCAATCAATCAATCAAATTTTATTTGTATAGCCCATATTCACAAATTACATTCATCTCATAGGGCTTTAACAGGGTGTGGCATCCTCTGTCCTTAACCCTCAGCAAGAGTGAGGAAAAACTACTAAAAACCATTTTAACAGGTAAAAATAAGTAGAAACCTCAGAGAGAGCCACATGTGAGGGATCCCTCTCCCAGGACGGACAGAAGTGCAATAGATGCCACGTGTAAAAACATTCATCATTAAAGTCTTTAGCGGCATTGATGCAGTCCCGCTGCAATCACAGTCCATGGTCAGCAACCAGCAGGACCACGATCCACCATCCAGACCAGAGGCCACTCCAGTCCTCAGTCACCGTCCACCGCCGCCCACCAGGACCCACCACGAGCCATCGCCGTGGCCCTGGTCCACCTCCTTTACCCAGTGCCAACGCGACACAGGGTCCGCCACCAGCACCACGATCAGCCCACACGACACAGAATCCGCCACACTGGGTCCACCACTGCGACCCCCGATGCGCGATCCACAAACAGCAATCCATGGTGCGGCCACAGAGGCCCTGGATCTGCGGGTGTTAAAGCAAAGGGACCCCGGGGAAGGGGGGGGTGGGGGGGGGGTTAGGGATGGAGAAGAGGAAGGAGAAGCTGGAAAAAGAAGCTCCGTGTGTCATATGTCATTAAATAGAGCAAGTTACGTTCTGCCTCACTAATTAACTCTAACTATAAGCTTGATCAAAAAGAAAGGTTTTGAGCCTACTCTTAAACAAACAGATGGTGTCTGCCTCCCGAACTGAAATTGGTAGATTATTCCACAAGTGAGGGGCTTGATGGCTAAAAGCTCTGGCTCCTACTCTACTTTTAGAGACTTTAGGGACGACAAGTAAGCCTGAATTCTGGGAGCGGAGTGCTCTTGCGGGTTTATAAGGTACTAACAGCTCTTTAAGGTAAAAAGGCGCTATATTATTAAGGGCCTTGAAGGTGAGGAGGAGAATTTTAAATTCTATTCTAGATTTAACTGGAAGCCAGTGTAGCGAAGCTAATACTGGAGAAATGTGCTCTCTTTTCTTTGTTCTTGGTGTTTATGTGTTAATGTGTTAATAATATCATTTGACTTCTTGCCTTTGTCTGTGGCCCCTTCACCTGAATCCTGGTCCCCCTTTGCCACCCTCTCTCTTCTCTCCCCTCTTCAACCCACTTCTCGCCCACCATGCACTACATTGGTATCAGAGAAGGCTCTTGTTTAAAAATAATGTCCCATTGTTTCTCTTTAGATTGTTTAATGTAAATGTCAAGCCATACAAAACCATCAGAAAGTGGTTGTGATCACTTATAACCCAATAAGTGCATGCCTCCTCTGTTTCTGCTGTGTGTGTGTGTGTGTGTGTGTGTGTGTGTGTGTGTGTGTGTGTGTGTGTGTGTGTGTGTGTGTGTGTTTGTGTGTGAATGTCTGTCTATAGTTATGAGGGTCCAATTCTGATTCAATAGCATCATCGTGAGGAGGTTTTGGGCCCTGAGGGTTACGATTTTGTTTCAGGGTTAGACTTAGGTTCAGGGGAAAGATTACACATGTGTTTTACATAGGTTTTGTTTAAATGAATATACAGAGGAAATGCAGCATTTCTGTTTCAATATTTAAAAAAATCCCACTTTTATTTGGCCAGACTGGAAGTTCTGGGTGTCAAACCTCTAACCTTCCATGCTACCCCATGTACCTCCCTCCTGAGCCACAGTCACATTGTGTATGTGTGTGTGTGTGTACAAATATTTTTGTGGGGACCATTTTGAGCCCTTACAAAGGGAGGACATTTTGGGAATGTAAGGACATTGACTCACTATTGATGGGCTGTTTCAGGGTTAAGACTTGTTTTTAGGTTTGGGGTTAGAAATAGGTTGAGGTTTGCGTAGGTAAGGGGCTAAAAAATGCCTTATGTCAATGAGTGTCCACACCACTTTAAAGAGACAAATGTGTGTATCTGTGTGTTTCTTAGCCTCACCTGTAGTCAAATAGACAGACATGCATAAATTGCATTCAAGGCAATTTGTTTGCATGACACATTTCATACTGATGGTAAATTCAAAGTGAAGTAAATCTGACAAAGCAGAGGGATGTGGTGTCGTCACATTAATGACATTTAGTCTGATAGTACCAGTGCTGTAGTGCTGCTAGAAAAACATGGACAGATGCAAGAAGAAACTCTATCCGTGGGATTTGTAGTTCAAGTCTTATCTAAATCTTTCATATCATCATTATCCTAGTGCTTATTCTGCAGATGAACTGAGTGACCCCCGTTCCCTTTCAGACAAGAGAAAAAAACGATAAGCCAATTTGTGAACAGCTCTCAGGAAAGAATGGACCCATGAGAACCGTCAACCTTCAAAAAGTCATTATTCCAACACTACTGTGTCTCTCTGCATATCATTACATTACCTAACATTTCATTTAGCTGACGCTTTTATCCAAAGCGACTTACACTCAGTGCATTCAACCATGAGGGTACAAACCCAGAACAACAAGAATCACAAAAGTACAACTTCTTCAAAAAAGCAAAATGACAAAGTGCTAAGAGCTAGTGCCATTTAAGTGCTACTAAATTATTAGTTTTAACATTTTAATCAAGGTTTAGTCGGAAGAGGTGTGTTTTTAGTTTGCAAACAGTCGTGATATCATCAACCTAGAAGTGGATGTCTGAAATTTAGGTTAGGTTACTATATTCAGAGATGGGCAGTAATTCTATTACTTGTATTTGAAATACATTACATTTTTTATTTTTTTATTTTTTTATTCAAGGTATAGTCGGAAGAAGTGTGTTTTTAGTTTTTTAGTTTCGGGCGGAAGATGTGTAAACTTTCTGATGTCCGGATGTCGATGGGGAGCTCATTCCACCATTTAGGAGCCAGGACAGAAAACAGTAGTGATTTTGATTAGTGTTTAGCGGTGAGGGAGCAACGTGCTGGGGTGTAACATTTGACCATGTCCTGGATATAGACTGGACCTGATTCGTTCACAGCATTCTACGCAAGTACTGGTGTTTTGAACCGGATGCAGTCAGCCACTGGTAACCAGTGAAGGGAGCAGAGTAGCGGAGTAGTGCGAGTGAATTTAGGTTGGTTAAAAACCTGTGGCTGCTGCATTCTGGATGAGCTGCAGAGGTCAGATGGCAGTAGCAGGTAGACCTGCCAGGAGGGAGTTACAGTAGTGCAGGCGTGAGATGACCAGAGCCTGGACCAGAACCTGCACCGCCTTCTGAGTGAGAAGGGGGCGTATTCTCCTGTTGTTGTACAGCATGAATCTACAGAACTTTGTTGTTGCAGTAATGTTGGCAGTAAGGGAGTGTTTGCTATCGAGTGTCACACCCAGGTTCCTAGCCGTCTGAGTGGGGGTCAACACGGAGTTGTCAAAGTTAATAGTCAGGTGGCGGGTGGGAGAGTCTTTCCCTGTAAGGAAAAGTAGTTCAGTCTTGTCAAGGTTAATCATCAGGTGGTGTGAAGACATCCACTGAGAGATGTCAGTCAGACAGACAGAGATTCATGCTGCCACCTGTGTTTCCGATCGGGGAAGAGAAAGGATTATTTGGGTGTCATCAGCATAGCTATGGTAGGAAAAACCATGTGAGTAAATGACAGAACCGAGAGAGTTGGTGTACAAAGGCAAGAGGAGAGGACCCATGACACACATGAAGCGTATTGATATTAACTTATATATAAAAAAAAATCTGCTACAGCACAGCGCTAGCCGCGGATAGCATATCGCAGGTAGCCTAGCTCCAGCTAACCAGGAATCGTAGAGCTCTAATGGCGTCGCTCAGCTGTGAGTCTTCACTCACGCTCCTCGTCACTGCCCATTGATTGGTAAGCCAGGAACTAGGAGGAGTCATTACCGGCAAGAGGGCGCCGGGGGAATGCCTACTACTAGCCTCATTCTCACTCTGCAGAAACCAAACGGGTGCCGTCACAGACCCGTTGGCCTTACGGGTCCGTGACGGCATTATATTTACAGTCTATGGTTTTACCGAGATAATTATCTCAGAAAAACTGAACTTTTTTTTATCAAGTGAATGCAATAGGCTACCGTATCATATCTGCGTGGAATACGTCAAAAACACAACTTTTACCGTTGTTTTGCCAGCGGAAAAGAACTGGAGGAAGGCGACAGGTTTAACAAACCAGTTGACCTTACTGTACACACATTATTTCACAATGACACACGAAAGAAACAGCACTTTTCCGTGGTTTTAGGTCCAACTCTAACCCCAACCTCTTCCCCTGTGCTGCTGCTTCTAAATAGAAACACAGAGAGTCCGCTCTCTGTCTCTCTCTCTCTCTTGCTGTCTTCCTGTTTCTTCAGGTGGCTGCGACTTAAGGCAGGCGCATGCTTCTGCGCCTCGTGTTCTGGCGGTGAATTGCTTTGCAACACGCGCAACCCTTGGAGAACCATAAATTAAAATGAGCCTGTCGACACAGCTGCGTGAAAAGCCACAGCTGCAGTTTCAGAAGCATGCGCCGGCCTTTACAGGAAGTCAGTAACACAGCGAGAGAGAGGGGGATAGTGTGTGTGAGTGTGTGAGAGGGGGGGTTAGCAGTCGAGCAAATCACTGTGAGGCAAGGAGAGGGAGGTAGCAATCTTCCAAAGAGTAAGAGCAAGCATACAGTGCATAGTATTACTACTTACAATTATTTAGGCAATAGCATCACAATGATATTAAGGATAGGGGAGTCTGGAACACCCTTCCCCCTACGGGAATCTGACCCCCCACCTGAACAATGGAACAGACCTCTCAGAGGGGGGTTGTGGGTGGATCTTTTGGTCTCTCGCCTGTAGTCAACCAATCAGACTGCCGTGAAGAAGGGCTCATCTGAATATTTCTCCCATCAGCCCTGTGAGATTGTGAACAAAGTTAGTTTTAATAAATAAACAAGGCTGATAAAGCGGCTTCCAAAGAGAGTGTTAGGCTCCAAGTGTGTGTCTCTCTTTGTCAGTACTCCCCGTGAAGTCCCAAAATTTCAGCACCGTGATAAAATAAGGTTCCTAATTTGAAGGGGTATATATACCGGTCTCAACCATAGCATATTTGTGAGACTTCGGTCTCACATATACTAAAATTGGAACGATACAGAGAAGATTAGCATGGCCCCTGCGCAAGGATGACACGCAAATTCGTGAAGCGTTCCTCATTTTTGTTCTACTTTTGTTCTCATTTTGCTCAGAATTATAAAAAAGAAGAAGGGAACTACAGGTGTTTGGCTCCCTCTTGTGGTGGACCAACAGTGTCACAGCCACCGAACTTAAAGCAGACGCTAGGTGGCGCCATGACACAAGAGAAAACCCAGGTGCAAGCTCCGTTTCTAGGATAAATAACTAAAAGAGGAACATGTATGAGGCTGTTTATCAAGGTTATGAACATTGAAGAATAGAATTATGTTTCAAACAATAGGAAGATTAAATTAAATCATGAAGCTGAAAAGACACACAAATACAGGACAACATATTTAAAATGATATTCAATCATATATCATTCACACACACACACACACACACACAGTCAGAGATGGGCAGTATTTATATTTCTTGAATTTGAAATGCGTATTTCAATTACTTTTGAGTATTTTGTTATTTGTATTTGTAACAAAATACTTTATAGTGGAGTAATTTTTTGATCACGAATCAAAAAATAGTTCAGTCTTCAGATCTTTAAGTTCAACGGATCTCTGTCAAGGTAAATACTTTATCTGAGTGTGACAGATGTCAACTAGCTTGATGTATAATTTATGTCTGGCTACATAGACTATTGTATAGACATGGTGATGGTTATAATATCAAGCTAGCGATCAAAATCCAATTTATTTTATTTTACAAGGCATATTATGAAAGTGTTCTTAGTTTTATTATTTTCATATATTCTACAGTTGGCCAGGTGAACAACATGTCTCAGCAAGATGATGTTCAAGAAGGACCATCAACAAGCACAGATGGAACAAAGCCTGTGTCTGCAATCTTGGATGGGAAGTTCTCTACATAATCAATCAAGTTGTTGTAAGCTTTGCTTAGTTACACTGACATTCTGTGACTGTTCTCATTTATTGTGGGGTTCAACAGAGCTTTGTGTTTTTGTGAGAATTTTTTTCCCCTATATTTTAAATACAAAATAAATGTATTGTATTTTGTTATATTTTCTGTTACCAGTATTTTGTGTTTTATTTTAATACATTTATTTGAGGGGTATTTTGTATCAAAATACATTTGATGTATTTTTGCCGATCTCCGACTATATTTGTACCCTTAGGTAGATTTGTGTATCCATCCAAACACATATAAAAATTACACTCTGACAGAAGAAAGACCAGAAAAACCCGGTCAAAAAGGGATAAAAGACTTCTCTATCAATAGTACATTGGATAAGGACTAAGGTACGAGCCATAGACTGTAGGGTTGCAAATATATATTTCACCAATACTTGGTTAAATATTGATAACTTCTTTAAAATTTAACAGTGATGTTTGGGGCGCCAGGACAAACGATCACCAGCAGCCCCGTGTAGCAAAAATTGTGCTTCCGAAATCTCTTGATGTAGATTCCGCAGGAGACGAGACACTCGCCACATCTCCTGTGCCAAACATAGCAGAAGCCCTTTTTAACGGGGTACCTGAACACCGCACGGTCTGTGTAAGGGCAACATGCTCTTCAGTCAGAGGCTTGCTATCTGTTGTCTATTTTAAATTCACACGTTTTCTAAGGTGCTTCATGCAGTTTGAATGTAAGATTACAAATATGATCCCAAATGTATTAGGTTTAGTTTATATTATTGAAAATTGAGAACAACTGTCTGTGCGGCTTGGACAACCAAAGTGCATGATGGGTAAAGTAGGCGGAGTTTACGAATTACTGCTGCGTTCAGGCCATGTGGGTAAATTAACATGAACCAGAAAAACAACTCTCTTGTGACCGACTGCAAACAATTCTTAGAATTGTCTGATACATAAAGGCCATGATCACGTGAGCATCAAAACTACAAAGTGTTATTATATCATATTTTATAATCTGTACATTAGTAGAATACTTTCCCCCGAAATAATGTGTTTAAGATACGACAAGAGAATCCTTTGAGTTCCACTATTTGGATATTTGCCGAGTTACAGATGAAAGGGGACATTCAAATACACTGTTAAGTACTAAGTAAGTTATGAGTAATATGAACAAAGTAACAGAATATGTACAGTGTAACAGTATATCACTCATATGATTATTGCATAGTTTAATTAGTTGGAAGTGAGATATATAAGATCCATTTGGTCTATTTAGAGGTGTTGATATAAAATTATTTTGCTTTGTTTTTTACTTCAAAATTCCCCAACACATAACTGAGGATATGATTTAGAAACAGGAAGCAAAATTTCAAATAAATTAAGTGTTCTGTTAAAATGTATTTTTCTGGAGGACATGAGTCACTTTCACCTATAAAACACCTTCAATTTACAGTACATCTACTTTTGAACTCCCAGCTAACACTGTCTACTCAACTATTTTATTTCCCTCTGGCCCTGATTCTCACCCCAAGTTATTTAATCACATCTGAACTTATCTAACGTTCTTTGGACAAAATGTGTCAGAATAGACTTATCTCAGTCTTTGTAAATGCATGGCCTTTTCTAAATCTTTATCTTGACCACAATACATAAACGAATAATAACTAATCTAGGTCATTATGACCCTCCTTCCATCTGTCAGAAGAGAGCGCCAAACCTCGTAAAAATAAAAACAAAAAGGATACAGACCAGGCCAAACATCACACATTGGGCATCCATTTATTGTTTTTTAACCAATCAATAAAATCACATCAAATAAATGAATCTCTTATACATAATATATAAAATAAATAACGTTTATTCAGTAAAGCTGTGAAATGTGACCAATGGGCTCGGGAGCTGTATAGTCATGTACCATGTAGCATCCTGTGGGCCTTTCTGCTGCTGACGTTCTGTGGTACAGACGCCCTATCGATGGGTTGGTTTGATCCAGTGGATAACGTAAAAAATCCTTAAAGGGACAGTTCAATATCTTGGGGGGAATTAGTCTTTCTGTGAGTGAGATGAGAAGATCAGTAGCAGAATAATCTCATCATGTTGCCCTAAGAAAGAACAGGAAAAGGCATATTTCAAAAAAAGATGAACTGCTCCCTTTTAGCTTTCAGTAAGAGAGTACTGTGAATGTGGACGGAAGATTTGTAATCGTACAATTACAAATGTTTTATACATATTTAATCATTGTTGGGTATTGAGGAGCCAACTACTGGTTGATGGGAATTAAGCAAATTGTACATGTGTTTGCAGAGTGGACCTTTAGATGTAACCAGGTTGCTGTCTTCACTCTGATCAGTGCAGTGCTGCAGGAATGGGAATCATGCTCATTGGAGAACAGTTTGCTGAGTCTCAACGTACAAATGTAAACAATATCATACAATGTAACCCTGTTTACATGAGAGAGCAAATTGAGGAAGGTAGTTGTAGTATTAAACACAGTCAGACTGGCTGTTACATGGAGGTTCTAGACAGACGAGTCCTCAGCTTGACCGTGAACACAAGATATTAACGTCTGATTGTCAAACAAACAAAGAAACATGTATCACATATGGTTACACTGTATTTAAACCTGACTATAGCATGACACCAGAGAATACAGTGTGGATCTGTACAGAAAAGTTAAATCAAATAAAGGGATGGTGCAAATATTTTACAATACATTCCTTACTGAAAACTAGGCTGCAACCAAAGAGTGTTCATATATGTATTCTGCCCCCACACAACATTTAATAACTCAAGAAAAAAACATAAGCTTGATCACATGAATGCAAAGTACGAACAGAATGCATAATCTCTTGCTGGTTGCAGTGTGTTTGTGGACAGGTGTTTTCACAAGATGCCGGTGAAAGGTGATTAAAGTGTGTGAGGAGAGGTGAGTGCCCCGGCCAAGTGGACTGTAGTCTATTGTCGGCTCGTAAACACCAGATTAATGGCGCAGTAAAGAGACTCTAGAGACTCGAGAGCGTACACCATCATCTGTGTTAAAGGAAGTTATTGCTGTCATGTGGTTAAATCGTGTGTAGACATGCTCTCATCAGCAAGTTGACCATCACAGGAATCTGAGATTTTGAAAATAAAGTCATTTTACAAGAATAAAGTCATAATCTCCTGTGTGGAATGTGGACCACGTCAAATTATACTATATGTTTCACAAATGATAAAATACATTTGTAACATCAGCACCATGTTATCATAAGTATCCAGACTTTAAAAAGATAGGCTAAGAATCTGTGTGTCTTTCTTCTTCACAAAATATTACGATTTTTTTTAATTACACTAATATTTTGACTTCCTGCAATCTTAGGTGTACTTATTGAAATAATATTGCCTCATTGTCGAGAAGCAAAGGTTCCTAAATATGGCCCTAATACCTAGTTATCTATTACTTGCTTATCAAAATAATTTCAGGAACGTAAACAGCACTTTTCGATATTAGATTTATATTTGTGATGATGTGATGGATGATTCCGTCCATGATTGAGAACAAGCATTTTGATAACTAGCTTAGCATAGAGGCTGGATACAGGGGGAACTGCTCCCAGCAGAAGGTGGACAAATATACACCTTCAGACGGTTTCTAAGGTATAATAATTGTTTAATATGGACCCAAACAGATTTATAAAAAATCTATATATTTTAGAAATAGTTGCATGTTATAACCCTTTCTTTAGATATTTATTGATGCCGTGTGTAGTTTTCCTATGTCTTTACAGGCACAATTTACCACACATGGTGATGTCACTGACAACTGTCACTGCGGCCGACAATTCTAATGGCTGGAGACAGCTAGGCTTGCTGTTTACCCCTATTTCAAGCTAAGCTAGGCTAATGGCTCCAGATTCTTACTTCACACACAGACATGAGGCAACACATCAACTTCTCGGTTACCTCTCAGAGAGAATTTTGATGAGTATCATTCTGAAAATGTTGAAGTACTATGTGAAGGCCCTGATGAAAAGTGAGAGGGGCCACAACATGTGACGAAGGTCCAATTCCAGGAGCCAGGATTCTGCATATTTGCTGCATGGCACAACCCCCAGACATTATTAGCTTCGGCAGTTTATCATTATTTTCTTTGACTTAGAGGTGAGACATTTCTTTAGACTTGAACCCAGACGTCCTGCTCTCTGACAACTCTTGAACACAACATAAAGGGAGCAACAAATCCATCCACTGATTTAATGAGTTCATCACCATCTCAGGCCTGAATGAGCTTAGAGTAAAAGGAGTGGTTGTTTGTTTAAGCTACAAACAACAGTTGTGAAATGAAAACTCCTTTTGGTTCTTAATCAAACACGTCTTCACTAATACTGATGACACATTAAAAGGTCTGAGAGATCACCTATTTTGATGTTGATGTCTTGCTGCTGTTGATTCTATAATACAGATACCTAAATAGGACTATCTATCCTAAGTACAATGATCTATCTTTATGTGTACAACTTAACTAGAAATAATCTCTATTTTTCTTTACAAAACATTACTCCAGTATTCACAGAATGATCGAAATCTGAGTCAGTTTGGCGTGAGTGCACGTAAAGCTTACATGAGCGGGGGGAGCACATTGATTTCATGTGGTGACACTTATTGTGGAGTGCACTGTGTCTGTTCACGATATTAATTGAATAGCTTTTAGTGACCTTTCAGCTTCCATCTCTACAAACTTCACTATTATTTACAATATTACAGATACATAGGATTGCAGGCAAAGCGTTGCACAGACTTTGACAGGTAGAAACCACACACTAGTGCCGTATGAAGGTGGAGTGATGCCCGACCACAGTATCGTCAGTATGCTCAGAAGAACATTATCTCCAGTGCTATGAAAAGGAGTATCGACTACACCCTCAGCCCCAAGACCTGATCACCTCTACACGCTTTCTCTGTTTTTTGGCCTAAAAGGATGAGAACAGCTTGGTTGGTGCTACACCATATGAATTTAGAGACACAACTTGTTTATAAGATACACGCCAGGATGTTCACTGACCTCCCCTCTGTTTGAAAAGAATCTCAGTCGTCCCACATACAGAGAGGGCATGAAGCACAAGGTGAAGAAGTGATGGAGGATGGTTATCATGGGGTGCTGAGCCTCGATGGACGGCTGTGAGGCGAGGGCGAGCTCCAGGTGTGACAGGGCAGTGTTTGGACACACAGAGATCTCAGTCAGCAGTGGCAGCCCTTTTCAGCGGACGCCCTGGCCAGTTCCTCTTCTTCATCGGTCGGGTAGAGGACCTTAGCGGTGAGGCCGCTCTTCACACCATCCCATCCATCGCGGGTGACGATCTCACCCATCTTCATCAGCTCGTAGATGTCTCTGGTCAGCAGCTCAAAGGCCCGGTCCACGTTGCTGTTGCACTTGGCCGAGGTCTCCACGTAGCGGATGCCCAGGTCGCCCGCCAGCTGCTCCGCCTCGTCCCGGGTCACCTTGCGGTCCTTGTTGAGGTCACTCTTGTGGCCGATGAGGATGTAGACCATGTGGTGAGGTAGGATGTGCTCACTCACCTCCTTGTGCCACTCCCTCACATGCTCAAAGGTTTTGCGATTGGTGAGATCGAAAACCAGCAGCCCGCCCACAGAGTTGCGGTAATATGAAGTGGTAATGGACCTGTCGGGAACAGACACGTTATTAAGTGAAAGCAAAAATCATCTTTGAAAACAATTGTAATCTTGGCTTTGTCACTTCAAAATATTGTACAATACTGATGAGCATCCTTCATTACAAGTTCAACAACTGTTTTCATGATTTTAGGACCAGACTCAAGTCGGTCAAAGACTCAACTCAACTCGTGTTAAATTGCAACTCAAGTTTTGAGTCTGCCAAGATAAAGTCACATCCTTAAGGTGTTACTGCATACTGGGAATATCGTGTTAATATTTCCATTTTCTATAATCATTATTATTGTTCCAGGATCATTTGTCTAGGGAGTTGAGTCAAATCCAGGACCAAAATCAACCTTCCAGATGTGCTGCATATATTTGAATGCCTTTAACCACAAATAGTGCAACTTTATTTGGTTTTGCCCAGAGCTCCAATAACTTACAAGTCATCTAATGGTATACCCCAATACATAGGGGCATGTGTCTGTTTCCATTCAAAAGAGATGCACCATATATGGGCAATATGGGCAATAAGTTAATCAAGAACAATTCACATCTTTAGTAGCTTTTAATTTCCCTGGTGGGTGTAAAGGAAAACTGGTCAATTCCATTAGTGATGTTTATCAAATACCACAAACCAGACTGTAAAGGATCTTTGGTTCATATGAGTCTTGGACTATTGGGCAGCTGGGACTGGAACACATGGCCACACATGTCTTATTCATGCACTGATTTACTAATCATCAGTTTATTTCACAAGCACTTCTCACAGTCAGACCTGTTGAAACAGAAGTGAATGACTGGAGAGTGGTGAAGCCTTTAGGAAACACCCTCAGAAGCTCCAGCTTCAAAAGAGGAAACAGATCTGAGAACTGAGGCGGCTGCTCCAGACAGAGAAGTGCTTTACAGGAAATTATCCTTGACAGCACAGACACATGAAACACAACAAGCAACAGGGCGGATGAATGCAATAAGCAAAAATAATAGAGGAGGATACAGAGCTGTCATCGTTGTGTTGCCCTGGAGACTGTGGCACTGTACCAGGGAATCAAACTGGGGCCTAGATGTGAGGAGGATGCCAATCATCCGTGAATGCATGCAGTGATGCGACTCGATTTTCACAGGACATCAGAAGATCTAGGCCTTTATAATCTTCTGACCCTTATCACCACTGCCCACATTACATCACAATGATAAACTGAACGGCCTTCATTTCAAATACAGGTCTTGATGTTTAAAAAAAAATACGACAGCAAACCAAGGCCTATCCATTATAGAGTATTGTCGTCATCCATATATTTCAAATCACAATTGTCTAATCAGATCTTGATTTCACCCTCAAACCCCACTCGGTCCTACCTGAACCGCTCCTGACCAGCCGTGTCCCAGAGCTGCAGCTTTATCTTCACCCCAGGCTCGATGTCCATCGAGCGGGCGTAGAAATCTACCCCGACCGTGGGATCCGCCACATCGCTGTAGATGCCGTCCGAAAAGCGCTTCAGCAGCGACGACTTGCCCACGGTGGAGTCCCCGAGCAGGATGATTCTGAACTGGTATTGCCACAAAATATCCATGGCATGACGAGCGGGGACGGTACCAGCGGAGAGTCTCAGTGTCAGTGTGTGTGTGTGTGTGTGTTGAACAAAGCCCTGAGCGCTGTGTTTACATGAAGCCCCGGCTACTGCTGCCGATGCTGCTCCCGCTGATGCTGCTGCTGCCGCCGCCTTCTGCTCGGGAGGAGACGCGGGGCACGGCGGGTCATGTGACGGGTTTATGGTTTACCTACGATCCACCACCGTAAACCTGCTGCAGCCATGAATCAGGCGATTGTGTGTTATTGTGACCAGGGTCGGAGATTAGCTGGATTTGAAGTCATGGGAAATGCAGGTGTTCGTTGTTGCACACAGGGAGTCCTTTGTGTGGATTGTGTAGCACGTTCAGTCTGTGGAGTATCAACACGATCAGAGAAACAGAGCACGAATGTCACATGGATCACTTTAATGTTGTTTAATGGAAAATGCACGAAGGGGAGGTTGGTGCTGTCCGTGGTTCTGAAGCTACACAACCTCCATTTCCACACATAAAGCCTCCCACTGATGTGTGCGTGTTTTGTGTCTTTATACACAATACGTCACACTCTGTGTTATTCTCAGAAAAACAAGCGTTGAAGGAAACGTACAAAACAAATGCTTTGCGCTGATTTAGAAAGTGTCAACAAACACAAAAGACAACAAGAGCTCCTCCAAAAAATGTAAAAGTTGTAGGAATACATATCCCGTCATGCAAGCGGTCCACGTGAGCTGTGTGAGCCAATCAGAGGTCGCTAGCGTGTATAAAGACAACGGGAGCCTCCCTACTCATTCTCTCTCTTCCTGCTCTCCTCGAGATGAAGGGTCCACAGACTTCTAACAATGGTGAGGCCTCGAAAAACTTATTCTAACTCAACACTTGTACTTTATTTTGCTTAATTACCTCTTGCTTTAAACAATGATGTTAAATGTAGCTGACTAACTCCCAGGGATGCTAAGTGCTTTAGCGGCCTAGCTGATTGCTACCACGTGTTGTTAGGGGGGCGCTGGTAATGCTTTTATATTGAAACTACAGTATTAACATTTGTATTAAATCAAACCACTAATGTTAACACGTCTTGGAATTTAGGCGTCTATGTACTTAGGCTAGGCTAAATGTTAGCACGAGTGCTTTTACTGCGTGTGCGCCACGTGGCCGGATACTGGTCGGATCTAACTACTAATGACTATTCAGAGTAAGTTAAGCTAAACTTTCTCATTGCTGTGCACTAACTTGGCTTATGGTCAACAATGCTTTTTAGAATACTGTATTTAGTTTGACATTAAGTGTTGTGGGCCACACGCACGTAATGTCGAGCATAGCTACTTCTTAGCAGCATGCACCAATAAATGCTATGTTAGTTTTGTTTAAAGCTTTTTTTGTCATTTTGACTTGATGTAGTTACTCAATGTGATCCTCCTTCTCTCCTTTACAGACTCCACCAGTAATGGCTCCACCATCTTTCGACCCTGGCCGTCTGCATACATCACAGGTATGATTTTCATACTGTTCTATAATGTGACTGGCACCATCGAAGCCGTTCGTGTTCTCATGTAGCAGTGAGCGGTCAACTGGAAGCCTAGAAGAAGACTTTCACCGACGGTCGCTGTTCAGTTTGAAGTAACTGTTACAGCAACATTAAGGGGAAGGACATTCGGTCTCAACATGTCAGAGTAATGACTAATTGGACCAATTCAAAGTTACAAATGTTAACACTTGCTTCTGTCTGTCTGCAGGTACTGCTGAGAGTGAGGAGACTAAGCACAGAAACTACATCACTTGCTGGTAAGCTCTCGAGTCACATTACCTAAATATCCTGGCTGTGATTACAAACTTGCCCTCACTGACTATGTCTGATTGAGACAATATTTACTGAGCCACTCACCTTAACATCTCTTAAAAGATGGTAATGGTAGCAGAATCAAAAATTGATAGATTTTTTTTTATTCTTCTCTCCTAAGGTGACCATGGCTGACCACTAAAGTGACTGGATAAAGACTGCTCATGTCTTGGTAAGATTGTTTCTCATTTCCCCTGAAGTATAAATTGAAGCATGCTATTCTAATGACCAGGGGCTTGTTTGTAGTCCAAGGTGCTCCAATAGCATGCAAGAGTACAGGATGGTCTTTGACTGTGCTGGCCATTTTTGCCATCAACAGCCACTCTACTGTCCAACAGATGTAAAGTATTATTTCTAACTGCACGTTCTTTCTGCAGGCATCACTCTGAATCCAGACCTCAGGTCTGGCATGGCCGGGCTGTGTGGGCTCCCAACCCTTCCTGCTTCTCAAGGTAATACAAATTCATTAATTTTGCTTGTTGATCTGATCTATGATGACGAACTTACAATTATGCGGACTGCTGGATGAACGTAGCGGATATGGGACTGAGATCAGCCTTAAAATATTATGTGAGAGAAGGGTCTTGACTTTAGCTTATATATATCTTTTTTTTTCACTTTCAGATGCTGTGCTGTACCAAGTGGAATGTTTGAGAATCTTCCGGTGTGGGGAACTGCTGCAGGCCGCCCCAAAGGGCAATGACCCCCGTCAACTCAATGTTGGATAGTTGCTATAATGTTCATGCACCTTAAATGCAAAGTAATTGAACAGTGTGGATTGTTAATACAAAATAAATAAAACTGCAAACTAATACTGGAATCTGTTTATTATATTCATCTCATTCACAAAAGATATAAATGAAATGGTACATAATTGCAAATAAGGCCACAGTACAGCTGTAAAACTGAGTCAGCCATTTAGAGGTAACATGCATTCTGAGCAAGAGCCCGTTCAGATGAATAACCAGTGAGGAAATCTGACTATTGTAACGTGCATTAAATAATTCAAATGTTGGACATTTTTTACTAAAGACAAAATGGTGTCATAATCCTGTTTATTGTAACTGACGTCTTTACAGAAGACTAAAATGAATTGTGACGAGGGCACTCCCTCAAGAAACCAATAATTCATTTACATTCAGTAAAAATAAAAGCCACATGCATTGCTGACCTCTGGATAGACGTGAATGCCAGGTATTAATTTGATATCCAACACTGCAGAGCTATAGAAAAGGATTGACGTTTGTATCACACTGAAACCATAGCAGAAAAAGTTCCTCAGGATCTTTACATCATTCGCGTGTAATGGAAGGTAACTTCAGCTCTGATATTTCACTGTCTGGGGAGCTGCTGCCACTCCGATCGCTGTATGTGTCCCTGTGACAAAGACAAAATAACAGGCTTAGTTTTTCCTCTTGGGGTGAGTCCTAAACTTGCATTGTGTAAAAGTTGAGATGTGATGGTTACCGTGGAGATAGGCGGCAGCTCTTCTGTAAGTAGCTCTGCAGCTTCCCTGCAGCGGCCAGCAACAAACCAAGATAAGGGGGTGATGGCTTTATGGGTCGTGAGGTGAACTCTGGGTGGTACTGTACTCCAACGAAGTATGGATGATCTGAAAACAGAGGACAGCGTCTTAAAATAAGTGCAACCTGACTTATGGTTACCCACAATAAGAATAAATAGTATTGTCCATACCATCAAGTTCTATGACCTCCATTCTTTCTCCTTCCACGTCTTGACCTACAAAGCGGAAGCCCTTTTCTTCAAAGTGACTCTTCAGCTCAGGATTGACCTGCACAATGACAACCCCACATTTTAAATAAATACACCACTTCACAAGTTCTTTTAAACAAACAATGTTTCTAAAGCTGCTAACCAACTTCGAGGTCGACATACCTCAAAGCGATGTCTGTGCCTTTCATCCACGTAGTCTGCGTCTCCATAAAGCTTGCCTGCAATACAGAACAGCTGTAATCACAGAGCAGGTGCCACAGCCCATCGACTGGCTGAAGGTGAATTGAAAGTTTCTTACGCAATACGCTGGTGTTGGTCTTGAAAATGGTCCGTCTCTTGCCTAGCCTCATTGTGCCGCCCATCTGCCCAGGGTTGTGCTCCGGCATATCGATCACCTGCAACGGTTCATGTTCGAATCTTTATGCACTGGTCAGGTCAAATCCGATCAACGTTATTTCTGAGTTTATAGTAAGGATCTCACCACAGGATGCGTTGTGTCAGGGTCAAATTCTGTTGAGTTGGCATCTAAGTGCAAAACAGACAAGTATTAGGATGTTTTCAGTAATCACTGCTACCAATCCTTTGGGTGGTAAAAAGATACACGAGTAGTGTGGGTGGAACTGGGGATTTGAAATCACTGCTGATAAGTAGCTGATGAATAAATCGAATGGAGCTTACACCGGATGCGCCAGGATTCACCTAATTTAGTTATTTGTATTTCTCCTCTGTGGTTTACACAAGACGGTTTTCAGTGATCAATCTTAATCTGACCGAACACATCTGCCTCAGTTCGAGTATAGACTGTTCCTTTACTCTAATATGTGAATGAGTCCAACAAAAATATGTGCAACCTACACACATCCTTACATATAATTGAAGATGGTGCTGCTCCATTTGCACTGCACAGGCAGTGTCGACACTGTGATAAGACCGTGATGAGAGAAAAGAGCAGAGATGTCCAAGGAAATAAATAACTGACAAGCTACAGGCTACAAGTTAATATTAGTAACTAAAGGCTCCATGAAATGAAAAATAATTGCTCCCAGTTTTAATCCTGTATCTCTTTCTTAATTCTGTTATCTCGTATTTGCCAAATGTATTTCGAAACCAGCCACAGTATTTTACATCTTCAACTCTTCCTGTAAAACGGTTTCAACTTTTTAACGACTCATCATGCACCAATTTTGTGTTAGTTGATAATGTTTTAACCTGTAAATTAACCCCCATTCCACGAATAAATCTGCAGGCGAAGGTGCCAGCACAGCAGATTAATAATGGAATGGAAATGGATCGCTTCAATTCTCAGATTGTCTAATTTCAGGTTAAGTTGCAAACTAATTCTGTTTTGATGAGATCATATGCGCAGCAGCCAAAATTCAATAAAACATCAGTGTGATTTAAACCAAACCGTATGCTCAATAATTGTCTTTAGCACAGGTTTGTCAACAAACCCTCTAATGACAGGTTTTGCGATGAAAATTAAAATCAAGACAGTAACAAACCCTGAGCTTTTATCTATTCAGCTGCTCTTTAACATGTAAACACAATACTGCAGCAGTGTGCTGCTACATGTGAGCCTCACCTTTCCAGTCAAGCATGTTCCTGGCAAATTCACATACTGCCAGCTGCATTCCGAGACACACACCTGAAGAAACATGTAGCATGTTCGTCGTTATCCATGATACTTGACATTTTTACATTTAACCTGAATGGTATTAAAGGCCACTCTGTCATGCAAAATCTTCGGTACCTAGAAAAGGTTTCTTCTGTATTCTTGCCCAGTTGATTGCGCGAATCTTTCCTTCAGTTCCTCTGACACCGAAACCTCCTGGAACCAGGATTCCACTGATGAGAGAAGAAGAAAAACCGTTACGGAAACTATAAATCTAAATTCCAGGGTTACTTTCAGAAAAGAGGCCTCAGGACTCACTCAGCACTGCAGAGCTTCTGCCACGCCTCGTGGTACTTTACTGGTTCCTCCTGCAGAGTGTTGGGCTCCAAATATGCTGAGTCTATATACTGAGGAGAGGAGACATATAGCATAGACATAAGCAGCAGCTCTGAAGAGAAACATATATTTTCCATCTCACGTTTCCTCCTCATCTGTCCTAGTTTAATTCGATGTCATGCTGCCACTTTATAATTGATAAAGCAGATGCAGCACTCTCTTGTTCCAGCCCACTCTTGTATGTGCAAAATGCACATCTGCACTGGGCTCATTTTAATGTGTTGTACTTCTGACCGCACACCTCATCACAGTCTAGCATGGTCCTGTTTGTGTGTGATTGTTCATGTGAGGATACCCATCTGTGGCTACATCCATACAACTACGTTTTCATTTTAAAACTGAAAAGGTCAGTGTTTAAGCAGTGTATCAGTTATGTTCCCCATCCATGTTAACACACCTGTCAATCACGTGACTGTTCAAGGAGACTAGTCATGTGTACCGGCGTAAACAGGAAGCAGATCTACTCTACACTTGGTTGGTTAGCTACATAAAAAAACCACAGACGAGGAGAAGCAACATTGAAAAGAAAGAATGGGGATTTCTTTTCTTGCATCGACTAGGAGGTGAAAGTGTATCGACAGTAAGTGTTTGCAACATAAAATAAGTAGCCTGTCTAATGATAATGCTTCCTTAAATCCTACCAGTTACTAACCAGCTCACATGTATGAATACACATTAAGTGGATTATGCCTTTGATACAGATGTAATCAAGATAAACCTGTGTTCTGAACCTTGTGAACGTACCTTAACCTCCAGTTTGTGACTGATGGCCAGGGCTGAGTGCTCCAGTGCCTTGATGACAGAAGCGTAAGAGTCTGAGAACTTGGTGTACTTCCCGACCAGTGCTATAGAGCAGTGCTCCAACAGTCTGTCTGACCTGTGAGGACAACAAGTGTCGTACATTACTAAACCGTTTCAGACAAAGCCATCAGATCACAGGACAAAGTAAATCACCAGAGGAGGAGAAATCGGTTCAGGGTAGAATTACTCTTTAATACATTTTGGACTTCTGCTTAAGACTCACCTGTCAGACATCTCCTTCCATTTTATCAGCATTTTCCTGGGTTGGGTCTCTATGGGCATATTCAGCCTCCTGCTCAGGTAGCTCACCACACCCTGATCCTCCAGCAGTAGCGGCACCCTGTAGATGGACGACACGTCCTGCACACAGATGACCTGGAAGCACACAGGAAGGGTTTAGAGCTGCTCAGAGTCCGGGCTCATCAGACATCCCACAATAAACGGGTGTCAGTGACATACCTGCTCTGGTTCTACGTGGCAGAACATGGAGATCTTTTCTTTGACAGAGTTCTCCAGAGCAGTGGAACAGCGACACATGATCTGTTGATAAACATGAAAATAAACGTCATTACGGTCACAACACAAATTACTTCACACAGCAAAACACCAGAGAACCTAGAACGTCACTCAGTAGAGCTCATCCCACCACGAGGCCCAACAGTTCTCTTATGGGACCACATTAAATTCACTACATCCAGATAATTATTTGGATCTGCACCAAATTGCACCTAAATATGTCATCGAGATCCACGCAAAATCAAGGAAAATAATGTTAAAGCATAAAGATCTTGAATCCACTTCCTAATCAAGATCTGCACCATAATACAATTGACCCATGGATTCCTTTCACCACGATTTGTGGTACTTTTAGCACAATCTTTCTAACTAACCTCCTTGGCAGAGATAAGAAGGAGAAGCATAGATACTGAATTCCATCAGCAGGAATTGTTTCTCAAACTTAAAACATAGAAACTTGAGCCTGACCGATTTAACAGTTGGCTGACAAATATGAGCTTTTGACAGACACATCTGTATTTGAATTAATGTTTTCAGATATGCACCGATATCAAAACTTTATTTTACAGAGTAAATGATGCAGAAATTTGAGTCAAGGGTTAGAACGATATGTCACCGTGGAGCTTTCACACCCTTTGTTAAATTCATGCTTTAACAATCAAGCCTGACCTGCTCTACGTACCATGGCATTTCCTGTTCTCTATTTTGACATTTTTTACACAAAAGCTTTTTGAAATGTTCTGATGTGCGACAGTCAGTGACTCACCAGATCAGGGGACAGGCCCAGTCCTCTCAGCTCCCTGACGCTGTTCTGTGTTGGTTTGGTCTTTTGCTCTCCGGTTGCACTGGGCTGGACAGAACGATGGAGACAGCATATGTATTTAACTGAAAGCAAACAACCTGCGTGCAGACCAACTAAGAACCTGGAATATCCAACATGTAATTCAATTCGACGTTTAGATATCGTAGGGAAAAAAATGGATAGCAGATGCATTTCATGGCATTAACCACACCTGCAGTGATCCAATTGCAAGTGGTCACAGAAGACCCATTAACGACGCAGATGGATGTTAATATCACATCTGAATGGGGTCTAGATAAAAGCAGGGGGTGTGTGAGGGTGTGGCTCTCTTACCTGTGGTATCAGACTGACGTGAATGTTACAGAAGTTCTCCCTCTTTACTTTAAACTGGAACTGCCTGAAGGCCTCGATGAAAGGCATGCTCTCAATGTCCCCCACGGTGCCTCCTAACTGCAAACACAAACACACACATATGATCAGCTTCAGCAGAGGCTGGAAAGAGAATGCGATCCTGGCAGACATATCGTGAAAGGAGACATGGGCTTTTTCGTTTTTTTTAAAGAGTTGCCCTCCTCCACGGAAAATACTGCTCCTGAAACACCTCATCATTTGAGTGGCCGATACACCCGCATCATTGTGACATCATGATACCAGTTAGCCATTCTACAGGGTTTTTTGCATGACAAGATCCAGTTGGAGCTCCAAGAAGGAAACTTGGAGACTCATGGTAATCTAGACCATAACAATAACGCTGGTGTCTTTAGGGAGTTGAAGAGGTTAAAGACAACATTTCAGACAGAGGCTGAAAAGAGGAGCAGCAGCAATGAACAGTTTGAGCAAAGTTATTTGTTTTTGCACATAAACTGTTAAAATGATGTACCTGAATACGTTTAGTATGTTTCCTTTAATCTGAACCATTTGCTGTTACAAACTCTGATGAAACAACATGTACAGAGCGACTCACCTCTATCACACACACTTGAGGTTGTACATCATCGTCTTCAACTGGTACTTTTGCCTGTTTCACAACCCATTCCTGGATGGCATCTGTGATGTGTGGCACGACTGGATGGACAAACGGGACATTTCAACATTAATCTTTGTTGACTGTTTCTCTACAGCAGAATTCCGTGTATCATACTTGAGCAGCAGCTGTTACCCTGCACAGTTTTGCCCAGGTAGTCTCCCCTCCTCTCCTTGTTGATAACAGACTGATAGATCTTGCCCGTGGTCAGGTTGTTGTCTTTTGTCAGCCGGATGTCTAGGAAGCGTTCGTAGTTCCCCAGATCCAAGTCCACCTCACCCCCATCATCCAGCACGAACACTTCACCTGAGCAGAGGGAGCATGACAAAAATCATTATTTACATTCACATTACATCGTCATTCGTTAATTGAATGAATGGGTTCAATAGGAATGTTCCTCTCCTCTGACGTACCATGCTCATAGGGTGAAAATGTGCCAGCGTCTATGTTAATATAAGGGTCGATCTTAATGGCGGTCACGTGTAGGCCACATGACTTCAGGATCGTGCCCACGCTGCTTGCGATGATGCCTTTGCCGATGCCGGAGATGACTCCTCCGGTTACCAGGATGTACTTCATCATTGCCCTCTGGTATCTAAAAGATGAGGGTCACAAATCAAACTTTGTCATGCTTTGGGAAATTGAACATGTCACCTCTAAAACAATAAAATTAAAAACTAAAGCTACATTCAAAGAAATAAAATCTTAAAAGATGAGTTTTAAACATAGGGACCAAGTGCCAGAGAGGTGGTCCGGTATCATGTGTTTTCCAACAAAAACTTGTTAGTATAGTTCCTACGTGAAGGCTGGCAATTAAAGGTGACCAGGCGTTTGCCAGAAGGACCCAAAGCTCTGGAAATGCTTAAAACTTTCTTTACTAGGGAAGCCTTTTAACACCTGATTATTAACTGGGTTAAGCGAATGTTCTTTTTTAGAAATGTTCTCCAACGTCACCTTTCTCTTTATCTTGTTGTTGTTTTATTCCTATATATTTTGTAAAGCCCTTTGTAGCCTTGTTTAAATAAATGGTATATAAGTGCTTTAGAAATCTAGTTGTATTCATTTATATTACTATCATTTTTATTAACATATGTATTCACTGCTGATTAAGGCTTCAAGACGTGACTGACACTCATTTCAAAGGGTCTGAGCGCATCTTTAGTTTCAGGATCATTTAATTGGATATTTTAAAAGTACAGAATCTTGTTTAGAGGTATTGTCCTAGATTCCATGTATGTAAAGAAAATGTGTTTCTAAATAAACCATAATACTTTGGCTCATTTTCTTCAGCCTGTGCTTAACTAACAGGGTACCGCCTCCACAGAATGGGGCAAATAAATTTTTGGAGTTTAGGATATAGGGAGAGTAAGGTCCTGTAAAATGTGGCCGTTTATTCAACCTAAACAATGGCTGACCCCCCCCACGTCCTTGTTCTACCACGTACGTATTGTCAATGTCACTCATCTAAACAGATGTTTACAACGTCAAACCGAAACTTTAATCGAATTCCTGATGTTCTCGATGTTTTGTAGACAAGAGCAAAGATGAAATGTATCAATTCCTGACACTTTTACAGCTTCACGCCACAGAAAATGTCACGTTCGATAACTAACACAACGCGGCCCGTGCGGGCGGGAAATCCCTAGCTCCGCCGGGCGAGGACAGGACAAGCATGCAAACCGCCCATCCAAGTTACCCCTGTCAACAAACTAAGCGACACCAAAGTAAACCCGCCAGTGTGTTTAGCATTAGGCTAACTGTTAGCTGTAGTGTTATGACTTTAAACGCTTGCTCTCCTCTGATCGTGCAGGGGCGGACGGGTACATTTAAACATGGTAGTGCCGTGTGAAGCTGCTAACAGCGGAGCTAACCTCTGTTACCATCACATCAAGCTAACCCAGGCACACGTGCTCAGTGTGCCCAGCATCGCTTTCAAAATAAAAGCGAGAGGTCGATTTACTATTTTGAATGTGAAAAACACAACAGCATCCTACGTGTAATTAAAAACGATTCTGCCATCTGCTAAATTATCAATCTCTACACAACATCGCTATCATCCAGCTTGAAGTGTTTTCAACAGCGTGGAAGTTTAGTTCTCATACCGGAAACCACTCGTACTCACTGTGTCTACCATGTGTCCTGGCTGTGTTTGCTAACTAGCTCACTCAGCCTCTCTGACAACAGCATCACATTTCAACTCACCAAGATGATCTGCAAACACACCAGCTCCTTCTTCACAGACTTGACCTGGACCCACCCAGCAGCGTGTTACCTCCTGTTAGCTCGTGTTAGCTCGTGTTAGCTTCCCTACAGATCGAGTGTGCTCAGGTTGACTCTACACGTGTGTGCAGCACGACACCACAGAGGAGGACACCATTCATCACAACTGTGCTGCCTTCACGTGCATCTCGGACCCATCGTGCGTCCAATCCTCACGATTTTGGTCCTTTGTGATCACAAGTGTACTGGAAGTTATTGCATGTTTTTGATGCTCCCAGTGAGAGATACAAATACAAAAACATTCACAGTCAGTGGTTATGAAGTTATCTTCAACTTCATTATTTTTATTCTATTCTTAAATTATCACCATTAAGCCTCTCAACAAAAAGTGCTGTCCTAGCAGAAACCTTTCAACATCTAAACATTAGGATGAAGGGTATTCATTACTAGTATTGTCTCAGATGCTCTCTGAATAAAACATGTGTTTGTAAAGGTATTGATCAACTTTAGACTCAGTGTTTGCAAACAGTAATTTAAGACAGGAAGAATTGAGTATTAACAAAGTTTAATAAAGTCTGAAGCCTGTATAATATACATTTATATCAAGAACTATTACTCAAATTATTAAGATTAAACTTGGCAGAATTTAGCAAATAAACTGAGCGATAACACTGCAGTAGATAAGAACAGTGCAAAACTATGCAATTGATTCAATTACACAATTGTGTTATTATAACTCTATATTGCTATTATTATGTTTACTATTAAACTATTAGTTAAATTTGCACCATACACTTTGACACACATCAGAAAACACATTGTATATTGTGCTATATCCATTTAAAGGTAAATGGGCAATCACAATATAATGGTGAATATGTATGACAGGAACCATTTAGTTAGATAGGTATAGATAGATAGATAGATAGATAGATAGATAGATAGATAGATAGATAGATAGATAGATAGATAGATAGATATTTTTCATTAAATTGTTTCATTTTTAAATAAATAAATTCAAAATCATAGTCTTCAGAGGCCCTAAGCACATTCCAAAAAAGTAGTGCGTTGATATTACAGAGTCACAAAGGCAACATAGGAAGGGGGTTGAGGTCACTGGATGGGTCAGTAAAATATCAGACGCAAAGTATAAAGTAATATAACATTCATCTACTACTAGAGCAAAGTCTACTTAAGCTTAAGTTACAACATTTATAAAAAGTACCTATTAGAACAGTGTTGTATTGTTATTTTTATGATATAAGCATTACTCTATTTATTTATAAATGTAAAGTAGTAAAATTAAAAAAGGACCACCCAAAACGTTCTCCCCATGCAATCTTTCTTTTCCTGGTTGTTTATTATGATGAGCACCTGAAGGCAGCACGTGTTTCATTTTTAACCTTTAGGGGGAGCTCGTGTTTCACGTTTGAAGGCTCGACGTTAAGCCACAGAAAGAAAAGAAAAGAAAAAAATAGCCTTGTTCTTGTATAAAGTCTTTAGGCAGCTGATAAAGACAACTCCATGTTTGGTTTAGCTTTATGGATTACACAAGGCTTTTATCAGCAGTGGATTATTTCAGTGTATTTCACCTCTTATTTTTAAGTGGCAGCGAATCGAGATGTCACAAGTCTTACCCAATTTAACTGAGAAAATGAATCAGTTCACACCTTTGCTTCTTTAAACAAAACAAAACATAATGACTACAACACATTCATCTGAGCCCAGTAATACAACAAGCTTAAATGCAAGTGCCAGTGCCATTGTATCTAGATAATAGATGTAATATCACAACAGTGGAGAGCTTTTCTTGTGGGTTTACAATGCACAAGTTCCTCTTTCTCTCCCTGACACAGAACAACACATTCTGCTGCTCTGCTTCATGGCCACAGTCCAAAGTGGTTAGTTACAGTGTACTGTGGAAAGGTCAATGGTCCTGTGATGTGGATCGCAGTGTATTATCCTCCTTGTGCTCAGTGAGATATGAAGTCCAGGCAGGGAGCACTGCGCTCTCATTTTTTGTCAAACTGTGACTCGTTCAGAATAAACAACAAAATGTCCACATAGCCCGCTGTTGTTTGGATCATCTGTAACTGGCTGCGTTGGGCTCCGTGTGTGGCTGAGCACTGCAAATTAAAATAACATAATGATGGAGTGAGTGACTGATGGCTGACTCACAGACAAGATAACTGCAGAGCTGATTGATGCTTTTGTGTAACACCAAAACCGGTACATGTGAGCCGGAGCAGCAGACTTCGTTTCTGGAACACAGGAGCGGGGCCTAATGAGAGTTTTAATTCATTTTTGACCCGAGCTGGATTGAATTAAACTCCCACAGAGGGCTGGAACGTCTCCTCACCACAAGTCATTTCCTCCGATTAGAGATGTAACAGTAGCAGCAGGCAGGGAGGCAGGTGACTCTCTGTTCTTCCTTCATTTTATGCAAACATTTACTGTTCTCTTACATATCTCATGCATCTGCTTTTGGTGCATCATGTGGTCTGCTAATGCTACGCCACAGCTGCACTGTACTCACAGTACACTTGTGAAGAAATCGGGTCATCATTTCGGGTGATACACATCTTTGTTTTTCTCATGGGAGTTTGGCGAGAAGATCAATGCCAATCTCATGTCTCTGTATAGATCTGGAGCCAGGATGCATTTAGCCTAGCTTAGCATGAAACAGACTGGAAGCAGAATGGTTCGGTTTAAAGAACAAAAAGACAATTGTCAATATTGAACTTGTACTACTGTACTGTCTTATTGACAGTGTTGTGTCGCATAGAATGGAGCATAGGCTGTAATGGACAATGCCACTTTACTTTCCAGAAATGAAGCTAAAATACCCCCCAAAAAGCATCGCCATCAGAGACTATGTCGTAGGAATCATGGATGGAGCCACGTAGCTAGGTCCTATCAGAACACACGCTCAACCAATTCTGAGTCAGTTTTAGCTGTCAGTCATGACGTATAACCAATTTGTATTGCATCAAATAACTAAATCAGACCAAACTCATTGTAAATAAGAAAAAGGGAAAATACAAGTGTAATAAGAACAACCTAAAATGACACAAACCATCTGTGAGAAAACCAATATAAACAGCTTATACTTAAAATGAAATGTTCTGATTTATTTTTTATATCTTAATGCTCAACCTTCTGTATACTATATGTTGTATCTCATAACACGGAGCAGGAGTCACAACATGACAAGACTTTAGTTTTGCTTGAAGCCAGAGGTCAGACCAAAACAGCTAGCTAGTTGAATTTTTGTGACTCAATCCTGGCAAAGACGTTACACAGTGACTGTGTATTGCTTCCTTAGTCTATTTCAAATAACTCTGCAGGAGTCACAGATATTTATTTTCTCCATTTTCCAACTACAGTTGTGGAAACCTAACACCCGGATGGACACACACAATCTTTTTAAATGTCCAGTACTATGGGGTTGTCTCCTCTCTCAGTAACTTCCACAGCATCTGTCTCTGTTCAAGCAGGGTTATGTTTTGTGAGATAAGGTAATCAGCGTACCATGATCATTTCTTTAATCTATGCTAGGCTGAACACATCAACGTCATACCTTTTGTGCAGATGTGTGATGATATCAGGTGATACTATTAATTCTCTCATCGCGTTCGTCTAAAAGAAAATGAGTAGAAGTAGTAGAAAGCCCCTGAAGTATGCCAGGGGCCTTGAGTCTAGACATTTAATGTCCTTCAATACGCATTTACTCAATTGCATACTTTAGTTAAAGGATTTATTGCTCTGTGAGTTGAACTTCCCATTGGGCTTCAACCTAAAAAGTTTCTCAAGGTTGTGGTGCCATTATGCATAATATATACATCACATTTGAACCACTTTGATGGTGGCTGTCATTTGTTGGCCATAACAGAACTGTTGGTAGAACTGAGTAGTAATCCTCAACATTTTTTCTGGAAGTTGATTTCCATATCACTACTGTCTGTCTGTGACTAATACTGACCTGTCAATCCAACCATTGTTACAATGTTAAATCTATTTATTGCTGGCTTGCTTTGGAACAAATGCACATTGGCAAAGGAAGTTAAATAGTAAATGGTCTGTATTTATATAGCACTTTTCTAGTCTTGATGACCACTCAAAGAGCTTTGCAGTACAGTTTGCCATTCACCCATTCACACACACATTCATCTATGAGCAACACTGTTATGTATTTTAAGAGGGGCAATTCAGGGTTCAGCTGGTCTTGGGTTCAGCTTCTGCCCAAGACTGGGATCGAACTGCTTACTTTCTGGTTGGCGGACGACCGCTTAACCCCTCACCCACAGCCACCCCAAGTTAAGAATTTTATATTTGTTTTGTGTTTATAGACTTTAAGTGTAGGTTTGCATGCGCAGTCTTCTGTATATTTAAGTTGAATGGTGAACTATGTCAGTTGTCTCACATTTACAAAACAATTGCACTCGTGTGCTGAAGGAACATTAGTGCACAGGAAGACTCCTGTAACATGTGCTTAGCAGCAAATATGAAAACAAGTTATTGTATGGTTGTCATGTTAAGTAAGTTGCTGGTGTATCGTCTGTAGTAGAAGATGGGGCGGGTCAATGGAAGAATGGAGGCTAAAAACAAGAAGTATTTGTATTATCACTAAGCTTTGTACCTGCTAAAGGAATTGTGTCTCTTGTCTAGCAGGAATAGAGGAGAAAGTAGTGCGACATTGTTAAGGAGCAACAGTGTCCACATTGGGAGGAGTTTGGGGTCAGTGGATGGGTCAATAAAATGTCAGACTTTGTCATGTGACACTGCTGTTTTCTACCTGCGTTTAACATTAGTCTCTTTCAACCATGACCACAATTGCTCCCAAACCAAAGAAAGTATTTATATTATCTGAAATTGTAATCTTTCCTAAAACCTCACTAAGAGGTTTTTTACGCCTAAAACCGCCAAACCTGAACCATAGTCTTGATCAACAGTGAAAACATTTTGCAACAGATAACTCAACAGATTTATAACTATAAAGGGTGAGTTGATTTCAAAGCCACAATGATAGCTAATTAACTTCTCGCCTGAATAATGCAGAGGATTTGTTGCTGTTGTGAACTTTCTAGTGAAAGGCAAACTCTGGGTTAACTCCAGACAAAATTCAAAGAATTTTACCTCCACCCCAACCGATCAACTCCAAACGTTAATCCTCTAGAGATACTCTCCCAAGCATTTGAAGCAGTGAACCACCACATCCTTATTTCCTCCCTTCAGGATCTGGGTGTCTCAGGCTCTGTTCTCTCTCTGCTCTCATCCTACCTCAACGACCGCACTTACCAGGTAACTTGGAGAGGATCTGTGTCTGAACCTTGTCCTCTCACTATTGGGGTCCCTCAAGGTTCTGTCCTCAGTCCCCTCCTCTTCATTCTGTACACCAACTCTCTCGGCTCTGTCATTCACTCACATGGCTTTTCCTACTACATCTATGCTGATGACCCCCAACTAATCCTCTCTTTCCCCCAATCTGAAACACAGGTAGCAGCACGAATCTCTGCCTGTCTGACATCTCTCAGTGGATGTCTGCACATCACCTGCAAATCATCCTTGAAAAGACTGAACTTCTTTTCCTTCCAGGGAAAGGCTCTCCCAACCACGACCTGACTATTACCTTTGACAACTCCGTGTTAGCCCGCACCCAGACTGCTAGGAACCTGGGTGTGACACTCGACAGTCAACTCTCCCTTACTGCCAACATTACTGCAACAACACGTTCCTTTAGATTCATGCTGCACAAAAACACAAGAATACGCCCCCTTCTCACTCAGAAGCTGGGAGCAGGCTCTGGTCATCTCACGCCAAGACTATTGCACCTCCCTCCTGGCTGGTCTACCAGCTAGTGCCATCCGACTTCTGCAGCTCATCCAGAATGCAGCAGCTCAACTGGTCTTCAACCTACCTAAATTATCTCACACCACTCCACTACTCACTCCCTTCACTGGTTACCAGTGGCTCCCCCGCATCTTTTTCAAACCACTAGTACTTGTGTACGTTCTTCGAACGGATCGGGTCCAGCTAAAAAATTGTAGCCACTAGTAGCAGTTATATGGCCCTTACATATAGCACTTTGTAGTTTGGCTTTCTTGAAAAATTACTTGACTTCTCCTTGTCAGCTAAATGAAATGTAGAATATCAGATTTGGTGACAATCTGTCAATGTGTTTTTGAGTGGGGCTTTGGGACCATCCCCCCCCAAGGTAAAAATTAAAAAATTGCCTACTCACCTTCATGAGCTTGGTGTATTGCTTGCTTGACCATTTTGTGAAAGATTCGTATAGGCTTGTT
Source organism: Pseudopleuronectes americanus (assembly GCA_038501795.1). Lineage (NCBI taxonomy): Eukaryota > Metazoa > Chordata > Actinopteri > Pleuronectiformes > Pleuronectidae > Pseudopleuronectes > Pseudopleuronectes americanus. The sequence goes on from CM076731.1 coordinate 17,450,530, forward strand.
TGAGAGGGTTTTGAGTACATAAATGTAAAATCTATAGAAGTCTGTTGTGTTTTTCCCAACCATATAACTTGATAAAAGAATGTGAAGTTGAGTAACAGCATGGCTCTTTCCCAAGCTCAATAAAATCTGCCAACAACTTGAAAGATCACAAAGTTTATTTCGCTTCACTCCTGAGAAAAATGTTAAATGGACAGATCATAATGATCTAGTAGCTGCTACAGCTCAGTTTCAGTTTATATTGGCAAAGTCATCGCTCAGTCTCATCATGCTGTGTAATACATCACATTTCACATGCGTGGTGATCCTAATCCCACGCATCCACCATGAAATATCTAGATCTGTTTTACTGAAGCTTTAGTAATGACGTGGGGGTTTGCTATTAAGTGCTGAGGACTGCCTTTGCATGAGAAAGTGTGAGCCCACAGCAGAGTGGAGTGGAGCTGTGATGGGGGATGGGTAGATTACTTTGTCTTACACCATGGTGATGATGCCACCCCCACCTCACTCTAATGCTCACTGTCTCTCAACCGCTTCATTTAGAACCAACATAAGCTGCAATCAGCCATGCAATGAACTCTGCAGATCCTCCATATTTTCTCCAGAGGAGGTGCATGTGTAAACGCAAATCTCCGAGTGAGAGACTCCGCAGTTTCTGGGGACTTTTTCTGCCTGGCCTCTCCTAGTAGAAAGTCCGTTGAAATTCAGTGGAATTCAATGTGAGAACACAGTAGGAGATCCACTGCTGGATTTACCGCAAGCAAGTCGTTACTTGTTGTGCAAATGTGAAAAGCAGACTCTCGATGAACTCTGTAGAAATGTCTGAAAACAGCTTTAGATTCAAAGGCATAACTTTATTGCAGAGATTTGCCAAAGTGAAAAATAGGGCGTATAACCTCAGAAAATATTAAAATGACTAGAACTCTCTCCAGGAGCTGGAAATGGTCAAATGTGCCCTTATAGCCTTAAGCCTATAGATCCTATATATTATTCAAACTATCTTTATCTACCTCCTCTCAGTTTCAGTTTCACGAAGATAATAGTTTGGGGTTATCCATAATCTGATTTAAATCAAGACAAAAGTGTGTGTGTGTGTGTGTGTGTGTGTGTGTTGAAATTCAAACTAAATGATTTTAGTCAGATCAGTTTGCTGGCTTGTCTGTATAAGGTCAGTGTCATTAAGAGCATTAGCTGGATCAGGTGTTACTGTGGGAATTTTACAGCAGAACCAAATGGCCGTTTGAGAAAGCAACACCTAAAATCAAATAAGGTAAAACATTTTGGAGCGAAGCGTACCATTGATCTAAATGTTTTTAGCAAAGAGACTGGAGAGGACGATAAGGATGGTAACGTGACAGCTGCCGCTCATGTTAGTTCAGCTGAGCATCAGCATGAAACAGAGGTAGAGAGCCACAGTGCTGCCATCTGTTGAACTGCCCCACCCTCATGTCCACTGGAGCCCACAATGGTGCAGATGGCAGAGACCTGGCCGGTAGATTACCAATACTGTCATCCCTTTTTATCTGTTTTAAATAAAGATATTTTTAGCTAACTATTTCATCCTTTCAGGCCAGACACCAGGATATAGTGACTGATAGGAAGCTGTTACAAATTCTGAAGCCTGGGCAATTATTTATTAAAATAAAGTCAATTGATTTCATCACAGGAAAGCGATTGCAGGGTGCTTGGGTGTGCACTGATGAGATGCCTGTGCAGTGAGGTATTTCTCTGTAACCACTCAAAACCTCTTCAAGCTCATCCCTGTGTCCACGGCTTTATTTATTCTTCAAATACGAACAGATTCCCCATCTGCATGCCGAAGTGTCCTCGGAGAGAGAGATAGAGGGAGAGCGAGAGCGAGAGGTAGATAGAGAGAGATTGGAGAAAAAATCTCAATCATGGAACTGTATATATATTCTGATATTGTTTCTGCTGGCACGGGAAAGAATTGTTGATGTGATATAAATTCTGTATGATATATCTCCATGGGTTATTGTCCTTCAGGTTGTAATCGTATAGGCTGTGGCTTATCATTGTAAATCCTATAAGCAACAGGCAGTCTGCGATTTCTTCATTCCTTTTTTTTTCTTTTACCAGAGGGGACCATCAATGTAAACCACACATATAACATAAATGGCTCCGGAAGGATCGGATTTTCCTGCATTCTATTTTATCCAGTTATCGTTCTCCCCTCCATCTTAAATATTCCTTTTTATATTGTATTAAAGGAACATGTAAACATTTTTTTTAAACATGTGCAGCGGACTCTGAATGTGTGTATGTGTCACACCAAGTTTTCCAAGGACGGATTTCTGAAAAAACTTGGTGTGAAGATACATTTTCCGTGTAACACTTTATTGAATATTTGATCAGAGAATATTGGCGGTTTAAGCTCAAATCTTTGTTTTGGTTTTAACCTGTATCGGTTTACACTTACACCTCCTATGTTTACTACTGCTGCCCATGTGTTAATGCTGCTGCATGTGCAGGAGCTGTTGAGCTGCCCCAGATGTAACAGAGCATGTTTATATCACAAGAACAAGAACTGACGCTCCGGAGCAGCGTAACACCCAAGCAGTCATCAGTCTTTAAAGGCTCACTCCTCCAAGGCAACTTTTATCTCATTTAATTATGCTGAGAGGACGACATCAGAGCAGGGCGTTTGAACATGCTGAGATATGGCTTTGTCAAGTGGGAACATCAGTGGGCCCCCATGCCTCGCCTCCCGATTCAGAACGATCTCTCCATCTTCCCCTTCTCATTCGTTGGCTAATTACATCACTCATCTCTCCCCAGGCCTCAGCAGTGTCAGTGGAACAGCTGGGGTCGTTCCTGGAGCACAGATCCTCAGGACCTTAAATCAAAGACCAATCAAAGTCCTCTCTCCTCCACCTTCACATAAGCAGGGAAAGAGAGACTCGCTGCTCACTGATTGGATTATTCCTGTCAAAATCTTTGCTAGAGAAAGGTCTGTGTTGGTTTCTTTCTTGGTGATGGATGTTTGTTTATCTCATCGGGACTCGCCAGTCCATGGACATCAGCTGGGCATACCCTGAAAAATAACTAAATCACCAAGATGCTCACTTTCTGTACTTTTAAAATATTCCACAAGTACCGTGTGTGGCTACATTTTATCATTTGGCCTGGTGACCATCTTTGATACAGTGGCCAGCACATGTTTTGAGTCTTGTGAGCCACAGCTGTTCAATTTTGGCCGGGTATGATGGTTGTCGTCCCAACCTCTCCACCTATTCTTCCAAACATCTGGATGTATGGCATTTATTGTTGTGTTTCATTTCAGCTTCAATAAACTGTGACACAAAAGTGGTAAAATCACTGTTACCTCATACTCTATGACGTTTTCCTTGTGGTGGTAGAACTCTGATGATAACAGCAACAGTGGCTGTAGCACTGGGGGGTTTGCGCGTGCTTGGGTAGGTCACATGATCCCAGGAATGTTAGGCTCTGTTGTGGGTGAGCACTGGGAAGCTCGTGGCTGCCAGCATGAAACAGTGGAGGAGCTCGGTTGAGCTTAGGATGGAACAGGACATGTTTCAGGATTTGTTATGTTGCCTATGGGTGTAGCTAAATGTGTTTGTTCATTATTCATCAGAATTTCTGAAGCGAGACATAAAATGATTTGTCCTCAACCATAAAAACATATATTTCAGTCCCATCATCACAACTGAGCAAACTCCATTAGTGAAAAAAAACTGAGTCAAGATTATTTTGTCAGGCCAAATGGACTGTTTGCTGTTGCCTATGAGCTGAGGTTCAAGGCTCTTTCTTTAACGTGGGTACAGAGGCAGAGAAACAATCCCATTATAAGGTCCATTAAGCAGTTGTCGGACTTTGTCTATCTGCTATTTGGCAGGTGCACTATGGTTTTTAAGGCAAATTAACTGAAAACAAACCAAAACACCTCTTCCTTAGTGTAAGAACATGAACATACATTTGTCAGCATCCATCATGCAGAGGTGGACGCCGCTAACTGGATAATAACTTCACTATGTTCATTAAACCTGATCTTATAATCTGCAGTTTTCCTATAACTTGTAGAGCTTCATCTCACAAGGAGGGAGAAGCAGGTCCCTGTGATCTCCTTATAGAAGGAGTCGGCTACTGCTTCTGGCTTATTGAATTCCTTCTAGTCACCACAGGAAGAAAATCCTAATTGACAATTTCACACCGGCTCCTTCCTTCCCCCCGTTATTCATTTCCAATCATTAGTCCATGATGCCTCTTAACAATATTCTATCTCTTATTAAAATTACTTACACATTTCCTCCTCTTCCCCCTTATTACCATGGCCCTGCTTACAACTGCTTGGAGTGCCCATGTGAGGCCTGTCTTTGAGGAGTGCACTGAATTGGTTGCATAATGGTTGTGTTACGTAACTGAGTGAATTAGGCAGGAGATATGTTTAAAATGAGGGCTAGGATTGGTGGCAGTGAAGAATACTGTGTTCAGGCAAAATAATGGGGGTGGAGAGTTTGTTGATGTGTGTGTGTGTGTGTGTGTGTGTGTGGGTGTGCGTGTGTGTGTGCGTGTGTGTGCGTGTGTGTGCGTGCGTGTGCGTGCGTGTGTGTGTGTGTGTGTGTGTGTGTGTGTGTGCGTGCGTGCGTGTGTGTGTGTGTGTGTGTGTGTGTGTGTGTGAGCGGTGTGTGGTCCAGGTATTACTAATGTTGTGGGGACCTAAATCTCTACACAGTCTCATTATTATTTGGACTTGTCTTCCTTGCCGTGGAAGGCCTGTGTGAGCTTTAAGACCTATTTTGCAGTTTCAGTTCAATTTATAGAATTCGGTTCAGGATAGGAGTTTGGGTTAGGCACTTGGAACGGTTGAGGTTAGAAAAAGAGTAAGTAAAAAGCAGTTTGTCAATAGGAGTCTTTACAAATACAGAAAGACAAATGTTTGTGTGTGAGAGACAATAGCAGCGAGGGATGGAATTGGAGGCAGTAGCAGATTGAGCCGGTGTGCAGCAGAGGGATAGATGCATAGACATGGTGTAACAGCATGAGTCATCTCAACTTAGCTGACTGGCATGTGGCCTGCATTCTAAGAGCCCCCTCCTGGAAACCTGCTGTAGGAAAGATTTTCCCGTTAAACTGTTTACAGAAGCAGTAAATATTTGTTTTAAGTTTTACGACTTCTTGCATTGGGGCTAGCTGCAATTGATTACCTCTCAATCATTGTGTAGGATATACTGTAATATGTTTCTGTGGAATTGAAGTTTGCCTTAGTCAGTGTTGTCAGATATACGATAATTATCATATTATCATTAAGCCCTCTGTATGATGTTTGATAATCGCAAAATATCCATGATGTACGATAACTTGTTCATTTTGTGATACTTAGTATCATCAGTTTTATTCTGGATAGTAAAATAAGGATAAGTCTGTGTATACACATCTTTTCTCACGAGCTTTCCAGCCAATCTTTCATGTTGTGATGATGAAGGTGACGTGACACGCGAGCAGGACGACAGCACATCCAGTAGACTACAGTTAGCAAAAATCTTAAAATATTGCGAGATAGTTTGAGATTCTTTTTAATCACCTGAAACCTACTATACTTCTTTTTTAAACTTATATAATGATTTGCTGACCTGCAAGATACGCTCCACTTCTTGCCATGGTCATGTGACATGACTGTTTTGAACCATATTTCGGAGCAGTGTTTCAACACAACTGCACTTCCAAATCTCGACAGAGCTTTGAAACGTCTGTATTGAGCATCTGGTCACATACAATTTTACTCCAGATACGATAGTTTTAAGCTTCTGGTGTAATACTTCAACATTTCACATCTGATAACGCCTGTTATTTCTGCATTTACCTGCATCCATGAGCCATGTTGGCTATCAACAAACTTTCGTCATATGGAAATGTGAAGTTAATCATTTCCTGTATGCAACATTTTTTTTTAGAAAAGACCAACCAGATATTGTTACAAATAATGGATCATAATAAAACATTTAGAAATATATGCTTCCCTTTCCTGAGAGCGATGCAGGAGGTTTGGTACCACTCTCAAATCTGAATAGTAAATGTAAATATTATTTAATTGGATAGTTAGCTTAGCATAAAAACTGGAAATGTGGAAACAGCTAGCTTGGCTTTGACCGAGTGTAATGGTTATAGTGATGACCAGGAAGATGATTTATTAGCTCCTCCTTGGGTATCTTGAGGCATATTCGATAAACTGCCTCTCCTGCGTGTTCTGGGTTTACCCTCCAACTAGTTGGACTTGCCAAGAATGGAAAGAGGCTTCAGATGCTCAATCCATTTTAACTGGCTCCTTTTGATGCAAAGGAGCTGTGTGGGTCCCCAGCCTGGTCAGGCTATGGTTTTGTAATATGACTCTGTAACGGACTTTAATGTAGACTGACTACAGACACAGGAAATGTTAACCTCTAATTTATCCGAGTGGTATTTACTGAACTAATTTTTTGGTCAATACAAGGAAACGTAGGGTACATAAACATGTTATATAACAATGTATAACAGTGATTGGATTATTGAATCAGTGCACTAATGAAATACAGTTGGTAGTAAACATCAAGACTATAAAAAGCTTTGGATGATAGTTGGTGGGCTCAGCTTCTAAATCTCTTACACAATGCTCAGCAGAGCAGCTCAGGGGGATGTGTCGGCCTCAAGGAGCTGGTGGAGATGGGTTGGTTGATTGGTAAGTGATTTGTAATTACTTGTGCTCAAGCTGCAGTGTGACCTTTGACGATGTGATCAGTGGAATTACAGGTTGTTGTTTTTTAAATGGAAGCATCTCTGTCCAGCTTTCAGTTGTCAACACTGCACCTCCTTATGTCACTCACCAAGACATACCTTTTATTTGTGAGTTCAGATAGATAGATAGATAGATAGATAGATAGATAGATAGATAGATAGATAGATAGATAGATAGATAGATAGATAAATAGATAGATAGATACTGGTGTGCAAAGAATGGTGGTGATAACATACTGATGACAATGTTAATAACAACGTTAATAATAATAGTGTACATGCTTCATACTTATAATAATCTACAGCGACAGCATAGCAATAATAATGACAATAATGGCTCAGCATAAAATTACAATGATAGTTGTAACACATTTTTGGTAACAAAGGCTAATATTATAGATACTAGCATTTACACACACATACACACAAACATAATGTATAGATATGACATATAATATCAATATAATGAATACTATCAGCAGTGTCCTTACGCAAGATATTAAACCCCAAATTGCCAATTAAATGGATGCATGAATAGAAAACTGTGCTGTACAATATATACAGAAGATAAGAGGTAGAAAGAGCAGACGAGCAGAAAGTCTACTGCAGGTTAGAAGTGGTACAACGATTTAGTTTGGTCCCATTCAGTTACCACAGATCTGGACCACAGATGAGTTTTAAATCCTTATGGCAGTAGGCAGGAAGGATTTCCTGTATCGTTACTTTGAAGAGGGGGGTTGAATGAGTCTGTTGCTGAAGTTGCTCATAAGTTTGTCCTCTGTTTTATGAAGGGAGTGAGCAGCATTCTCCATGATTGACAGCAGTTTTGTCAGGGCGCTTATTCCTCATGAAATGCACCACAATCTCTTTTCTCTTCACCCAGTTGAACTGCAGATAATTCTCCCACCACCATCCTGCAGATGGAGACCACTATTCAGTCTAGACCTTATCACATCTCATATTTAAAAAAATAGTACATGGGTGATCAGGTTTATGCCCTCACTCCAAGCCTCATGAACCTGCTTGCAAACCCCTAATCCAGAGCGCTCTTACAACCATAACCCACTCCATGCTGGAATGCTGAAGGCCACTGGTGTGCCATTTCCAGATTATATACCCCCTCGGGAGGAAATGCCAGATGACCTACTGGATGCACCTGGAGATAGCATCATGGTTTAGCAGCAGTTAGTTTTTCTGCTGCCAAATGAGGTTTACTGCTTATATGGAACATACAGTTCTGTATACATGTGGGTCTGTAAAGCCTGTTGAGACTTTAAACATTGGACTTTAAATAAACTTGAACTTTAAATGGTGGTGAATAACGAGTAATGAATTCCACACCAGCTATTTGCCGTGTCACATTTTATTGAGACATCCTATTGAGCATTTCATTAAATCCTTTCAAGGTTTTTTGGTCAAATTTTTGAACACAGAAATCTATGAGATCAAAGCTGTTGAAATATTACATAAAGATTAAATAATGATTTCTTGATTTTTGAGGACCTCATCGGACACAGGGCTGTGATCTGAAAATAGAAAATTTGAATGCAGACATTTGAGTGCATTGAAATTACAGCATGAAAGCTGAAATACTATTACTAGTAGAAAAAACTGCATACATGAATAGCTGGTCATACAGTAGCTCATGTATGAACATTCAAAATGTACCTTCCAGCAACCAGTGTTTCTATAAATACATTTCTCATGGGGGTCTGAGTCCCTGATGTGCCAGCAAGTAGATCAGCGTGGAGAGGCAGTCAAGTAAAACCTGTCAGTGCCGCCTTTTCAATTATTTCTTAAATTCTCCATCTTTTTGGTGTTTTGGTTTGACCTTTCTCCACCAGGTTTTGGGAGAGTTCATAAGTTCTGAGACCATTTCACCTGCTGCAGAAATTACTAACAATGGTTGAGCTGAGCTGAAATGAAATCTATTAGAAATATGGTGAAAGGCACTGAATGAGATTTCGTTGGTGGGTGACCTTTAAATAGTTTTCTCCTGGATTTGTATAACTTCTATACACAATCTAGATCTGGTGGTCTAAATGGCAAGTAATTAACCATTGACCCTTTTTCTACCACGGCTACCAACTGTGTATACTCTTACTATTATAGTATGTTTTCCCAGGTCAAGCAGACTCTATAGTGTGTATAAAACATGACAAAAACATGTCTTGTCATTGTTAATTCACTGCACGGATTTGGCATCTTTATGAGTTCAGTGTGTTTCCCTTGACCTCTTCTTTCCAGTATCAGCCTATTATACTTATGAATGCTCTATGTTCTATGAGACATAGTCATCACAAGCTCAGCCAACAAAATCCTTCTTGGAATGTATTTTTTATGTGCACCTTCTTTTCACATATTCCTCTCATCCACAGTTAACACACTTGTGTACAGGGTCCACACATTTGCCCACAGTGCTTCACACTGTGTTCTTTGTTTGCTCCTTCGGTACCTGCGTCCTCGGAACCCTGAGGTGCTTGGTGTGTTATCTTTCTCTAGTAATGAGGAAACAAGTGATGCTGACGCTTGAGACTGCTGCTGTTGTTTTTATACTGTATTATATACTGTGCTGTATTTGTCATAGCACAGATGAGAGTAAAGCTCAGATACAATTCCAGATTTCCAGATTAAAAAAACAATCATGATGAGTGAACCTAATAATCATTTTTTGTATGTTCATTTTGAATATGGTTAGCATAAAAAAACATGTTTACCCTCATGTCCTCCATTATTCACATACCGGTTATTCCATTTCTATCAGGCAGAAGCTGCATCACAACATCGGCATTTCCCTTTGCCCTCAGCACATCTCTCCCCCTAACTAATTAGCCCATTAGCAATTACACATTGAATCCGGCTCCTATGGCAACACAGCATGAGCGTTTGGGATGGAGAAATTTACCCTGCATCCATTCTCGATACTGTTTGTGTTGAACATTTAGGAAAAAAAGATATGTTACGATCATCATGTCAAATATCAGAATTTATCATTCTAAACCCATGAAATTAACCTTGAGCAAATGTTGAAAATACTGAATAATGGTTATGGTGTTATGCTATGATTTATTAAATATATACATATATATATATGTGGTAAATTCTCAATTCTTTCTTTGCCTTAGCTACAGTTATACCTTTAGAGCAGGCTTATAATAATAGCCCAATAATTCTATTTTCTTTTCACTGTTTAAAAAAATATATTGTATATTTAAAAAGGGTTTTTAGTAGTTTTACCTCACTCTTGCTGAGGGTTAAGGACAGAGGATGTCACACCATGTTAAAGCCCTATGAGACAAATTGTAATTTGTGAATATGGACTATACAAATACAATTTGATTGATGGATTGATTTATTTAAATAAGACATATTCATCTTTTGCTTGTCCGAGCAATGAGCCCCACTGGAAGCCTGCTGTCCTAGTGAGGGGCAGGACAAGATGAATCATAACTCTGCATACTCTCATAGTCCCTCCTTGAACGTTGTGCCTGGGTGCACACGCTAAAGAGTAATGAAGAATGGTTGTGGAGTGAGAAAAAGATAGTTGTAGAGATTGGCCAACATTCTTACTTCTTCCCCTCTTCACACTTGGTCAGTCAATGGATGAAATAAACTGTCCTTTCTGATCGTTGGTTTCCGGGAGGGATTTTCAGAGGCTAGTAGATGATTTGATAAGCACACTCTAATCACAGTCTACATTAATGTGGGCAGAGGCTGAGGTGGAGAGGAAGTTGTAGGCATAAAAATTAAGCTCTCGATTTACTGGTCATGAACTTTGGGACGTGACCGAGGGAGTTGCAGATGCAATCAACCAAAATTAATTTCCCTTACATAATACTCTGAGCTCACTCTTAGGGACATCCAGAAGGAACTTAATATTGAAATGCCTCTACTTTGCACTGAAAAAAAAATGGTTTGAAGTTGTTCAAGCATCGGATTAGAATTGAATACCTCCTGGATGCCTGGGAGACACCAGGGGTGCAGACCCTTTTTTTTAATCAAATGAATATGATAACACTGAGACGTATTGACACATTGTACAGTGGAAGGCTATATGCTCTTATCCTGACTAAAATCTCTGGGTGAACAGAGGGTCTGCTCAGTTCACCAAGATAGGCGTTATCCACTCGGTAGGCCCAGAAAATACAGGTAAAAGGAGTCATGTTACAATGACTTCAACACCAGGCACATGTGGCTAATGGGCATCATGGACTACAAAGGAGATGGCTGTGGTGTGGGGGAAGTGCCCGCTTCTCCTCCAGAGGAGCTGGATTCCTATGCTCACTCTCAGAACAACACCAAGCCAGAGTTTATGCTAGAGCAGAAAAGCTGCTTGTTTACATACAGTATCTTGGGAAGCCTTTAAAAATGTTGCAACTCACAAAGCTTTTGAAATTATTCAATGTTGTGCTACAAAATTTCACTGACGACATCCCCGTCTTTGGCGGCATCGAGAGGCGGTGGACTAGTGGCAGAAAAATTGGACTATGACCTGGATCTGTTCAAAAGTCCAAGAGGACTCTCCCTAGCCCACTGTCTAAGTGCCCCTGAGCAAGGCACCATACTCCCCCAACATCTTCTCCCCAGGCGCCGTGCATGGCTGCCCACTGCTCTGTGTGTCCTGCTGTGTTCACCAGATGGGTGAAAAGCAGAGGACAAATTTCCCCCCATTATGTATGTCTGTGCATGTGTTTGGGACCAATAAATGTATCTTGTATCTTGTATCACAGACGATAGAGAACTTGCCTCCGGAGCAATAGTAAGAGCAACTTCCCGCTCAGCGTCAGCAGGACCAAGGAGCTGATGGGAGAGTTCCCGAGGCTACAAGAAGGGGCACGGCACATCCACAGTGAGGAAACAGAAGTGGAGAGATCGAGCTGCTTCAGATTCCTGGGGATTAACATCAAGCCACACAGGTGTGGTTTTGAAAACAGTGAGACAATGGCTCTTATCTGGCGGCTGAAGAGGCTCAGTGTGGACTTGAGCGTATTTGACCAGAAAGCTCTGTGGAGAGTGGTCAGATCAGTATAACACCAAGACTTACCTGCCAGCCATCCAGGACAGCTACAGTCTGCCACTATCTGGCAGGCGGTACAGGCACAGCTTTAACCAGCAAGCCACTAGGCTACAGAACTGCTTTCATTTACATGTTCACAAACAACTCACATAAAATAGTAACAATGGCAGCATGCATATACCACAATGTTTGCAGCATCCTGAGGCAGAATGCAACAAATGAATTCCGCTGCAGAGATCCCATGCTTGCTGAGATTTTACTTGGGGGCCAGATGGAGAAAAGTCCAGAGGATCGCCAGAGTTTGAAGAGTGCAAGTCTGAATAGAGCTATAGCTACTTAAAGCTTTATTTAAGATTTGGTCATTATTTAAGTCCTAAAAAGGTTGCAGAGATACTTATGTGTTTATGAGACAAAACTAAAGGAATGTACACTGTAGAACTGACCTGAGCATTAGTCATTCATACGGGAGACCATTGTTCATTTCCTGTTTGCTATGGAAAATAAACACTGGTTTGTTTTAACCAAAGCCTCAGTCTTACCCTGACCATAACTAAATGCTTCTTGTAACCATGACGTCGAAAGTCCCTTAAACTTATTCAAGTAAACCAAACCAGGATCTTTTCAGAATCCCAACCAACTAGTTCCTGGGCCTTTGTCTTACCACATCTTGACCATCGTGGTGATATTGTCTAGTCAGTGGCTTCAGTTCAAAAAAATGCTGCATGTATTGTTTATTGTTTTGGAAGACAACCACAAAAACAACAACAACAACAATATTTATTGAACTCAATACCACTACCATCTGATATTTTCCCCCTTAATTAGAACTTTTCAGGAGACACAAAGTGGTGAGAGGATTTTAGCTGCAATTTACCGATGTGGGAGTTGTCAGGGGAGAGTTGGCCTGTTTCATCCTGATGCTACACTGATTGCAAGGCCATAGTGGAAAATCAGTTAAGTGCTCTCCGCAGTCTAATCAGGATCACACATGGGTTTTTGTCATATAACTCAGCTCAGAAGAGAGGTACAGCCTAATGAATAAAGAGATTGTTTCAGCCTACTAAAATGTGTTGATTGCTCCAAAAACATGCCACAGCACAATTAAGGCCTGTGTAGATGTGTTAAGCAGCTCGGATATATTAGATATGTTGACTCATCTGTCCTATTTCCTGCTGCCTGGTTGGGGAAGTAATGATGATTGTGATGCTGTTGCTGGGAGTTGAATGAGCCCAGGGGCTTATGCAGTGACCTCGATGGAGCTGAGAGTCACGAATGCAGAGAGTTTCATTTCCACAGCTGCACGAGAGACTGACGGCTGCTTGACGTAGAGAAGGTGTGAAGGAAAGATTAAGATAAAGATTACTCTCTTAAGTGATTAAAGCTGACACTGATTTAGCCGTTTCTGAGCTGCTGGTATAAATTATGCTTGTGTTCAATCATTTTGGCGAATCCCAGTACTGTATAACTATATTATATTGAAACATTCCGACAGAAATGTCTGCATGCAAGAGTTGGTACACCACTTCTCCGACACTAATGCAGACAAGTGTGCAATAAATTCTTCCTCAATGAAGGTCATAATGTTCAGTTTTTTGTTGTAGAGAGCTGTTGATTTAATTCTTGTCATTGGAGTCACAAACGTACTGACAAATGTTTATTTTCTTTTGCTGAGCCAATTTATATAAATGAGAGTCAGATAAATAAACAGTAAGCAATATGTGAATACAGCAAAATACATCTCTGCTGTGGACCACAACCTCAACAACCAGTGATGGATGTGACCTTGTGGAAAAAAGACAAGTGGAGCCTTTTGAAATTATTTAGTTATTTAATCATTCACGGATCACAAGATAATACAATAATCACTGTCAACAAATGCACACTAAGCAGGGAGGGAGATCCCAATCAGCTTCAATCAGTGTAGGATCTGTCAGAGAAGGCATATTTAATTTGAGTAAAATGTTTTAGTGTCAAATTCTGATACTGTTTCTGTTTTCTTGAAGATTACAGAGGCAAGGACCACGGTGGTGTCATCTTGTATGGTAGAAGGCAAGCGCTTATTTAGACTCATAAATTTTGCATGTGCAGACCTGTGAAATGAGCACACAGCGCTCTAAAGCAAGAGAGCAGAAAGACATCTGAGTGAGGGAGTGTTTCTGTTTTACATAAAATATATATAGTCCAACAAGCACAGAGCTGGGACGTGCCTGAACAAGAACTACTTTCATTCTCAAATCTCCCTCTTTTTTTTGCAAGCTGTCGGAGTCACTTGTTAAGGAGCCAGTACATTGCATCATAACTGCTTGTTGGATGGTCAAAGCTTCAGAGCTTCAGGGAATTGGCCTGGTGGCTGGAGAGCTACGGACCTCAGAACGTTGGCCTCAAAGCAGGACAAACAGATGGGTGCCAGCGGGCGTCAGTGAAGGCATGGACAAACTTAGTCCCCTCAGGATTGGGTAGGCGGCTGTTGGCAACGTGGATCCTCTCAGGAGGGAAGGTAGGGCTCTGGGGTCCAGATAGGCAGTGTGGACAGTTTAACAGGTATAGTTGAGAATTAGGTGCTGCAGCAATGAATGATAACAGCCAGACATTATGGTGGGATGTCCTGGGAATACAGCCTCAGGAGCTGGCAATGTGTAAGGAATAGTCTGTATGTCAATAGGGTGGATGAATTAGCTGCTCATCGACGGCAGGGTGCAGGAAAGACATTGAATGGGAGCCCCCAACTCAGACTGGACGTTAATCATTGGGCAGTGGGAACTCCCTAGTGCTTCACAACAGAGAAGACCAGTTTCATTCAAAGCCAAGTTTTCTTGTGGGGTTTTTCCTGAAAGGAGGTCCATGGAATTTTCCAGGTAAGGGTGAGACAATGGCCTAGCTTCCTGAGAAACAGGCTGGTATCTATCCGATTGAAAGCATGCAGGTCCTATGCCAGGTTATAGCTTGGGGGCTTCTGGAAGAAAACCGTGCTGCCTGCAAGATCACCTTACAACCAGCAAACTAAAGCTGCTTTCAGACATGCATTGAATTCAGGCTACAGAAAATCTGATGTGATAACACAGCGGGAGTTCCCCCACTTGATATATCCAGGAGGTTGGGGGGGTTGATTAAGCTTCTCACATGCGATAGATGCAAAAGTGAGAAAAACAAAGCCAAAAAAAAATATATATATATATATGTCCTGGTAAAAACAGGTGTCATACACGTAGAAGACACAAACAAAGATGTTTTGAGAGTTTGTGGCAATTCGAGCCGACACCGGTGTCTGTGTGTTGTCAAGGAAATCACATGATCTCTGCAGCTGAATAAATACATTACTTCCTGCCTCTGCCTGCTGCACCTGGCTGCAGCACCCCTCGCCTGAATCTGTGCAGAGAACCTCCTGCTGCATTTTGCATTTGTGAAAGGCAAACTCCAGGTATGGTCCGGACTCAGTTCTCCGGACTTTATCCCCAGGTCATGTCTGACAACGGGTTTAGTCATCACAGCATAGTAATTAGCTATGAGGTTGAAGATTTTTTAAGTAAAGAATGAGGGACCTGATCTGTTGAGTTAAGAGCTATAACAGTTCTTCCAAAGCCATTCTCCATGATACCAACATACTCCGTCAAAGATACTGGGATCACAACGATCAGTTGGTACTATGATGCCTGTGACCCAAGTGGTGGTACTAAGGAGCCAGGCAAACAGGAAAGCAGTGAGTACTTGAACTGAAGTGAAACAGGCAGGAACAGATAACGCCAGATATACAGATGACTGCAGATGACAAGCAGGTGAGATGGGCGTGGCTGTCAGGGTTTGGTGATCTGCAGAGAACAGGTGTGCACACGGCCAGGGAAAGTCAGGTGACTCCATTGACGCGAAACAAAGCAGAAACCGTAACTATAAACACCACTGATTTATGGCATGGTGAGCCAACACAACATGTTGACCAGTTCTTTTCTAGCATCGTAACATAAAGGACATACGCTATCCTACTTTGGCAGCAAATGTCTGTATTGGTTAAAAATGATAATTCGTGATAAGCCACTGGATGGGGGGCTGCTTTAACTCATCACTGGCTGGTTTCTGACTCTGCTTGTGTGACAAATCACAGTCATATGTAGTTTCAAGCTCTATAGTGAGGGTCATACCTGGTATCTGTTTGCTACACGGATACCCCGCAGAGATTGCAGATGTGACGTAATGGATCTAGCTTTCATGCAATTGCTGAAATTGCAGAACTGAAAACATTCTAAAGTCAAATCTAGGCCTGTCTAGAAAACTATCACTGTCAAGTATAGGTAGACTTAGGACATACGTATGTCATACAAAAGTCTTTAGTCTGCTCCCTAAATGATAGTGTGAAACCAAAACTAACTGGACAAAATATAAACATTCTAACACAGGCGTAAACCTTGGTTCTAACCATTGTCTTGACTTTCAGGGGTAAAAACACCATATAATACTGATAGTGTCCATTCCACCAGAGGCAGGAACAACAGGGTACCAATTGGTGTCCATTCAGATTCCAGGGTGCCCCTGCCCCCTTATCAGAGTCAGAAGACAAAGTATGAGGCGGACTTTTAGTTATCAGAGCCTTATTATGAGGCTGTTTTTGTTGGAAAATGACTGAACAGATATGCAATATAACTAAAAACATACAAAAAAGGACAACAATGAAAGACTAAATTTCCAGAAATTATGTGACCACACGCTTTGTAGTCATTTTGTCTTTGAATTTGTCCCAAGCTAAAACTGTGCAACAGCTCTCCCTCCCTCCTTCTCTCCCAAAAATGTGTAACCCTGCATCGCAACTCCGCAATATAACATAAAATCCCTGGCTCGTGGTAAATATCTGAATGTTTTATTAAAAACCAATACAAATCTGCTGTATTGGCAGTATATCAGTTGAACCCATTTATGACTCCACCTTGTTTGTGCACCAAAAGTGTGAGAAGTTGTTTCTCCCAGCACGACACTGGAGAACAGAATGTCTCGCACATGCAGCCCGCTGACAAGTCTTTGGGTCTGTGTGTAAAAGCACTCATTACTCTGTTCTATTAATCCTCTAACTCAAACAGACATTACTGAAAACTGTGTATCATCACAGCAGAACAAATGGAAGTAAACTGCCTGAGGAAATCTTTTGGCCTTGTATTATACTTTTGTATAATATTTGTATATATCTTATGTTTTTATTTAATTTTTTATAGGAAAATTGCCTTAAACCAATGGATGTTTTTGTTTGGTGTTAAAGTTGCATCGATGGATTGTTTTGGTGAATTGGGGGCAGAACACTGACATGCAGTTTTATCATTTTATAAAGTTGTCATGCAAACAATAATCCATAGTTACACATGAGATGATATAAAGTTGGTTTATCTGTCCTTGATTGGGAACAACAGTTATGACACTGGTGTCATCAAGAAGCTAATGGCTAAAAAAAGATGAAATGTTGTTGTCGAAAATATGACAACAACATTTACTGCTACAGAAGACTACTGCTACATAACACACACCGGCTGTGGTGTTCAGGTACTTTCTATTCTTTCATCATCCCCTTTTTTTATCAATGAAGGTAAGATACAGGACAGCTATCTCTCTGGGTAATACAACACAGCTCAACAGCACCACACACTACATCCTTTAAAATGTTCAAACAGTTGATCTAACAACTCTCCACCTGCTTTGATAAAACCTGAATATTACAATCGTGCTTAATAACCTGGCAACGGATTGTAGTTAATTACAATAATACTTGAAGTGCCTGCCTAAATACAGTAACATATACTACATAATCTACTTGGACTGACTTACTTTGTACTTTGATCCGAGCACACTTACATGACAAATTTTAATTGAGTAAAAATCCTTTTATGTAACATTAAGTCATCATTTACGTGCTGGGCTACTGTGTTGCTGTTTGTGTGTTTTGTTACTCTTATCTCAAACCTTTTTTATTATACTATTAGAACTATAATAGCTGTATTCTTCTTTGATCAAATTTCGTACTATTCCTACCTGTTTTATTTACAAGCTATTCAGACGTGCTACTTTAGCTAAGCAGTTTACAATGGCTTCTCTCTTTCCCTCTCGCCCTCCTGCCCTCTCTTGCTTGATACGTCTTTGAAAACCGAAATGACTTGTCCATCTTCAGCATAGACGATTCTGATTTGGCAAAATCTACAGCCTGACATCCCACACACAGCTGCGTTCGCGCGCCACAGCTGCTCCACTCCAGCGAATCCATTCCTCTATTGTGAAATGGACAGGCGTGCAGAGGATCTGGTTGGCAGACAGGCAGGCAGATGCAAACAGTGAATCCGACTCAGGAACACTGAGGAACACAAAAGAGCAACAGCACAAGGGAGCCATGGGGAAAAGAACAGAAGCGGGAGGTAACGCACGGGAGCTGAACAGACGACTTGACATGGAGGACTGGGAGCATGGAGACAAAGTACACAGGGGAGACAGGGATAATTGGACCCTGGTGAAAGACATCAGGGCGGGACAGACTATCACTAAAGCAGGAAAAAACTAGACAAATACAGGAATTAACACAACCAACAACCACCAGGGAAGTGAAATTAAAATAAAACAGGAAATAATTAGTTCTAAAGAATCAGAAGGAATCACTTTAGAGGGACAGATCATGACAATGTGACTTCACCTTTAGTGTTAATAGGTTATTTTATAAAATAGTGAGATAAAACAAATTATTGTTATAAATTAAAAACATTTATTTTATAATCCACCAGACCCTGTTGTGTTGTAGATCAATAGATTCTCAATAACACATAATGATAGAGTCAAAAAACGGCTCTTAGACACTTTTGAAAATATATTTAAAATCAAAAACTGTTCCATTTTCCCTTGAGAGTTGAGAGAAAAGCATCTAGAAAACAATGATTTTATCCTGTGTTTCCTTGGGGGCTGTATATTTCATGCTGTTATCACGTTGTACCATAAACTTCTGCTATGACCTGTGAAGTGTGGAGGAAAAGGGGGTTGTTGACAAATGTCAGTAATGCAATAATAATTACTGACCAGGGGTCATGTTTTACCCACCTTTAATTAAATACTACATCCCTGCTTAATGCCATAATCTGAAATGATCCCATAACATGCTCTTTTCTCCCTTCTGTCTCCACCCTCTCCTCCTTTCTCCTCTCTGTCTCCATTTGTGGTAGTGATCACACATAATTGTTTTGATCCACAGAGGCTCCTTGGCTTGGATCTGCTGTACAGGGAGCAGTCAGATTATTGGAATCCTGTCTGCGAGTAAGTTGGGTTCAGAGCACCGCGGTGTCATCACACAATGAATACGTAACAGACAATTTTCTGTTTCACAGCCCCAGGGACATTGTAAGTCACTGTTTGCCGCTTTTATTGTGTTCATAAAAATGCCAGTCAACAATTCTGTGGAGCTACTGTATGTAGCATCCCTGTGCTGTGTCTCCATGACTACATAAGACAATACATTGACTTATAATCATTTATGGAGACTCGTAACCATTTAGCTAAACTTAAGTATGTTTTACTGAGAGGGCTATTTTGTCAAGAAATATACATCAATTACGCAACACACTTGGGTAACAATTCAAATGATTTTTTGGCAGTTTAAATTGCTTGGGTCAAATTGACGCCAAGGATAAGAGATGTTTGTTAAATGTGAAGATAAGAGGAATGTTGAACATAAATTGAACAGTCTACATTAACTTGTGGGTGCTCCCCTGCTCTGCACATTAACAAGAGGAGTAGAAGTAGAAGAAAACAGGGCTAATGAGGACTTAACCTGAAGTTAGGCTTCACACAAATAATACAATAAGAATAAAATATATAAAGGATAGTGAAGATTATTACCAGGTTCGTATGTTAATTTCAGCATGGGAACTGATTCATAATGGGGGGATTGATCTTATATAAAACTGTTGCCTGAGGAAGTTTTTATGACGGAGGGAGCTTTTTTTAATCCTAACCTTTGCTGCCCATTGACAGATAAAAAAATAAATGAACAATTAAAATAAAAGGTGAAAAGAAAACGATAAAAAACACAGTAAAATCACATCATTGCATGAGAGCAAGTCTATAAAAATGGTTTCTAGGAAGTGATTTAAAAGCATTCAATGACTCTGCGAGCCTTAGCTCCTCAGGTAGGCCGTTCCAAAGCCGAGGCGCTCTGACGGCAGAAGCACAGTCACCTTTGGTTTTCAGCCTTGACTTTGGAACAGCAAGCAGGGCTCCACCTGAGGATGTAAGGCAGCTTGTAGGCAGGTACTTGAATAAAATGGTTATAAATTACACCAGAGGGCTGGGATTGTGAGCGAGCTGCAGAGGGTCTGCGAGGTGTAATGACGGTGATCATGGGACTAGACATGTTAAGAAGAGTTAAGGGGAGTGTTTTAAGAGAGATGATACTTTCGTGACAGGCACCAGATAGATTTTTTCGAAGTCCCTTTGGCAGCTAGCAGTGATTATTCTGGGCCTTTTGGAGTTATCTGTGTTTGGTCCAATTCCAGGAGAAAAATGTACTATATTTGATGTGGATCCAATTCGATAGGGACAGGGACCTGACGGACATCAGCTGTTGATGGGCCAGTCATTTCCAGTCACTGGAAGTTAAGGGGTGGCATTATCTTGTAATGGTGTGCTGTGTGAGTCAATATGCCAAATTAGCAGACAACCTCCGAGCTTCTGCTCTGTTCGGATGAAAACCATCTGGACCAAAAAGTTCCATTCATTTCCAAGAGATATTAAAATTGTCTACGAAAGTTGAGCGGCAAAGGCAGTGGACAGCCAGGTGTTCAGGCTAATCTGCTTGATGAAACGCCCCATTCCCCGGGGTGTTTCATTCAGATGTTTAGCTTAAAAATGTGTTTAAATGTAGTAACAAGTGGATAAAGTCGATTACTAAGAGAGCTGTTGGCAGGTAGTCAGTACACGCCAGCCTATCATATCATATCATATCAAATCACATAATATCATATATATCATGTCATATCATATCATGCCATATAATGTCATGATAAAAGTGCCACATACTGGTAACATTTTTTCTTGTTAAACCTAGGGGATATTGATCCACAGACAACAGCTGACAGTCAAGAAGGGCACAGGCCTTACCTGAAACCCAGTCATTGAGGGGCCTATTGACCCATAAAACAATTCCCCATTGAAAACTATCATAATTAATGTTTGTAGATATTTGAGTGGATGTCTGAATTTTCATTTAAACTAATGTCTGCCATGTTTGACCCCAGTGTCCCATTCTTATAATAAAGCCGCAATCTGCCAATGCCGTAGGCAATTCCTGCTTTTTTGAAGGCCTACATCTACAGTAATATGCTAATCTTTTCAACTACATCACTATTTCTATGTCAACACCTGGTTTCCACACTACATTTGAGTTTCCAAGCCCCTAAATAGAGACTGACAGGGACAGTGCTGGCTCCATTTGAGGGTGGAAACTCTTTCAATCTGAGCAAGCAAGGACACGATGAAGCTGACACCCATGTTCGCTTCCTGACTGGGTCTTATCAGTCACAAGGTTTCCTTCCCTGATCCCTCACACTCCTGTCACATGATCCTTTTCCAAAATAAATAAATGGCATCAGCCTCGACTAACAGTGGTGAATGCAATATAAGTAATGAATTGCAAGTATTACTGTCAGTTACAGAGCCACATCCTCATGAACACAAGCAAATACATCCCCCCCCACATACAACAAAGCACAGGTTTCTATTCAGTAGCTCGGAAAAGAAAGGAGAAATAATCCCAGGTCCCTGCGGGATCAGATGTCACCAGCAAAACAAGCGACAGATTGCCTAAACCCACGGCCAGGCTGACGGTGCCCTGCAGAGCGGTGGGAGGTAATTTACTGGGGGCCTTCTGCACGGGAGGAAACGTAGAGCAGAGGGAAGTGAAGAGACTGCTCTCACACTCTCCTCTGCTGGTCTCTTCCTCTATTAAAATGCAGCAGGTCACATTTGAACTAAAACCACTTACCCAGTGTTTTTGTAACCTGCAGCAGATCAGCTGCTGGCCATTAAGTTGCTGAGGCATGAAATAAGAAAAGAACATGAACAGAGATGTTTGGTGCAAACTGGAGGAAAGACGACCATCTCCGTGACCAGCAATAAAGATGGAATCAGCTCATGCCCACTGTGTAAATAGCTTATCAGTGTATTAGGAGTGAAGGTTTGTGAAGACACACTCATTTAGATGGTTTGTTGGAACAGCTGGGGCTCAGGAGCAAGAGAGGGTCGTTCACTAAACTTCTGTGGGTGGTTTGATCCCCGGCTACTCCAGTCCACATTTAGAAGTGTCCTTTGGCAAGAGATGGAAAACCAAATGTGCTGACAGTGTATGAATTGTGTGTGAGAGATAAAATGTGTTTTATAGAAACTATGCAAAACCTGTGTATTTAAATACAATCCATTTTAACCAATGTAAGTTTTTGTTATGTTTTAGTATTCACTAAACTTAGATATCTGGAACATTTAGAGGTACAGAACTATAGATTTATGTTATGGTCATACTTTTCATTTGTTCTTATAACTATGCTTAGGACAAAAGCACTTAATAGTGTTATACCCACGAGCCATTGGTTTCTATTGTAAAGGAGCGTGTTATTTGATTTATACTCGTCAGGTGACAAGAATGTTCTCACTGTGCAGCAACAATGACACATGGCACAGATGCAGGTAATTGTGGACTTGGTCTATTCGTGTCTATGGGTGCATCTATTGTTAAGTTAACAATGGACACTCAAAACAGAGGCAGGATACGTGACGCAGCCATCTTGCACATGCAGCACATCATTAAAAGCAAGTTTATCTCCTACAGGTACGTCATGTCTGTGTGCTGTCTTTCTTGTTGAAGACTCCCGTTCTTGCCAAGTCGTTACCAGTGCTAAGCCTGAGTCTTTGATCTTACATCAGAATCATTGAACTCTACCTGAATGTCTGGAGTGTTTGGGTCATCCACAAAGAAAATTGGTCATGTGATATCAAGTGGTTCCTTATAGCCTCTAACCCCTGTTTTGGTTGCAGTACATGGCAAACAAACATTGCAAGAAGTTGGCCTACATGGAGTTAGGAGTTGTGCAGGACTGCACATAACATCCTGTCACCAAGGTCCCATGCTTTCATGCTCAAAGCACAAGGCGTTTTCTGACAAGGTTGTTCATCTTTTATTCTGCTGATTCACCCAACAGTTTCATATCCATCTTAACCTTGGAAGTACTCCAACTGCCAGCGACCTGTAATGGGAACAATGCTAGAGAGACGTTTAAATATGGATGTGCGGAACTTTCAAACCTTCAGTGCACAGGAAATGATAACTCATCTTCACTTAAGTGTAATTTTAATACAACATTTAGAAGGTAATTGCATTTAAGTTGTTTTGTTTATACAGACATATCCTTAGTTGCGGTTGTATAAGCACAGCTAAATGCTTTAGAGGCAAAATATGAAGCCAAATTAAGACAAAGTAGAAATACAAAGTCAACAAATGCAGTTGCTATTTAGCTACAAGGTCTCCACAGGAGAATAAACAGTGTGCACAAACTGTCAGGTAATGTGCACTGCATAGTGTTATAGTTAAGGACAAATAGAATAAAACAATTTAAAGCTGTAATTGATTTGACCGACCAAAGACAAATGGCAGCGTCAGTCATTTTAGTATATATTACTCCCTATCTCCGAACTTTGAGTGTTCCCGGGAGTACTGTCCTGCATTATTGTTAAATGAAAGAAGTTGGAACCACCAGGACTCTCTCTTGAATTGGTGGACTGGCAAACCTGAGCAACTAACTGCACAAGAGTGGCCTTTGTCCAAGACCACAACAATCAATCTGAATTTCAATAAGTCTCTGCAAACATGGAAGAACCTGCTGGTGCATTTCAAATTAAAAAAACAAAGATGATAAAGAGTGCAAAAAGTGAAGGGACCAGAATATAATTTGAGCCCACTCATAGTGGTAGGGCCTAGAGGAACATATGCATATAAAATAAACATAAACAGCAGCAATAACAACATTTAAAAAAGTCCTAAATTGTGAATAGAAATGAGATACCCGGCGAGAAGGCAGATAAAGAGATCAATCTATCTCATTCATCATCTGCAGTTTTTGCAGCGGCAGCCTTGGAACCCATGGTTTTATGACAAATTTTGTCTTGAATTATAAACACTGTTCATCTTCCTTGCCTTATCTTTTCTGTAAAACACCAGAATTAATGTTTCACTGATAGAATCAATCAAAACAGATGATACTTGTAATACCTTTAATGACTTAGACAACAGATGATAAACAGTAATACCCTTTTCCCTCTCTGCTACACAAGCTCACAAAGGCAAAGCCACACACACACACACACACACACACACAAACACACACACACACCGAGAACAATGTGTACAGTAGCCCGAGGCCCAGATGGTGCTCCTTCTCCACCAATGACGATGTTACATAAGTGGATTGAGCCCAGGAGCAGAGGTCTGCATGCCTGCTTTACCAAGCCACGGTGGAACATGGGATGCTTTCTGTGGAGAAAAAGAAAAAGAGAGAAAGAGGGGGAGAACGTATCTGGTGCTTGAGCCTCGAGAGACAGACACATACAGCTTTAAATAGCTCTAATCCCACCCCCATCCTTGCACATGCATTCGGCCACTTTCCTGCCACTGGGTATCTGTCAGAGCACGGTGAGGTATCAGGCATCCACAGCCCTTCTCCGCTCTGCTTTGGTGGATGTGTGGGTGGGTGGCTCTATCTTGGATGTATGCCTGTCTATGGACATGCACAGCGGCGTGTGCAAGACGGGCAGAAGGTGTACTTGTGATGTGAACGTCAAAGCCATCTAAGCAGAGAGGCTGGGATTTAAACGTGAAGGACAGATGACAGGGTCCGGTCAGTGGAAGGACATGTTAATGACCTTGGGCTCCAATAAATCCAAGATGTACTGTACTGTACATTCTGGCAGGAATAGTGTCCCTTGGTTTTGTGCAAATACTGTTTATGCAAAACCACCAGTCCTGGATAAAATAAAAGACAAGGTTACTGCTGCTTTCAGGCAAGTGACCTAAAGCATATCCTGCCCTTGTGCTGCACGCTAATATTCCCTATACCACCACCTACACAGCAACATCGGCAGGGACCAGGTGGTTAAATACCATACAAATCAGCATTTTCTCATCCAGTCCCAATTTTTTTTCCTGCTGTCCATCACAACAACACCAGCCTCTGTTCTCTTACTCCTCCCTCCATCCCCACTTCTTTCATTCATTGTTTCCCTTAGGCAGCCATCTCCTCCTCTTGTTGTCCCACTGTCTTTTGTTGCCCTCCTCAACAAAAGGTATCACTTGAGACTGCGATGTGTGTTTGTGATGCGCCTGTGACAATGACGCTTCATTTCCTCCAGACTCGCTGCTCGGGTATAATAGCCGGTGTGTAACTGGGTGTGTATGTGTGTATGCAGAGTTAATGCACTGCCTCTTTAAGTCAGGAGTGTGACAGCTTGCAGCTATGCTCGATCCTTGCCCCCTGCCATTACTGCAACACACTGCTGTTTGCTGCCACACACACACACACACACACACACACACATAGAGAGCATTATCTTATGCATAATGGCACTAAAAGACGGCCCACCCAGAAGGTCTTTATGTGACTATTGCTGCCAAAAAAAAACAACCTGAACAGCTATTCTGAAAAACAGCCCTATAGTAAACAAGATGGTTTACTCTGTGATGTGTAGTGGTAACTGGCTATAAGGTGAAAATTATGATTGTAAATATTACAGAAAAACACAATATTTAAAGCAGAATACAAAATATCTTCAAAACCTTTGGCGTTGCTGGAGTTCTTTATATATATATATATATATATATATACAATTATAATAAGAAATATTTATGCTCCACTAGCGAGCTTTCATAGATTTGAACCACATCAAAGCCACAGGTCATTATTATTTAATCTATATATTTGTTATTATCTGATTTATTAGATAAACCTGTATGGTCCTGTACACACCTGGTATTAACATGTGTTTTCTTGTGATCCGATCACAAGTGCACAGCTCTGAGTGCGTGAGTTCACACCTGGTATTAACATGTGATCCCACATGCGTCTTGTGATCGTATCTGAGATCGCTCTATACAAACACGTACGTCATATCAGTTCACAGAGACCGAGTTATGTTGTTTTTATCCAGTCTGAGTACACAAGTGTGTCCGATGTCTGATGTTGTGTGTGTGTGTGTGTCGACACAAAAAAGCAAAAAGAAAGTTAGAGAGTCAGGAGTGTCTGAATGAATCTTGTGCAGCTGTGAAAAAAGATTTGACCAATGCAAGGAAAGTATGGATCGTTATGTGGTGATCAGGGTCGTAGCTGAGTAGGAGGTCCTTCAGACGTGGCCCAGGGCACATTCACATTCCCACTGTGGAAAGAATGTGGAGACATGTGCCTCAGACCACCTCCCAATGTGGTCGGGCGTGAAATGGATCTACATCTGATCTGAGTGCGTTCACACCTGTACTTAGAGCTGTCCGCTTGAGATCAGGTCACAAAAACCACATGTTAATACCAGGTGTGTGCGGGGCCTCTGGAACACAACTGCCTGGTGCTTCTTTACTACATGCTGTCAGAGAGGTGTTTGAACCACACGCTACTGATTTAGTGTGACTGCTAGTTTTTCATTTCACTTTGTTCAGGCTGTCAAGAGGGACCATTAAAATAATCAATAATGTATTTTTACTGCTACACATTAATGTAAAGTGAACTAGTCAGTACTTGCAGGGCTGAATTGTGTTTTCAAATGGTTCTTGTGATACCTGTCATGGCTGCAATTCACCTCCCTCTATAGCTTTTTGTACCCACTAATTTAGGCTGCCGTGCTCTTATTGTGAGACTCCAGAGGTTTTCTGTGCTCACAAACTCATACATTCAAATTGCAATTAAAGCCATTCAGCACATGAATGAATCGTCAGCCCTGAGTGCACTGAATCATTACCATCACTAACTGGATCACTGTGAATCCTCTCTCGCTTGCAACTGAAAGCACCCTGGTCAGCTCAGCCATGATACTGTACTGTGTGAACACTCTGGTATTCCTGGTTAAAGGCTTATGTGCTGAAAGACTACAACACATGAAATACATCAATGATTCAATGATGCAGTAGCTCTACTGGAGATAGCGGCTTGCAAACTTATGAATAGTATCGAGGACGTTTGTTCTGAACAAAGGAGTTAGAATGGGCTCCTGCAAGTCTGCTGCAACTAAGGGTGGTTGCTAGGAGATTTGTGGCAGTTACCTTAAAACTGTGACCAGTAATATTGCTTAAATATTTTTTCAGTAGCAAACATATTTATTTACAACATTTGAAATTTCCCCAATCCTCTGTATTTAAACTCATACACTGAAAGAGAAAATGAGATGTTGGAGTTAAACAAGCAGCCAGATTTACAGTCTGGATTTACTGACCATCAATAGTTAGCCTGGAGGGACAGCACACTGCTTTCCCACAGTAAAACCATGGGACTCGATGTGAGGATGCTCAACAGCTCAACAGTTATCGGTGGTTTACGTTAGCAAGCCTGGCAACAACGCACACAAAATAAGAAAATCAACTTTTGTGTTCGGCCACATTGCGTACTAATAGATTTTTTATTTCATATTTATATTTTCTATTATATTTTCTATTTTCTATATTTTCTATTATATATTAACAAACACACAACTATATATATAAATATATATATATATATACGTATATTTATGTGTATAATATACACATAATGTGTATAATATACACATAAATATACACAAAAACACACATACACATATATATGCTGCTATAGGTCTAAAATTTTGGGGGAGCTTCTCTTCACAGCTTCTCCTTCCTCTTCTCCATCCTTATCACATCAAAGAAATGAATATCTCATTAATGCATGTTACTGACTTGACTTCTTCTCCGGGGTCCCTTTGCCTTATCGTCCGCAGATCCATGAAAACAAATTCTGTGGTGATCATCATACGACTCAGGGATCAATGATTACTGCCAAACTCGACAACAGCAAAGTCACTCTGTTCCCAATACAAACTGAGGCGCCTCTGCTTGTGTTCCTCAAAACAAAGATTTAACAACATTGTTTTTCTAGTTATTTCTTGCAATTCTTCATTAAAGTCGTGAATCAAAACAAAACTCCAAAGGACATTTGATGCAAATGATGGCACTGAATGAATGGCGGTACAGAATGTACCCAGCGTCGCAGGAACAATGTGCAATGAGCCATGACAGGGCTTCCCCCTTTTGTGCTGAGAGCAGAATGACTTTGCTTTAGTTTCGAAGCCCCGCTTGAATAAATGTTTTGATTGTGCACTGCAGCCCCTGTTGTCATCTTCTGCAGGACACCAAATTGTACAGCGTAAAAGGAGGCACACAGGAGAAGTGTGGAAATGCAAATACAGCGAGTAACTGTCATAAAAGAGCTGCATTAGATGTTTTGTGTTGTCACATGTGGCTGGGGAATCAGACAGCAGTGTTTTCTCTGACGATTCACATTAAGTCAATGCACATACATGGGCTTGCATAAGGTAAAAAACGATGGGATTAAACACTGCACGTGTGTATGACCCATTTGATTATTCCATTATCAACAAGGTTAAACATACCAAAGGGGAATTCTTATTAATACAAGCACCATACACTGTATATAATCTCATTTGGAGCCAGAGTCTGCACAGTAGCAATCTGGGTGTGGAGCCAAGGTATCAAGGTCCTGTCGATACATGCGCTCAACCGATCACGGGTCAGTATCAGCTGTCAATCATGATGTTTCATACCAATTTTATAACATCAAATATGTAATCAAAAGTCTCATGCTCAAACACACTAATAAAAATATACCACAGAAAAGAAAGTCACACATCACCACAGTCATCATGAAGAATGAAGTTTCTAGTGAATATGCCAAACCGTCCAGAACACGAGGACCTAAGTCAACATGAACACTCAGTACATTCCTGGTCAATATCACCAAAATGTTATAGTAACAAAACATTTAAATCATTTACCAGAAATATAAACATTTTTTGACAAATCTCAAGAAGAACAGAAATGTTTGACTAAACTGTGATGAAAGATTTATATTTAAAAACCATCTGCAACTTAAGTCAGTTCAGCCTCCATTTATTTTTTCTTTTATCTATATATCTATATATATCTATATATATATATATAGATTGCTACAGATTGCTACTGTGCAAACAAAGGCGTACCTACAACATAAATATGCCTTTGTTTTTGACGACAGATTTTATCCTCTTGGGCTTCCATGATACCAGCGTTGCCTTAATCTGTGGAGAGTTGTCCTGTTGTTCTTCACAGAGGCTTCTCTTCTTATCAGCTGCTCTTTGCTGGAGGGGTTTTTGCTGTATGCAAGTACTGTTCTATTTCATTCAAGTCAGGAGACAGGAAACAGTTTTCACTTGTTTCTTCTTTACAAACACGTGATTTTTGCGTTGTGTTTAGTGTCATTGTCATGTTGGAAATATCAACATTAAGAAGCTTCTTGAGCCACTGAGTCATCTTTTCACTCTCTTTTTCACACTTGGTCTATTAATATCATCATATCATCTCCCCTATTCATCAAACCTCATATCAACACACCAGCACCTTCATGTTTAATGGGTTGTGCTGGTCAGTCCCTGTGCTGGTCCTGGTCAGGTTCACACCAAACACGCAGGACTCCATCTGATCCAAACCAATTGACTTTGGTTTCATGTGACCAGACAAAGTCCTGCCAACATTCATCCGGCCTCTTCTCGTGTTCTCTGGCAAAACGTGTTTTTTGACGGTTTGTGCTGTTTTCATAGTAATGGGTTTCTTCTTGGACTCAAAAGTGTCAAAGTCCGATCAAGAGAAAAAACACCAGATCCCACAGATGATCCCTGTGTGCAGAGGCCCTTTCTGCAGGAGCACAGTCTTTCTCTGCACCCTCTGTTATTGGTTGTATGGCTCTTCCCCGTGTGTCGGCTCATTCAGCAGGTCGCTCTCTCACACTAATGAAGTCTCACTATCTGTCTTCTGACTTGTCCAGGCAGTTTCCTACCACGTGGAGCCAAGTTGGGGTTTTCTTTTTCTTCTCTTCCTTGTGTGTATTCATTCACACAGTTATTGTCAGTGCACTGAATAAACACAGAAAAGGAATCTCTGAAACAAAATTCATCCAAAATGAATTAAATAATTGTCAAGATGTTTTGCGCTGAATCACAGATGTCACCTCCATGGGGACATGAGAGGAAGCGATTCATCATTTGGGTCCATTTCCAGTTATATTTAGTCTAGTAACAACAATTTTGGAACAGCTACATAGATGCTAATAAATTCCACCGCAGTGATTCATTCACATTGCATATTGCCATGGCTACGAACGTACATTTACTGGCACTAATACATTAATAAAAATCAATGCTGAGCTGAAGAAAATTTAAGTTTAATCGTAAAATAAGATAAAATCAGTTGACTCTAGCTAGCTTGTGTATTATTTTTATTCAGAATTTGACTTGTGGGGGGAAAAGGTCATATTCACACTGTTATGACCTGTTTTCCATATTGGCCTAAACAGTCTAGCTGTGATCTAGTGATCCAGCAGAGGGCGCTCACTATCAGATTGACCTATTTTCTGCCTTCTTGACCTATAACTACAGTAAGTTAGTAATTCTTTTGCGATCAGAATGGAGAATGATCGCAAGCGAAGCCGCCCTGAACTGATAGTCCCACACCAAGACTTTGCCCCCTGCAACTGCCTTACTCATCACAGACAACAAGCCTGTGTGCTCACCTGCAGGCAGCACCTGCAGGTGAGCACACAAGGTGGTTTAGGCCTTCACAATCATTTAAATTTCTGATTTCTGTAGAAGAAACAT
This sequence comes from Pseudopleuronectes americanus, assembly GCA_038501795.1. Lineage (NCBI taxonomy): Eukaryota > Metazoa > Chordata > Actinopteri > Pleuronectiformes > Pleuronectidae > Pseudopleuronectes > Pseudopleuronectes americanus. Next base: position 17,481,203 of record CM076731.1, read on the forward strand.
ATACCCATGGCTCACCTGCTTATATTAAACTTAGTTTACCCATAACACAACTTGTAGCCTGGTGCAGGGCTCGAGATGTAGCACTTCACCTTGATGGTGCAACTGACATTAATCTTACAGAAGTTGCACTCTATGACTGGAGATAGTTTCCTTGGCAATTCCAACAGCTTTTTTCTACTTATCGATAGACATACACTTTACAATTCAACACTAGTATAAGCTTAGCTAATATCAGCAGATACATTGGCTTGGCTGATTTACTGGTCTAGGTCGACATCTCAACAACCACTGCACCAAAACCTTTGTTATTATGGTGAAGTGTCAATTTACACAGCCTCTAGTTCATCATGATACACAAATTATAATTTTTATTTACTAAGTTTTACAACAAAGTATAAGTAAATTGTACACCCTCTTCTAGCCTCTTCTCTGTTCTTGCTGCTATAACCACCGCCTCCCTTTCTATCTTCCCATCATGCTCCAGGCAACTAAACAGATCCTTTGTTTTGGGTCTTAGAGATGCCATAAAAAAGGCACACTTTGTTCTATGCTCTCTCTCTCTCTCTCTCTCTCTCTCTCTCTCTCTCTCTCTCTCTCTCTCTCTCTCTCTCTCTCTCTCTCTCTCTCTCTGTCACCCACCCACCCCTCCTCTCTCTCCCTCTCTCATTCCACCCGACCAGCAGATGGTTAATGATTCATGGCCTGGGTGAACACGTGCAATTGTGAGTGTAGCATTACTCTGTGGACTCGCAGAGAGCAGGGTGACATATACTGTGTCTTGTTCAGGGCTCAACTGATCATATCAACAGTGGTTGATAATTTGTACCCATTGAATCTGTTTAAATTTTCCTCAAATAAAATGATTAGAGGTCACACAGACCCTGATCACAATCCAGCCTTAGAATTAGGTTATAACAAGTAGAGAGGGATCAATGATTGGACAAATTATGGTCAATATCGACATGATATATCTGGCTTGTGTCTGTTTCCTGCAAGCATGAGTAAGATTGAAATGAGAGTATGTCTGTGCATGTGTATACAGTAAATATGTGTGTGTGTGGGTGTGTGTGAGACAGAGAGAGGGAATTCTTTATCACAGTCGAAGCAGTAATCGTTGACTCCGACCCGACCTTCACAGTCTCGGCTTTGTTTTGCCGGGAAGCTCTTGGGTTTTTCTTGTCTCTTGTTGTCATTAAAACCCAATCACATAATTTCCCCTCACTCGTCCTCCGCTGCTCTATCTCTGCTTACATCGCACCCTCTCTTTTCACGCTCTGCCTCTCCGGCTCTCGTCATCTTTCTAAACACCTTAGGGATGAACCTCTCCTCGGGTTACAAATCTCTCCTGCCTTCCCTCGACCTACCACCACCACCCCCAAAACTATTCATTTTGTCCAGAAAAAAAAACAACTAAAAAAACAAGCAGCTGCCTAGTAGCCTCCTGAAAGCACTTCTGCTAAACAGAAACCCACAAGGTGACAGTTTGTTGAAAGGAAATGCAATCTTTCTCCATCCACTCCTTCCTGCAGCCGGGGACTGACAATGAAGGGAGGTGATTAAACTGGGGTCGGTGGCAGTGGCAAGATTCATAGTGTGACAAGAGGAGACACACATTGTCACATGCTCACACACACACACACACACACTCTCTTAACTCTGCTGTCTCAATCTAAAAACAGTGTAACGTAAAGCAGAGGCTTTCCGGGCTCTCGTGTGAATTGAGAAATAACAGTAAAGCCGGGAAATGAGGTCACATCCAACTGTCTCTTAACACTCTCCCTCATCCCTGGGAGTGGACTACCTACCATCACACAGCAACTTCTTACCCTCAGGCAGCTGACATTACTCTCATTCCATGCATTTGTGAGTAGAACACTCAGTGGGGAGGAAATTCAAAGAATTCACTCTCAACTTGAATGTGGCACCATTTCAGTGTCAGTAATATAATTCAGTGTGTAGCAGAGGAGGAAGGCTGTGATCTTGTGATTCAACTAACTGACCAGACAACTGACATTAAAGGTTATACCCTCCAACATTTAAACATTAATACAGCCGCCCAAGGCTATTTATTAATGAAAGATATGGTGGAGTAATGCTGTCCAGGGAAGAGAAGGAAGTCACCTACTCTGTGTCTGTGCATGTGTATGTTAGTGCATGTGAAACTGTCAGCCCTACATACATTTATTTAGTGAGACGGTTAAACCTCCTATCAGCTGCATATAAACAATAATAGTCTTTGTCAAAGATGGTCTCTGTCATTTCCAGTAGTGCTTATCACACTTATGTTTGCTCAAGAGTACATTTTCTAGTTAAATTTGTTTGTAATGAGTTGTTTGATGCTATAAAAACAACAAATGCTCAAGTTTGGCTGTGTTTCTGTCCAGGCTACTTTTGCTTTATTTTTGGATTGTGAGAGAAAGTGGAAAACAAGACCATCACTGTAACCAAGCCATATAAAGAGCTGAAGAACTGCCTCACGAATGTGTTGAATTATGTTCCACTAGTGGTGTTCTCAACAACATCGCTGATTGTTTAATACTGGATCTTTCACTCTATGACTTCTATTTATTTGGCCTGGTGAGAATAAGTATAACAGTGTCAGGACAAATCAACCTCATCATATTGTTCGAGCTGATGGTCGTCATTCTTTATGTCTGTTTTTATTTAGAGAACGTAAATTGAAGATCCAAACAAGTCAAATGATCGTTTTCTGAACAGACAGGATTCGGGGCTCAGGTTGGTTTTCTCTGCACTCTGATTTTGTCAAGCTGGTGCTGTGGCCCTGGTCCATTTGTTAATAGCAGCATAAAGCCATTAGCATCAACTAGGTCAGATGAGGAAGATACAGGATAGAAGAATAATAGCTTGAGCAATTTTCACTCTATGTTCCTTCTACTTCACAGTCGACACTAAATACATTTGGGAACCGACGTAAGCTGGGGTGTGGCAAATACTGAACCATGCCAGACTGCCATAAACCACAGATGTTTTCTCATTGTAATTTGAGCCCTGCCCAGGAGCTGCTCCCTGCTCGCTCACTGCACTGTCTTGTCTTACAAAATGTCTGGCATGACCTGAGATGTAGAACATATCAGCCAGAGCTGTGGATTCCAGTCATGTTTGAGTAAAAAAATTATAAATACGACTTGTTTAGTACAAGACGTACTTCAGAATGAGCCCTGACCTGGGGGCGACAACTTGACCAGTCCTGACCTGGCAACAGGAAGCAGATACTGTTACATTGCATAATCCCTTATAAGCCAGTGTGACTGAATTCAGACAACAACAGAACAGGCGGAGCTTCGTATGTTTTTCCTGTTCATCATGTTTTGAGGAATGTGAAGCGCCTGCATCACAGCAAGCACACTGACTCATAACAGCACGTCATTTGCAATATGTGTTACACTTTGCAAAACATTGAATCCTTCTACGGAGAACAAACAATTATGAAAGGAGAGGTATTACTCATACGGTAGCCAAGAGCCACAGGCAGCTGCACCAAGGAGTGGCAGAGGTAATCATGTGGAGTTTTGTTTTTGTCAGGGTTTGTTTTCATGTTAGCATCATAACACAAAAAACTACTCACCAATTTCCAAGAAATTGTGTGGAGGAGTGGAGCATGACCCAAGGACGAACCCGTTCTGTTTGGGTGTGAATCCTAGTCAGGAGATGGACCCAGGATCTCTTTCCATCCACTTTCCTCAAAAGGGTGTTTATCTATAATGTAGAAATTAGCTCTTCTGTTAGTGACCACTCTGGACACTAAACCAGTTAGACTCAATCAGCCAATATTTCCTGAAGTGCTACCTGTGCATTTAACTGCCACTTTGCTAAATCTGTAAAGTCATCACTGGGGTGAAAAACACATGCACAACCAATTTGGTTGTTGCAGTATTCTTGGAAACTCTAGGGGGCATACACACCCACACACAAAACCTTCTGTGAAGAAGTACGAATAATTCACCTGTGTTTTTTTAATACTTTATTGACAAATAGCAACCTTAACAATTAACAAATAAAATAAAAAATAATGACAGGGGATCACGACAAGCAGAAATTAATATAGTAAAAACAGAGGGTACATAATCTAAGTGTTTTGTTTTTGTATATTAGTATTGAATTGATATATTATTTGACTTCAAATGTTTGTTTATAACTTGAACATTTTGTGATTTTGCAAGTAATAGGATCAAATAAACAGTGTAATATTGATTTGTTTTGGAGGTGGAGTACGTACTAAAGTCAAAGCTGATGAAATTGATGAGTAGGTCATTGATATACTGCTAGAATTTAAAGGTTGTCCAAGAATAATGATTTGTGTTTATATATTATGTCTATATTATTCCAGATATATCTATGAGGGAAAATGTTGCATTTGTAAATTAAAAGAGAATTTGTTGATTTCAGGGGGAGGTTTTCATCATTATAGTTGAAAAAAGAAAGGAATTTAGTTAAGTTTTAAGAATATGTAATTGGGAATAAAACTCCAGATTGACTCATTGTTGAGTGTGGGAAAATCAAGAAAGTTCAAGCCAACATGTTTATAGGAGTTCATTAAGACAGACTTTCTAATATATCCCACACAAAGTTTAAAAAAAAAGCAAAAATGATACGTGTTTCCCTTTAATACTATTACATAAAATAATATGATATTAATCCAAACAGAGTTAATTCCACAGACTGGTCTCATTTACCGCTGCAGAAGAAGCAGCTCCAAAACGATGAGCTCTATTCAAGCCTCAGATCGATGGAAACCGTGTAGGAAACAAGATGGAAATGTGGCATTTCTGTTTGTTTCATGTATTAATGTGAGGAAGGTCACAGTCTCCACATCTGTCTACACAGGTCTCTCCGCCGCAATGATTCGTCCTCTCAGTGGAACAGACGCTTGAGTGACATTTAGGTCGTCATGATTTATTTGCCCAGTCAGTTTTTATTGGACTTTGTTGTATTAATGATAGCCCTGACATTTGTCATTGGTAAAACACCACTGTTCACAATGTCATTCTTTTCAGTGCTGTTTGTTCTGATCCTGCGCCTAAAACTGTTGTCAGAGTTTTATTAAAGGGGTATTCAGCAACTGGGAAAAGAGCATGAGAGCACTCCAGAGTTACTACTAACGCTAATAAACGAATATATGGCTGCTTCAAATTGAAAGCATCAACCAGACAAACATCGGGTGTTTTCTGCTATTGTGAAGCAGCCACAAGAAATGTACTGTGTAGCCTTCATTAACAATGTGTAGCTGCTCTCTGACATAAACTTAACTCCGGATAATCTCCTGAAATTATCTGGGGGGCTGTAGGTGTAGTAAATTGCTGCGGACATTCTCCGGAGTTTCTCCTGTGAGCCTCCAGGTTAAAATTCTGGATATTTTACAAATGCAATGCAAAAACACATGAACTCCGCAGCAGAATCTTTATGTTACGTCCTGTCTCCTGCTGCGTTGCTCATATGTCAAAGGCAAACTCTGGACAAGATGTGGACCAGAGTTCATGTCTGAACAATAATATTCTTTACCCCATGAACGGCACAATATTCTGTACCTCTTATGGTGTTACAGTGTCACTTAATCAACCATGTTGGAAATCGTACAGATAAATTATTTTGAAAAGAGCTGTGGTAGTTTTACAGACACAGTGCTGTGATTAAATAGCACTGATTCAGCCATACAGTGTGTTTCACTGGCAGCCATTGTATAAGGTTGCCCTTGAAAGACGTAATCAGCCTACTTTGAAGTACAGAGCAGCCAGAGTAGCATGATAAAAAGAGATAATCTGTCTATCTAAGTCAATAGCGATGGGAGAAAAGAGACTAATGCTCTGCCTGATCAGTCACTGTTACATTGTCTGAGATGACACTGCTGGATAATCTAGCTATTGAGTCACAATTATATAAATGTAAAAAAAAATATTGAAGAGACTTTTTTTTGTACGTCTGTGAAGCAGTTGTTATGCCTTCTTAAGTGTCGATCTTATACAACAGATTCTCTCTGAACCTCTAGAGTGAGTATTTTCCGCTCTGTGTTGGAGAATAACTCAAAGGAAGCTTTTTTCTTCGTTTTATGCTTGAGGGAACTGAAGAAACTGAAAAAAAAACATAGTTGTGAAACTAAATACCAAATGCAGCTTCTCAACTGAAGCTCGCAGTAACTGCCGGCTAACAGAAGTAAAGGGACTTTCTACTGTCAAATTAGATCAACAGCAGTTGACTTGCATTGTCAGTGCAGGTACAGGGGACTTGCAAAAGCTGCACAGTTCACTTCACATAGTTGGAAAGAAACTCTTGGAAGTCGTGCAGATTCAGAGTTCAGCCAGTCAGGAGCGGAGAGGTTGACTGCCACTATACAGACCACCTGCTGCCTCTTTGAGCTGACCTGACGTCTGCCACCGACAGATGATGAGGAAGAGTCGGCATGGCTGGAGGGCTCTCAGAAAGCATAGAATGACTCCAGAAGAAAGGGGGGACTGTCTTAGGCCCGCTGGTCTTGACAGGGCTTTCATTCAGCAGCATCTGCTCTGTCACTGCTGTTTGTGTCGAGCCAGACTCAATTGGCTGACAGACTCGAGAGACACTCACAGGAAAACAAGCCTTTGCTTTATGATTTAGTCAATAAAATTGTTCAAAGGGTGCCCACTCTGTGTGAGTACATTCACTTAATAGAGTACGACATGATTACATGATTGTGCTTCGGGAATTAATGGTGTGTCACAATGGGGGAGCCTAAAGGGCATTAAAATCAGGCTTGTGACCAATATGTCATCGGTTAGAGTCTGTGAATGAAATGTGTAGTGTGTGTGTCAGTACAACTGCCCCTGAGGACGGCACTTACAGCCACAGCCTATAGTATCCGTACAAAGTATAAGGCACAGTCTGCTTTGAACAAAGTGCTTGTTGGATCATCTGAAACCAGCTTTCCAATGGTAGAGGACGGCACCTGAAATCTCTTTCCAATTTTCTGTGATACAACATGAACATTTCAGTGGTGATGAATCTTATTCCTGCCAAGGGTCATTACAATTTTTGCGAAATCCCATGCAGGCAATATTTAAGCATTAAATACATTAAAGAGTTTTCTAATGTCATGGCTGGAACTGGTTCACTTTTGACAGGGATCTAATGTCAGATAATGAGGATGATGATGATGATGATACATTTGGTTATAGCCAAAATCTGGGGTTATGCTTAGAGAAAATGTATAAGTGTTTGGTAATGTTCATCCTCAAACTATCAAATAGCTCACTAAGGAGAGCGTTGTATCTAAGGTATACTTTTTATTTCACGCTGTAACTTAGTGAGCTGACTAAAGACTTTGATAAGACATATACACAGGCCCTTTCGTCATCATCTACGTCAGTGGTCCCCAACCCCCGGGCCGTGGCCCGGTACCGGGCCGTGGGTCATTTGGTACCGGGCCGCACAGAAAGAATAAACAATTTACATTTTTTCTGTTTTATCTATTATCCGGCCATTTTTCAAAATAAAACTGTGTTTTATTTTGAAAAATTTCCGGATCCTCTCCTTTATGACTTATGCTTTACGCATTTCAAGACGCTTGTCTCGGTCACGTCACTTTTTCGCTGAACACAAACCAACACGGTATTTGTCGGACCCATTTGTCAACAAACCAGGTGAATCCAGCATGTCTGTGAAAGAAGAAGATCAGCTGCTGGAGATCGCAAATGACGGCGGCCTTATAAAGTATGTTTAAGAAAACAACTCTGCCGGTGTCCTGGATTAAAGTCACAGCAGAATACCCTGAGATCGCTACAACAGCACTAAAAACTCTGTTGCCATTTTCGACATCCTATCTGTAGTGACATCGGTGGAATTTTTTTAAATTAACGAATACATTTTTTATTTTAAATTACCAAAAAAAAACTCTCCAAATTCCGTTAAATAAAAAAAAATCTACCGCTGTCACCAGAGGCCGTACCAGAGGGACTCCGTAATGAGGTTCCGTAGACACACCTTAACGGCCGGTCCGTGAAAATATTGTCTGACATCCAACCGGTCCGTAGCGCAAAAAAGGTTGGGGACCACTGATCTACGTGAGCTGGGTCTATCTCCACTTCCTGCAATTGGACCAAACTTTCCAAAAACAATGTTATGACTCTAAAAAAAACATTTAATGTTTAGTTTGATGTGGACCGAGACCTCTTTTGGTCGGACTAAATTTTGGTCCATTGGTATGGATAGTTGTCCAAGGCACCTCTCACATCAGCTGTTTTGGTTCTAAACTTTAAAGTCCAGGTCAAACAAGAAAGGTGTGATAGCTCCTAAGAGCATTAGTCCTTGAAACTCATACAATTTAGCTATGAGTTTCCAGCTGTAGAAACACCTGAGATTGGCCTCATTCATTCCTGCCAGTCTTTTACTGTTTTTTACTTCAATAAAATGTGTCACTACTTTTATTTTCCTTGACATTCTTCAAGAATGTTTTTCTTACACCCTGGACCAACAGGTAGTTTGGCAGTGCTTCGAGGACGGTAATGTAAGTATCAATTGACTGTTCAATGCTGACAACCCCAATAAAAAGAGTTGTTAAGAAAAGCAACATTTTGATTCTCTGAGTGTACTGTGTCTGGGGCAATTACTGTCTTTGTTGCCAGCTGTGTCAGGTGTAATAAGGCCATGAACCTTGAGCAGGAGAAAAGAATGTACTAACAAGTAGGCAAGAATCCCTGCACATTGATTATTGTCAATAGCAGACCTTTTATTGAAAGAGCAGTGGGAAACAGCTTGGCCACAATCCCTGGAAAATCAATGAGCACAACCTGACCAGCCCCCATCTACTCTCTTCCGCTCCCTGTTCATGCCCCCCACTCGACACAAAGCAGTTACAATCTACCAATTGTTTTTACTCCTGCATCCTCCAAAAGTGGACAGGGAAGATAGATATATCAAGAATGAGAGACATAATGAACTGGACATTGGTATTGACTACTCATTAGTCTAGGTCAGTGTTACTGGTAGATTAGAACATTGTAGCATGCTATAGAAAACAAATAATCCATCAAAATCACCTTTGGTTTCATTCGTAGGCAGTTTTCAGTCTTTGGTGACCGACTGTATAGTTTTTTGAAAGCACTCTAAAGTCAAGGATATTGAAATTGTCACTATGCACGAATCAAGATAGAAACAAAGGACTGATGTTGCAAACACAGCAAGGTCTGGTCAAAGTGCACTATCGCTCCAATAACCTTATTCACCAGATTCTGCACACCCTTTGGTTTTTTCAACCGGACCCTGTCATTAGCATGATTGAAGCTTGTACTTTAGTGTTTTATAGAAGCTAAAGGCAGATGATATATAGCATAGCTATAATCCTGAGCAGTGAGGGATCACCTTGGGTTTCTTCGTGCCTTTTAAACCATGCTGTGGCTGTTGGTCCAGACTGAAATATCTATTATCTATTAGATGGATTGCAATCTTCAACATATATTCATGTTCCCCTCAGGGTGAATTGAAATAAATTTGATTATTCTTTGATTTCTCCTCTATGACCAGCATCAGGTCAGATTTCCAAATGATCTATTACTTTGGTTTATGACCAAATAGCCAAGCTAATGTTATTCCCATCAGACTCAGATGTACCTCATGTTTAGGGCTAATTAGCAAATGTGGCACAGCTAGGCTAGTAAACCCAAGTGCAGGGCACATTCAAGGAGACTGAAGTTTAATAGAATACTTATTGCAGGGTTAAAGGGAAATGGGATATTAACCTGGGGAGGAGCAGAGTAGAGGGAATGGCTGGAAGAGTGTTCAAAGAGCAGAAGGCTGAATTGAGCAGGTCCAGAGCAGAATGCAGGAATTTGCTGAGCTGAGTCTGGTCCAGGGCAGAGGAGCAGGGTAGGTGGGAATTTGGAAAAGGAGAGCAGGTAAGGCCAAAATGAACAGACAACAAGCAATACTGCAAAAATGGCTTGAAGTGCACAGGCTGAGCAGGTGGATAGCGACTTGATTGCCTGATGGGGGCAGCGGGTGGAGCTCTGTCTGACCCCAGCACACGTCTCTCCACTCAATCACTCACATGCACACAAAGATTATTGTACCTCTATTTTAGTAGGGAAACTGATAGGTGTGATGTGTTTGCAAGTCCCATACCTAAACCTAATTCTAACCCTAAACTTAATACCAAGTCTTAACCCTCAAACAAGCCTTTGAAAATTAGTAGAACCGGACAAGATGTCCCCACTTTCTAAAATTGTCCTCACTTCGTAATGTCTATGCTCAAAATGGTCAAGTACACACAAAAATACAGAGAGAGAGGGTAATGTGAGTGAGCGTGGTAAACATTTTATCTGCTTAACAAGGAACATGTTGACAATGTCACTGAGTGTATTAGTATGATGTTAGCATTCAGCTAAAGTAGCATAGCTAAAGAAGCTACAGATCCATGCTCACAGAACTATAGACTCAGATTGTTTGGTTTCTGGTGCAAGCAGAGATTATAGATTAAAGATATTTTCGGCACAGTAGCCAATGTGAGTAGGATGAGTGGGGATGCCGTCCCCAATGTTAACCTGCCATCAACTCTCTATACGTACCAAAGGCTGTACCCCATCAAGGTCACTATGGTCAGCACTTTTGCATTCTTTCAGAGGTAAAGCCAATAAAAGACAAGCAGGGAAATAATTGCCTAAAAATAACCTTACTTCCTCCTGCAAATGCCAAGATAACTGACTTTGATCACTTCCGTGTGTGGTGGAGTGAATTATTCGTTACTACAAACTCTTTACTAACCATGGTGGCTAATCGATTATGTCAACAAACCTGAATCCACTGAACCATGGTTGGTTCAGATGACCAATTCTACTAGTGGACTGCTTTTAATTCAACAACTTTGACCCTTAAACCTGATATGACCAGTAGCTCCAGCGCAGTCATGCTACGTTAAACAGTGGCTGCCTGCATTAAACTACCTGTCTAGTAGTTAACAATAATTGCATCGATCCAATATCAGACTGAAAAACATTATAACATTTTTTAATTCAGTTTGCGTGTTAATCTGCACATCTGTATTCTCATTTTTTCATTGCAAGATTGTCAACATTTGCATATAAATATAAACTGACCCAGTGCTTACATTATTGCAAACAATGCATCAATCAGAGCTCAGCTTTGGGAGGGAAAAAGATATGTATTGAAATGGGGAGAAAAGAAAGAGGGAAAGTGACGTGTTGAGAGAGGAAGAGCAACTATCTAAGTTGATGGGGATTTTACCATTGCAAAACTAGAATAACCATAAAGAAGCTATACACTTAGAAGGCAACAATCTAAATTTTAACTTTAAAATAGAAGATTTGATCCGCACATCGACTCTATTTTATGATATTTATATAAGATGTAAACTGAAAGACAATCTCTGCAATGGAATATATAGGTTTCGTGCTGCTTCCTGCATGCAGTACCACCTCTCACCTGAAACGCGTCTGAGCTTAGAATCTCCTGCTGCATTCTTTTACATGGGAAAGGCAGAGTCTGAAGGAAATCTGGACCCAATTTTTCGGAACTTCAATGAATTTCATGCCTTGAATCGGGTTATGTGTAATTTACCTGAATTTAGCCTATTACCATAATGCAGGTCTAATTAACTCCGAGATACGTAAGGATATATCATGATAACTGTGGATAGGGGGTCGGTTTAATTGCTATATTTAACCTGATTCTCATGCACCTTTTCCTTTATGCTATTTCCGTTTGACATGGTTTTAAATTGCAAATTTTTATATTGTTAATTGTTTTGTTTTTTTTCTCATATGTGGAGAAAATCTATTGTTTTCAACATATGTGTGGGATGGCAGTTTGCCCTTTTTTACCTCAGCATTTAAAAAACCTTGTATACGCCCATGCCCCTAGTAGCGGGGGTGAAAACGCAGGGGCAGAGGGATTGTATCGTTGGATATGTCAGTCTAGTCTGCTGACTCCATTGGGAGATGTACATGAGTGTGTGTGTGTTTATTGTTGGTGTGGGAAGAGGGGCTGCGCTCCCATTGCTATTCGTTACTCTGCTGATAAGTCATTTCCGTTGCAACCTTTGTGTAAAATGTGCAAAGAATCATTCTGAATCTAGAACCAGGTAAAAATGAATTTAGAAGGAGAGATTGTGAAATTTATATACATAGCCAAATTGAAGCAGCTGTTCCCCGCCACTCCTAAAAGATAGCACAGAACATCTGGTTAAGGTGTAGCACGTTTCCCAAAAGCTCTGTGTTTAGGCATGCAGACATGTTTATCACCTTGGTTTGTTCCTAATGACTAGCAACACAGCCACCACCTTTGCTATTCTCCCCTCCATTCCCCTGTATCTCCTTTTGTCCTCTACCCCCACCCTACCCATGCCCGCTCGCCCCTCCTTTCATCCACAGCTATATTTTGACGTGTGACAATGGGGAAGGTGACCATACTCAAGGACTGTTCACAGTTTCTGATTCTAAATGAAACTAGACCCAGTAAAGACCACACATACACCGGAATAAATGAATCGTCTTAAAACAAGGAGCTTCTATTAAAGCCATGCTTCAAAGCTGCGGAGATGCGCCGCATGCTTTTATGAGCATGAGGACAATTTTTTACTGTTAACTTTTCAGTGTGATGTACTGATATCATGACTGCCCTTTTAAATCAGATCAGAGGGGGCCCACTCATCACTGTGACCTCCAAAAACCCTACAGTATTGAGCGGTAGGAGAGTGCGCAGAGAGATGGGATGAAGCGGCGATAGAGGGAGAGAAAGAGAACAGGGACTGAAAGCCAATGAGCTCCGAGTTATGCCAGCCTGAGATCTTCTTATTGAATTTGATGTCAAGCCCTTTAAGAGTAGAGATCCTGTAAGACAAACAGAGGATTAGATTGGAAACATGGCCTCAAGTCATATGTCTGTCTTACCTCTCCCCCTCCTCCTATCTCAACCCATTTTCTCTCTCTCCCTTTTTTTCTATTGCTTTTTCGATCCATGAATATGTTTGTGCCAAATGGAGCTTGGTTCATGTATCCGGAGGTTATAAAGGAGGATGAAATAGTTGGTTCAACGAAAACAATGAGGCAGGCTACATGCTTCCATACAGCTGCATGGGGAGGCTGAAATTGACAAGGCAGACAAATAGGGGGAGAAATGAAGGGAGAAATCCAAGGGAAATAGGAGCAGTCATATCTGTCTCCATCATGTTAGTGGAGCAACAACACAGTCCCCAAAGGCTGTTTAGTGGCTGGTGCCCAGAGACAGTGTTATATGTTTATCTGCATATGAATTGTTTGGGTAAAAAAATTATTGTCTTCATTTTGGAAATGATGAGATATCCAGTGTTGCTGGGTTCACTGGTCCGAACAACACTACAACGATTATATAATTTAAAGGTTTTAATGGAAATTGATGTGTTGAGGTGAGGGGTGAAGGTGAAAGATGTTGTCAGGATCTTGAGTGGGATGAGCAGAGGAGGTAGGAAGGATGATGGGAAGACAAACAGGACGGGACAGGTTGACAATGTGTATGTATTCTTAATAGATTAAAGGTGCGGATGAGGCAGAGCCCTGCTGCCAAGGTTTAAGTAACTATTCATTCATTTAAACTCTATTTAGAGTAATTCCTTCACCAGCCTAGTTCAAAGATCCTTCTTCTATCTAATAATTCCAGAAATCTCCACCTGGCTGAATGTGGATCTCTAGAACTGCTCATGTTATCAGCTTCATACTTGGCACATGCATTGTAGAGGGTCCAAGGAAGTGCAGTATTGACGCGATTTGGACACAAAATAAGTTAAATATTCATAAACTTTGAAAAAAACAGGTGACTTGTGGTTTGTTCCAGCAATGGCTCATCAACTCAAGTGCAATTGTCGATCATGACAACAGCGCATTCACAACAGCCTCTTCGACAACTGATTCTCCAGTTCTGGGTTCTTAGTACTGTGTCAAGCTTCACTGAACTTTCTAAGAAACCGTTGAATAACTCTTTGTGCAGCAGAGGTGCAGTGATGTGCAGTACAGGAACACTGTACAATTACAATTAGACAGTGTTTTGAATCAGTTTCAGGAGCCGCATTCTCTAGACAAACTCTTATTCATATCTCATCAATAGTTTTAAATTACGGGTTAGGATGCTGGTGTAACAGATAAATTTAGGTAATTATATTTGATGTATCAGATCGAACTTGGTGTGAACAGATCAAGATTTAAAACCTGATTGTGTCATCTCTAATTATTTTTGAGCAAATTAACAAATATAACCCAAAGTAAAATGTGAATTAAATGATGCCTTCAATGCAGCAAGAAACAAATACTTTGTTTCAGAAGCTGAAGGTTTAGTTTGAACGTTCCTCCTTAACCTTGGCTGAAAAAAGACCCCAAGACATATTTATCCTTATGCTCTTTGAAAAACCTACATCTGTGATTCCAAATCTAGAAAGGCACCACATTGAAAGCATGCACACTAACTGATTGTCAGAGGATTAATTACTTTAATTAGTTCACTGATGAGGAGAAGTGATGGGAGGTTGGTTGTTGACTCAAACCTGATAAATGGATTTGCATTTATATATATAGCGCTTTTCTAGTCTTGATGACCACTCAAAGCGCTTTACATTACAGTTTCACATTCACCCATTCACACACACATTCATACAGTGCATCTATCCCAGCACTTTGTTATTCTAAGGGGGGGGCCATTCAGGGTTCAGCATCTTGCCCAAGGACACTTCGGCATGCAGATGGTTCAGACTGGGAATCGAACCGCCGACCTTCAGGTTGGAGGACGACCACTCTACCCCTCAGCCACAGCCGCCCATGTGGTGCTGAATGTGCTGTTGGCTCTCAAGGTTTGAAGGATTTGATGGAGACTGACTCATCTATGCAAACTGATCGTCAACAGTTTGAACCTACTGAGAATCAAATTAACAATTTGCGTCGTGATATTGTTACCAGCTAGTGAACAGCATGTGCATTATTCAATTTAAACAGTTAAATTGATCAAGTTTGACTTTCCCCTTTTCATATTAAGAAATACAAAGGCATTCCACCAAGAAACCATGTTCTGAGACACAATATTCCAGAGCGGATTACTGCTTCATCCCATTTGTCCTTGTACCTTAAGTGGATAGAGGAGCAACAGTCTCCAGGCAACTCAGAGAGAGGAAGGCAGTGACAGCAGCCTCCAGTCACAAGATACAGAGCTGATAAATGGCTGATCAGTCACAGAGACAGGGGCAAAGTCTCTGGGTCAACAGTGGCTGAGTGGAATGCAAAGAGCAGCCGCTCACTCTTTTAAAACCACATACTGACAAGAGTAGCAGTCTGTTCTGCAGACACATTGGCAATATGCTGTACTATACTGGATTGTATTACACTGTATATTCTATATATAATTTATATACTAGGATTAACAATTACTGTGTAATATTTATACTACACTATACATGTGTACTGTACTGTACTACTATGGAGGATACACATTATACTCATGTGTTATGTAATTTAGTACATTTAGTACAATATTACAATACTACAAATACATTAGGGAAAAGTACAGTATGCTCCATTAAAGTATAGCAAAGTATGATGCACTATGGTATGCTTACCTGATGGTGAAATATGTCATAATATAAAATACACACTATTGTAAGTTAAAATCAACTACATTAAGGTATGCTATGGCATTCCATGGTATGCTGTGGTATATCACAGTATCACACGGCATAGAGTAGAGCATCAACAGTTGCCTACAACACTGGGGTATGTAAACACCTGGGCCCTGTGGGCTCAATGCACGACTTCCACTGGGTATGAGTTCAAATAATAAATACCTGAACTTCCACTGGGTGCAAGAATTCCACGAGGTACTCACATGTCATTGATCTTGGCAAAGTAAAGTTAGCCAACTGATAGCATCCTGTCTGTTTATCTCAACTTAGCACCAGGAGGTTTTATGAAGACTAAATTAATTAATTAATTACAAAATGCTTCAGATAAACAAATATACAGCACATTGGGTATGCCCACAAAGCTGTGGATTATTTCTATCAAAATCAATGCATTTGTAACAAGGGTGATTTGTTAAGTTAAGCAAACTTTTAGGTAATTTTGAACTAATTAGAATGCAATGATAAACAAATAAACACAAATATGGAAGATAACACAGGCCCTTGATTCAATATGGTTTTCAGTCTCACTCCATGTTAATTTATTCTGAAAGGGGAAAAAGGTTAATTTCACTGTACCTTATTGTGGACCAACAAGTATCTGTTGATTCAGTTACTATTCTGGCCGCAATTCCTGTGTATTTGAGGCACTTTATGTTTAATCTGTACTGTCACAGGGTGAAGGGATGTTATGCACTGAGAATTATTTTCTTTTTCTTGTGGGAAATAGCCAATGAGGGTCATTTAGTCTTTCCAGTGTCAAACTGATCTGTGTTATCTCATTGTTTAAAGGGTACTGTCACTGCATCTGTGTTAATAATACAACCCTCACCAACCAACTGGAACAAAAATGCTTTAATGTACAACCTGACAAATCATTGCCTCGTTTTGCACATGATGCAACTTTTGTGTAAGATTGGTCATATTCCTACCTGAACCCGACCTGCAGGTCTTCTCATAGGATTGGGAGTTATGGTTATGGTTCAACCTGCACACCACTATAAGGTCACATTGATTTGTGGTACTATGCATGGTAAAGATATTTATTTATCTACTGTTTGTTATGTTTGTTAAATGGATGAATACATGTGATGTGTTTTGGTGTAAAAGTCGCAGACCATATGGAAGAGTCATAGAGTCCAGATGTTAAACTAAGAAGGGAGAGGTCTGGATATAAATGATTAAAAGACCTGAGCGTCATTTCAAGATCATTTATTAGAGTTAAAAGGAAGTAGCCAAGGATTCAAAACAGTCGCTGTCTGGTTCATGCTCACAAGACGAGCTACATCAATCTCAAAGGTCAGCTTCAACAGATCTACGGCAGCTTAATCAACCCTGAGGGATGCTGCACCTTTTCCTGTGTGATACCATGAAAGCATGTTGAACTTCTGGGAGTAGGCACGCAAATTGCCACGAACGTTTGTGTCTTTATTGTTTCTTACATCTTGGGAACGACTTGCAAAAGGGATTTTTTTTTGTGTGATGCTAAATGCGGCAATGGTAGAACAACAAGGTGGCAGAGCGTCTCAATTTCTGATGTGTTAGAGACGTGAAACATGACTCATCGCAAAATCAAAACGAAAATGGAAACTTCTCTACAGGAAACGAGAAATGAGTCAAAGGCTTTTTTAATGTGTTTATCCATGTTTAAAAAAAAGAATAGATATACCCCTTAATTTTTTGTGTAAAAGAGGTATTACTAAACAATCACAAAAACCTCATATCATTCAGAAATTATCTTAAATTGTAAATGCCAATAATAAACCAGAATTAGTTAATGATCCATTAACAATTTTTTTATTCAATTAACCCTGTTTTTAAATGTATTTTTTATATAATTTAATAACCTTGTTACAGTCTGACACCTGCAAAAATGTCTGGCCTGGGAGTTTTACTAATCCCAGAAGATTAATGGCAGTGAGAGATATCGTGTTTGCAGAGCTTATGTGCTTATGCTCTCTTCAAGCTGACAAAATCACACGTACCTACGATATATCATCAGGGTGTACTTCTCTGGCATGTTTTCCTACTCTATAAACATGGTATGCAGTGCAATGGAAAACAAGTTCAGATGCCTTCGTTCTATGAATATTTGCTTTATAAATATTAGCTTTGTTCCTTGAGCTGAACTTGAATAAGTCAGAATTGCTCTCATGGAACCAAATGGCTCCTTTGCAGACAATTTGAGAACCTATTCTACCAATGCCGGCACATACATACATGATTGCCTTTTCAATTTCTGTCTGTTGACTTCCAAATATGTATTCTGAATGCAACTGGCCAAATGCAAACACACACACACACACACACACACATCCACACACTGCATACAAACAATAAGCATGGTGGCAGGGCGCCACTCAGCCTTGCATCCCGTTGTGTCACTGCAGGCCTCTAAATTATTCAGTGTCACTCAAATATTGATATGGAAATCACAGCTGACTGAACTGACAGAGACCAGAGAGAAAGGCAGCAAAGATCCACCGTCCTTTTATTTCTGTCACTGCTCCATTTGACTGATACCTTTTGATGCCAGCGGCTGCTCATTTTTACTTTGTGTCATTTTCAGACCGGATATAGTGAAATCTGAAAGGGATTGGTGGCCATAGAGGGATAAAAGCATCTCCTGTGATGTGAGGACTTGATTATGAAGCATGGCCCTGGCAAGTGGTCTTCGAGTTAGCGGATCCATGTTCGACTGCAACATGTGTCTGGAACCATATTGATCCTTCCCTCTGTGCCTCTGCTTACAAAATCAGCAGTTCCTTTTTTGCACCTCATTGATTAAATTAATACAGCAACTGCAATGATCAAGAAGGCAGAACATACTCTCCTGAAGATGCACCAGCAGAATCAATACTGCAAAGGATCAGCAGATAGAGTGGCTTACTTCCATTGTCATTCCTATGTGTGCAAAAAAGGCTTGATTAGAGCACAAAAGGTTAGAACCAGGGGATGAACCCTTTGTAAGAGCTGGTTAGGAAGTCAGTCAAAACACAATCAATCACTGCATAATGTGGACATTCAGTGCTCTGGAGGGAGCTTTTTCTGATGGCCCAGGAACTATGAAGGACGGAGTTGTCAGCCTTGGATTTTGTAGAGTAGGCTTTAAGATTGACTGGCTCTGAAATACTCCCGCTTTCCCTCTGCATGTCTCATTTCTGGCCAAAAGGAACGATTCTATGAAGCCATTTGACCGTTTTGAGAATCCTGGAATGCGTTTTGACCCTGGAGAAATGTAAATCCTCTGCAGTAGGTCCTGTCCCTATAATAGATACTGTTCCTGGAGGTATGATTTTTCATTAAGAAGGATGCACACAGGGAACAATTAGTTCCTTAATTTAATTCCTGTTTCATTATAGGTACCTCAACTTGTTTGGTCACTGTAAAGAAAAAATTATAATAAACTTTATTTGTATAGTGCCATCCAACATGTTACAATAACATTTATAAGACAAGGAAATGAAAAATAAATAAAATAGAGTGTAGGAGTGCGGGCAAGTGCAAACATGTGTAATGGCTCATGTAACGGACATTTACAGTAAATAAAATCACATAAAACATGTGCATCAGCCTCTTTGGAAGCATAGAAGGCTCATATATAATGTGGACTTCAGCACTCTGCTTGACTGTTTACACTTTTGCTTGAAATCATGGTTCATATCCACTTGTTAGAAGGATTCAACAATTCAAGAGAACCTGAGCATACCCTGCCGCTCCTATGAAGGACATTATGCTCCTTCAGTGGGAACCATTCACTCTCTACCCACTAACTGGCTGCCATCCCAGTTCGATCAATCTGTAAGTACAGGACACTCAGGCTTTCATGAGACTCAGAGCAACGTGCAGTTTTCTGAATAAAGCTTGGTCAATAACACCCACATTCATTATTTGTTTATCCAAACTGTCACATCTGTGATTATACTGTTAGCTGTCTCCCGTTGTACATCAGTGCCAAGTGCATTTGCAGTCAGCGGATGCAGGTATCGTGACGACATACTGTGTGGCTTTTAGTTACATAAAACTCTCTCAAATATCCAGGTTTCTTTGTCCTGCTCTCTGCTCTATACTATGCAAACAAACAGGCACACAGAGGACTGCGCGATCCAGACAGGCTTCGATTGGATAACAGCTTACATAATCAGACTGCCTGGGAAGAGCACAGCAGAGGGCATGAGGCAAAGACAGCCTGTGTTACGCCAATAGGCTGGTTAGGAAACTAGTATTTCAGGAAGATTTAGCAGGCTTCTCGGTGACAGCTCATGTTACATCTTGTGTCCCAAAAACTGTTGTCACAGGCTATTGTCCCTCTTAACAACCGGCTTCCTATTGTCAGAAATTCACAATGCTCTATCTTATCAGAGCCATTACCCAACAAACATGTGGATTAGATGCTGACATGGCAGCGGTGACAAACCAGGGTAAATATGTTGTCAACATAAGCCCAACATATGGAGGCTGCTTTGGCTCCTTCCTTCTGAAATCCTGACTTGCATTTTGCCCTGAGGTTTCACAGCTGCTTCTGCAGCCACTTCAAACCACTGCAAAGTGAGAATATTCGCAAACTTAAAGGGACTCTTACCTTTGTTGCATTTGAGAATTACAGCACATTCAAATCATCCCGCCTTCCTCCAATGCCCCACCCCCTCGTTCCCATCCGCGGTGTTTTGTTTCTGCTAAACTTTTGTTTTTCCCCCTGGGAGCGGCTGTTTCAGTACGCCGTGGACCACTTTGGTCTGCCATCGTCATTCGCTACGGTCGCTACTCGCTACTGTCTGCCGTGGAATCAAAACAAACCCTCTAGTTGAGGACGCGCCTTGATGACGAGGGCCCGAATGCGCCACAAGAAGCAGACGAAAAAAACCTGCATGTCCATGCAGCAAACAGACAGGTCTGTCGGCCAATAAGGTCCTTCGGTCCGAAGAATTTTATTGGTTGAAGTTTTCACTAAATATTACGAGAGTGAAATAATTGTTTGTTTTAACTCCTGGTGGGTCTGTCTTGCATTTTAGAGTGTCATTACCTTATTAATACCAATTTAACCTTATCCACAAAAAGTGTAAAAATGCAACAAAGGTAAGCGTCCCTTTAATCACTACATGTAGACTGTGTAACAAATTTGCATACTGAATTTAAATAACAAAAAAGATGCCGCTGTTGAAAGAAACATTTTCTACTTATTTTCAACAGGACATCACCTGAAAAGGCTGACAGATTTAGCAGTGGGGTTGAGATTGATGTTTTTCGTTTAAATGAATGAAAACAATGATCCACTGATTAATCATTTCCCCATATATCATTGTCAGGCTTAAGATTGAAGTATATACTAATGTAGCATAACCAGAGATATGTCTATTTTATTCCAAGCACTCTTTGTCGTCAGCAAGACCTCCTTCCTACGTTCTGCACAATGCAACTCGACCACTAACCACGACATCAGGGTGGCTAATGTATTGTAGCTTCTAGGGATGAGCGAGTACAGCATTATCTGTATCTGTATCTGTAACCATATGAATTATCTGTATCCGTACTCGGAGTGGGCGGGGCCTAAGGCGGAAGTGGGTGTGATTTAACCCGGAAGTGGGCTGGATTTAACCCGGAAGTAGGCCGGGTTGTCTTGAAACGGGCGGGGCTTTAACCAGTATGTTATTTTAAGCATGCAATTGATATGGGTTGATCAGATATTGTTATATTTATTGCTGATTAGAAAACTATTACAGGACAGCATCAGCATTGAGCTTCAGATCAACGATTTTGATCACAATAGCAAACAAACTATTTGTTTTGCAACAATGAATACAACACATGCTGTTGCAATTATGAAGTGAAATGTAATAACAAGTGTTTTCATACTCAACATAACTTTCTTTTTTAACTTTGAAATTTTTTCATGATTTTTTTATTTTTATTTATTTCCACACCAGGTGTGTGTGTGTGTGTGTGAGTGTGTGTGTGTGAGTGTGTGAATGAGTGAGTAAGAGAGAGACAGAGAGAGAGAGAGGGGGAGTGTGTGTGTAGCTCAATTTGTAATATTTTTTATACCACTACTACCTAGAAAGTGTCAGACACTCAGTGCGCAAAGTAAAATAAAAATCCATTACGGTTTCAAGTGTCACGCAAAAAGTCATCTGATGCAATTCATGAAGTCAATTTGCAAAAATTTCAGAGATACAATTTTGAAATATAGGGTTTGTTTTGAACTGGATGAAGCTGACAGGAGGACCAGCGAGTGTAGTACAACCAGCAGGTAACCAGCGCTGGCATTTTTGGGGTAGGGGGTGAGACATCACAGACAAAGGACTCTTATTGAAAGAACAAAGTCATGTAATAAAATGCAACGCTGTTGCACCGACTCCTGGTAAAGCAATGTGGTGAAATAGAACAAGGAAGGATCACAAATTTTGTCCGGAAAAAATCTTGGGCTCAGTAGAGAGATCGCTTTTAACTGAAACTGGAGCTGAAAGCAGGATGTGACATAAAGGATTTGAATATGTTGCAATACCTTTCTTGCCCAATGTTACTGCTGTCAAAGTGCAGGTCTAGGTCTATTTTTCCAAATCGTGATATTTAGATTTTGTACTTCTTTCTTACAACAGGGAACAGGAAGTCATCTTGGGAACAAGGACGAGTGGAAGTCATCATATTAGCTCCGCTTCAGCATCATCATTTGCTCAGTAACAGCTTTGCCTGTATCAGCAGAGAAATGCCCCGCTGAGACGCCTGTGAAGACCCAAACCCATGTTAATGACTGAAACAATCATCTGCAGTCAGATGGTGTTGTCTTTGTCCCCTCTCTGACACTTCTGCCTCTGTCCTCCTCTGCTTGGGCCGCACCCATCATCTCAATCCTTCTTTGTTTTCCTTAACCACTTGGAGTTTGGCCTGTGTGTGTTGAAGAGACCCTCTGTCTGTTTGCTAAATAAGGGGGCAAAGAGAGCTGCATCAATGACTGGTGATGAATTACAAGGAAATTCCGAAATAGGAGGGATGCTAAGTAGAACAAACTAGACCGTCACCGTACACTAATGTCTTGTTACATGATTGCAGTAGCACATGTATGTCTGGAAGCTTCTGCACCTGAGGAGAGGATATGATAAGTTATTTTTGTATGTTTTGGTCATTTCTGAGAAACAGATCTTTGCCTAACATTAATTAAGTGTGTCAGTCGATCTCCATCCAGAAAAGAAAAGTAAGGGTTAAGGGTTGTGACAAATAAAATATTTTCTGATCCTACATAGGCCTTTTTAAATGTAATTACTCCTGGGTAAAGCATATTGCAGAGCCACAGACACAGGAAGCTCCTCATATACAACCTTTTAGACACACTGATGATAATTGATACAGAAAGCCAGAAGGAAATCACAATAATGGAAATATGTGTCAGACAAAATAAAACCGAGGCTACACAGAATGACAAGAATCGTAGATTGAATTAACCAAGTGTGCGCTGCCTTTCCTTCTCCATGGTAGCCAAATATAACCCTCCATCTATTGTCTATAGCTTACCGCTTACGAGGGAGGTCACGAGGGGCACTAAATCCAGTCCCAGTTGACATTCGGAGAGGGGGTGGGTGGGTTACACCATGGATAGCTTGCCAGGCATATCTCAAAGGCCAGACAAACAGCCAATCAAACTCACATTCACACCTATGGACAATATAGAGTCTCCAATAAATTAACCCCTACATGTCTTTGGACTGTGGGAGGAAGAAAAACCCACGCAAACCTGGGGAGAACATGCAAACTCCAAATAGGGAGGACGGGGTCCGACTGGGATTCGAACTGAGAGGCAATAACACTGCTGTGAGGCAACAGTGCTAACATCCTCAACATCTCCGAACATAACCATAGAAGGTTTAATCATGCTGTAGTTGTTGGAACAGACATTAATGGGGTTACTCTCAATGTGACTTAACGTTACCCTGGCAGGCAACATCTTGTTAATACATTCCATATAAGACATTAAAGACATGCCGCTGGACTTTGGGGTTAATTTGCAGACTTTGAACTAATGTGTCCGTGTTTGAATCTGGCTGTGGTTCATAATTCTGGTATCTCTCTCTCTCTCTCTCTCTCTCTCTCTCTCTCTCGTTTTCTCACTTCTCTCTAGTCACTGTGTAATAACTGCACAAGAATGTCCACAAAAATAAATCAAAAAATACGACGTTTATGAATTGTGTTGTAGTTTATTAATAACCCAATAATCTAGCTTAAGGTTTCCTACTACATCTATTTGCTAATGCTATTTAGCTGTACATGGTCACATTTCTCAGGAGACAGGGCTGGTGTGGCTCAGCTAACAAGAGAGAGGCCAGGGTCACCGATAAGAGGGATCCCAGACAGTCCACTGATTACCCTCTCCTCTTCAGACACATCTCTGCAGCAGGTAAAGAACACCAAACTTCCTAGCACACTACTGCATTGCTTTTCTGCTGACTGCTGTCCTGCAAAATACTGCATAGCCAGCAGACAAATTTGCATTTCGGAAAAAATGTACCCTCGCAGGTCAGTCCAACCTCACCTGTAATCCTCAAATGCCATAAGCTCTTCACTTATGTCCTTGACAAAATAAAAGGGGGCGAACTTTGCTCCCCATCATTCTTCCTTCAGGGGTTCGTCTTAACCCTTGGGCATGACAGTTTGGTGCTCTCAATGCTAATGAACAAACAAGCAAAATGTCATTCCATGTGTTTAGCAGACAATGCTTTAACCTGCTGTGATTCTAATATTTGCTGAAAGATGTTGTCTTTTCAAGTACTCGTCAACCAAGTATGGGACAAAGTGAAAATTTCATCCCAAGATGGCAGGAGCGATTAAAAAATAATTGGGGTTGATCCCCAATGAACCTGGACGTCTTCAACAAATTCTATGGAAACAAATAGTGAGATATTTTAAAGAAGGTTTTTCAGTGTGATGGTGTTGGCCTGACCACTTGACTGACAGGTATTACCATCATTAAATAAGAGACAGAGACATTTCCATTACAAAACCATGAAATCCTCCATTTACAAATAGTCAAATACGCATTTCTTTCAACAACTCTGTCCTATGTGACACAAGCACAGCATGGTAAGATTGATGAAGTCTGCCCTCCAAATCTAGATAGACCATTTTCTCTACTATGTCCTTCGAAGGCTACATGGTTAGCAATGCACTCAATAAAGTATCCGGTATAGGCATTGCTTTTATAACCAGTTTAGGTCAAGATTTGTTAATGAATGAGCCTTGTTTTGTGAACTGGTCAACGTTTGACACTAGAATTTGACTCAAGTTTGATGTCTGCTGTACTGCAGATAAAACCTATTGCTGCATATTGTCAGCCAAATACCCAAAGGAGGAACTTAAACGATTACTCTGCCCGGGGCTTACAAGACAACATAGAGATTCACAGAGATAATGTACAGAACGTCCAAAAAGGAGCATAACCCAGCTTTCATCCTCTTTTCATACAAGCTGTGGGAATGGGCCAGTGGGATCAGGTACCAGGGCTGTGTGTCTGAATGGACAGTCAAACTGTTCTTGTCACCACCATGTCTGACTCTTCCACATGAATCAACAATTTATAGAAATCCCCGTACTCTCCCTTGTCCTTGCTGCTTGCTATTTTCCACAGCAGAGCAAAAGCCAGTGGCCACTCATGTCCGGCAATCCTTGACACAGGCCCGTCACAGCACCCTGACACTGCTTTAGACATGTCCAGTCTGGCTGGTCATGGGAAGACAGCTTGGCTCCTGGCAACACAACGGCAGGCTTTGTATGGAAAACTTAGATCAGTTATGAGGAACCTATCGCTGTGAATCGGCTCCTGTGTCCACTACATAAGGGATTGATTCAGTGTGGGTATTCTTTCAACAAAGCCTTTGACAGTGTGGAAGAACCCTGGCTGTGCTGCGGCGGCAGAACACAGCCGTACAGATTGAGAGGGGAATACCGCTTGGTTTGAACAGCACAGAGCAGCAGGTCTAAATATATCTGTTTGATTCAGGGCAACATAATAGCTGGCTGAACTGTGATAGGCCTACTCTCTTAAACAAGTGCATTTTATATCATATATGAGGCAATACCACATCAAAAGGGGCTTTGACATTATAGGATGTAAATAAATTACAACTACAAAGTTGCAGCTGCACAGAACAGTCATACAGTATGAACATGATGAACAGTATGTGTCAGCTTGAAGATAAGATAAGATAAAATATAAAGTGGCTTTATTGTCAATTTCAGCATGTACAAGACATACAGGAAATCGATATGACGTTTCCCACTCTCCCACGGTGAAACATATAAAGTGCACAGGCACAACAAATAACACAGGACATTTCTATAATTAAGTAAACATACAGATATATTAAGTACAGCGGCATAAGGTTCTCTAACAGTGTAAACGTAGTCATTTGTGATAAAGTGCAAAAAGTACCAGACAGTTTGTAGCAGAGTTAAACATACAGATTTTTTAAGTACAGCGGCATAGGGTTTTATCAGTCAGTAGATCTATCAGTGATTGCTTTCATATGCTCTCTTAATAATGGGAAGTGTTAGCATTTTGGTTGCAATGTAAACAACATTGATTTGAATTTGTAACAAAGAGGCAGATGGTCCCTAAACAATTGAAACGGTTCCATGCTTCATTGGGTCGCGTTATTCCTATAGCAACAACATGAATTTCTCGGTTTATTGTAATAGTGTCTTCATAATGCAAACTATGGACTGTAAGATTAAAGAGAATCATGGGAATTCAAAGTGTTGTGACGCAAAGCACCAGTCCATTACTGACACACAGCACTGATATCACCCTAATAAATATTTGTAATGCTTGCAACACTGAAATGTATTTGTTTTCTTCATGCTTCATCACATCAACTTTCAGAGGAAAACATAATGGTAGATGGGCCAATGAAGAAGTCTGATTTGAATTACCAGCCTGTCTGCAGTAACAGATGTTTCTTACATCAGCATGTAAGGGCTGCATGCAGGCTAATTTGCCTAATCCTACAGTATAGAATGCAGGCAACCAGGGATTTGAAGAAACCTTTCACTTCCTTGTAAAAACATTTATTAAAACACTATTTGATCTTGAGCTACTAGATGTTCTCCTATATTCACCAGCTAGCAGCAATGCAGATATTTAGGAGAATAAATCTTCCAGATTAGAGCTTGGAATATTTTTGTAGCATAAAACAGATAGCTAGCTTTATTAGCATAGATAAAAGGCAAAGTTCTTCTCTACAGCCTGATTGTGAAAGGGATCTTAGTATACATCCATCTATTAACTTAAGCATTTATCCGTTGAGGGTCATGTAGGGGCTGGAGCCAACCTGGTTGGCGTTGGGGTCCACCTTGGACAGGTCACCAGTCAGATCAAACAGAGATCCATATAAAAATTGTATAAACTGATCTATTAGTCTTAACTATGTAGAGTAAGATTCAGTAATCAACATGCGTAAAGAAAATTTATAATTGAAACTAACAATTGTCATACTTTCTCCTTCATGCTGTACCTTACAAGAGGAGGAAGTTGAGTAACCCCTTATTCAAGAAGGGATCTGGCTTCTTTGATACATAAACCTACACTCAACCATTTGTATAACTTGAGGTAAGTGCTGAATCATGGTACAAAAGGTAAAAACTAATTTTAAATCCAACATGCAAACCATTTGTAAAAATAACATAACCTCACTTGTTAATAGTAATCATCCAAATGCCTTAAAATGAATACGTCATAATAATTCGGTGTTAAAATCCTACACACACACAGACCCAATAGCACCTGTATGTGTGTGAGCTGAACAGCTGAGAGTGACAACATATGTCCAACACAATATGCACACATTGAGCAGCACAGTTGATTACCCTCTGTACGGGCACATGGAGCCAGATGTTGACATGTATAGCTGCTTCATATTTCCGCCCACCCCCAGAACGTGCACAGTGACAGATCTGGCAGCAATGGAAACATGGCTCCTCTCATGCATCTGTGGTAATGAGATGAGCTGGGATTTGCTACAGTCTGTGGCTTCTGCTGCTGCCGTGATCATTTGTGTCACAAGCTAAGCCTCCCATTGATTAAGGCCTTGACCAAGCCCGGCCAAGCTGCTTCACTCACTCTGGCTGGCATGTCAATCCTTGTGTGACTATGAACATTGCTGGTTCTTTTGTGTTTTTTTATCAGTGCGGGATATAGAGTGATGTTGTAGCAGACATTGGGTCAACAGCACAAATCAAAGTTTGTATTTTTTAAATAGACAGAGACAGTCTCAGAGGCTACTTTGTTGCCAAAATATATTCAAATCAACCCCATGAATGTGTTACTGTTGCCCGGACCCTCCTTTAAAAAGACATCTTGATTTCAGTTAAACCACCTGATTAAAGGGAGAATGAATTAAACATGAGCTCCAGAGAATGAATGCGCTAAAGAGCTGCCATTCAGTGTGTTCTGTAATCCCTGTGAATCCAACTTTTTTTGTTCTCTTGCCCTTCACAGCCCACATTCCTCAGCCAGTTCCAATTTGAAACACAAAAGTCTGACCCCTCCTCCACACACACACACACACATAAACACACACACAAAAAAAAACACACACACACACACTTGCTTTGACAATCCTACTCATCGCTCTTTTTTGCAAGGTTGTGTAATGGAATTGATGGATACTGGTTTGTTTTTCGTCTCAGATGTTATAAATTGGAATGATTATCCGAATAGAAAACTCCAGCTCTGATTGTATCTCAATATATTTGAGACAGTGGTGGGCAGTGATATAGTTCTCATTGTGTAGCGCTAGTCCTCTCAGTGTAATGTCATATGATTTAATCATTATGACTGATGTAATACAATTTTGTTGGTATTTAAATGTTGTATGTGGTCGAGGTAGAGCACATACAACATGTGCTCATATATGACGAGGAATTCTGAAGATGCAGTGCCACAGACTCATCAGCACCGAACAGTTGAAGACTGGAACATTAAGCCTGGTCTGATAAATGTGGATATGTGCTGAGGCTGCAAATGGTAAGATATGATGTGATACAATCCTGTCAACAATGACCAGAATCTCAAAGATTACAAGATCTTGTGGTATCTATGGCATGAAGAAATTAGTCTGCTTTGAGAGCAAAGGGAGGAGCTACTCAGTATTACCATGGCTTTTCCAAGAATGTGTTTGCTGACTGTATTTTATGAAACAAGCCATTGGATTGGTCATGCTGCAACCGAGATCATCTTCGCAATTGTCATGGTCAGTTTTATAAAACTTACTTGTGTCCTTAAATTCTCCTTTTATTAAATGTGGATTTTTTTCCATGCAGATGACACTGTTCCTGTGTCCATCTTTATGCTAAGAAGGAGTAACGAAAGCAGTGAATGTCTGGTCACCCATTATGTGGAGGTGTACTTTTGGCTTCACAAACATCTGTTGGACACTATAGAAGACCACCATGTCTCCCATGGCTTAAATTTATAATCTACTATTTCTAACAGTATTTTAAAGCCAGATGGAACATTCAGCAGCAACAAAAGAGGTTATGTGATGCTAATATAGTGAAGTGAAAGTATGAAGGTAAAACTATAGAGGCTGAGTTGGTCGTTATTATTGTCGAACCCAAAATACAGTCCCAGGATGAAGGGCAGGTACAGTAGGTTGCACAAGTTCTGGCAGGTCAGACAAAAAAGAAAAAAATTTAGAGATGAGATCTGAAACACAGTGAAACTAAAAGAAGCTGAACAGAAAAACTGACACAGTGGCAAGGATATTTATAAATACAATTGGACACAGGTGAAATCCAAGTGGGCAGGACAGACAATCACAGGAGCAGTAAACTAGCCAAAGAAAGGAAGTCAAAAACAACAGCAAAAGACTCACAATGTAGGTAACTACAAGGTAAAACAGGAAATAATAAAATATAGAGTCCTAACAAAGAATTATGGGGGTTATCATGACAGCTCTGAACAAATGTCCGTCAGATTAGATGACAACATCAAAATTGCTATCGTTGATTTATCAAAATCATTCTTTGTTAACCTTAACCATGTTTTACTTGAGTTAAGAGAGAGCATTGATGTTCCTAAAGCCCCTGCTACTTCTTGATGCTTCCTGTTTTTGATATCACTGTCAGCTGGACTTGCCACATCTATAGCTGCTCTCTTTTGAGTTCTTATTCAACCACCCACATGTCTGGCTGCAGCTGCTTGTCAGACTGGAACTTGAAGTCCCACAGGATCTTGTCTGTGTAGCTCTTCCACTCTTTGACTTCGGCGTCCTTTTGGGACATTGGGGCAAAGAAGTTCCTTTACACAATCACAGCCACTTGGTTTTGCCTTTCAGTATACACAGCCAGCATCTTGAGTTCTTTCTCCAGGGCTAGACCCTAGCTTCTACTGATCTTGTGCTTAGTGCCAAAGGCAAACTTGTTGCAGTTCATCCCAGGGGCACTTTATGGTGACTTGCACAGTGAACTTAACATTGGGTTCCTCTGTAGCACACTGAGTTCTTAATATAGGTAATCACTGCACCGTCAAGTCTTGTCTAGTGGTATCCGAATCGGCCCTTCTGAGCTGTGCTCATGTTTTGAATTAATTGACAAGTGGACATATTTATTATGATGCTTAAAATCAGCTTTCATGCTGTGGAGAGGCGAGTTATCCCCATTCTTTCAGGATAAAGATAGTCCTGCCCTGTGTTAGCCAGACAGGGTGAGTGTCTGCTGTCAACTACTCACTTAGAGTGGTGTTATCTTTAGTCTAGTAGGAGAGCTTGTGGACTTGCCTGGTATGGTACTGCTATTCATGCCTGAGACACGTTGTTGGATTTTTGCCTTTATGAGTGTGATTAGTTCTGGTTGTATAAGGGTCTTTCTGCAATATTTCCCCAAAGTATTGGTCAGTCTCAGCTCTGGTTGGGTTTGTCTTTGTGCTGCTATGACCTTTCAGCCTAGACAAGACCCTGGGTGGGTGTTTGACAAACAGGGTTATATTCTTTTTTGGCTTCTGGTTCTTGGGTGTATCTCCTCATTCTGCTGGTCAAAACGGAGTCTTTGTTTGGCATTCTCTCAAGCCTCCCTTGTGGACATCTTGTATTTATTTTTCATCCAGGAACCGTCAGTCATGATAACCCTCTGCACCTATGTTGGCCAACTGTTCTTGAGCTCACCCAAGAACACTCAAAATACCCAGTGTTCCAAGGTATACTTTTGCAGAGGTACTGTATGTACAAGTTCATTGGTTTCCATGTTGGTGAAACAGGTTCTCTGAAAATCTATGAAGACTAAATGGTACACTATGTGTCGATTGTTATCTTTATGTGTCCCCAAATTACAAAATAAGAAATCTATCAATACAGCTTTAAATAAGTTGAATGTTGTGTGTGTATGTGTAAACTATGCATGTGGTAACTGCATACATCTGTGTGTCTGATGACCTTAGAGCTCATGTTGCCCTCAGTGGTACATTAAGCATATTGCTTCTGCCTGCCTAATTCATTAGATTAGTTCTAATCTATTAAACTGACCTGTGAAATATATTACACGCCAAGCATTACATTGATGATCAATTACTTGAACTCACACTGCTGCCTGGTGTGTAACATCAGGAGTATTCATACTTAAAAATATCCGACACACTGACTTATAACCTGAACCCAGTTTCCTGAATCTCTTGAGCATTGCACAATGTACAGCCTATCCTAAATATATAGTAATTATATATATATATATATATGTCTGATTTGTTTAGAGCAACACAACAATGAAGCTGTATGATGCAAACTTTTTTAACTTTAGTGTAACTTTATGGCTTTCAAAAACATGTGGCATAAATCCTCTCACTGTGAATAAATATTCAAAATTCAATGATGAGACTTAAAGGTCGAACTTTAGCTTTGAAGGCTGTAACTTAATTTTAATGTCACCATTTTCCTTCTCTGTTATCATGACAAACTGACACAAGAGGAAGCCTTTGGAAACATTTAGCAACCTTTTTTTTAACCAGGAAGTGCAAACTGAAGAATCTGGACTATGAAAAGCTGTCTGTTGAATTTCTACGCCTAGAGAAAGCACAATTAAGCTGCCACTTTTAGTAGTCAAAAGGCTCATTATAACTTTAAAAAAGGTGTTTAACTTTAGAATAATGAACTGCTTTGATTGCGAATGTTAGGGCTAAATAGTTGGTGTACAATATCCTAATTTGTTCTTGTACAAACAGTGGCCCCGTCATGAAACCAAAAATATAAATTACATCAATCTAGAAGTTTCCAAAATTGGCCTGTCTGCATCTGACTTGCAAGGAAGTGATTTCGACATGCAGGCAAGACTCATCAACTTGAATGACGCATGTTCACGACAACAGATTCTCCAGTGTCGCATTGTACAGCAGAAGGTCTCTACTTCGCGTGGTTCAATCACTGCAGGTCACTTTTACCATTTCAGGAAAAACAACAGTGCAACCAGCATCACCATATACCAATAAAACTGCTCATTCCAAGCAGGCAGGTTTAGAGGTGGCACTGCACTAAGTTTAAATTGAGTTATTACAAAGATAACACCATCTAGAAAAAAGCTCTTAATGACAGAAGAGGGAAATTGACCTGTGTAATTTTATTTGGACTAAATATAAAAGTTATACAATATAACACACACGCTTTCCTTTTTTTAATTTTGACTTCTGGTCTCACCTTCAATCTGCCAAACAGGGTTCCGCTACCTCCACAGCAACTGCCACCTCTCGCTGGATCTCCATCTGTTCTAGTCCCTGCAGGCTCAGTACCTGCTGGAACAAATCATCCCGCTTTGATAAAGAAGTGCCTGACAACACAGAGTTACCGTGTGTGTCATTGTTTGGCTGGCTGAGTGGTTTGGAGCAGTAATATCTGCTGCCCTACATTCCCTAAGTGTTTTGAAATTGGAGGTAGAAGTAGGTCAGAACACAAACGGCAAGCAGGGACATTGCCTGTGGATAATCAAAATGCTTCATTGCTGTGGAAATCAATTAAAACAGTGTGAATATCCTTCTTAATAATTCGCTATTTAGCCCGTGCATAGGCTTGCTCTACTTAAGTAGTGCATGATAAAAGAAGTTTGATTTTGAACCTGCAGTATGCATGTGCTTTACACCTGGCAAACAGCCAATTTTATTGTGTTAATGAACATTTCTTTGAAAAGGTTCCCTCTTGTTTTGTAATATTTTGCAGCTTTGATTCAAGACAACTCCCCTTGTGCATGAATGTGTATCTGAAAACCTCACAGTTGCACTACCTAAAACCTTTATTCCTGCTTAAAACCATGTGTAAAAAGCAATATATTGTAAAAATATCACCAATTCAATTTGCTTATATTTGAAGAAACAAAACATATAGTACGGGCAGATAAAATGCTATAAATCACTCCTATTGTGTGGTGTCCAGAATTAAGTGACCACTTTCCAAATTGGATATCATACTGTTAACATACTGAATGTGTTTCCGAATTTTCACTGGGAACACACCCAACATCCATTCAACATTATCCAGAATAAATTTTGTATTGTTACATTCTGCTTTTTGTATAGTAAAAAATCACGTGAACTATCATATACAAGACAAACAGCTTGTTCAGTAACTGGCCACACTTCTTCCGGCTGCTGTTGCATTATCCATCATCCACTTTTGATGGAGCATATTGATGTACTCTACTAAAACATGCTAACATGCTCACAATGACAATGATGTCAACATGCGGATGTTTTGTGAGCAAAGATTTCCATTGGGAATTGCCGGGAGACATATCTGCCTACATTTTTCCATGCGAGACTTCCCTATGACAATGGCGAAGGTTACTGGTGCTGGATGTAGCTTATACAAAAACAACAGAATGGCTCTCCATGACAACGTAATGGAAAAAGGTGGTATGTGTCAGGGAAGAACCCATTAAGGTGGTGCAGATCTGGATCAGGGAGTTGATCCAGGTATATTTTTCACTCTTGAAACTGCAAGGTAAGGCGCTTTTCGACATTTTCATAATTTTCCTCAGGGATTTATTCATGGTTCTTGAGGAAAAAATCAGACACATTGCAATGTAATTTGATTATTTACAGCCACTTATATTCTAAAAAAGACACTGGACTTGAGCAGTGGACTTTGCAGTGAAGATGCAGATACATCATTGGCAAGTATCAATAAATCAACAATCAATTTTTATTGTATAGCCTATATTCACAAATCCCAGTTTGCCTCATAGGGGCTAATTAAGTGTGACATCCCCTGCCCTCAACCCTCAAGAGTAACATAACAAAACAAAACAAAACAACCTATTAAAAGGGAAAAATGAGAAACCTCAGAGGGAGCTACATGTGAGGGGTCCCTCTCCCAAAGCAGACAGAAGTGCAATAGATGGTACAATTAGCTGAGCACATCAATAAAATAACACTATTTACAACATTAATGAGAAAAGACGGCGTCTAACATAAATGCTGATGTGTTAAGTAATTGTCCATAAGAAAAAGTATGAGAGAGATGAAGGCAGCTATCTAGTTTTATTCAATATCCAGGATCAGCTGCCACCATGTTCCATGATCCTGATCATTTGAAACACAGGTATCTGTTCAATTTTGTGTATATGACTGACCCAGAAGGGGACATTGACACATTAGTAAAGAGCCCGGTGTTGAATTTCTAGTAAAAGGTGTAGGGTTCTTGATCACTGGGCAAGCACTGGTGGAGCAGGGGCAGGCTGATGTAAGGTGTGGGTGGCTGGTGGACACGGCATGGCAGGAACCAAACAACAGGTGAGCAGGTTTTCATTTGATAATGCATAAACTCTGTTAGGAATATGCCTGGTGTCCACACTACACTGGAGTTTTACAGCTGCTGAAATTTAGATGTCTGGAAACCCTGCTGAAAGTGTTTTGGTTTGAAAACTGCGGCAGAGCGTTCTATTCTGAACAGGCAGAAACAACCGCTTGCTGATTGGTTATTTTTGGTCATGACATAGCCTTCTCTGATTGGTCAGGCTGCATGACCTCTTTCCGGAAGAAAACCACCAGCATTAGCCTTGACTACGAGTGCAGAATGCATCATGGATCGATTACAATCCTTGCTCACCCAGTTGTTTCTGCAAATAGCCGTTTGGAGACAAGCTATCATTTGAGAAATCTCATTTGCATCCTTTCTCTTTTTGCAACTAACAATTAATTGCGTCCTGTGTACACCAGCACGTGCATTCCCTCTGTTTGTGAGTGGCGAGGTGGAGGTGTCGGACTCCAACCAGAAGGACAGCGGTTCAGTTTTCTTGTCACTTTGGTTAAAAAACATCTGCCAAATGACATGTAATAATATGCATCTTTAAGCGTGTTAGTATGGATGGGGATTAAGACTGATACAAATCCAAACACCCATATGGACACATATCTTTTTAGTTTGAAAATGCGGTTTTCAAACGAAAACATAGTAGTCTTAAATTTCACAGGGTAGTAAATTAATGCTTCCTGCAGTTTTCACCATGCCAATGCAACCCAGTCAGAGCTACAGCTTCAGCTTGTGCTGTGGGATTTAAAAATATAAACATCCGAACTTACCTTCCTCCCTGCAATCAGTAGGGAACCCTGCGTATTAAACTCCCCACTGTGATGACTGTGATGTATGCATTTTGGCTGTGTATGACAGCCGCATGTCTAATGAGAGGTGACTGCTCTGCCTCTGTTGGATGACAGCAGCGTGCAGAGTGTATTTAGAAGTCAAGTTGATTTTCTCGGTTTTCATTAAGCCCAACCAGAGCGACTGTCAGCATTACTTACTGTATGTGAATCTAACGATTTCATGTTCTGTTGCCATGGTACACGGGACACGGCGGTGTCTTTGGATGTGGATCTTTGAAATGTCTGTTGAATGGGCTGTGCTGTATGAACTTAGGTTAAGTGCCTTGTCACAGGGTGGGATAGTGAAGTTCAGCTAAGCGCCCTTGTGAAATACATTCTTTCTCACATACAGGGAGATGCAGGTTTTTATGTTGGACAGGCAAGATAATTCTCATTTAATCCAAATTTGTCCCCTACTTAATTTCAACCAAAGCCTCCTTCGTGTGTTGTCTCATAGATTCAGTATTAGTCGAGTTTCTACTGTAAAATTTCCATCAGCACAGCATGTGTCACATCAGATATTCCAACATGTCTGTTTCCCTATGAACGAGGCAAAGCTGCCATGCATGAAAGCACACTTCCTCCCGAGCTTTCACATTAAAACATGTGTATCCAACCATTAACGAGAAGGATTTTAATGTGAAAAATTTGCAATATTATAATCAGTTACAGTTGTACTGATGGAAATGGTGCTGTAGAAATCGGCATTGGACACGAAGTTGCCCAAAAGTGAGGCCCAAACATCTTGATTGCCTGCTGGTGGCTGGCTGCTGTAATTATAGACTCTCTCTCCTCCAAGTTAGTGGATGGACCAAACAAAGGTCAAAGTCCACATCAAACATCTAATCTGTCTGACTTCCAGTTGATCTCATATAGAAAAATGTATAATTCACTAATCTGGCTTAGAAAATATTGTCCTAATGGCCTCTAATTGATTGTTATTTGAATTTGAATCAGCTGGAGGCAGTATATTGCTCAGCCATTACTTTTTAAATGATTTTATATGGGAAATGTCTAAGCCTCATGAAACCTGAAATTCTAATTGTGGCCACTCTGCTTATAATCACCTCACAGTGCGTTGCTGTTCGTTGGAGCTGAGCTGGAATACAGCTGGACGGCCACTCAAAGGTCAACACTTAGAAAATGGTCTGCTATGGGTCAATTTCACATATCAAAGTTGAAATGGATTCCTCTAAATGCTGGTGTGAATGGCTCAATGTCTTGTGAGCATGAACTATACACGCGTGTGTTCATGTCCAGCACTGGCATCTTGCTGCATACTCACACATCAGTGAGGGAAGAAGGGATGGAACACTTCTTTCTCTGGATGATATGATGCTGAATTGCCTTATGCTATTATTTCAACTGTGTGTATCGCTTCACTTTAAACATGTGCTGATACTGGGCAGCAGGGCTGGGTTGTTGGTTTGATTCCCAGCTTGTCCAGTCCCCATGCTCCAGTGTCACAGGGCAAGACATTGATCCCACAAATTGCTTCTGCTGTGCTGGCAGC
The DNA here is from genome assembly GCA_038501795.1 of Pseudopleuronectes americanus. Classification (NCBI taxonomy): domain Eukaryota; kingdom Metazoa; phylum Chordata; class Actinopteri; order Pleuronectiformes; family Pleuronectidae; genus Pseudopleuronectes; species Pseudopleuronectes americanus. Next base: position 17,517,950 of record CM076731.1, read on the forward strand.
ATGTGAAGGATGACAAACAAAGCACTTAATATGGGAGCGCTGTGTGAACGAGTGAATGTGCTGAACAGTGTACTGTAAGTGTTCTGTTAAAGATACTTCGGACAGATGCAGACACTTGTAAGTGGAGAGGTTTCATATGTAAATGTAAGCAAATCTATTATCGTTTTTCACACAGCAGCTTAATAGGTGGGAATAAAATGTGCACTCTACAGAAATAAATGAGCAGGTGCGAAGTGGATAGATTTGTCTCATTAAGTGAACACTTGTAAAAGCTGGGTAATGCCTTTTACTGTTTTTAAATAGACAAGGACAGCTCTTCACTTGCTGGATTGAAACTGAAATTGCACACGAGGAGCTGTTAACTCCCCTAATAGAATTTTACAAGTGTTAGTTATCAGTGGAGAGTTTCCCTGTTGATCATTTTTGACATTACCCTGTCAAATGAAAAATACGACATGTCAACTATTAACATCTTTCTTCTGAAAACATTGCTAACCACCCTCAGGGCCACTTGTGTATTGTGCACAGCATCGACCAGGAAGCTACAGCTTTGGTGAAAACTGATCCTCTGAAACAACAAAGTTTGACAACGAGCCAGCTGAAGGATGACTAGTGTGTGCCAGCCAGTCTGTGTCATCAGCATCAGTAGCCAATCTGAGGACCTTCAACCATCCCAGCCGGGCGGCTCATGACCTTTCCCCAGGGATCGCCATGGTGACAGTGTGCTGAAGCAGCACGACAGACTTCCACTGCACTGGGAATACAAAGTTTGTGTTAATATCACAATAGTAAGGACAACTGTCTCTTTGAATAAAGTCTGACAGAAATCTGTTGTGTTACATATATTGTAAATACATTTCCTGGTATATGTATAGTTAATATAAACTATAAAGTATATATTCTTCTTCTCATATCAACTCTTAATTTTTGTGTGTGTTTTATGTTGTGTTATATAAGGTCAGTCTTAACTGAATATGTCTCACATACCAGCTACATTGTTTTCCATAACAAGAAAGAAACATTTGATATTCAGGTATTTTATTATTCTGTTAAAATAACATTTTGTACTTTTGTATCAGTGTGGGAAAAATAACAAAATATACGAACTATAACAACACTTAAGACATTTTCTTGTTGATTAAACTAAACAGAAAACAGAAAAAAATACTAAACGGCTGAGGTGCAATGTTATGTTCCCACAGCAGCAGCAGTGCCAACATACTTGAGAGGCTGATGAGGACACATTTAGAAAAATCGGTTATAACTAACAGAAGTGAGAAGACAATTTGCAAAGATTACACAGAACCACAGTATTGGATCTGCTTCTAAAAGGCTCCCTAACTTTAACTGATCATGGGAAAAGTCATTTGAGATAACAGCGGACGTTCAAAAATTACTGGTGATGAACAAACACTCAGAAAATGTATATTCCCAAGTGACTACTACCAACAGAAACACGTTCTGCATGTTAAAAAAGTGCTGTGCTGTGCTATCTTTCTGCCGCCTCGACAAAGTGCTCCACTGCTTTCACTTCAAGTGCCTGTGCAGAGCAGTTGTTCGGCTCTGATAAGGCATTTCCAATTTGCAGAGTTGGTTTGTTGGGTGTCTTTCTAAAATACTCCCACACTTTAGGCGCCATATTTATGACGTAATCAATAAGGTCTCTTTCAGACATGCACTGAACTCCTCATAATCTTCTGAAACTTTTCACAGGGACTGTAAAGCCATTTTCAGACATGACCTGCGGGTAAAGTCCGGTGAATTCTGGAGTTTACCCAGAGTTTGCCTTTCACACATGCACAACGAGGCGGGTGCTTCTCTGCACAGATGTGTTTTAGACAGCAACAAATCCTCTGTATTATTCAGGCGAGAGGTGGAGCAGCCGGGTGCAGCAGGCAGAGGCAGGAAGAGACGTATATGCTCAACTGAAGGGATCATGTGATTGTCTTTACAACACACAAAGACACCGTTGTCAGCTCTTATCACCACAAACTCCTGTGACATCACACATGCACCTCCTCCCGAGGACATACAGACACATGGCGCAATTGTCCGAGTTTGAGGCTCTGGACAATCTCCAGGGTTTTATCCTGCAACCCCCCAGGTAAAAATCCGAAGGGGCCCATCGGGGTATTATCTGGAGGATCCACTGTGATCAAGTGGGCAAGTTAATGAATACGTAGAAGACCCCAAAGAAGATGTCAACTTGGAAAGACCACTCGATTCGAGAGTTATAGGTGATGAGGGCCAACACTGCAGTTGATGTGCCGCAGAATCAAAACTTCATGTCCTGCCTCTGTAGCTGCGCCATCCCTCCCCTGAACGCTGCAGAGACGTTCCTGCTGTGCACGTGTCTGAGCAGAGAATCTTCTGCTGCGTTCTTTATACTGCATGTGAAAGGAGGACTCTGGTCAAAGTCTGGGCCCCATTGTTTGTACAATTTCATGTCTCAAAACAGCTTTATATTGATGAGTCCCATCCACTCTAGGTACACAGCACTATTCACCTGGTTTTAAAAGTGGGTTACATGTCTTTATAATACATTTCAACACTTTCTTTGCCCCAGCAACATACCTTTGAGCTATGTGTGTCACATTGTAGTAGGTCAAGCTGTGCTGTATTTTGTGACGATGTGTTCCTCAAAGACATCCCACAGTGTCATATAGTCTTTAAGGGTTTATAGGTTTGACGTGCAATGCCTGGAAGCACAGATGTGCTCAGAATGACATGAAGTGTTTTTGAGTGTGCAGACTGTTTTTCTCAATATGAGTGACTCAGCTGTGGAGCGTCAGCTGCCTTTGAGAAACAGTACCACAGATCTTTGGTGTGGAGGCTGAATACTGGACTCCTCCTCCACATGGGGTTGTTTATTTGTCATCCCACAATGCACTGGGAGATAAAAAAAAAGGGGGAGGAGGGGGCTGGAGTTGTTTAGAAGAACAACAGCAGGGATCCTTCAGCCAAATGGACAAGGGTTAACCTGTGGATTATTCACTGATCAGTCACTGTAATGAGAACAACATAATAAAATAGATAGCTTTCTTCAGGGGCATGTATATAGCAAGCAATTAAATGCGGCTATTTAATTTAAGAATTGTTTCTATCTTCCTAACGTCTGGGTGGTAGATGATAGCTGACAAGATTTTTACTGTCTATTTAAAAATCATTAAATCCTAAATATTTCCCATGGACTCAACTACAATATATATTCAGCTGAAATGCTTGGTTTAAATTGAGTTTAAATGAATTTCAACTCCCCTTAAATATCTAATGATGGGAAACGTTACAACCATTTATCCTGAGCCGTGACTGAGCCAGGGCGAAGCAACTGAAGTAATCGTGGGCAGCTTGTGAAAAGCTCTGAGCACTGTCAGGTTCCGTTTTAACTGTGCGAGACTGAGCCCCCAAAGGAAATGTGGGTATTAATAACTCCTGTTCCTCATGATTATCACCGTGGTGAAAACAAGAGCAGCAACGGCGTCATAGAAATTAGCCCTTCAGGATGATTCATTCGCATACTAATTGGGGAACAAAGCTTGCGAACAAAGTGCCGTTGTCGCTTTTGAGGAAAGGTGTGAAAACACCAATGTCCAGGACGACTGTGCGTAAGAATGGGAGCTGAATCAACCACTTTCTTTTAATAAGAAGCGCTACATTTTCTAGTTAAACACACACAGCAAATATTATTATGATTGGTCAGCTGAGGCAAAGCTTGGTTAGCTGATAGAGTTTGAAATCCTCCCTCAATTCGGGAATGATGCATCCAATCGTGTCTTTGTATTGACTTTGTATGTAAGCTGGACGTGCGAACAATTTGCTTCACGCTCAGTGTGAACGCTCAATTAGACGACATGACGAATAAATTCATTTATTTATTTATGTATGTGAAAAGCTCTAGCATGACCCAGGTCTACAGCGATGCTAGCATCTCTGTATGGTCACATTGAGGCATAGCTGGGCTTTGAGCTAAATGCTAACATCAACATGTTAGTATGCGCTGAATGATAGTACCAGTATGTTGACAATAGCTGATATAATGTTGTTAGTAAACTACGGTATATTAAGATTTGCAAATTAGCACCTAACACAGAGTAGTTAGGAGGCTTAGTTTAGTGTTACACAAACCGACATCTTTACTAATGGCCCCAGTTGAAAGGTCAAGGGATTAAGTTCCTCCAATACATTATTTCCGACACCATGAATTATGCACTACATTAAATGGCCGTCCAATCCAAAGTTATCCAACACTTTTAAACAAAAATATCCACCTGTGAATTGAATTATCCGCAGCTTTCATGGCAATCCATGTAATACTTGCTAATTTCTAGATATTTCACTCTGAACCACAAACGCGAACTGTGATGGTGTATTCCTTTAGGCCATCTGAAAAGAATGTATATTCTAGAGCTCATTATATATCTCCTCTCTATTGTGCTCTAACCCCTGGGGGTTGATTGTCAGCCTATAAAATATGAATTACATTGGCTAATTATTATTCAAATCTGTGGCTGTTTTTCTACACAGAGACAACCATCACTATACATGTATTTTATGACTTCATAATTGCTAATGCTTGTGATTGGCCAGTACGATATGTGTTGAGTGATAAGACACAAATGTAACGTTTCCTGTGAATTCCATGTGTCAGTAGGAGACTAAAGCTGCTTTCAGACATGCACTGAAATCTGGAGATCCTCCTACTTTCTCAGCAGCGTCTGTATGTGATGTAAAAATGAAAAAGAAAAAAAGAAAAGAAGTATCTCAGGATGAAAATGTGGTGTCATACACCTAGAGGAAAATCATGTGATCTGCGCAGTGCATTATTAATACGTAGCTTCCTGTTTCTGCTGGCTGCACCACTCCTGCTCCTGAGGATTTGTTACCGCTGTGAACAAGTTTGGCCGGAGAATCTCCCGCTGAGTTGTTCACGTGTGAAAGGAAAACGCTAGAGAAAGTCTCAACTCAATTGTTCTAATCATGCATTGAGGTAAGCCATTTTCAGACATGGCTGTAAAAGGGACTTAGGGAGACAGAGACAATGAAATGGACAATTGTATGCAGGCAAGTTTTTGGTGAGTGACCCAAAGGCTAAGAAGCTGAAACCTCATTCAGAGGGAAAATTGGTGGAAGAGCCTTGTTGCTGCTGTGGAGCTGCTGGAACCGAAGAAATTCAAATTAGAATCCAAATCTATGTTGAGGAATTTTCTTGCAAAAAGGAAGAATATTGTCACAACCTGGATCAAAGCTGGACAAAGTAGGGAAGGCCACACATGAGTTTAAACTCAAAAGTAGATTATTCAAGACATCAAAAGGAAATTGAAATGTAGAATTTACATCAGAGACCAAATGCTGTGGAAGCCACGGGGGGGATGAGACAGGCTGAATGTCAACAGCTTATATACTGGAACCAAACATTTATGAGAAATTGATTACAACTCTTATATCTATACAATGAATCAATTAATATATAACTACAGCGTAGAAAAAACAATCTATCCTGAGTCTGTCTAATACTGTCTTATACTGAACTCCAGGTAGAAACGGGAGTGTTTTATTTTGGCCACAAACATAAATGCTCTAAAAATAATAGAAGGAAGGAGGAATGCTGCCATGGTCATGGAACCACAGTTACAACCTCTCATCTTATAGTGTAAGATGTCAAGAAGCAGCAGGTTATATAACATGCTCACTTGTTTTTATAAGGGGTCAGGTGTGCAGGTGGCTCTCCGCTGTAGTTTGCATGTCTGTGTGTGTTTGTGTCTCCTCTGGCTGCTCCGATTTCCCCTCACAATCCAAACACATGCTTCACAGGCAAAGTCTAGTCAACGCTGTAAATTTCCCACAGGTGTGAACAGACAAGGTATTCCCCTGCCCGTCACCCAATGCATGCTGGGGTGGGCTCTTTGAAATACAACCCCTGTCCATTAGCTAAAGAAAGTGAAGAATAAAAAAGAGGAAACTTCTTTGTATTTTATTTATTTATACGCATCCACATTGTGCACCAAAAAAATAAAGCAAAAATTATCAAGCAAGGCACCATCTGATCCAACAACAAGAAGTTAGAAGCCAGAAAGACAAACCATTTACACACTGTCAGTGTTGGCAGTTGCTGCGTTAATCTTTGGCAAACATGCACACACTTCGTGATCTCAAACTGAGAGCTCTCATTATTATCATAAACATTGATTATTGCGTACTACTGTATAATCCATGCTCTTAGAGCTGTCATTGTTAGTTGTGTTTATGAATCTGTGAAGATAATGATTGATTCGTCCATCAGACCAAAACAACTTAACACCTCATTATGGTTTGAATGAATAAACTGCCGTGGTGCGTGCTTTGGCTGCTGTGTTAGTGATAAACAGTCGCGCCAATAAAAGTCAGTGGATTGAACTGCAAGTCAGGGAGCGTCTCAGGTCGCTTGGCATGTAGCGCCATGCCGAGGCGTGGATGCTGGGGGTGGGGGGAGGGGAGCTTTGCCACAACTATCTTTGCTCTGCCGGCGCACTCGATGAAAAGAGGAAGGCAAGGGAACGCAAACAAAAGACGAAGCCCAACGGCTCTGTCACCACACTGCCAGGAAACCGGGCTGGGTATAGATTTGCGGAGGGTGGGGGAGTGAAGGGAGAAAGAGACCACAACCCAGCAGGTGTGCTCCTCCAGCATGTAGTGTGTCAGCATGGCTCAGTGCCGAACACCCCCGGGGCCTCTGCAGCGCGAAAACAGAATTCTCAACAAAGTTACACAGATGTTTATTTATCTCTCACCTTGCTGAGCAGGGATGTTAATTCACTCAACCCTAAGCTTTGGCAGAATCCCTGCATCTCATATCATTCACTCCGGTCCAAAACACCCACTCATATAAATTATCTAAATTTGTCAGCGTGACAAACTATTAAACAGAGGTCACACATATATCAGCTCAGAGGGGAAATTGGTCCAGACTGCTCCTCTGATATGATTTTCAATTGAATTCTCACTTCATGTTAACAGCCAGTAAAGATGTCAGTTCTAGCCAGAGGACTGAGTGTGTTTGACGACTGCGGGTTAACCAAACAGTTGGGAATTTAATCTTGAGATAACAAACCACTCCTGGTGTTTATCAGATAATAAAACTTCCTGTTTTACATTAATTGACTAAAGTAAACCCTTGACAACAAAAAGCTGGACAAGCTTTCCTGCACATGTATGGATTATTGCTTGCGTGACATCATTTAAACCATTTTAATTTATATAACATACATTCAGGGTCATACAAAATTATAGAACATGTATAACACTAACTTCTCTAATGTGATGGCTCGACCTGTTCCTCTTTGGTGAGACGGACGATGTCAGATGATGATGATGATGATGCTACTTGCAGATGATTGGAATCAATTCAATGTGGCCTTTTTCATCACTGCATGTTAAACCTTTCACTATCTCTGAGTTTAAACAATAAGCGGCTAAGTGGGATTATCACCTTCCAAATTGTAAACAACCACTGGTTGTAATGTCAGAATAAAAACGTATAATTTTATACGAGGTATACCGTTCTTGTTTGTAGCTGGTGGAAATTTTTAACCAACTGCTACAAATAAGTAAGAGAAGAAAAGCTAATTCAAATCATTTAACTGCTGAGACTACAAGGATGGCTTTACGTCCAACAACCTTGTACCTAACAAGTGTGTTTCCGGTTCTTTCCATTTTGCCAACATTGCTTGAATGAGAAATTGACTCTTGGCGAACAATAAAAAAAACAAAAAAACATTGTTAAGCTGCAAACAAAACTTCTTAGGTTTGAACAACAAAATGTTGAAAGCGAAATTCACAAATATGTAATTTATATGAATATTGTTGCTGATCGTTTGACCTGGTTTTGGCGCAGGCAAACATTGGGATATCTCATTCAAAGTTGCAAAGATTAAACCACTATGTAATCTAAACCCTCCCATTAGCTAACTGTAACATGCCCCTGCTATTTTGTTAAACAGGTGAATAGGACAATGCGAAAAGGCCGTAACAAATAAATCACTCTGCATCTAATTATTAGAAAAGTCAAAATGTAATTTGTAAGGGTTCTTTCCTATATAGTTTTTTTCCTGAGTTTTATTAAACTTCCAAACTGATACAAAATAGTCAGGAAAAGGTGAAAATGTTGTAGCCATGTGGATGGAAGCCAAAGCGTTTTAGGCAGATTCCAGAGTTTTTATACCAGCTATTTTTAAATTGGACTACTTTTACAACAACAAACAGTGTTTTACTCCTGACAGGGTGGAGAGGTCTTTGAAACAACATCAACTTTCCTTTCTTATGTTTAGGGGGGGATGATATATGAGGACTTGGACTCTCTAACCTAGTATTTCTAAAATCCTGGCTACGGCCCTGCACCAGGTCAAAGTTGAACCAACCAAGCAGTCAGTTTATAAAGCTCTGATGGATGCATACAGTGGAGTGTTTGGATAATATGTTTTACTGTTTACCTTCATTTTTTATCTTCCAAATAAGTTTGACTGACCCTTAGGTTAGTTTACTACCTGTTTTCTTGACTGACCCCTTGGATCCAGTGCTGCTGTTGCCGCCTGATACACAGGTGCCTGTTTTCCCCTTGGACAGCTTCTCTCCCTCCTTCCCTCCCTCCCTCCCTTCAGCCGTCGGTCCTCTCCCTCCTCCCCTGTCCACGTGCTCTCGCTCATCTGGAAGGGTATGAGCAGGGCTATTTCAAACACGTGCTCAGTGCCACCCTGCCCCCTCTCAACACCACCTCTCTTCCCTCTCGCCATCAGCCTGTTTCCTTTGTCCTGCCCATCTTGCTCTGTGCTGTGTGATTTAGTCAAGCCTGGGAGACATGTGATCACTCTGCTGGATACCAAGAACTCCAGGCAGCCAATGTTTGTGGAGGAGGAGGAAGAGAAGGAACAAGGAAAACAATCTGACATGACCAGCCGCCTATCAGGACATTCTGTACGATCGGAGAACTTGTAGATTCTGCCACAACACAGTGATTACACTGGACAGGAATGAGTCTCACAAATATGAAAGAACAGTATGTGACTTCCTGGACATTAATACATTTTATAAGGGTTTAAGTCACGATAGCACAGCTTTGTTGCTCCAGCACTTTGGTCCAAACAGTAACATCGTAATAACTATTGGATATGTTGCTATAACATGTGCTTTAGACTTTCATGAGGATGAGTACCAATTACTTTAGGGACCCCATGATGTTTGAACCTTGCACCAAAATATTAAAAATAAAAAATATCCAAGGAAATATCTCAACATCATCAGCATAGTGCAAGGAGCTAGATATATAAAACACAGAAATATCTGGTATTTGGATATAGACTGAAGTTAAAACATAAGGTGAGACATCAACTATCACTCACAAGGTGCAAGTTTAAAATGCAAAGATAACACTGATTATCCAAACTATGTCTTAAATAAATTAACTTCAAGTGTTATTCAGATAAAGATGTTTGCACAAAGAGCAAAGAGTGTCTACATTTTGCATTGTTGTGAATAACAACCATTTAAATGTGAGAAACAACACAACTACTTATTCACAAATGTAAAAAATACCTTGGTTCATACGGAACATCATTTTTTTCTCTTTTTAAATGAACCTAACCAGGTGAAGTTGAAGTTAAAGTTGATTCAGCTAGGGTATATACAAACAGCTGTCCTACATGAAAACAGGCTTCTATTGAGGCACTGAGGGGCTAAAAGTGTCTTGCTGGAGGCCATGTGTTACTCACTCTGTTTCCGACAAACCTCTTCCCATAATGTGTAGTTGAACACGTAATAACCTGCTCACACTTACTGCTTCACTCAGTAAGTGAAGCAGAGGAAGATTAGATCAGTCCTCCCCTAAAAACAGGACTTATTTGTGAGTGGAAGCTGAGAGACGACAAAATGCAATGCATGAAGTCTTCGCAGTGTCCGGGGATTTTCCTTTAAATCTAAGCAACCGGCTGTTTGTTATTCACCTTATCATGACTCTTCCTCTCCACAGCAGCTCAATAGCACGTCACGGGCCTCGGGGGCCGGTTGTTATCCTGGCTAAGAGGCAGCCAGGCCAAATACAAGTTTCCTAACATGACCGAAAGTGAAGAGAGCACAAACAAAATAACAGGGCGGAGAAACAGCATTCCAAGAGTGCTAAGAATAGCAAACTGGACCCTATGCTCCCTGCGCTAAGTTCACAACTAGTCTTAGGCAACAAGCAGCGCGAGGCTGAGCACGCTGCCAAAACGTTGCCAGGTCGATATGAGAGTTCATTTAAAGATACATACAACATTTAGAGGCAGGTCTGAATGATAATGTCACAATAATGGCTCATTAAAGACAATAAATGTTTATAACCATTAACCAATAATGTTATTGATGGAAAATCTACAATTTACTAGGTTTTTCTAGCAGTTATCTCGTGGCCATTTTTAAACCATGGACAGGTGCTAGAGATGGGCCTTAGTGTCTTTAGGCAGAGCCATTATAACTAAGCAATGAAGATCAGATCGTTCAAATTTTGAAATGTCAGACTTATACATTTATCTTGGGCAGCTAGTTAAGAGTTCATTTTGACCGATGAGTTGATCGAACAACCAGACTGCCTCTTCAAAAGGAGGCTCTCAGTCTCTGAATGACCTCATGTTTAATCATTGTGAGCAGGAACTGGCCCCGAACTGAAACATAGCAGTTCATTATTTTCAGAACAAAATTTACAGAATCTAACTACAAGTGTGTTCAAGTCAAGGAGAAATGTTCCCATCCAAGCAGACCGCAATGTGGTTAATCTCTAGTCTAAACACATATTGATCATTCAATTCATCTAAGTAGTTAAGCTTTAATTTAGAAAGCCAAAACCACAAATAAATCAAGCCACTGTGTGTGAACTATGCGCAAAGACATTTAAGCCATCTAAAGTCCATTTGTACATGTTCTACATTAGACAGATGATATGATCAGTTCTCGTTTCTCCTGTATCTGTAGCTGAGGTTTTCATTATTTTAGCTTAAATAAGATCACATGAAATAATTTGTTTATCCCTAAAAGGAATATGTAGCATTTTTCTAATCCTTTCAAAATATCAATTCACATAATTGAACAGCCTCCAATCTTGTAGTGAAAGAACAATAACTTCACATTAATATCTGATTCAGACCAGTACAGGGACAGTTGGTGTGTTTGCTCAAAGCTTTTATCTGAACCATTTTACTACTGTAACTAAACTTACTGTTCATCTTAAAATAAACAAGACAAAACAAGAACAGAGCAGCAGGCTCCTTAAGAAAGCATTTGCTTGGAGGGGACTAAAACTGCTGAAACTGTGTTTGTAATGTAATCCTGTGTAATTCTACGGTTCTGCAGGAACATTAAGACACCACAGTTGTCTGAACACTGACAACAGGAGGTTAACCGGTGACAGCAGCAGCCATGAAGGGGTCAGACACGGGCTTAACCAACGTTTGGGAGACATGTGTCATACATTGTGTGCGTCTCCCATGACAAATACATCATCTCCCTGTCTGTGAGTGTGTGTTCATTTCACATTATCTGAGTCTCTGTTGAACACAAGTTTTTTCTGCAGAGGCGAACATGCAGCAATGACTCATAGCACATTAACACTAGTCAGTATGAACAGACAGTCTGTGGCTGTGTACAAACAGGCACATTATGCTGCTGTTACTCACTACACTGTGAAAACAGATCCAGTTGAGCGAGTCATTCATGCTTTATTTACTCTAACTTTTAATCTTAAGACTTCAGTTGAGTTTAGTTTAGATTTTACTCACAAATCATGTGTGTCTAAAATCGAATCCATAGTAGAACATTTAAAATGGACAGTATGACAGGGTCCCTTATCATTCATTTCACTATGCCACCCTCAGAAACGAATGATGGAAAGATACAATTAGTTGGTATGTGGGTTGATGTTGCCTCAAATCAGTCAAAACCTGTAGCAACATTAAACAAATGTTATCTTCATACATTCTGTTTTTAACAGGAGATTAACATTGGCAAATGTGACAAAAAGCTGATATAATATGTTTTATTCTTATACCTCCATGATCTCAAGGTGTTTCTTTGGTCAGGCTCTTTACAGAGAGATTGTCTTCATTCAGCCTTCCTGTTCTGTATAAAATGTACAAACATTGAATTTGGGACATTGTTGTTCTGGCAATAAGCTGGCACTAGAGGTTTAGCCACTGAGCCTATATCTCATGGCATTAAACACTCGTTGGAATTGTTCAACATGACAAGTTTAACAACACATAAAAAATGTTTCTCCAATTGGCACCATCACAAGTCAACAGTGGTGCATGTAAGGGTGCAACTCACATTTGTTAAGCTGCCCCGAGGCTGAAAAGAAAGCTAACAGGTTTACTTAAATGCAAGTAAATATACAAAGTGTCAGTTTTATCTTGATAATCCAGCTTGCACTGGATTGTCTCCAACAGAACTGTGTTTTACTACGGAAACTCCTCTTTTTTTCTTTCAAAGGAACTATCTCTAAATAAGGACAAATTTAACCAGAATTTCCTGCATGGGTGGGTATCTCTGAAGGCATGTGGGGGAGAAAAGTATTTTCAACTTTGATTGGCAGAATATGGCAAAACAAATATAAGCTTAAAAGTGTTTAAGAAATTCAAGATGAGAAGAGAGTTTTGAATCATTTGTATCCTCAGTGTCTGATGAAATAACTGAAAATCAAGATTTAACTCTGAAACGGGAAGTCATCTGGTAGAGAAACCACTATTGCACCAGTTTCCTGTTGCAGCTTTGTGAACAGTTGTATTGTGTCGTTTATATTAGCTGCACACTCTCTGTGTTTAACTGCAGCTTCAGTGTGTAGAGGATAATGAGCAAAGAGTTAACTGGATCAGACCTGATCTTAGCAGGCAGGAATTGTAAATGTTGCCTAATGGGGGTTAGACGGGTTGGGTAGTGGGGAGGGGTGTTGTTGGCCAAATGGAACCGCTGGAGCACAGCACAGCTCACACCAAGAGACCCAGGAATTTGAGAGCTGCCCCACCACGCTAACACCGACATTAGTGCAGAAACAGCACCTCGAGCTCACATGCATGAGCGGACGTGCACACACATAAACACCGACTAATAAAACAACATATGCTCCTGTTTCTACAACCTGGAGCAGCAGGTGGGACGCGCCTCCCTCCTGGGTTGTATAGGAGGAGGGAAAGGAAAGAGGAGAGGAGGCCCCTGCTATTGTCGAACAAAAAACGGGAGTGAACTGAGCGGTCATTAGACCGGATCACACTGTGTAGTTTGTCCACTGCTTATATGATGGGTATAATGCAGTTTAATCCTTTATGCAGTGTATAAGCTGCAGACCTAACTGGTTTCAATGCACTTAAAATCAGGGTATTTTTATACAGTTATTTAGTAAGTTGCATGGTTTTTTTTATCATGTTGTATTCAATGGTAGTTAAACATGATTTTGAATAATTGCTGAAAAAAGCACATTTAAAAATGCTTAGCTTCATAAAAATCTTTGTTGGGTATAATTTTCAGCCATGCTAGTGGCACTCCACTATAAGAAGTGCTGATAAGAGGCCAAGAGAAGCTAAGCCTCCACCAAATGATCACAAAACTATGCTGAGGCTTTTTGGGAGTTACTTGGCTCGCTGACTGTTATTTGGATGCAACAGCTATTATTTTGGTGAGAGAGAGAGAGCAAGTGAGCAAGTAACAGAGACAACTGAGAGACCAAGTGGGAGAGACAGAGGCCTCTGGTTACTGATTATAAGGACCAACGCAGGTAAGAGCACCGGCCTGTTCCCTGAATTAGTTTAGCCTGTTTGTGGCAGGCGGCCAGTGCCGAGCGCAGCACGTACGGTGCACAGGTGTGAGGAGAAGAACAAACAGGTGAAGGAGGGGTGGGGGTCAATGAGTTAATGTCATTCTGCTGGCATGTGAGGGATTTCATCAACATCAGGGAATTAAATTCTTTCAGAAATTATAAATTCTTTCAGAACACAAATATTAAGTCTGAAGGGATAATGTGAAAAAATGAAAATTCCCTCATTATCTACTCACCAGTATGACGACGGAGAGGTAGGTGAGGTGTGTGAGTCCACAAAACACTTTTGGAGTCTCAGGGGTAAATGAGTGACCCCTTCTACAGATAAAACAACAGAATAAAAACACGACATGCCTCTGTACTGCTTGTGTGGTGTCATCCAAGTGTCCTCAAGTCCGACATTCGACTCGAACACTTTTTACCCTTGAGACTCCAGAAGTGTTTTGTGGACTCAAACACACACCCACCCCTCCATCGGCATAGTGGTGAGTGGATAATAAGTGAATTTTCATTTATTGACGAACTATCCCTTAAATGTGGCTAAAGCTGTAATCTGCATCAATTAAAAAAATAATAGTGTTGACTATCACAGTCTGTTGTCCTCTGCTGCGTTGTACTGTATGCAAAGTTTTTTCTTCTGATCTTTAAACCCGTGCAGCCTCATGAAGACACTGGAATGAATCTGCACCCTAAACATTTCAGCTTGGTCTGTCAGAACAATATTCTACCTGTTATTAAGGAAACTAAAGGCCCTATTTTACAAGTCTCGGACTCATACAGTTGTCATTTTCTCATTAAGCTCCAACATTGTTTAGGAAAGCAAATTTACTTGTGCCCATCTGAGGCCCCCACCAGCATGTAGGTCTTAAAATGAGGTGTGGTCAGGCAAATTGTTATCTTGAGGCAGCAGATAGTAATATAACAAGGTGGGTGCCCAACACATACACTCTGCCTTTTACACACACAGATGATCTGCTTCGGGTGCAAAGTGAAACCATTTCCTCTGCAGAGAAATGTTCTCTCTTGATATCAGGCAATGGATTTGCTGCATGCTACCACAAAAATACACTCGTGATTAATAAAGAAACCAAGTATAGCCATTTTGAACTATGCACCTTGTGCTGCAACCTTGTTTTTCACTGTTAAACAAGCAAAAGTGGATTTGCACTTGCTCTAAATATGGTCTTTGAACCATGCTCTCAGATTGTTGTAATAGAGCCTGTCAGGGAACGACCAGGTAGCAATTGTGTGGTTGTCTTTTTCTTTATTTTCATATTACCACAAAGGTGGTTTTGAAAAATAAATTTAAGTAATTTTGACAATCATTGTGGGCTCATAAAGAAAGGTCAACCTTGCAGAAGTAAAGCCTCTATTGAAAAAAAGAGAACAGCACAAACTGAGACACACAAGGGGAAACAACAGGTGACCTGGTCTGACTGCGGCTGTCCTGATCCGCCAACGTGGTCGGCTTCATACAATCATATACTAATATGATATATATATATATACATACATAATACCTTTTTTTTAAATACAAAAAGAAGGGTTTGGCTTGCAACACCTTACATTTATGGATATACATAGCAGCAAATGCATGTGAATTCTTAGATTAAAAACATAAGACACATGTCAGTGAATCCTTCGGCCAATCAGAGCAGAGTTGTGTTGCCCCAAGGTGCTGCAGCTGGAGGAGAGCAACTGTGCCATCTGACAGCAGCTGGCTCACTTCCACGATGTTTTAAAGTCACGCGACCTGGTGACGTTTTGTGGCGCTGGATGAAGTCGGAAAGGCTGTCTGCTGATGGCCAGGCATATAACTCCAGCAGCGACCCCCAGAAAAATGCTAAATCAAATAAACTTATTCCCACAAAATGTTGTCAATTAATGTAACAAATACAGCAAAATATGAAAAAGCGAACTACATGTGTGCATTCAAAATAACTAATCTAGTGTCAAAATCTGCCGATAAAGCTTGAGTATATTATATGAAACCAAAATGTGTGTCTAGTTATTTATCTATTAGGTGTGTATGTGCTGAAAGAAAACCTTGAGTACATCAATTAGACAGATGAAAAGAGGTTACCATGTTCCTGAGGTTCAGTGTATGGATACTGGTGGAGCCATCACAGAGGCATAGCTATGGGCAACCTGATGATTTCATGCAATGAATGAAATCAAGGATTTCTAAGCGCTTCATAGAGGTCATTTGATTTTCGCTCTTCCTACGCTCACAAACCAACAGAATGTCTTCTAGAGGGCTCTGCTGATTGGCCAAATTATGTCATGTGTCTTTTGTGTCAACATGAGCTTTAAGCATGGCAGATGAGAAGCAGGGGACAAAACAGGACTCAACTCCTTTAGTGTGGCAATAATTCAGCTCTGCACAGTCATATATTCCTAAATGCCTCAGTCGTCATCAGAATAATAATGCAACCTAATATTACATATCTATTCAACCACCCTTCAAGGAAGCATCCAAAGGAAGCAGTGTTTCCTTGACATTGGTACTACTGCACTCATCTGTATCTCACAAGGTCCAAAAACCTTTACCTGATCACTGACTAATGTATCAGAGCAGTCCAAACATGATGATGAAAGCCACCACAACTACACATCTCCAAAAAAATTCAGGGAACACACTTCAGGTCTTGATTAACAAATTACTCAAGTTGAAACTCTTGTGTTTGGTTGATGCTCTTCTATTGTCCAGCTCTCCTCATTGAGCCCTTTGTCCTTCTTGTTGCCTGCTGATTTTATCTTTGTGACTATATTGAAACATTGTGTATTGTAATTAATGTGATGTTGTGATTTGAATGGTAGAGATAGATATAAAGATAATAGAAGACTTCAAAAAGCTGGTTTGGAATGTGGATATTCTCACCTGTAAATATAAAATGGGCAGGGAGGATGGAAATTCAGATTGTGCATCATGACTGGGTGTTAAAAGGAGTTTGAGGATTTTTTCGGGAGAATAACCCCTGCTCCCAAATCTTGTGTGTCATGAAACCTCTTTCAAACGTTTCAGTTTTTCCACAGTCCATGTTTTACTCTTGCCTCACAATGCTTGTGCTGTTGCATCACATTTTGTGATATGATATGACAATAACACGAAATGGAGCAGAAGTGAGACTGAAAAAGCATCTGAGCAATGCAGTCATATCAACATATTCATCTAAGCATTTTATTTTTATATGATTTACTTCTTAATTAGGTGTGTAGGTTGTGTGTTGACACTGTGCAGCTTTGCAACATCGTCACACCAAGTCAACACACCAATTAGTGCTGAGCAGTTAGTAAATGTTTGCCATTCAATGTTGTTTTTCGCTGCTGGGTTGTCAAAAGAGCAAAATAAAATATTTCCTTACAGATGCATTTCATTCATGTAAAAATGGAAATCTTCTTAATTATAAATGGTAAATGGATTTGTATTTATATAGCGCTTTTCTAGTCTTGATGACCACTCAAAGCGCTTTACATTACAGTGTCACATTCACCCATTCACACACACATTCATACAGTGCATCTATCCCAGCACTTTGTTATTCTAAGGGGGGGCCATTCGGGGTTCAGCATCTTGCCCAAAGACACTTCGGCATGCAGATGGTTCAGACTGGGAATCGAACCGCCGGCCTTCAGGTTGGAGGACGACCACTCTACCCCTCAGCCACAGCCGCCCAACATATAACAAATGTCATAAATCCGACACACATTATTGTACCTAAGAGACAATTTATTCCAATGACCTTTTTACAAATCTATTTCGCAGTATTCTGTCTCTGGATGAGGGCAAGTGGCAGAGCGGGAGCAGTCGTCTGTTGTGATTACCTCATGTGCGCTTCTGCCCTTCTCCTGGCAATAATTACCTTTTGTGAGAAACTGCATTAATCACGTTGTGACAATACATTCCCTTATTGGAATAACCGTAGACATAAGAGACAGTCGGCGTGAATGGGCAGGGGTGGGGGGATGGGTAAGTGGGGGTGCAGCGCGGGTGGGAACAACAGGAAACAAGAAGCAGTGAGTAATATGAGACCTGGATGTATACGGTTCGAGGGGGTGGGGGCGGGCGGTAGACAAGGAAAAGAGCAGGCTTGATGAAAAGAAACAAACATGCAGAGAGAAAGAGAAAGAGTGCTGCTGGTGCCTTTGTTCGAGCTGCTGCGCATAAACAAATCACATACAATCCGTCCTCCTGCCTTTGCATACAAGCTGTGGGCATTACACAGTCTAAGGTACAACAACATGCACTCAATAGCACTTGTTGGCTAAAGGCTGAGGGGGATTAATAAATTGTACCACTGAGTCATGATATAGTCTAGATGGAGCATATGATCAATAACCAAGAGTAGCACTTTCATTGGTTAAATGTCAGAAGACGTTTCCTGTCTCACTCAGACCAGCACGTTACTCTGAGATGAGCACATGAGGTCAAACAAGCAGAGCAGCCTGATGGGTCATCGCTTTGTAAAGCAGCCGTGTCCAACAGCACTTGACAGTGTTCAACAAAGTGGTGCACAGGTGAAAAATCTGCTTTTGTATGATATCTAGTCTCCCTAAATAAATAAACTTATTATGAGAGATAGATAAAAAAGATGATACAACTCTCCTGTCTGGATGCTAACAATTAGGCTACAGTGAGCTTAGCATTAAATCTCAAAACAGGGGAAAAAAGTGACCTGGTTGTGTGCAAAAAAATCAGCCTAGCAGTCCCTTTGTGTAGATTGTAAAACTGAAGTGAAACAATAATAATAATAAGTCATAGTTTCACATGGGATTATGAGTTAGAGAATTTGTTAACATCTGTAATGCTCACAAGTATACACATCTCGCTAAGATCATTCAAACAAAGTGTTACTTTAAAGATAGGGTAGGTAATCCTGGAAAAGCGCACAAGCTAGCTAAACCTTAAAAGCTACGGCCGACAACTACTGGTAGCCAATTTTTCTGTGACTCAATCACTCACTTCTGACTATTGCCCCTTCTTCGGTGGTGTAAGCGTCAGGTGACTTTATTTATTGATGGCTATCGGGACAATTTCGTCTAATATAGTAAAAAGCATTTCAGACACATTAGTAGACAAAATGGTTAAGTACAATTCTAGGTTTTTAAGGGGGGTTAAACTACTACTGGCTTTGTAATCACTGCAATGACATGAGAGTGGCAACAAGCTACCCATTCATCTCTATGTAATTAAACCAAGCAAATACAGGTATTTTCTGAACTCTGAATAGTTCTCTATTTTAAAGGGGTTTGACAATAAGTACTCAAACATCAGTCCGGTGATCAAGATAGCAATGTTATAAATGTTAATAATCTTCAGTCAACCAGTAACCACTGTTCCTTCTGTGTGTTTTAACAGCTGTTGCTCTTGCTCTCATGTAAGGCAGGCCCTGTTAATGTCTTTATATTTTTCACTCCTTTTCTAGTTGTTTGTACTTTCAATGCTTTTATTCTTAATGTCTGCACTTTTATTGAGTACCCAGGTACTGCAGATAAAAATGACTAACTGGCATATTTTCAGAAACGTTACTAAAATCCACTGTGCCTGTCAAATAGAGAAATAAATTCAAGTAGGGGTTGAGGCACAAACATCTTCTCATGCTGAGCCAAGAAAACATGGTGTAAGGTAATTTAACTTAATCAGATAATATTGTTTTAAAAGGCTGGAACTCAGTCATCGTCATCTTATTTTCAGTTGATAATATATATGTTGGATAGCAAATTAAGTCCAAACCCTTTCCCTCCTTCCCCAGTAAAGAATGTGTAAAGCCCTAACATGCAACAAAACAATGCATTTCTAATTAGAACATTTTATACTGGAGAAGAATCTGGTCTCAGCCCCTAAAGATTTACGCTGTATACTTTCATCTATAAAAATTCATGATATTGTATAATATGAACATATTGTCTATGTCAACTGCTAATCTTAACTGGAACTACAATCCACAATGTTAAATACGTTAGTGAAGTAAAGTTAGATTTCACCACTGAAAGTCTGAGCCTTGTGAAATCATCAAGTTCATCAGTCTTTTGCAGAGTAAACAACCAAAGCCTGACTCAAGCAATGTACTCATCAAAACAACAGCTGAGAACAACAGCTCCGTTTAAATAAATGGAGGAGATTGTGGCTGTGGCTCAAAACACACATGAGGAGAAAAAAACAAAACAATGGTCAAGTGGATCAAGCAGAAGAGGGAGGCTGGAAGTCTGGCTGACTTTAGGGGCCCAAAAATAGGACACATTCCTCTGCAGTGGAGGGTGTGTGTATGTCAACAGGAATACATACCAAGCTCCTGCTGTGGGGCCTGACTCTGTCCACACAGGGAGGGAGGGCAAGACAAAAGGATAGGCTGGCTTGTGCTCGCTCTGCAGCTCAATGAAGATGGTTAGATTGCAATCATGCTGCAAGGAACAAGGCATCGTGTCATTAACAAGCGATAATGTTTATAAGAGATACGCCAACATTTCCCTCCTCCATAGTTTTAACAAATGCAAGTTGCATCAAATAAATAATTTGTAAATTACAGGCAAACATTGACTTGACACCCTCCGATATCCATGGGGATCGCCAGCTAAATTGCAGTAGGCACATTTTTCTCAGGATAAATTTACTATATAAATGTCACATTTCATTTCCCAATATTCTCTTTAAAGACAGTTTTAGATAGATTGAAGACATGTAGGCATATATTGAGTGTTGAGTACTTATTTACACAACATTGTCATGGTTGAAAAACCTTTTCAAAACCTGGTGTCTACATTGTAGTTGTAGTTTCATTGCTCACTTTATTTAAAAACCTGCTAGTAAATCGACCCAATGATCTACCTGCTAAACCAAATAGCTTACCCACTGCAGATCAGCCTGTTAGCACTGTCAGCATTATAGCTAGCTTGCTAAGGTTGTCTACCTAACAAACAAGGCCAGCCAATTTACAACACACGATTTATATGTATTATGCATTGTATGTTCACGTATTTGTTCCTTTTATCTTTGCCATCAAGGGGTATGGGGCAGGAGAAGGCTGATTCTGCTAACAAAGAAGAATTTATTGAAAATAAATAAAACAAAGGATGAGCAGGCACAGAACTAAATAAACAGGCGGAAAAATCAAGCAGGCAGCTACAAAGCAGTCAGAGACAAAGCAGACGACTCGACAAAGCAGACGACTCGACAAAGACTGAACTAAGGAGTCGACTTTAGATACAAATTGAATTAACATCAAACTAGAAACAGGGGACACAGGACAAGCAGGGTAAACCTATCAGGGTGGGGTATACAATTAAAACTGGAGGAGAAATACAGGAAGTAACTGAACTGAGACACACAAGGAAGATCTGAACTACAAAATAAAACAGTGGTTGGAAATTGATTGTATTTTTTTGTCATGGCTGCATGTACAACTATGCAACATTTGGTTGCTGATGCTTCCCAGTTAGCTCGCTTTCTGCCTCTTCTGCTTTTGCGAGTTTCTGAAGCAGCCGATTATTCTAAATATCAAACATGTTTGTAAATGGACATTCCTGCTTTGGAACATTAAGGGTCAAGGACCCACTGAGTAATCATCCTTTAGGCAGGTTGAAAACCACATTTATTCACAGTGTTATATGATGATAATAATGATATAAGACATTTCAAGTTCAAGTGATCCAAATTATTTAAAATAATTTCAACACTTTAAGTTATCTCATGGAGGACCTTACAAACGAAATGTAAGGGCATGTACTCTAATCTGTAGTGAGATACAGTTTGTGTGTCAGCTGCCCAGCCAGTCTTTGTTACATAAGGTTTCCCATGATGCCGTTCCTGACCTGCATACATTTATGATTATCTTCATACTATATATATATATAGGTTGGTTACAAAATACTGTAAAGTTTACAGCAGCAGCTTTAGAAAGCAAGTCTGATCCTTTTGACCACAACAATAAAATGACATGTCAGATGTTGTTAGCTGCCGACAAAAAAATAAATAATAATAATAATAATAATAATAATAATAATAATAATAATAATAATAATAACAATCATAATAATAATAAATCGGTGGGACCTTCATTTCTGGATGGTGGGAGGGAGCGAATGAACGTCGTCCATCTTTATATACAGTCTATGGAACTTAAATGAGTGCTTCAAGATGTCAAAAAATTAACTGTTATCTTGCTTCACTTGCCACTGGTGGATATTCTGTTAGGGGAAATATAGCAATAATTTTGTTGTAATTGTTTCCCCATATACAGTATGAACATATTGCACATTTTAGTACTATAATTATGTTTTAGCTGCACTCGTAACTCTATTCTCTGATGTTACAGCATGCTTCAGAGTGTGTTGCCAGTAAAATGTATGTCGTTGCAAATTATACATACTTTGGGAGAAAGGGTTGACATATGGCTCATATTTTCTCAAACATCTGCTGTTGCATATATGACAGAATGATGCCCAGATTGCATACGGACGTGGGCCCCTTCAGGTAATGACGCAGCTCCTCTGGCCTTCTTGTAGACCAGACAAAATGCATGTGTACCTCAAGTTCTCCACTTATAAAATAGCAAATGGGGCAAAAATATCACAACACTAATTGTGGGCCTTTTTTTGGTGAACATGCAGGGCTCTAGGAAAAATCTAGATGTGAACCTAAAGTGGTCCATGTGGTAAATGGTGAAAAGGGCCCGAATAGCGCAAAACAAATTCCAGCCACCTTTGGTTGACTTGTGGTTGTGCTATGGCTTTCTTGTGGCCCAGATCCGGCAGATAGGAGCGGAGCGCCCAAGCGCCATAATTCCATGCGGCATGAGGGCCGTGTGGCAATGTGGGGGCAAATCTGGGCCAACACAACTCTGCTATGTGGGAGACTTCTTATTTTTTAGGGTATGTCTAATAGCCTACAACTGCATGTCTTCCAACATATATAATTACACAGATCCATCCAGCAGCATGTATTTTCCAAACAGCTCCACATGCAGTGTGTGGCTGTGTGCAGTCAAATGCCTTGTCACAATGGTTTGTTCTCTGCAGCAGAAGTGGCTCATGCTGCAGGACTGAAGGATCCCTCCCTGCTGCTCTTTAAACAGAAAGCTTTCAGTTAAGAGAGTAGGGATCATTAGGGATAATAGTGTAATGGTAATGATGGCAGGCGGCGGTGAAATCTCTCCAGCATGCACACGCGCAACCACACGCACACACACACGCACACACACAATGCTGCTCCGCTGGATCAGTGGAGGTAGTTCGTGAGCGTTTCTTTGCTCAGTGATTAAGGGGGAAGGACCAATGGCAACAAAGGAGACGGAGAGGCCGGTAGCTCCTCCTCTCCCTCTCTCTCTCTCTCCCTCTCTCTCTCTCTCTATCTCGTCCTCCCTCCCTCTCTCGCGGTGTGTGCTCTATACATGTATATAATCCCTCAGTTGAACCAGAAAACAAACTCCTCTCACTGGTCGAGACGCCGCAGAGTTTGAATCCACCGCAGGGCTGCATGTAGCCGGAGCATCAGCTGGAGAAACAAACCCCGCCGGCACCGATCCAACTTCTCCGCTCGGATTCTGCGTCCACGCATCGGGTAGGTGTCCTCTTCTGCCGCTCGGAGACAGGTACTTTACCACCCCCCCCCCTCCCCTTGCGGACCGAATGAATAAAAACGCGCATTGAAAGAAGATCTATCCATCTCGTTTCACCTTGAAACAGTGCGTTGACTCGCTTCGTTTTCAGAATGGGTTTTTGCGGGTTCCATGGCATGGGATAACGCAAAAACAGCACATTCCCTTAAGATCAAGACAAATGGTGAAACATGCCTGTGTAATAATGCCAGCAGTTAGTGCCCCTCCTCAGACTGTGTATTCACTAAGTGACATTTGTCTGAATGATAACCCGGGTCTGCGATAGCCTGTAGTGAGTAGCAGAGAAGCAGAATATTCTAAGGAGGATTGAGGCCATTGAGGAAAGTGTCTTGTTTTATCAGCACTAACAGGGCTGTATGTCCACAAGCAGCTAGGGGCACCAGCAGTTATTGGGGAGGCTTTTATTTTAATAGCCAGACGTATCTTTGCTTTTCAGAGACATGTTCATTGGGTGCCTCGCTGTGGATGCGTTTTTTATGATCACCCCCATCCAGGGGGCAGCTTATAAAAAATAATGTTATCCATTTTTAACAGGCCAATAACCTTGTCAGCAAATTACAGCGTCAGCATGGGCTCGTTCTGCTGGTCATCTGTGGGCAATCTTAATTGAAGATCTTTTGTAATGACTGTGTGAAGACAGAGTTAGGTGGATGTGTGTTAAAGGAGAGAGAGAGAGAGGGGGGAGGTGTGTGTGTGGTCTGGAGAAGCATTCCTCTGCGTCCTTTTGGCTGCAAGGGTATTGCTGCCCTCCCTTGACGTGTGTTATTCAGTGGTAATTCACTGATGGTGTAATTTTGGAGGTTTGAGATGAGTCTCTCTTATTGACGGAGAAGCTTATGAAAGAGAAGCTCTGATAGAAGGAGTAGTTTCGACAGATTCACAGCTTGTTGATAGTGTTTTTTTTTAATGGTTTTAAAGGGCAGCTAAGCGATTTAGTAAAACACTACTATGAAATTGTGAGACTCAGCAGAAACATATTAAAGAAACAACAGTTTAGATGGGAGCAGCTGAGACTGAGATATATCAACTTGTTGTTGCTTGAGTGGCTCAAGCTCTAATAAACACTGGATCCTACATCTCCCATAATGCAGCTGGAGGATATTATTTGTTGTTTCTGAACTCTCGTATCTGTTAACCTCGGTCTTGCTGTTTCTAAGGCAGACGTTGTGTTATTTCTTTACACTCACACACGCACAGACACACCAAGTATCAAGCCCAGTCTGAGATAATGCTGATGACATCATCATGGTTGAGAGGACGTCATCAGGATAATTACTTGTTATGGAATATCTTTTGGTACGTGTGGTTTAGAGATAAGTGTGGAGAATGTAAATAATTGAATCATCAGAGCATTGTTTGCTCTGATTAGCCAGTGTAAAGTTGTGTTGTGCTGACACGAGGGGCAGCGTGATGGTGCATGAGGCTCTGTGTGGACGTCCTGTCCCTTCAAATCGGTTGTGTCACACCTGTTTGTGCGGCCCCGACGCTTCAAGAGCACCGACTGCGCGCGTGCTCCTTCAATTGAACTAGAAAGTACAATCAGGACAACGTCTGTTTTGTAAGCAGCTATCGGTGTTGCACAATAAATGGGTCCTTTGTTGTCTTTAGTTACGACAGCCGTCCGTGTATTGCCGACACACTGACTTGCGCTCATGTTGTGTGTTTTTCTGCGACACTTTATGATTTTGAGAAAAGAAGCCGCTGTAGTTGAAAACCTGCTAACTACCCAGCATTCTACAAATATCAGGCTAATGCTCTGACATGAAACACAACACCAGTTGCAGATGAGTCAGTCTTATTTAAGTGGATGTCCCTGCTCTACTTAGTTGAAGTGTCCTGTTGCAGTAGTCTATGGATGCCTGGGACAACCTGCACAATTTGAATATGGTGGAATAGCCCTGTAAATTGCAGATATTTAAATATTATTAAGTTGTAATGACTAGTGGCAGCATTTCAAATCTAATTTAATGTCTTCTATTTCCATAAATTTCTATAGTGACAGAGCACCCATGGCCGAACACATGATGATGCCCATGAGCCACAGCTTCAGGATGGGCATGAATGGACCTCCACAGCACAATGGTCAGCCTGGCCTGCGCAGTCTGCCCAATGGCCAAGTGATGCACTACAGCAGGAACCCTCAGAACAACATGGAGGCTGCCATGAGACAGAGGTCAGGCATGGTGGTACCTGGAGGTATGGGCGGCCCTGTGAACGGAGCTCCAATGGCCAACCACCACCACCAGATGATGTCCGGAAACATGATGTACAATGGGCAGGGGCCACAGCAACAGCAACAGCACCACCACCACCACATGCACCCCCAGCAGCAGCAGCAGCAGCAGCAGCAGCAGCAGCAGCAGCAGCAGCAGCAGCAGCAGCAGCAGCAGCAGCAACAGCCACAGCAGCATCAGCAGGGAGGCCACGCTCAGCAGTACATCCCTGGTAACCTCACCTCCCAGCAGCTCATGGCGAGCATGCACCTGCAGAAACTCAACACTCAATATCATGGACACCCGCTCGGCTCGGTCAACGGACACCACATGCCCAATGGTGCCCAGTACCGGATGGGTCAGGCCCAGCTATCGGGCATGCAGCACATTGGCGGCCCTTTGGGACAGAACAGCATGGACATGGATCTGATTGACGAGGAGGTTCTGACCTCACTGGTGCTGGAGTTTGGGTTGGATCGCGTTCAGGAGCTGCCCGAGCTCTTCCTTGGACAGAATGAGTTTGACTTCATTTCGGACTTTGTCTGCAAACAGCAGCCGAGCACGGTGAGCTGTTGAGCCAAGTGGCCTGAAGCCGGTTTGATTTATTTGGACTGGACACCCCAAAGAGTGACTGAGTGGCCACAGTAGCACAGCGAGAGGAGACAATCTCTCTGTTCTGTTCGGGTGTATCTGTGTCTGTGTAAATGACAGTGTTGAGCACGCCTTCGCACTGACTTTGCCTGCGAGCTGATGAAGACATGGGATGAGAGAAAAACACAGCACACGCACCAGGTTTCACTTCTTTGAGCTGGTGCCAGTAAGATCTGCTGTATTAAGCCCTAACGATGCATCCGGATGCAGCGGGCTCTGTCTGCACCCATCTGCCCCTCAGCACTTGTGCCTGCAGTGCCAAGGCTTTGGGATAACTGTAAGCTTAACTTACACAAGTGGGGAAGACAACCTGGGAAGACTGTCCATCTGGGTCTGCAAGATTCTGTGACATCTCCAAATGTATTTTAAATCTCCTTACACCTTCTACAAGTAGCAGACGTTTTACAAATTTATAAAAGTTCGACCTCTAATTTGTTCATACAAGGATGAAGGGATTTAGAGTCAAGAATGATTTTGAGTTTGAGGGTATATTGAAGGCTGGCTCTTCAAAACAGAGTTCCTACAAAAAAAACTAAAACCTACACATTTCCTTAAAGAGCAGGAGAGCGAGTTGTGTTGTGAAGCATTTCCCGAGAGACGTGACGAGGTGTTTCTTAGATTGGATGGGTGAAACTAGCTAAATACATTATTTCAGCTTTCAGTTTCATCCACCTGACTCAGATAAAAAGAAAAAAAAACTGCTATCATCAAATGTATCACATCTGTTCCATGCTATTTAACTGTGATTGAATCATTGGCAAAGTAGCGTGTCGCTTAGAGTGTTGGTTTAAACTCAGCATCTTTTTTGTTTGTAGAAAATGGCTCTGACATTTAGCTCCTCACTGTAAACAAACCTTGGGTTACTAATTAGTAGAACTGCAAGTAGAGTTGGGAATGGAGAAAGATATTTATACAACATTCCTGTGGCCTAGTGCAAGATTCAAGAAAAGCCAAACACAAGAAAAACACTATCAGAAGCTGTTGGTCACAGGTCTGAGTAGTGTTTTTTTTTCTCAAAAAGGAAGGGCAAAAAAAAGGGGTGTGATTGCAGGATATGCATTTGTGTGTTATTTGTGTGCGGGCCTGTGTTGGGTCCGTGCAGTGAGGCATTTAAAAAAACCCACCAAATGGCTTTGTCCTCACTAAACCATCGGCCGGTACGCTGAAGCTGATTTGAGGCTGCTCGGTGAAGAGGGGAGAGAGGTTTCGGTGTGTGGACACAACATGTGGACGCTGCGCTCCCCGGCAGCACTTAGTGTAATCATTATTTAAAGCTGACGCTACCTGTGGCATTGATTTCATTAGGCAGGAAGAGCGAGGAGCACAAAGTGTGCAAAGTTGTTGTTTTTGCCATAGATTAGCTTACTCTGCTGCTTTTCTACTGATTAGCTTTCAATTACATGTTCTCACACACTTGTCTTAATTGAGGTCGAATTGCACATTCTCCAGCGACTCAATAATTATAAAACGAACGTGTTCCGTGGCGCTTTGCTCTCATTTTTTTTAGCGCAATTGGTAATTAGTTTTTTTTGTCAAGGCTGCTGCTTTTGCCACTGCAGGCCAGCTGAGGGAGAACTTCCTGCACTCCTAATGCTATTTGTGGCGCTGTCGGAGGGGTCAGGGCTGCGCTGGTGCACTGTGTTAATCTGTTCCAATACAACTGGGCTGCTGTCCCTATCTCTCTGGAGATCTGCCATCTCCCTCGCTCTCCAGGCAAACAATGGGCATTGAAACGCTGCTATAGAGGCAGACAAGTGCCAGCGAGTTCCCGCTCTGTTACTTGCTGCCTGGCAAACTGCAGCCCAACAGAACTCGCAGCCTCGCAGTTAAAATGGAAACCCTTTTTGGCCTTAGCGAGACAGTGGCCTCTGAATCCTGCTATATCCATAAGCGCAGCCTTCTTGTGTATCGTATCTTTGTACTGTAGACTAGAGGTGAAGTTGATCTAGATGCATTTAAGGTACTTTAAAAAAAACACTGTCAGTTGTTAATGTTAATCAGTGGCTGGTTTTGATGTGTTGACAAGAGATTATATCCTAAACAATTTACAAACAAGTGTGTAGATACAGTAAAACCAATGTTTCTGGGTGCAGGGGCGTGAAGCTTTAAGACCAAGTAGACTGCATGTTAAAGCAAGCGTGAGGGATGCCACCACTTTCCCACAAAGCAGCTGAGAATGTACAGTACAACACTTTGTGGGAACTTGTCTTAAGATGGTAGATAAACGTGTGAGATTGTACTCCTTGTTCCAAAATTACACATCATTTATTTGGGTAACC
This sequence comes from Pseudopleuronectes americanus, assembly GCA_038501795.1. Lineage (NCBI taxonomy): Eukaryota > Metazoa > Chordata > Actinopteri > Pleuronectiformes > Pleuronectidae > Pseudopleuronectes > Pseudopleuronectes americanus. Next base: position 17,546,514 of record CM076731.1, read on the forward strand.
CCTCCTCTCCCTTTTCCCATTCCCCCCAAAGCTTTTGTAATGTTATTGATTCTATTTTAAGAAAATGTATTTATTTTCAAATAAAATATTTATTTAAAGAAACAACTCTTTGTATGTCAGTGACTCCCATCCACCGTCACAGAACAGCACATTACATCACATGACATATGGACTCGATTCATAGATAATATTGTCATGTTGTGATAAACTGATTGTGTTACTCATTTAAAGCACAAGGGCTTTGAGATCAGGTTGATTTGTCCTCTTTGCCTCAGGTTTATTCTGTTGTCGGTTTTCTCAACATAAAAAGCAATCAGCAAACACAAGAGCAAAGTACGAACAACAAATCCTAAATAGTGGTGAGTCAGCACACTGTCAACAGGAATGTGAACCTAACTTTGTTTTTAGTTCACTGTGTGTTATACAGTTTACCTGGAAAATGTGAACATTAACTGTGGAAAACCATGGGAACAAGAGCGTAATGAAAACGCTGTTCTGTAACAAATAACCCGGGGGAGACTTGTGTAACACGAATTCTATTTCAATTCCTTAATTCTGAAATTGTCTTGAGCTGTTCTGTAAAGCCATATTCTGAGAACTGTGCTGCTTCACATGATGTTACTCATCAAGGCAACATTTTGTCCTTGAGCCGGCTTTAATGGATCTTTGAAAACTAAAACATGCAGCAGGGCGAACCAGCGACAGGATCCAACTGTGACGAATGTTTGTGCGATCAGTCACAGCTTCAAAGGGTTGTTAGAAGAACAAATAATCCCCCGACAGCAATCTTCTGTTTATGTAAAAACATTATTCTTGGCTGACATATCGATATCAGTATCAACTTTAAAAATCCAGTGTCGCTATAAAAATATAAGAGTACTTTATGAATACATAAACAACATGTGAAAGGGCCAACAATGCGGCAAACACAAAATAAAATAAAGATCAATTATAAAGAAAGTGAGTAAATAGGAATAAAGAAAACAGAAAAGAATAAACAAAATTAACACTTAAAACAATTCAATGAGTTAAAAAGTTAAAGAAAATATGAAAAGCTTATTTTTGAGGATTTGACTAAAAAGAACATACACTTTGAATGTTATGTTGTGCTCCACATTTAAATCTAATTCATACACCAGCTAGAATTAAAGTTGCGATATCTCCAATGGTTTCTGCACTGTGGTTGTCACCTGTTTCCTGCTGCGAGTGAAATGCCCCATTTTCTGAAACTCCATTTGCAAATTGAGTGCACCTTGCAGTAATTCGACATACACAAGGTGTTGTTAAAGCAGACAAAGACACAAGAAAAACCTTCCACAAAGATGAAGGCGAGGGAACACAACAGCCAAGAGTGAGTCAGGGATGTTACGGCCATTCATCATAAAACAGCTTCCCTCCATTGTGATGCTTCCATCTGGGACTTGTATGTACAGGACATACTCCATCTTCACCTCACTGTGAAAACATGCATTGGGAAAGACTAAGACTGAGATCCAAGAAACGTGTTGAGAATATAGCAAAATGAGTGAAAACGGGTGCAGGGGTTTGACAGTCGTAAAGAACAATGAAGAAAACATAATGATGTCTGTGCTGTCGGAGATATCATTAAATGCCTCGCATTAAACCACTTATCTCTTCCAGGGGGAAAATATGTACTCGGAGCAGTTAAGGACGGTTATAAAATACTCAGAATTGAACAAATCTACACCAAGAGATAAAAAGTAATCCTATTATTAAAGCAGCTGGCACATTGGACCTCACTGGCTCTGGAAACAACCTGGGTGTTGTGCAAGCTGTGGCAGATGACAATGACTGATAGCAGGTTGAAGTATATCCACTGTTATGACCACCCAGGTGTATCCAGTTGCTGGAGATCACATTGATGTAGCAGAATCATATTAAACTATATTTTAAAGCTCCACTTATATTTCTATTCATCAACACTGGGTCAAATGTGTTGTGACGTGTGTGTTGAACACTCCTGCTCAGATTTATTGAGTATTTTAACATCTTTCAGATGATTGCTTTTGGTTTTTATTGTCTCCGACTTTATAGTTTCAGTTCACTCTCTGCTGTCATCCGCCATATTTCCACCAGCAGCAGCCGGCAGACAGTGAAAACCCTGATAGACCCACTTGTCTTTGTACTGTTTCATAGGCTGGCTGGGTAGCTTTGGATCCCTTCTGCCACTCTGACCTCAAGTAAAGGAGGCCGTGACCGACCATTTCTGTAACTCTCCAAATCTGACGATCCGACACTCTCACTCACTTCACACTGTGATTGGCCAGCTGTGTGGACGTGAGAGAGAAATCGGGCGTTGAACTTCTCTCTGGCTCTCTCCTTTCATTCGTTACACAACTATTTGTGGCGTAATCCCCACTTTTGTACGTCAATGTCCGACTGGGTCGACTTCTACCAGACTAAATTAAGGCTGTGGCTACAAAATCTTGTTTCACTGTATTTCTAATTAATTCAGCTTCTCACTTGTACAATGAAGGCTTGTTTATTTCTCCACCTCTTATTTCTTCTTCTGGCTCTGCTATGGATTTATAATAGAGTGCACATAGATATCCTGCTGCAGAGATAGTTTAATAGCTGAAGAGAAGTTTCTCTCTTCAAAGTATAAACAGGAAACTGTATCATTCTGCCCCTTCCTCAAGCAAGGCGTGGAGGATGATATCCTCTCTCTAAATAACCCTATTAACTGCAAGCATACCAATCATGAGAGCCTGCAGGGTCTTATTCGGTTGCTCAAAGGCCCCCTCACAGCAACCCATTACAGCAACAGCACAGTCAAGGGTGACGTCTTTTTCCAGCTATTAAGATGAACAAGTGAAACATTTCCTCCCGGAACTTCTTTAATTTAGAGCTCTGATGATACAGCACTTAATCCCATCCTATTCTTCTCTCTAAAGCTCTCTGATATCTCGCTGCCGTTTCCCCTCCTCTATTCCTCCTTTACACAAGTTGAGAAAGTGGTCCATGTGGAAAGATCAGTGAGCCATGACCCAAAATATACGGCTGTTCAGTGGTGGTCTTAAAAAATGTACTGTGGGTCAAATTGATTCAAAGAGCACAAAAGAAGTGCTGAGACTGAAACCGTCCGAAGAAGGTGATGTCTGTTAAAGACATGACCGGTTGTTGTGAACGCATCTGACTGCAGAATCTCCTTCTATGTGAAAACTCATGTTTGAAAACAGCTTTTGTTATATGAGGCCTGTAGCAGAGCAGCCAACCACTAACTCATTAGAAGGTTATAGACTATACAGCAATAGTAGCTCCCAGAGATTCTCACTTACTCTCCTCTGACTTACTCTTCACCTTTGTGCTCGATTCAGTTCAGTAAAACTAGGGAAGAGGGGAAATGAGTCTTTGACTCCTGTCTCAATATTCATAGGTCATTGCTTTTTTTGGAACCGATGATAGTCTGACACAAGACATTAAAATGAATGAATGGTGCAACACTATCAATAAGATATTGCTTAGTCAGTGTTAACTTTCCAGCTCCACGTCCCTTCATGAGTCACCACTGTCAAGACAACTTGCTGTTAGTCAGTGTTGCAAAGTAGTTCAGAAGAAGTTGTTTTGATGAAGTGAATCATTGCTGCAGCTACTATAAGGCTCTATGACCTTGTCGTTACAACCGTGAAAACCTAAAACCTTCCTCCCCAATCCTACTTTTTAAAGCACATGGTGATTTTGCCTGTATGAAGCGCTGAAGTATTACAGTTGGGAAAGACATTTAGAGTTCATCTGGTTGATATTGGGAAATCGCAAATTCCCTGGCTGGCCGACAATTTATTGTTTTCAGACGCTATAGTGTTACAGGCCTGATGCGTGTGCAGAGCTTTGTTCAGACCTCCATGAGCAGTGCAAGGAAAAGTCAGTATACTCATTTATTTCAGTGATACTATTGTGTCAACAGTTTCCTGGGTTGTCCAGAAAAAAAAGTTAAACTTGGCTGAAAATTTGTCACATGAAATACGAAATCATGACACAACACATCCCATTGGCAAATCAAGCATCAGCAGCTCCACACGCCTTGTAAACTACGCTATGACTTTTAAACTCTAATAACTTTCCAGAGTTATCAAATCCTGTCTGAGTATTTTAGCAGTGTTTCGGAGAGCTGACAATCCCTCAGTAATCCAGCTGGGCATTGGATTTCATTGTTTTACCAGTACCTGTAGCAACACACATCCAATGTACAGCCTCATCCGTTTCTAGTGCAGTTTGATTCTTTGGACAATTAACAATACATTTTTGAAATTACATTACAACTTATTTTCTCTGCTACACTTCTGTGGTCCAAATCTGACTCCAGTGATATAACTCCTCCTTCCTTTCTCCTATCTTCCCTATTTATTTGACTCTCAGCCCAGAGAATTATTCCTGTTAAAGGGGAGATTTTCTAGGGTTTTTTAATTCTGGTCATGCGCATAATTATAAACTTGCATGCTTTTCATGTAGCATGTTTGTTGATTGTGACAAATATATTCTCTCTTGTGTGACATGGAAACGAGACACCAAAGTTGTTAGCTAACAGAATCATAACGATGCAATTATTGCAGCCACCCCATTAATGGCAATGGGAAATATAAATGACATCAGGTTATCTTCGGGTTTTCTCTCCCACAGTTTCTGTACTAACAAAAGAATTGCATATGGATGACTACGATGAATATACCTGCAATATGCTGTAACAATAGCGTAGAATAATTATGCAGATCCCCCCGTTATGTTGTTTTTTTCAGAATCACAGGCAAAATTCCTATCTTCAACAGGCTGTATGAAGAGATTGGTGAGAATAAATTATCCTTAGTTGTAGCCCTACCTTGTGTTTTGACGAAAACATGTGTACTTATATAAACAAGACCTCCTGTAGATGTATTCAAAATGTAAGGGTTGCATTTGAAAAATCATTGATTTAATCCTCAATGTATAATAGTGGCAATTGCATGAATATTTAATGCAATTTGAATAATTGGCCACAATATGTTGTATTGTATCTGAGCCCCTTTCACACTTCCTTTCCAAATGCTTTGTATTTGCAGGCACCTAGCTAGCAGCAAAAGACTGTTGCTGTGCAGGTCAGCTCCTGCTCCTCTCTGATCGTCACTTGGCATAAGTTACATGGCTAACAGCTATTTTACAGTTAAATTGTGTATTTTACCACATTAGAACTGTTGTGCAGGAGACTGACTACATCATTCTGATCCAGGGCTCATCCGGACAGAGATAGTTTTCATTAGAAACTCCTGTTTTCAAATGAAAACCTAGCAGTATGGATATGGCTTCAGGGCACATTTAAGATCCTTCTACTCAGACCACTGCTGGAGGAGGTCTGTGACGTATGTGGCCACATTCTTTCAGCTGTGGGAACACAAATGTTTCCGGGGCCACATGAAGGACCTACTCAGCTGATAACCTTTGTCCTGTGGTTTCAAAATGAACTGAAAATACCTTTTCACTTCTCTGGGTTTCACATTCACTGTGTATATGTATTTCTTTCTTATTTTAGATTGGTTAACTCTTATTTCATTGTAGAGCTGTAGAGCCCTTAAACCCTGGGGACACACGTGTTGATGCATCCCAGTGGAGGCAGATGTTGATACCAGGTGTGAACAAGCCCTTACATTTCAAAAGAGCTGTCTCATCCAGTTGGTAGTTTCCAATGAGTAAATCAGTAGGAAACGATTCACTCATAAACCGCAAAGTGAAACAGCAGCTCACTATTCAAAGAGTCGTATCGCACTGTGTATAGTATACACATTAATAAGGCATATGTATGTTTTCGGAATATTCTGTCCCGTCATCTACTGACCAAACTGGTTCACTTCAAACAAGTGTCAGGCTTGACTGTTTTGCGTAGGCAACCAGCACTTATCCCTAGTCTTGTTGTTCTGTCTGCCAGCCAAGTCTAATCCAGGACACAGAGCAGGGCTGGCACTGCACGGTCCACCTGGTGGGACAGCAGGGAGGCTCTGTGTGCCACGTGTGTTCTGACATGGTAATACTCTAAAGCACTGCTGACACCAGGGCTTTCAGATCCCCAACACATGAGGCTGCAGTAATCTCAGGTATAGCAGAGTTTATTTTATACCTGCTTTCACACATGCACTGCAACCCTGAACTTCTATAGTAATTATCCTGAGGAACTGTACGTGTGAACGCAAATGTCCAAATCACTTGTGCCGGACAATAGACTGACCATACCCTGTCAGCTCCCAGTTCAAAGTTAGCAAACTGTGTGATTGAGCCGATTTGTGAATAGAACAGATCATTCTCAGCAAGTTCAAATCTGAAAACAGCAGTTCATTACGTGAGAGTAGGATTGATGATTCATATCAACAGATAGAAGTCAGACTGATCTTAAATAAGAGATAACGTCACCTAAATCGGGTCTGCCTTTTCAGGAGGCACAAGCTCACAGTTACAAGCCTAGGCAGGCCCAGCATTACCTGGTTCTTATTAATACCTGTGTGACAGAAACCCTTTATTTAACGCGTACTCAGTTTTTTTGTTAGGCCCAAGTCCCATCAGCTAACATGGAGAAGACATGGTTTATTACCTATACTGCAGCTAACACAATGTTTTGGCTTCACTTTGAGGAGCTGTCATGTCATTTGTTTTTTATATACAGTCTACACACTGAACAAAAGCAGTAAAGCTGAGGATGGAAAACAAGCTTGTGATGTTAAAAAGGTCTGTAGAGCTGGCTACAGAGATGGCTGATCTTTTTCCAGAGCGTCATCCCAATGAGTGACTCATTTACCATACAACTACAGATATTTTCCATTGTTAATATTTTTTATTCTGTTGGGCCACAGATAAAACAATGCCTTGATTACAATACTGAGAATATTAATAATGATAAAGCTGATTTATATAACAGTATCCAGTTAAAATGAAAGCAATAGAATAAATAAAGAACATCTTTTCTCAAATCCAATCAAATATACTTTATTGTCCCCACAGGGAAATCTTTCTTGGGCCAAAGTGCTACAGAAGCTGCAGAGCAGAATATTTTGCAACAAAGAACTAAAACTAGTACACAAGGACATATCGTGTAAGACCAGAATAATAATGCAGAACAAAAGTGAGTTCAATATTGCAAGCTGGCATTAAAACCTAAAAACCAGAGTCTAAATAAAACACCAACAATATAATAGGTAAAAGAGATATAACAAAATTTGCCTATTTCATAACCACCAGTTTAGTGGAAGGACACAACATTCTTCCCATTAATGATAGGTCACTGAAACCTCTTTAAATGTTCTGCTCCCCAGTGCCTCCAGTCTGACAGCTGAAAGTCAAATCCAAGAATTCCACATGTGTAAAGGACACTCTGATTCATGACTGCCAGAGCTTGAACCACACCCTTTCCCAAGCTTTGATCTAAGTTTCTGCATGTTTCCCGATAAACAGCTCTGGGTAGCTAGATGTCATCTACTCTAAACGCCCTGAAGCAACAGTGAGTCCATTTCCGGATTTCGGGTTTGTTTTTTTCTCCAGTCTTATACTTGAGTCTCACCGTCTGAGAAAGTCCGCCTCATCCACATTCCCATGAAACTCTTACTTACGAGATGACTCATGTCAGCGCTCCAGTCACAAAGGTGAATCAGCGTTGAAGACAAAAGAGAGGCGCAGATATCCCAGGTATTTGCATCAAGGTGTAGTGTCAGATCACTTGAGAAAGTGTTAGACTTTTGATGTAATTTGTCTTATTTCAGTTTGAGACTAGAAAGCTTGACTTTTGCTGGGTTCCCCTTATTGCAAAGTGATTGCCTTAGCTGATTTAGGATCAGGGCGGACGTGCTTTATGAATCCGGTATCCTTGTAGCATGCTGTCTTACTCTGCTGCATGTCCTCACTCCTCACTCCCCCGCTGACCTGTGCTGCCCTTACACGTTATCAATAAACACCATCACTGATCAGACGTTTTTTAGGATCTTAACATTAAGGAAGTTTGCTATTATATAATATATTTGAGCACCTGCAACACACAACACGAAACGTGTAGCTCACAGCCATGACATCAGGGTTAAAGCCAATGGAATGATCCAGATTCATGGGAGACCATTGATTAATAACTATATAAATATAATCGTTTTTGTTTGTAAGAAGAGCGACAGAGACAAGTAGACAGACACAAAGAAATACAAATCGTTTACATGCCAATATGTAAACCTTGTACACAAGAGACTAGCTAGTTGTTAGAAATTTAACAGAGCAGACTACTATGAACTTTTCCAATGCACCTTTATGCTCTCAAACATGAAAACCTTTGACCCCATAACTTTTTTTTTCCAGCATCACCCTGGCGTGTTCTCAAAGGATATCTCATCTCATCTCATCTCATTTTCGTCCGCTTATCCGGGGTCGGGTCGCGGGGGGAGCAGCTCAAGCAGGGGGCCCCAGACTTCCCTTTCCCGGGCCACATTGACCAACTCTGACGGGGGGATCCCGAGGCGTTCCCAGGCCAGTGTTGAGATATAATCTCTCCACCTAGTCCTGGGTCTTCCCCGAGGTCTCCTCCCCACTGGACGTGCCTGAAACACCTCCCAAGGAAGGCGCCCAGTGGGCATCCTTACCAGATGCCCGAACCACCTCAGCTGACTCCTTTCTAAGTAAAGGAGCAGCGGCTCTAATCCGAGTTCCTCACGGATGGCTGAGCTTCTCACCCTATCCCTAAGGGAGACGCCAGCCACCCTTCTGAGAAAACTCATCTCGGCCGCTTGTACCCGCGATCTCGTCCTTTCGGTCATCACCCAGCCCTCATGACCATAGGTGAGGATAGGAACGAAGATCGACCGGTAGATCGAGAGCTTTGCCTTGCGGCTCAGCTCTCTTTTCGTTACAACGGTGCGGTAAAGCGAACGCAATACCGCCCCCCGCTGCTCCGATTCTCCGGCCAATCTCACGCTCCATAGTACCCTCACTCGCGAACAAGACCCCGAGGTACTTGAACTCCTTCACTTGGGCTAAGGACTCATTTCCTACCCGGAGTAAGCAATCCATCGGTTTCCTGCTAAGAGTCATGGCCTCAGACTTAGCGGTGCTGATCCTCATCCCAGCCGCTTCACACTCGGCCGCCAGCCGATCCAGTGAGCGCTGAAGGTCATAGGCCGATGATCCAATGAGGACCACATCATCTGCAAAAAGCAGTGACGAGATCCTCAGACCACCGAACTGCAACCCCTCCCCACCACGACTACGCCTCGATATCCTGTCCATGTATATCACAAACAGGATTGGTGACAAGGCGCAGCCCTGGCGGAGACCAGCACCCACTGAGAACGAAACTGACTGGCTGCCGAGGACGCGAACACAGCTCTCGCTTTGGGAGTACAGGGATTGGACGGCCCTGAGGATAGACCCCCTTACCCCATACTCCCGCAGCACCTCCCACAGTTTCTCCCGGGGGACCCGGTCATACGCCTTCTCCAGATCCACAAAACACATGTAGACCGGATGGGCATACTCCCAGGCCCCCTCCAGGATCCTTGCGAGAGTGAAGAGCTGGTCCGTAGTTCCACGTCCGGGGCGAAAACCGCATTGTTCCTCTTCAATCTGAGGTTCGACGATCGGCCGAACCCTCCTTTCCAGCACCTTGGAGTAGACTTTACCAGGGAGGCTGAGAAGTGTGATACCCCGGTAATTGGCACACACTCTCTGGTCCCCCTTTTTGAACAGGGGAACCACCACCCCGGTTTGCCACTCCTTTGGCACTGTACCCGACTCCCACGCGATGTTGAATAGGCGTGTCAACCATGACAGCCCCTCAACACCCAGAGCCTTTAGCATTTCTGGCTGGATCTCATCAATCCCTGGGGCTTTGCCACTGCGGAGATGTTTGACTACCTCAGTGACCTCCACCAGGGAAATTGACGGCGAAACACCATCAACCTCGAGCTCTGCCTCCAACATAGAGGGCGTGTTATTCGAATTCAGGAGTTCCTCAAAGTGTTCCTTCCAACGTCCGACGACCTCCTCAGTTGAGGTCAACAGAGTCCCATCCTTACTGTACACAGCTTGGATGGTTCCCCGTTTCCCCCTCCTGAGGTGCCGGATAGTCTTCCAGAAACACTTTGGTGCCGACCGAAAGTCCTTCTCCATGGCCTCTCCGAACTTCTCCCACACCCGCTGCTTAGCCTCCGACACGGCAGCAGCTGCAGCCCTTCGGGCCTGTCGGTACCCTGCAACCGAGTCAGGAGTCCTCCAGGATATCATATCCCGGATGGCCTCCTTCTTCAATCGGACGGCTTCCCTGACCACCGGTGTCCACCACGGTGTCCGAGGGTTACTGCCCCTTGAGGAGCCTAAGACCCTGAGGCCACAGCTAGCCACCGCAGCTTCAGCAATGGAGGCTTTGAACACCGCCCACTCCGGCTCAATGCCCCCAACCTCCACAGGAATGCCAGAAAAACTCCGCCGGAGGTGTGAGTTGAAAATACCTAGGACGGGGGCCTCCTCCAGACGTTCCCAGTTCACCCGCACTACTCGTTTGGGCTTACCAGGTCTATCCGGAAATTTCCCCCATTCCCTGATCCAACTCACAACCAGATGGTGGTCGGTTGACAGTTCCGCCCCTCTCTTTACCCGAGTGTCCAAAACATGCGGCCTCAGATCAGATGACACGATCACAAAATCGATCATTGATCTTCGGCCTAGGGTACTCTGGTACCAGGTACACTTATGAGCACCCTTATGTTCGAACATGGTGTTTGTTATGGATAATCCATGACTAGCACAGAAGTCCAATAACAAACGACCGCTCGGGTTTAGATCAGGGAGGCCGTTCCTCCCCACCACGCCTCTCCAGGTGTCTCCATCGTTGCCCACGTGGGCGTTGAAGTCACCCAGCAGAACTACGGAGTCCCCTACTGGAGCCCCATACAGGACTCCATTCAGGGTCTCCAAGAAGGCCGAGTACTCTGAGCTGCCGTTTGGTGCATACGCACAAACAACAGTCAGAGTTTTCCCCCCTACAACCCTTAGGCGCAGGGAGGCGACCCTCTCGTCTACCGGGGTAAACTCCAACACCGCGGCGCTCAGCCGGGGATTTATGAGTATCCCCACACCTGCCCGGCGCCTCACGCCCTTGGCAACTCCGGAGAAGAATAGAGTCCAACCCTTATCCAGGAGTACAGTACCAGAGCTGAGACTGTGCGTGGAGGTAAGCCCCACCAGATCTAACTGATAGCGCTCCACCTCTCTCACAAGCTCCGGTTCCTTTCCCCACAGCGAGGTGACGTTCCACGTCCCCAGAGCCAGCTTCTGCCGCCCGGGTCTGGTCCGTCGAGACCCCTGACCTTCGCTGCCACCCATGTGGCTGCACACCCGACCCCAACGGGTCTTCCCACAGGTGGTGGGCCCATGAGATGAAGAGAGGGGGGGTGCCACGTAGTTTGTTCGGGCTGTGCCCGACTGGGCTCCGTGGCAAACCCGGCCACCAGGCGCTCGCCATCGAGCCCTCCGTCTGGGCCTGGCTCCAGACGGGGGCCCCGGGCTTCCTCCGGGCCGGGTCACATCTCCTCTTTTTCCGATATTCATTGAGGATTTTTGAACCATTCTTAGTCTGGCCCCTCACCTGAGACCACTCTGCCATGAGAGACCCTACCAGGAGCACAAGGCTCCAGACAACACAGCCCTCAGGTTCACAGGGACACGCAAACCTCTCCACCACGATAAGGTGACGGTTCCAGGAGAGGTCAAAGGATATCATTCAATTCAATTTTTTTAGACCATAGTATGTTATAGAGAACTAACACTAAATATTAACCCAAGCTGAGCGTGGGTGGCCATGTGTCTGGACCGGTTGGGGTAAGAGGAGAGAAATATGAGAGGAAAGGTTGGTTGAGGGGTGTGTGTGTGTGTGTGTGTGTGTTTGTGTGTATGTGTATGGGTGGGGGTGTTCTCTGAAGGTTACAATGACAGAATCGTCATTGTGACTGATAGACATATCGTCTGTCTATGCGAGAAGTGGTGTGAGTCAGCAAAGAAGACTAGGGAAGCTTGAGTTTGGTCTGCTTTACATAACACCACAATAATTTTTTTAATAACTCAGTGCTTGTTCGGGTGCGGCCATGACTCACACACAAACAGAATTGCAGGTTTCAGTGCACCTGTAGCAGTAACTCTCTCCTGATATGTGCATACGTTTTTTGTATCGCCACAGCCAGTACAAGTTAAAATGATAATAAATCAGCCCAATGATAGCAATCTTCGCTACCAATTCACATGAAAAGTGCATTTATATGTAAAAAAAAAGGAAATAAATCACTGCACTGTGTCCTTTGAGTTATTAACGTATGTATTTGGGATTGTGTAAATGTAATTTAAGCGTTTTCAGAGGATCCTAAAATTTGCTTGTCCTGTTCTCTCAATAACTTTGGACACATTTTTATGATTGGACTGAGTTAAAACAACATAATTTGGTCTTCACAAACACAAATATCATACATGATTATTTGCATATAAAACAGGGAGGGGAGATCTGATCACAAGTGGCCAAAGGATAATAAGGGTAATATAAATAAACAATAGGTGAACTTGAAATGTGCATACAAAACTGAATTATGTTAATCACATGATTTGGTGAACCAAATGTATGTGGCAGCCATGTTGACAGTTTGGAGGCAAACTCCACAAACGGCCTGAGAGAGAATTTCACTTTTATATGTAGATCAACATCTGCTCAGAGAATCTGTGTTTGCAGTGGGCTGATGATACTGAATATGAGCTCAACACAGACTGTAAAAGTTTAGAGTGATGAAATAAGAATATGGTGCCTTTAAACTTTAGTCTTGTGAAATCTTCAACAGTTTCAGTGTACAGAAAATGTTTAGTAGGCCAAGGTTGGAACATAGCGTTACGTACATAACCACAGCTCTGTTATTCATATTGAGTGTTGCAACATTGTATATGTCAATGAATCACATCAATACTGCTTTTGTCAAAGACAGAGACAAACAGGAATAATCAGGATATGCTCAAAAGTTCTGGTTCATTTAATATTTTGAGCCTTGCACGAGGACAGACTTGATTCATGGATTTCCAAGTAATTTCCAAGTAACTTATTCACCATGAGGGCAAAGCTCTTTTTCTCAGAATATGCCGCCCAGATTCCAGAATAAGGCTATGATAGGTCTATTATGCAATCGGGAAACAGCTCACATAAGACTACTTAATGTGATGAGTCTCTTTCAGAAGTCTGTGAGGAAAGTCTGCCCTTGATGACAAAGTACAATTTTGCCTTTGTGCAAACAGATTTCTCAGTAAAGTTAATTTAGAAGCTTCTAATATGCAATTCAATTTAGTTCTTATTTACACAACTGTGTCTAGTATCTGTCCTTAAAATGATACCATTATACACAGTTGTAGCCAGATTATCTAAAGTGTTTGGAGGTTAAGTGAGTGCATCCATAATTGCAAAGGGATATTTTCTCCCATTAACGTTTGGCTGACCTGGTTTATCGATAACTGCTAATGTTTCTTTCCTGTTAAGACTTTTTAATCACCCTCATTTCAAGATCTAAGCAATATAAATATAAAAAAAAGTATATGCAATTCTTAGCCAGTGTTGATGGTCTTAAGAATTATCTTATTGGTCAGAAATAACTGTTTAATTTAGGTTTTAATTTGACCAACGCCTCTGTAATAATTGACCAACATAATAATTTCTAGCGTCACCCTGTGGTGTTATCAGAGGATACTATAGAACTAAATAAGCAACAATTACCAAAATTATAACAATATAGCTAAATTATTATGAATTAAAATCAATAATTAAATCAAATTCTCTTGTAATGCCATTTTAATTCCTTCTCAATGTCTAACATTGATTTATATACATCCCTTCTCAGAGCACTCAGACTCCCTTTGTGTCTGGATGGTGCTTTACACATGAACTTGGCTGGCCTTGACTTTAATCCTCCAGTTGCTTGAAAAATGCACAACGGTATCATTTGTACAATGACTGCAGCAACAAGCTGCAATTGTCTTCAATAACAGGTCATCGAATGTAGACAGGGCTAATCTGGTGGAAACAAGATCATGTCTGAGTGCAATATGATGCCCCACGGCTTGAAGAAATGTGATTTGTGCTGTTTGATGTGATTGCATACCAGCACAGATAGTGTTCGTCACACATTCCCTAAAATCTCTCTTGAAGTGATTGTAGGAAGCTACAGTGATTTAATATTAAAGTGATGTCAGTGTTACTACAATAAATGGCCATCTACGACAGCAGAGACTTTAGCACTGTATAAAGAAAGTTGATTTCATGCCAATCAATGCAACATGTTTTAGTAATTGTTTTCGGCCAGAGCAATAAGTTAATAAAAAGAAGCAACCAAAATCTTCTTGACCTTTAGCCCCTACATGAGTTAAAGGGGACATATTATGCCCATTTTACCACAAGTTGATATGGTTCCTTGGGGTCTTAATGAAATGTCTGTAACATTCTTTGGTCAAAATACCACAAGAATCATTTAAAACAACACCCTTTTTACCCTTTCTAAAACACCCCTCCTCAGAATGACCTGTTTTGAGGGCCGGTTCCTTTAAAAGCTCATGAGCCAACTTTCCTCCTTCCTCCATGAGAAACGAGTGCCTCGATTGTTGGCTATCCATTAGCTTATCTCTGTAGAAATATGGTTGCTGGAGACGAAGATACAATCTTGCAACCATAACGTTTTGAACCAGAGTCAAGTGGGCTGAAGCCTGCCTGCGACAGCCCCAGTGCAGCCCCGCAGTGGGAGCTGGAGCTGGCGCAGCAGCAGCAGTATCCTTCCACTTAGATGGTAGCAGCAGCGAGCTTGCATTGTTCGACTATGACGTACTTATTGGACATAATCCCATTCGACGCACTCAAGCGTATCGTTTCTGACATAGAGGAACCACAACTAGCCGAGTGAGTTTTCCAGAGTTTTCGGGTTGGGAGACATGCCAGATACCCAAATGAACGTATATAAGCACTAAAAATACTGAATACTACATTTCAATCATCAGTCAATTACACATGTTTTTTTCATGATTCAAACATTACCTTCATGCTTAGTGTTGCCCAAGCTGGGATATAACCTCAGAGACATCACTACGATAACATCAGGGTTGCATTTTTTCTATTCAGATTTTATAATGTTTCCTCCCCAAGCCACAAAAGACACTACATAACTGTTTTGACGGGATTGTGTATACTCCTAAGGGTTGAGTAATCACAAGATTTGTGGCCCATTCACACTGAGGCACTGTCCTGTGGTTTGTGCTGATGGAACCAGGAGAAAGAAAGAGAAAGATCATGGTATCTTGATGGATCAATTTCCTACCATACAACACTGAGGTCACAACGTGGTTTCGCAACATGATTTCATAACGACTGACCTCAATGGATAAAACATTTCATGCTTGAGATATTGTCAGAGAATCAACACATTCTCAGCCGTTGAGGTTTCAGCCATGCAGCCCTGTATTATGAAGGAGAATTTGAGCATTTGGAGAAATCTTCCTTATCATTTTCACTCTGACTTCATTTTACACATACTGTCCTTAGAGACAGCAGAATACTTAGTACAATTTCATAGTTTTATGATCTATAAAATGTGATGGATTATAAATTCTAGAACTAGTATGGCACTGATATTAACATTGTGTAGTGTATAAGGCAAAGAGGAAATTGAAAAAGTCTAGTAAACCGGAGTGTTTTACCAAGTACAGGGCTAACTGCTAATGTATTGTGATAGCTTATGTGTTATTTCCTTTTCAGCAGAGTGCAGTCAATAGCGGTGAAGCTGTCCGGTTTTACTTTTTCCCATGCATAGTAAAACGAGTCAATATTTGCCTTGGTGCGGCTCCTGCAGCCTGGGCTTTAAAGTCTGAGTTATCTGAAGCCACAGCTCTAACACATAATCGTTGATTTGTATTATGTCTGATAGAAGTTTCTTAATGATGATCAAGTATCACAACTTCAAGAAATCATCAGACATGCTCTATGTGAGTCAGTGTAAAAAGGGCATGACTGAGATCTTCATAGGAGAGGGGGAGGGGGGGCAGGTGTTGCACTGTGAACAGTATTTTAGTGAACGAGGTAGTGAATCCAGCTTCTGAATGACTCACTACTCTGCAGTGAACAGCAGTAAGCAGCAGTGATGCAAATTTAGAAGGAACAAGTGTACTTCATTAGATTAGAGATGTGCTGTTTAGTTTAGATATGCTAACTAGATTTACTGAGGTGAGTCAGTTGTTCAAACTGCACAGCAGAGCCCCACTTGTAAACATTGTAACTGTTGACAGAGATGGTGGCCGCTAAAGCCGTCGGCCTGTTTGCTTTTTGTATCCTGTGCTCATTTGGTGTGTAGGTGCATGTCCTCAAAATTAACACAACTGACATATTGACAGGTTCAGCGGGCACATCATTATCGACACACTTTCAAGACAAGCTGTGTGATCAGATCCAGAATTCCCTCCATTTGTAGGATGTTTCACTGCCTTACGTGTCTATCTTAACATTAGCCAAATATGTTGATCGCCATCTTTGTTTATGTGTACAAAAATCAGGAAGTGGCAGACAGATTGGAGTCAAAGATTTAATTTACTAACTTTAATCTGAGTTTAAGGGTGTGGCTTCTATCGGAAATCCTATAGTAACGAATGTAGGTCCAATGTAAGAATGTGAACATTAACGTTCATGACTCAGCCAGTTGCCTACACATTTGATTGGATAAAGAGTAATATATATACAAAACAGTATAACGTGGGCCTTAAAATGCGTGGGAAATGTAATAACTACGTAGGGTACAAACATAAAGATGATATAAAGATGGACAAAATAGCTCCACTACCTCCCCCTACACAAAAAGGGGGGGCTAAAATATCCTGGATATGAACGCTGCAATCTTACGCTGATGTCATGGACACGGTCTTATCAGAAGCAATCGGGGATGGAGCAGCCGTATCAAGGTCTTGCCAATACACACGGTTGACCAATGACGTTTCACCTTGAATTTATTGCCTCAAAATAACTGGACTAAAGGGTATTTAGCAATTGCTTAGTAAAGCTACACTACTGAACTGTAAGGACTACCTTTTGACCTAAGCTAAAACATAAGCATATATACTTTCATCAGTGACAGCTCACAGTGCATCATAATAATTTAGTTAGGGACAAATCCCAGTGGGACACCACATTGATTAGGTGATGTTTTTATTGTCCCTAATGCCGATCCACAGTCCCTCTCTGTGGGCCTGTCAATTGATGTGCACATTCACCGGTTCACTGTTCCATCACTGAATACACTCTGTGGTATAAACAGTATGTAAATCCAAATCCTCCGCAGTGAGGATGAGGACAAATACAATAAAGCTGATGACAGTGTAAATTTAGGGGAATTAATTCATCGTGGTAAAACATTGTGGCTCAACATGAATTTCTATGGGAGCTATCCCTTTTCTGTGCTCACTAAACACTTGTTTGTGTTACAACTACAAAGCTTTGGATGTCTTTTAGCAGCTGTTGTGGGTGGGATGCCATTAGGTGTTTGGAAAATAAAACATGTTTGTGCAGGTTTCCATATTCTAAGAGACACATGAAATAATTATCGATTTAGAGATTTTCTTGAGTTACCAAAGTTGTTGGAAAAGAGGCCTGTCCGAGCATAATGTCATGACTTTGATTCTCTCGCTCATCTTGTGGGAAGGATGAAGTTTAAGGTACAACTTAGGTCATTTTAGCCCTGAAGAGAAAGGAGTAGAAATTTAACTATGGATAAATGCTGATAGGGAAAGGTCAGCGGTAGCCTGTTTTCACAATTAATTTCTATGTTTTATAGATTTATTTCACCTCATGATTACACCCTTCCATCTGTGTATACACTGGAGGTGTTGAGTCACACACGGCTATACAAGGAATAGCACACAAGACTGCTAGGTGTGAGCGAGAGAGTGTGAAGAGCTATTTTGCACATGTGTAGACCAGTGGTTTCCAAACGTTCTTCAAAAATGAAACCTAACCAGAGGATATTTTTTTTTGTTTCATCTCCAAAATGTCCTCAAAGGTACAATTCAGTGATGTAGATTCAGCCAGGACAGCTAATTGTCCATACATGAACATGACATGGAATTCAATCTGAGGAGGTTGGAGTAGTGGTTGGAGCCGCAGCAGCACTGTTGGCTTTAAATTAAATCAGAGGCATATACTTGGACATGTGACTGTCTGAGCCCTGGGCAGGACTCCACTGAAAGGCTTCAACTGAACAGCCTGATTTCAGTTCTCTTGGTTGGTTCAGGACCAAATGTGTCAAATGAGTATTTAATAGTGACAAATCCATAATTTCTCTGACAGTTACTGCTGGCAGCAAAGCATCTTACATTACTATAACTGCTTTCAGACATGCACTGAACTTCAGAGATCACATTCTGCAGACTTTCTCCCCATGGCCCCCCCAGTATAAAGTCTGCAGAAAGTCAGAAGTAGTCGATGTGAGAACATAGCAGGAGACCCCGCTGGATTCACTGCAATCGCAAAAAGGGGGATTGATGACGTCTGAAAACATCTTATAACAACCAGCCGACGTGTGATGTCCTATTTCTGACGTAACAGCCCATTTAGGAAGCAACATACAGTGAAATTCATATATTGCTAGTCCTACAATAGCACACGAATAAAGATGAAGACGAATAAAGTCAGATATGGGGAATGCAAATGAACAGTAAAATGAAGAAATCTTGTGGCACCCCCGCCCATCTTCAAGGCACCCCTGGGAGCCAGGACACCCACTGTGAGAACCACATGTGTGGACAGCTGTGCTAAATGAAACAGAGACTTATCTGTTCTGTCCTGTGACAAGACAAAACACTGGGGAAACATGTTCTCTGTAGACAGGCAGTGTCTTTATTTTCACACAGCTGATTTTACACTTTATCCTCCACACTGTTAACACAGTCTCTTCCATACTGAAATGTAAGTGGCTCTGTGACTGTGAAGTGTGGGCGCACAGTTCTGCCTCAGGTACATTCGGCTCCGTTCTTTCTGCGTCTGTCTCACAGTGTTTAGGAAACAAAACGTCCAAAGTACGGCCCACTTTTCCTTTTTACTTTGTATTTTTGCACTTTGAAAAAAGCCAGAACACGGTCCACTGTTATCTCTGTCCAGGGCTCACTAGTTGAGATGCTGCTCTGCACTTAAGGGCACCACTCTGTGAAACCGAGAGGAACACTTCCAAGTAGAAAAAGGAAAGAAATGCAAACTTGTCGTCCGAGCCGCCTTAGTGCTTCATTTCATCTTTTGCCAGGGATCACCGCGGTTCACCAGGCAGACTTTGGACCAGGGCCATCTCCTTGGTCTCTTAGATTTGCATGGCTGTCCAGACGTCAGCAGCCCCCACCCCTCCACCCCTCCACCCCTCCACCCCTCCACCAGCTCCTAAATGCGTCAGCAATCCCTCCTCCCATCCCCCTCTCCTCCTCTTATCCACGCTGCCTCCCTGCAACACCTCACCCAGGCTCCCACAGCACATTGTGTCCTTGAGGACTCACTAACTACAGGCACCCCTTCCCCCACTTATGCACTGCCTTTCATTGCTATTCAGTGTGTCTAGATCTGCACTATTAATTCAGCTGTAACCAGATTGATACAAGTACAACTACTCTGATTATTGCCACTAACTTCCTTGATCCCAGGTTATCTGTGTTCAAATAGGATTGAAACCAGAACAAATGAGCCGATTAACAAATGAGGACTTCATGTCAATTTCTCTGCTCTATTCATGTCACATCAGATTTTTGATTCTTTACCCAGACAGCAGAATGTTCAGCCATGGATCCATGCACATGTTTCTGTCCTCTGATTGAATAAAATAGGTCAACTGTTAACATGGGTTCACATACTCCTAAGTACATGAATGTGTTTGTTGTGTCTTATTTTCTCTTGTGCCTGACCTCCTAGTATAAAGCTCGTAGAAATCCAGGAGAAGTCGATATGTGAACACAGAGGGGGATTCACAGCTGGATTCAGCAGGAGAGAGTAGGAGATAAAGAAACTAAAAGAGAACAAATATATGCCAGTGAAAAAGCAGTGACACAGACTAAGACGCCAAAAGAGTTTGAGGTATAAGATCAGCAGACAGTGGCGGGGAGCTGTACATGATCATTTCCTGCCTCTGCAAACTGCACCTGGCTGCTGCACCTGTCGCCTGAATAACACAGAGGATTTGAAGGTGTTGTAAAATTGTCTTTGCAGAGAACCTCCCGCTACTTTGCATGTGTGAAAGGCAAACTCTATGTAAACTTTGTAGCCAATTGTCCGGATTTTACCTTTTACCGAGGTTATTTCTGAAAAGGGGTTCCTTGAGATGAGATGTTGCAAGTTTCTCCTCCGTTATGGAAGGATAGTTGGAGCAGTTGTTTCACTGGGAACTCTTCTGCATTTTTCATTGGTTGATGCTGTAGCTTGAGTGACTGAGAAAGTGGATTGTCAAGGGTTTGTTGAACCACCAGGCGACTGTCTAACAATTATCAGGAAAGCACTATGAACAGCGGTAGAAGAATCAGATCTTAATGTTGTTCTTTTACAAGCACATGTGTCGTTGTCACAGTATAGAAATACTCTGTACTTTGGCAAAAGTAGAAAAGTTACTAAAATATCAATTAAAATAAAATATGACTTGATTATATTACTCATGCATAGCTATATTGTAAATTAAATGATATTTTACTTTGTATTTAAGTCAAAATATGGGTTAAATCATCACTCAATCAGTCTGTCTTAATTGCACATCGAATTTACATTTTTGTTTCATATTTCCCACATATAATGTTGTTGTATTTGTTTATAATTGTAACAAAAGTACTATATATTCCACTTCTTGCATGTTCAACCGATGTAAGAATCGGAATCTGCACAATATGTTAATGAGTTATTTTCACCCTTCCACAATTTGTCATGGGAATCAGTGAAGTAGTTTATGCATAATCCAGCTATAAAAAAAATGCAAATAAAACTAGAAGGGCGCTCTGAGAGTACATTCCTCTGCCAAGGCTACTGCCCTATTTTATCATGTCAAAGCAGTGTTTTCCTATCAATTATCAACACGGTCGTGGCCTTGCCATGTTCTCATTTATTTTTCTCATTGTAACATTAGACATATCGGGATTTGTGTTTTGTGTTGAGTGCAATTTGCAGATATACTGTATTTGCCGTGTATTTGCTTGCGCTATTGTCAGTAACCTTCCTACCATCCATGCAGTCAAACCTCATAGTTTCAGCTGCTGTTGTGCACATACCTGCGCTCTCCTGTGCGCGCTTGTGAAAGCTTCAGTCTGTGTACCCATAATCTGTTGTGTGTGAGAACGACATTTGTGCCCCTTTGCTTCCGCCATAGGTACAAAAGTGGTGCTTGTGGTCAAAAATATCTAGAGGGTACCATTTAATACAACAGATAAGCACTCTAATTTGAAGACAGCTCAGAAATAAATAAAAAGCATAAATTAAGTGCAGGTCTTAATTTGAAATGCTGTGTGAGACCACTCTTTTTACCTTTTTACCTTTCAGCACTGTCAACAACAAAGCTTTGGTGTCTTGCTGCCATGTAAGTCACTAAAGCTGCTTTCAGACATGCACTGAAAGCTGCAGACTATATCCGTGGTTTCTCAAGAGGAGGAAAATCTGGAGATGGTTCATCAGGATGAGGTTTGATGTGAAAACACAGCAGCACCAGATGCAAAAATTATAAAAAAGAAAACAAATATCTCCCGGTTAAATTTAGACGACACAGACGAGGATGTCGAGAGAGATTTTATGGTGATGAGAGCTGATGACGGTGTTGTTGTGCTGTAAACATGTTCACATGATCAACGCAGTAGAGTTAAAGCATTACTTCAAGATACAAGATACATTTATTTATCCCAAACACATTTCCCAATTGAAGGAAATTTGTCCTCTGCTTTTAACCCATCTGGTGCAGGACACACAGAGAGGTGGGCAGCCATGTACGCCCAGGGAGCAGATGTTGGGGGAGTAAGGTGCCTTGCTCAGGGGCACTAGACAGGGTAGGGAGAATCCTCTTGGATTTTTGAACAGATCCAAGTGTTGAACATTCAGATTTGTCTTTTGTTGATACTCCGTCCAGGTACGCTTTTTGTTGTTACTCCGTGGAGTCGAACCAGAGTCGAACCAGAGACCTTTTCTGCCCATAGTCCAAGTTTCGGCCACTAGTCCATCGCCTCTCCTGCCTCTGGCTGCTGCTCTGGGTAAACTCTTATTACAACTGGCTGGAGGAAAACCAATGTTTCAGTCTCCATGACCCCGCATGGCAATATATTGTCAGTCCCAGCGCAGATAGTCTTTTATACTATTACACAGAGCGACAATCAAACCAATAAAAGTCGTTGTTTAATTCTCCCACAGCTTAGTGAGCGACAGCTCCCCAAACACATTGGAAACCTGATTTCAGTGGCTGAGTCAGGCACTCTCCCCTGCACCCAGTGTGCAAAGACAGGCCTTTTATTGACACAGCTTGAAGAAAAAAAACCACACTTGTCAAAAAAAGCAATTGATGTGTGGTAGTCAATCCTCCCTCCCTTAGCGGAGGCCTGATTGTCTCAAGAGCTCTGTTCAGTAAACAGGCGTCCCTATAGGACCAGGCAGCCAGACGACCAGCATCGGAGCAAAATTAAAATAAGATAACGGGAAAAAAAGCAGAAGACAAGGCAAGAAAAAGAGCATCCCTGTGAGAACGGCTGGCTAAAAATATATCCTCTGTGCCTCCCCAAGGTCACTCTGTCATTTTGATTTGATTGGAACACAGCAGTCACAGCCATCTTCCTCCTGAGCCTCACTAACAAGCATAGAATTACCCGGCTCAAACATCTTCCACATCTGAAGCACATATTAGCCTCTTAGATTGATTTTGCGTCCTTGCCTGAGCCGTAGTGCATGTCGTCTGTTAACCAGGTACAGCAGACCTGATCCCTATTTCAATCTAGGGGACTGTACTTCTGTTTCTACTGTTAGGAACAAAATGTATCCTCATTCAAGGAGAACTGACGTGGTGAATCATTTGCAGAGCTCTGCCGACTTTGTTCCCTTTTCACTCCCATGAACCGGACATTTGCATGTTTCCCAAAGTGTTTTATCAGGACAGAATTTCAAAGGAATTATCATATGCTTTTCTGTAAATGTCCTTGATGTTTGTTTGCACTGTCAGCTGTCTGTATTTTGATGAACATTAGCTTGAGGTCATAGTCTACCTAGAGTTTTATTGAACGCATCGCCATTTAAATTCATGACTGGGTTTGCTAGGGTTGAGTCACAGGAGGGTGTCTCTTATGTTTAAAAGCTGTGACACATCTGGGTAAATATTAGTAAAGGAAAAGACAGCACACACTAAAGAAAAAGAAGAAACAGGAGAAGGCTTCAGACACAGCTCTTGCATCTAAGTAGATGAGTTCGGCAGACTTTCTGCAGTATCCATACGATCACAAGGCAGCAGCGGGTGGCATGTGTTGCAGCGTGAGTCAGAGGAGCTGGCTTATTGAAGACGGGGATTTCTCAGATATGTTTCTCAGAGGCGTTGATACACATGTTGACTCAGGCATGCAAATTTACACTGCCGCAGCGAGTTAACAACCCTGCAGGTTTCAAGAGATCGGGAAGAATAAAAGCGGCGGTTGAACCGAATTTACTCAACCACAAGTCAGGTTATCCACACATGATAAAATGTGCGAGTGCAAGCAGTTAAAGGGATAGTTCAGTGAAAAAATGATAATTCACTCATTATCTACTCAGCCCTGTGCCTATGGAGGAGTGGGTGAAATGTTTGAGTCCACAAAACACTTTGGGGGTTTCGGGGGTAAATAGTAAAATCCAATACAATTGAAGTAACTGTTGACAAATTCTTAAAGGTTAAAAGACAACAGAAAAAATAGGCCTCCATACTGCTCCTGTGGTGTCATCTAACTGTCCGGAAGCACCGACATTCAAATTTGTCTCGAAACGACGTAATTTACTACATATTTTTAGTCCAAATGTCCTATACCAGTAGTGATGCTACCGGAACTAGTGATGCTACCGCGCACCCAGCTCACACCGTGCACATGCCCTTGGGCGAGAGCTTGTGTGTTCGTGCTATTGTGAACGTAGCTCCAGAGGAGGATATCAGAGGACATTTAGGCTAAAAACTTTCGAGTCAAATTTGAATATCAGGGCCTCCGAACACTTGGATGAAACCACACGAGCAGTATGTAGGCTTTTTTTTGTTATGTTTGAAGAAGTCGTCACCAGTTACTTCGATTTGGCTTCAATGCTATTTACCCCGGAAACTCCAAAGGTGTTTTGTGGACTCAAACACTTCCCCCACTCCTCCATCAGCATTGTGGTGAGTAGATAATGAGTGAATTTTCATTTTGGGCTGAACTATCCCTTTAACATATGCAGAGCTATCCTACTGTTTAATGCACATGTGGCATGATTCTGACACGTGCACAACAACGCACACAAACACTGGCACTGCTGTTGTTAAGGGGCTGTCTCATCAAGGCTGATGGAAACAAAGCCTGCATTTATACTTTATGAGGTGAAGTGAACGTAAAGTATGAGGAAGACTGTTTGGTTAATCTTTTACTTCCAAAGTGCCCTTGAGCAATATCCCATGTGCAGAAACCCTGAGATAAAGGTCTGGAAAGAGTTTTAAAATTGCTAATGTGTTACTCTGAGAAAAAGAAGAAAGTTCTATCAGTCCTTGTCCTTGCTCCATTCACACAGTACCTGTGAGTCTGTACTGTACACTGTGCATTTATGATTTACACTCTTGTGACGACACCCGGCCACAAGGAAAACACAACACAACGTGACGCTCGATGTGTGGGCAGGCTGGGAGGAGGGAGCCAAAGTTTCTGCATGGTAAGAAGACTTAGTCAGCCGCCCCCGTGAAGCTTAGCTGGCTGATCGACAGTTACCTCACAGCTGCTGCCGCCGCCGCCGCTGCTGCTGCTGCGCACGTAGTCCTGCTTGTGCCAAGTCAACCACACAAAAAAAACATGTGAGATAAGTAAAAGAAAGAACCCCCCCCCCACAGATGTTTGTTGCAGGGCTGAAAGAAGAACAGAAACGGATATGTGACATGAAACCCGAATCAGAAAGGGGAAGCAGCTGATGAAGTGTGTTGGGTAGATTGAAACAGTGAAACCAGGTCTCCAAAGTTAGCAAAAACAAATCTTGTTTATTAATGTGATTTAGAGTTGTTTTTTTTCAAAGACCATGCCAGTGTCAATATGTGAATTTCAAGTCATTTAACCCAAATTAAACTATCTTAAACCCCAAAAAACATTGTATCTTGGACTGCTCAGTTTCTGTAATGATCACTTTAACTGTTCTCATCCTAATTCCATTTACTTGAGAGAATTTGGAAGAATTTGGTGGCAAATACCATTTAAATACCAGGGACTTCAGTTGCTCTGACCCCCGCCTCGAGTGGAGGGCGCTGGTGCCTGTTCTGAATGGATGTGTGCTGTAGATAAATGGACAGGCAGGGGCCCTGGCAGCACGGCTCTGAACAGGCAGATTCATGGCCAGACAGTAGAAATCTGTCAGCCTCCTGGCAACGTGAGAGGACACCTGGAGGTAATGTAAGCAGAGCCCTCCCCATTCTCCCCCCTCCCCCCTCTCTCACTCTCTCTGTTGCTTCTTTCTCTTTATCTCTCCGTCTCATCCCTCTCCCACCCCCTCCTCGTGACTCATCACCAGAACCTTAATCACCAATGAGTGGGCACCGCCTCCCCCTTCTACCAGACAGCAGAGCTGGGGGGAGGAGGGGATGTGCCAGTGCTCTGTTGCCCCCTGCTGGGTGTTGGGTTGCACTGAAGCACATCCCACATGGTGGAGAGATTTTGTGTTTGGCTTTCATGGGAACAAAGGAGCTGTAAGGAGGGACCTGTTTGCATCGAGGCACCTCACAGGGGCACTCCACCAGTTTTACATGTCAAAGTCACTTTGATAATGTGTCCTGTGGCTCTGGGGGGTGAAACCCTCGAGGACGCCATCTCAGTGCCTCTGTCAGAGAGACAACTGTATAACAGAAAACATTCATGGAAAAAGACACCACTTGCCTCATGAGCAGTGCTGGGAGTAATATGCCCTGTTCACTACACACACATCACGGTAACTAGTAGTGTAACATATATATTTTTTTAATTAACTTAATTGCCATTCTGACATATAAACAGGCTTATAGTTACCTTTCTTCTAATGGACTGGAGCAGATAAATGCTGCCATCTGCATTATTCCACACAATGGCCAAGAGTTATATATTTTTCTCCACGAAACATGAACGTTGCTTTTACCTTCTAAAGCTAAAGGACAAAAAGACCGGGTGAGGTATTGGTCCACATCAAACCTGGTAAAAATCCCAATGTAGCTCAGTTTATTCCTTCCTTCTGCATTTAACACTAAAATGTAGGTAGCTGCTAAGAACTAGTCACTAAGTCCAATGTTTGGTCCCATGTTATGATGCCAGCCAGTCTCTGTTCCAAGCACAGACAGTATATAAAGATTGATGTAGATTCTGGGTCAGGAGAGTAAAGCCAATGTAGAATTTCCTGAAACCTGAATGACCAGCAGAGGGCGACTCCAGTGGATGCAAAAAGAAGTTTGTTCTATAGACGTCTAGGAGAAAATGACTCTACTTCTCACATGATTAACAATGTCAATAACCATTTTTTGTCACAATTGTTAGTTTCAATTCTTCTGTAGGCTACTAGAGTCCAATGGAGGCAGGTCGCAGATGTAAGTGTGGGTGCAGTGCAATGTGTGGAATGAGTGCTAAGTTGGAGGAAGGAATTGTTCTCTTTGCCAGTCATGCATTGGTAAGTGCAGCTGTAACAGGAAACAAAGTATTTTTCGACTGCTATGACACGTGAATATGCTAATGAGTTTGTTAAACCCATTCAGGCATTTGTCAAGAGGTTTCAGGACATTAAAAGTAAACAGAAAGAACTAGAAATATCTGTTTAGGGCATGGGATTATCCTATTATGAAGAGAAGTGCACTGAAGTTTGCATCTCTGTTTGGGACAACCTACTGCTGAGAGCAAGACTGTGCATCAACACTGACTGAGTGAGTCAAACCTCATTCCTTGGAACCTTCCCCCTCCTTTTTGGAACTTTCGGGCTTCTAGCTCGATGATGCATTTTGCTGTATTTTGCAATAGCTTCTTCATGAGGCAGCAAACAATAACATAGATAGTAATGAATTGTACAAGTCGACAGGGGTTTGTGCACGTACAGAAGTTGCACGGAATCGTATCGTGGATGATTCAGCCGCAAGATACACAATGTGAGATGATAATAAGGGGGCGTCAGTGCACTAAATAGATGAGTGAACATGAGGAGGCTTGATAAATCACAGAGTCAAGGCTGATCAAAACAATGATCAATCAAAGCCATGAGGCATTGCGAGGGAGCAGTGCTGCCACTGCGCTGATGATGACAAAGCTTATGAGTGTGTGCAAATCAAAAACAGTGAACAAAGCATCCTACACTTTCTGCTGCGCTGCGCTGCGCTGCGCTGGGGGAAAGTCAACCTGCTGGGGCTCTGTCTCTGTAGACCTTGGATGAACCTCATCACTTCAACAAACCACATCCTGACATCGTTACAATGACACATTAGGGACTAGAATTCTGCTTCGTTACCAATAGAATTACCAAACTGGACCTCCTGTCTCTCTCTATGTGTGGATTTCACTAACGCAAGTTTTGAGCTTTCGGAGAACAAGCAGATCAGATACAATAACTTGACCAGAAGCTTGATGTATGAATTAGACACACTCAGACTCTATAACAGTCGCAGACAAGGCCTGACAACTGGCCTAATGGCTCATGACAATAGGGGACCCAAAAACCCTTCACATAGATTCTTGATTTGAGTGATGACCAATACAATTTTAAAGTTCTGTATATAATATAATATTTAAATTTACAATTTATAATTTGGCCGCAAAGAGTCAGATTCAAAACAATAACTAATGACCTAGGTTGATGATGTGAATTAAAGTTGTATTAATGTGACTCAGCAAACAGCAACGAATAATTGTGATCGATTACAAGTAAACAATAGAAAAAGTGGGAAGAAAAAACAGCTGACTGGCTAGTAGTGTCATACAGTGTTGGCCACAGATGTTCAACCATAGATTGGCAAAGCCATCGGTAAAGCAGAAATAACATTAAACACGCTGATACCTTGAATTAAAATAGGAAAAAATAGGTTTGAGTACTTGAACCCATTTTGGATAATATAATAACTACACAAGCCAACAAAATTCAGCATTGTAGGACTTTCAGCTTTTAAATATAGAATGGGGTTTCTTGGGATTTCTGGGATGTAGTTGTATAGCTCCCCAGTTGACCCCAAACACAAGTTACATCATAGCATTCATAACACTGTTGCTATGATGATGGTTACTCCTCTGGGAAACACAACACAGGACATACACTCACTGACCACCTCAACAGGTCATGTCAGATGGCAGAGATGATGATGATGATGATGATGATGATGATGATGATGATGATGATGATGATGATGATGATGATGTGATGATGATGATGATGAAGATGATTCCACTCGAAAGTACTTTTAACACAAATAACTTACTCAAACCTGTCCTCCTTTCAGTGCCCTGCATGTAGTAGACAGTAATTCCTCCCTTGTATCAAACTCAGCAATAAAACAGGTCAGTTGAGTAGTAATTGTTATATTAGTTGTTTAATCACATGCCAGAGAGAAAAACTGTCATTTGTTATGTTGTCCTCTTATGTTTTGCTAGTATTTTGTGCTATTCGTGACAGTTCTTCGATAACCTGCTGGTATTGAGAAGTGTCCATTCCCTCATGTATGAAAATGCACACAACAAAAACTTAGGAGGCCTGTATAATACAACCTTAGCTAAAATATGGGCATCATATAGGTAGACTTCGTGATACTTGCATTTGATCTGTACAGGTGGACCCAGTAAATAGGCAACTGGGTCTAATTATTTAATTATGTAGAATACAAAACAATAAAAGGCAAAAACATGAGCTTTAACTGATCTTAATCAAGGTGCCTCTGCTGCCTAAGCTCATTCACAGTCCTGTGCACGGAGACCAGCTCCCATACTCCTGTATGCACAATTTGTACATTTCATGTTTTAATTTGAACACAGATGCATTGTGTCCCAAAGCTTCTTTTGTCTCATGAAGCATGTACCTTGTTTGACTGTTCATTGTAGGACCTCGGTTTGGTTTTGAGTATTGTCAGTGTACATGATGATGATGCAATATGAGTCAGTTGATAGCGTTTCAGTCCTTTACTGCATGTGACATAGTATAAAATAATAAAGATGTAATTGTGATTTTTGAGGAAAACAATCATTTACAGACTTGCACATGTTTACCCTTTTCGCTACGGTTTTATTTTAGCGTTGTCAATCGTTCCGTTTCCTGAATGATTTTATTATGGATTACAACCAGTTGAATTAAAAAGGTGGAAAAATAAACACATTGACAGTATAAGTCTCTCTTGCTCATGCACTTACTCGCTTAATAGTTGTACGTATGTGCCCACGTTGATTGGAAGGTTCTGTTCTCATGCGTATTAAGAAATGTAATCCAGCCACAAAAACCAGCCGCAAAAATGTTGCACTTCCTTCACAAAAACAAAGACACTGTCTCTCTATATATAACTGCATGTGCTCAGGAATGCCCCTCAAAATGCAACCGGCAAACCAAATGAGATTAGGGTTGTGGCTGCGGGAGGAAATAAAGCCCTAAACAACAATGTTAAAGTGGTTCTTTCCTTGTCTCTGTGTTCTTTGTTGTAAACTGTCAAAAAACGTTGAACTCACAAAAGACTCTTTTTTTAAGGTACTTTAATATTTCAGTTGCTGTCATGTTTAATGGTAGATAGGTCAAAGGTTTGTGTTTGGATATGGCGTGTGATTTAGGATGGGAGTACTGGTTAGTTTGTTTGGGCTCAAGGCCCAACATGATTACCCAGTATACAGTATGATGTGCACACAGAACATGATGGAGCCTTGTAAACACATGGCAAATCTAATTGAAGGAGAGGGAGTCAACAGGGGCCCTCGTCTCATGTTTGCCCCTGGGCCTCCTGCTCGGTTAATCCAGCCCTACATCCAAAGTATTATTTACAGAGACATTTACTTTAGCCACATTTATTTGAGTTCCTTTCTTTTCTATGCCATTTACTGACTAAATAGTAGAATGCGCACAAAGCACATTCTGTTTTCACAGGAAGTGAAACAGCACATTGAGAAGGAACCGTTTAATGTGACACAGTAACACTCTCTTCAACATCGAAAGGCATGACAAGAGCAGTACAAGCATGTTGTAAGTGCTAATGTAATTAGATATTATTAAGTGATGTTATAATCACATTGTATCATGAAAAAAATACGAGGGAGTGTTGGAGCAGGGCCCCAATCTGTTTAATGAGATGTTCTGGAACCACCACTTGAGGTCAGTGTTGTTCTAAGCTAAGAGCCATTTCTCCCTCGCGGTTGTGCCGATGTCCTGAATCTGAGGTCAACGTGTGTAAACCCATCCCGTGACCTGAGCGAGGAGAGGCCACGTGCTGCTTCAGCCTCAGAGGAGCCACAGCCAAGATGATAATATGATCATCTCAGTGTGAGCGGTGACAAACTGATAATGTCTGAAACAAAGGCTCACTGAAGCGTGGAGCGATGCTGAGGCAATCATTTTTATGCAAAGGAAATGCAGAGAGAAGAAAATAGCTTACAGTAAACCAGTAGAAGGGGATTACACAAAAGGTTTTATGTTATTTTTTTTCTATTAATGTAAATAGGATTTCAAGCGTTGTGAAGATTGGTTTCGCTTGTATAACCTTCTACAGTTTATGTGTGTGTGTGTGTGTGTGACCATGGTAAGACAAACAGTTGTGATTACAATATTGTTAATTCTATAACTGGAATTATGTCTAGTGAATAAAATAAGAAATAAGTTGATCTGTTTTTCTATGGAACCTCTTTAGGAAAAGAGACTGTGGTCTGTTGAAAGTACGTGCTTGCTCTATTTAACACACAGCATTGTATTAATTAAATTTAATGTGTAACTTATCCAAATGTTTTCTCCTTAAATGCGGTCAGTATCATTTTCTAAGTTTAAATCGAATTAGAAGATCTTAATCTGATCTGTGACCAGTGGGTGATATTTGTGTCAGTGTAAACTCAGGGTTCAAGGCACAACAGTTAGGACGTGACCTCTGTGTCCTCAAACGTACGGGCCATCCTGCTTTTTTCTTTTTTCCTTAACTTGAGTCAGGTATGTAGATGTAATTACACCTCGACACAAGAACAACCTCGTAAAAATGGCCCTAAATATGTGATAGATGTTAACATACATTATATTGTTCTAAAAACATGAGGCAAGAGCAAACAGGTGCCAGACAAAGGGTCAAGTTTGTTAACATAGCTGATCCATCCGTAATGGTTCTTTAATCATGATTTCAAAATGCCTGGAAGCAGTGAACAATGGCAAGTTTCCCAAAAAAGGGTTATTTTCTAACTAAACGATTAATCGCCTCAGCATTACACCTATTCCCAAGAATGAGGCTAAACTTGGGAGCAAGCGTGAGGACTTGGGACTCGGGTTGGTGAGTGAGCTGGACTCGCTGCGCCCTGGGGAGAGGAGAGTCACTGACCCGTGGTCAGTCTTCGTCCAGCAGCAGCACACCTTACATATTATCACCCGAGTGAGTCATCAGTGGCACGTCAACATCACTGAGGTTCTTCCAGCCAATCTTCCTATTGCTTTTTTTTAATGCCCCCAGCGTGCTTTGTTTGAGTGATTGCTCCCTCTCTTTCTTTCGCCCTCACTTGTGCTTTATTTCCTTTAAACATCCCCCCCTCACACACACACACACACACACACACACACACACACACACACACACACACGTTATCCACCCCTGCATGCTTCCATCACATTCTGCTGCAAAATTTGGAGGTCTGCCAACATTGTTACATCGTTGCTGCCGTGCATGAAAGTGGCGAGTGTGTAGGTGTGTGTATTTATGTGTGTGTGTGTGTGTGTGTTTTTGTGGGCCTGTGCCTCCATGAGAGCGCACAACAAAGTGTGTACGTGCAGATGCACATTGTGTGTGTGTGTGTGTTCACCAGTTTTAAGGACACAATGTTTTCTTGCAAACATGTGAATTCAATTGACGAATGAAGGGAGTAATCACGATGAAGTGAGTGTGTGTGTGTCTGTGTGTATGTGTGTGTGTGTATGTGGACAAATGGATGAATGGATAGCTGGTTTTTGTGGTTTTTAGGGCTTTTTTTGTGTGTGCGTGTGTGTGTGTATGAGCGCATGAGTAAGAGACGATATGTTGAAAAGAGTGAAAGAATGTGAGAAAAAGAGGTATTAGATGGGTGTTGTCTTACAAGCAACAACAGCACATTGCAGAAAGAGGCATTTTCAACCAATTTATTAATCCTTTTAGGCAATGTTCCCTGTTCAGAAATGCAAATTGAATCAATCTGAGTCTGACTTTTAAGACTTTCAAGTGGGATTTAATTAGAAGCCGAGGCACACAGTTTTAATGAGAGAGGGGGTGGAGAAGAAGGAGAGACAGAGCGGGAGAGAAAAGGGGGAGAAGGAGGGAGCTAGGGGAGGTGGGGTTTTAATGCTATTCCTACAGGATGAGGGTGAAGGACACATAAACCCAGCGCTGACGGCTTTCCTAAAAGAAGAAATTCCATCTTTCCATGCGGCCATCTGTCCATCCGTCCCCGCTGCCCTTCACCTTCGACTCAGCCGTTCTCACCCAGGGAGGCGTTGGAGCTCGGGGTCTGTTTGGTGACATTAAACAACACCCGATCCACTCCAAACCCACACTGCCCAACAGCAGGGAGATCGCCCCACTTCCCCTGCCAGTGGTTCTGCAATCTCCTGTCCTGAATCCTTTGTCCTTCTGTATTGTGTTATTTACTCCAATGCCATTTTTCTTTCCTTCTCCTCCCGTTCCTCGCTGAGATTCTCTAACCCTCCTCATCATCCTCCCATCATTTTCCGAGCCCTAAGCTGACTGAGCCTCCCAAAGCTATCAGGTCTGATTGTCTGATCTCCAGGCATCGAGTCCGCCGGCTGAAATGAAAAATGAGGATTCCTCTCAGCCTCTATTTTTATTCTGTTTTCATTCTCTTTTTCATTCGTCTCTCCTCGGTCTGGACCTTTTTCTTTTACCACCCCTCTTTCACAATCTCTATCATGCCTCCCTTTCGCAAACACACACACACACACACACACACACACACACACACACAAACACACACAGAGACACATACACCTCACTGCCGGCTCTTTCACTCATGTTTCTTCACCTTTTGTGGCCCTCCGCGAGTCTACCAATCTCCACCCACCCCTCCCCTCTTCATGTGCATCTCTGTCCTCCGTCCTCCACTGGGTTGACTGGTGAAAGCTCTGACACGGGAATGTGTGATGGCAGCTGAAATCACTGTTTAACACTTTGGATTACAGCCTGCAAATCACACTGTAAATATTTTGCTCATCTGACAAACAAAGGAAAGAAGTGACAGAAAACCGTAAAAGAGGGAACACTTTAATTACAACAAAGATGAACAATGAAACAGTTTGTTTGACCGCCTGTGTGTTCTGTGACTACAGTTTAATTACGGCAAAATGTGAGTGGACCATAAAACACTCGTTTAAATTTCACATACTCTGTAGCTGCGGTGTAATTACAAATAAAATAAAGATGATCAATAAAACATTTTATTTTAAAGCCCATATTTTCTGTGAATACACTGTAACTAAAGTGAAACATCCATCAATCACATCTGATTATATAGGCCATATTCACAAATCATAATTTGTCTCTAAATTATTTTGCTTAAGATGCGACATCCTGCTCTTGCTGTGTGCAGCACAGCAAGAGCAAAGAAAAACTACAAAAAAATCAGGATGGATCCAGGGGCAGGCCCAGCGGGGCAATGGCCCCAGCTGAAATCAGATTGGCCCATTTGTTTTTTATAAACCAGCCACTTATTAACAATAATAACAAAAATACTATATTGTAACTGTAACAATTTTATCTTCTAAGCTTTTTGAAGTACCCAATGTGATTGAATAGGAACATGTGCACTTTACTGAGGCTTCATCCATACCAAAATGTTTTCAGTTGAAACAAGGCTTGTTAGTGATTATCCATGTTCTGGTAGCCGAGGCTAATGCCTGTTGTTTTCTTCCAGAGGAGGATCATGGGATAGGAGCCTGATGAATCAGTGAAGATTATATCAATACCGAAAAGTCCAGCTCTGCAAGAGGTTGTAAGTGTTTACGTAATCGTTTCCAAATGTCTCCACTCCTGCGTATTAAAAAATTATAAAACTTCACAGTAGATTGGATGCCATGCGTACACATATCATAGTTCATGCATTTTCAAACCAAAATCTAGTAATGTGGATGTTGGACATATAATTGGCCCCTCTGTGTAAATTGTGGCCCCTTTGTGGCCCCTGTTTCACAGAAAAACTAGATCTGCCACTGGGTGTATCAGGTGATTAATAAACAGGTAGTGATTACCCCCTCATTACCAAACCTCTTGCCTTCTTCCCTTGTACTTGCATATGTTCAAGTAATGTATTGATAACCTGTGTACAGCAAATAATTACAAGGTCATTTGCGACTGTAATCCAAAGCCTCACTAATCACTGCTTTCCATGTACCATTTATTACAGTGGTCAATAGAGTTGTTTAAAAGGTGTCTTCTCTAATGCCACTGCCCCCATTAAGCTTATTTCTGTTGATAAGGCACTCTGTCTTTCACTTCACTGTGACCTTGCAACTGATAATTACAGCCCCACGATCATTATAATGCCCCAGGAAATCAGTCATGCCTTATGGTAATGTTATTTATCCTCAGTCGCGAGCAGTGTAACAAATTTATATCTTTTTTATCTCCTCTAAATATCATTTGAATTATCCCCAAACTAAATCCCAACCTGATCCCTCCGCCCGTTTTCAGGTCGTCCTCTCGTATTGAGTCGAATCCGGTGAGATGTGACTCGCGGTGGGTGGATGTGCCTCGGCTTTACTGAGCGAAGAACTGTCGAGGGGAGTGATCAATCACAGGAAAGACAACAGGCTCATAACAAATTTTTGAAGGGGATACAAGATGTCGTGATTAACAAGGCGTCATGGAAAAATATGTGTTTTTGTGTTGCTACATTCCAGGGAAAAGATGACTAATGACTTACAAGGACCTGACTGAGTTAAGAGACAGACCCTAATCACATTAGAAAGGAATTTTGAGACAGGGTTGCATAATCGGAATTTTTCACGGACAAAGACACTGACTGATACCAATATAAGTTTCACAATTTTAAACACATATGTCACAACCATGATCAAGTTATGTCTCCATGAGAGCATGGTACCTGTTCTCTTTATGCTTTTCATTAGCTTTTTGATTATGGGTCAGGCAACGAAAGTGTACCTGCTCAGGTGATACTATTTAAACTGACACACATGGAACAAGATGGGGTGTGTGAATAGATCCATCACTGGACTTTCTCCCAGGGCAGGGAGTTCGACTCCTCTAACATTATTACCATTGACACTTTTCACTCTGACATTTGGTTGTTAAAGCAAAAAAAAACAAACACTTAGTTTGAGAAAGCTCACAAGATCGATCCTGTGATTGTCAGAAAAAACTAAAATATGTCTCTACCATTTGTACATCATTACAATATTTTGCATAGTAATTAGGTTCACCTAACCTCTCGCCCTGCGGAAGACCACAACCAAGGCTCTAAATGTTTATTCGTCTGTACGCACCTCTGAAGTGTTGGAGGTGAAGCAGCCCTATTGATCACTGTACTCTGCTGATCAAGCAATTAGTCGCTTATGCCGGTTTCTCACATAAACTCCGGAGTAATGTCCGCAGAATTGGGTCCGGACTTTCTCTGGAGGTTGTCTTTCATGCATGAACATTAACAACACAGTAATCTACGGAG
Organism: Pseudopleuronectes americanus; assembly: GCA_038501795.1. Taxonomy (NCBI): domain Eukaryota; kingdom Metazoa; phylum Chordata; class Actinopteri; order Pleuronectiformes; family Pleuronectidae; genus Pseudopleuronectes; species Pseudopleuronectes americanus. Next base: position 17,582,565 of record CM076731.1, read on the forward strand.
CGTTCAGGTGAGGGGTGGTGCAGCAGGCAGAGACGTAACATCCTCGTCTGTGTCCTCTATGTGTATTGCACCCAATTCCCATTTTTTTTCAATTCTTATAATATTTACATTTGTTGAATTTTAGAAACGTCATCAAAAATGCCCACTCGCTTGCAGTGAGTCCTGCAGAGGATCTCATGCTGTTTTCTCACACGAGGTCATTAGGTCGTGTTTTTACTAAGGGGCCGGCAGATTAAACTTCAGATCAATTCTGGGGCCTCTCACTAAGACGTTTTTGTTCCCCTGAGAATATCAGGAGATTTGCTGTAGTTCAGGGTATGCTTGCAATTAATTAATCTAGGTGAATTGTGACAATAGATCAATCATTTTATTAACTTATCATGCAATAAAGCCTAATACTCACTTTCAGGAAGCTTTATAATGTGAGGACTTTTTATCATTAACTTTGAAATCTGTTGTTTTGGTGAACAAGCATATTGAAGGCTGCATTTAAAAAAGTTTGATGAGCATTTCTCCCCATTTTCAGATGTCAGAACGTCATATTAAATTATTATGTGAAAAAATAAGTGACACATAAAGCTCAAGGTAAAATTACTGTAGAATTGGTCAATACTAACTTGTTGCCTGTTGGAAAACCCATAACCTGACCATATCCTGATGAATGTTTTCAATGATACTCCACAGAAGAAAGCATGAATAACTAATCAGGTTTATTAGATTTAAAGCTGTATAAAGTAATTTCACAGCCAGTGAAATAAGCTGTAAACACAACATTAACGTGCTAAATTATTAAGTTGTTGTGGCTTACATGTTAGCAAACACTTCATACACATCCAGCTGAGTCTGAACAACATTTGCATTTATTGAGCATTTATAGAATAGTGCTGTCCAGTACTGCCGACTTTGTCTGTTGTTGTGCAGGTAGTGCACAGTGGGTGAATCACAGCTTGTCCAATGAAATGAGGTTAATGCCAGCAGAGTGTTTCGAGGGGAAATCCAAAGCAAAGAGCTAAAAGAGGCTAAAAGGCTTGGTGGAGCTGAGGGGAACTGCAGAGGTTAGTGATCGTTCTCTGTGGGTTTGGGACACTTGACACCTCGTGATTTGATCCATCATTGTGATGATTATTGATTATTGAACACGTCAGCAGAATTTTAGGGTTAAATCTCAGTACCTTATAGGGTTGATTGTGATATGTTTGAACGTAGGAATAAAAAAGATTAGCCACTGACAGATTTAATCCGAGGTGACTGGTTATCACCTGTAATAGATCAAATCTGTTAACTGCGTCGGCCTCAGTGTCGTAAAAAAAGACAGAGGAGAAACTCCTGGCTGAGACGTGGCTGACAGCCGAGCCAAAATGTTGTCTGGGGTCCCCTGAAAGCATCGCTCCTGTCCAGGGTTGATGGTGAGGTGAGGCAGGGCGAGGCGGGGGTGAGGCTGCCTGGTGCCACTGTGGTAGACGAGCTGGTGGTGTGTAAGGCACAAGGTGATGGAGTGTGTGAGGTCCGGTCTATCGCTGTCATTAATAACCCAGACAGGTCTGCCAGCGCCTTGGAGCCCTGCTCCCATACATAAACCTCAGAGCAGCCACCAGGGCCCCTGCACTGGCCCCCGAGGAGACACACACACACATATCAGCAAACCAGTCGGTCTACTGATGTTAACATGATAGAGAGGAGTCATGTGTGGTGTGAGGAATAGTGCTGTACCTGGAGTGAAAAAGTGTCTCAGCAGAAATACCCAAGCTTAGGGTCTCATTGGTGACGTTCCTACATATTTTCCTTCCCTTCACTGGGTCCACTCACCCGAGACAGACAAAACAATACAATATCTGATGGAGCCGGGCAGAAGTGTCTCTGCACTTGTCTTTGTCACAAAGCAACTTTCTTTACCAGCGAGAGTAAATCTATTAAATCAATGTGCACAATGTCCTGTGTCATTTTGGCTTTTGTCTTACTTCAGTCCCTTGATGGTAAAATCTTACTTTGTGCATCTAGTCTTGGTGTCGGATAGTTTTTCACGATTCAGGTCTTTTTGAACACTAACGACAGAGCATTTGGAGCTGTAAAACCCTTTGTTTATGAGGGAAGCAAAGATATAGCCCAGAATAAAAAGCACATCCAGAGCGGAGACGGGATGAAGACCGAGCGTCTTCAAGGTTCCACAGCTCTTATTGATCAGTAAATCTACACAGATTATCTTATTTTTGCTAGATATCAGCTTCGATCACTGGGTAGCTTCTCTTTTACCTTCTCTGCCTTTGAACATAGTCGAGCACCTGTCCTTCAACATCTCAATACGCTGGTGAATGGAAGCACTGGAAGGGATTGGATGATGGAAAATGCAAAAGGGAAAAGGAGATGGAATGGCAAAATAACTCTGTGTGTTTGTGCGGGAGGAGAGGGTCCTTACCGATGGAGATGGGGGAGATAAAGATAGAGATGAATCGGAGAGGAGAGGAAAGAGGGAGAGGCTGTAATGAATTAATGACTGTTCTCACAACTAGATGCCTCCTCTCTCCAGCTCAGACACAGCCGATGAAATAATAAATAAACACATGAATAAGTGAAAAGGCCTGGATGAGACGGCACTCCAGAGGGGGTGAAGATGGGAGTGGGGTGTGGGGTGGTACTGGGAGAGGGGGGGGGGTTGATGGGCGGCGGAGAGGGGGGGTGGGGAAGGGGTGGTAAGGCGGATAGGCACGCGGTGAGCCTCTCTGGTGATTTGCTCCAACATCAAGCAGCTGGAGGTTACTGAAAAATTTAGCAATGTGCAGGGAGCCAGTGAATGCTAATAGTGCAGACTGACAACCCCCCCCACACCCAAACAGCCTCCCTTTACCCGCACCAACTCCGACCACCTTCCGTCGCTGGTGACCTTGCTCGACGGCGAGATGGAGCGGCCACCCGCATGCTAACGAGATGCTGGCTCTGGGTGGGCAGGGTTGCCAGACGCAGCAGGGCACTAAAAGGCCAAGCAGGGGCCATTGAAATGACATGTTAGCATGGCCGGGGCCTGGACGGAGACGGGCAGGGTGCCACTCATCCGGGGCCAACAAGGTCTAGCAGATTCTATCAGAGAGAGAAAGGGATTTCACTTCAAGAAGAAGGCTGTTAATGAGGAGCCTTGGACTTGAAAACCACTTGCAAAGGCACACAGAACTCTTGGAGTGACTGGTTCAAATGTCCAGTTGACCCATCTTTCCTATCAGTCATAATACATGTGTGAAGATGAGCTGATATTCATCCCGAAATCAACAATACAAGAGACAAAGATTTGGTTAAATCCGTATCCGTCTACAGACCCAACCTGAATTCTCTATGAAACTTACAAAAGTCAATATGTCTGTAAAGAGCGAGTTTGCTTTGTGGCCTGATCACATACAAGCTTCATGCCCCCACATTCATACACTGAAAGAAATAATGGACTCACATTGAAATCTGTCTGGGATATTGCACTGTTGGGCAAAGTTATTGTGTTTTATTTTACCACATATAGAAAAGACATGTCTGGTTTATTGTCTCTGGTTTAGATATCAGATTCCCAACATACCAGCACTGAAAACCAGATTAAATCAAGTCCTCCCACTTGTCTTTCCATCATCGGCCCAGAAAACTTTCCAAAGCTAAATATCAATGACTCTCATTCGGTAATATAATATTGTGTCTTCTTTTTAAGGTTAATGTTGAACTTGGCCAACTCCATTGAAATCTTGCTGGTGAATGACTCGCGGCAAATCAAAATCTCGAAAAGGATCTCAGCTAACACCTTGTGTGAAAATTAGAAAAGAGAGTTGGTCATATTTCTGTCTTTCTCCCAACCGCTCAACCGATCCTCAGAGCTGAGGTTTATTTATCACCAGGATATTTCCACTATTAAAACGCCAAAACCATAACCTGAGTTATACCGAGAAACAAGGATGTTAATCATTATTGGAATCGTTAACCACTTATTTCAAACTAAATGATTCTTTGCCGACCCACCGTGATATAAACAACCATTTCACCACGTTTCTATAGGGAACATTTCTCAAAGCTAACCGAGCACAGTTATGCAACAGAGGATGGCTAAAGGACCTTTTTTTTTCTTTTTGACAAGCCCTTTTTGTTAAGGGTGTCGGATTACTGGAGGGTAAGCAAGCGTTACAAAGCTTTAACGTGTCTGGGCCAGTAAGCCCTCATCAGAGCAAGTGAAATGCTGCTGACCCTTTTGTGACAGTCGTGTCCCCTTCAGTGAACCCTCTGCAGTGTTAGTAATCTGTCATTTTCACTGCTATTTGGGGGATATGACACCATTTACCCTGCTTGATGAAATGAAGGATTGAATTTGAGCAAATGTGGTTATTTATAATTTTTTTAAAGAAGAGAAATGGCCGATCACAGGAGTTTTTCTCAACTTTCATTGGGATTTCTCCTCATTTGACCCTAATCTGTCCCCAAGCTGAGTCAACTAACACAGATAATGTTGTTCTGATCTAGGATTTCTGTTGTCACATTATGGGAGTATCACAAAATTCTACATTATCCATTTTTCATGTTTGTAATAGGGCCAAGGGGCAGGAAAAGGCTTTGACTTATAGGAAACATTACATTCAACTGTGACAGTTATGAGTTATGAGTGATTGATTCTATTTTTGCAGGCAGGTGAAGTGTTTCTTTAGACAACTGTGACCCGAATGTCCTCACCACCAGCTCTGGTCCTGCAGGCCCTTTGGCCCGGATGGCCCCCTGGTCTCCGTCCTCCGACAGGGATGCTGACAGACTGGATTGGAGGCTCTGGGCGCCGCCGAGGAGCCCTGATGACATGATTTACGGGAAGAGCTGCTGGGGTTGCTGGGCGACGTCTCGCTGCGGTCCCCCGCCACTATAATCGGAGCTCCTCGTCCGGCTCCGAGGAGTCTGCCCGGGCTCACATCACCTCCTCCCCTCCTCTCACTCCTCCTCACCCCCTCCCCTCCTCTGCAGGCCTAACTCAACGACTCACTCCCTCTTGCCTCCCGTCTTCTTTGTAAGACAGAGGGAGGGAAGGTCAAGAGGCTTGCAACAATAGCAGCTATGTTATGAGGGCCACTCCTTGGAGGTGAAGAGACAGATGCACACGCAGACACAAACACAAAAGATGCACGCACCCAGGCAGACATGTACACACAGTCACAGATATGCATGCAGTACATAAAACAAAGAGCAACACCAACACAATGGCGCTGTGTTGTCTCTCCTTCCACTGTGGTGTGGATTTATTGGCTGCTCTGTGGCGTGCACATCCATCCCCCCTGTAAAAGCGCATTGTCTGGGCTCCTCTGAGCAGCAGCTCCAGTGCGCTGGCTCTCCATATCTGAGCCTAACACCTCCACTGCTTTCCTACCCGCCCACTATAATCAGCGGAGAGCGCTGGGGAGCGACTTGGAGTCTGGCTGGCTGGCTCGGCTCGCTCCAGAGTGCTGGCTGGGAGCGAGGTCATCTGTCCAGAGCGAGTCTCCAGGGAGGAAGAGGGAGCGGGATGCAAGGGGCTATTTGAGGAGCAACGGAGGATAAGGAGAACCCTGTCCTAAGTCACACTGGTACAGGTTTTCCTGAGAAACTCAATTCATTTTCTCTTTAGATCTTTTATTGGCTGACCTTGGAATACCTTTCAGGATAATGTTGTTTTACCACGCTAAGATTACATGACGTGCATTACTTTCAAGAGGGCACATAAGTTTCCAACTGTTCTGTGGATTCAGACAGTATGTTTAGTGCATTAATTGGTCAGTATTTTAAATTGCTGACCTTTTTTTAAAAGGATGACAGAGGAAATCTACTGTAGTGATCAAATTAATCTCGATAAGCTGACGATTATTAAAACCTTTCATTTGCACATTACCATCAAATTGAAATTTATATATGAATTACCTGAATACCAATGATATATACAATGAATTGCTCTGTGCCATTGTCCTCTCCTGCCCTATGTCTGAATAGAGTGGATGAAAGTATTACACTCACCAAACACACCCGCTACTGTGAGAGAGCGGGGACAATAGAGATGCACTCTAGAAGCTCTGAATCAGGAGGAACAATTCAACTGGGCCCTGAGATGCTCGGTCCATGCATCCAGGTCTGATCAACCTGTGTAGGGCCGGCCGTAGAAGAGGCTTCCTTGTGATTAAAAGGCCAAAACACCTGATGACCTGATGATGTACACAACTGAAGATTTTAAGATTTAAGATAGATACATTTATTTATGACACACACATGCACAGACACACTAATGCAATTGTAGGGAAATTTAACCTCTGCATTTAACCCATCTGGTGCAGGACACACAGAGCAGTGAGCAGCCTTGTACGGCGCCCGGGGAGCAGATGTTGGGGGAGTAAGGTGCCTTGCTCAGGGGCAATAGACAGGGTAGGGAGAATACTCATGGACTTTTGGACAGATCAATCCAGGTTCGTCTTTTGTTGTTTCTCCTTGGAGTCGAACCAGAGACCTTTTCTGCCCATAGTCCAAGTTTCTGCCACTAGTCCACCGCTTCGATATGTCCCTCACATCTGCTGGTGGTCAATATCCTCTGCTAACATCGACTAGAGGTAGGCATTATTAGGTGCTGCAGAACATGCAAGGGATATTCTCCATCTTGTCCTAAGTTCTAAAATGGGAAAGTGTTTAATTTTGAAAGGCATTGTCATCGGATCTGCTGAGTGGGCCATATGGCTTTCATTTTACTGCCATACAAGCCAATAGCAAGAAAGATTTGGGCTTGTATCATTGATTACAAGGCCAAAGACTTCATGATGCTGAGGTGCACATCTGAGGTCATGTCCCTATCATCCACTGGTGGCCACTAACACCTGCTATACATCTACTGGTGGTTGTAAACCTAAATTGTGCAGATGACCTTCAAACGTACAAAGGGAAATTCAATTTGCTTTATTCTAAATAGTGCCGCTCTATTATGGTGCAGCAGGCATGAGGCATTTAGATTAGCTTAAAATAAAGTCATCACGAGAAACATTATTATTTAGCCTGAAGCTTTTCAAAGTTATAAAAAAAAAGAAACACCCATCAGCACATTTTAATCTCAATAATAAATGCATCTCATAATATTGTCTTAGCAGAATTTAGCCAAACAGTGCAGAACTCAAACTCCTATTAGCTATCTCTCTGATTCTTCAGTAGCCATTCATTATTTATAGCTTATTTTATTGATATGTTAACAGGACATGCAATCGGTCAAGCTAGCGGTGGATTTGATTTGCTCCAAATTACATCACAAGCACAAGATTGGTTGCGCTTGTGTCATATTTTGGATTCATCTTTACAGTCGGAGGAAGTGGAGTCATCCATCTTTATTTACAACAGTTTCAAACATTCAAATATTTAATATTTATCAAGTTTGGATTTAAATCAAAGAATGACAGCCATACTGCACAAACACAAGTAAACCCAGTTTTATGGTGGTGTAATGCATCCATTATAAAAGGATTTTCAGGATAGATATTGATGGTGTAAATATAGCTTGTTTCTCTGACAAGACTCATTTAAACCAAACAAAAATATTACAGGTGTATGAGCTTCAGGCGGGGCTGTAAATACACCTCATCAAGGAGGACATGAGTGAAAATATAAATATAAAAGCTTTAAAATGCCAGTACCCATGACATGACACATCAGTCTGCGTTTTACATTCAGCACTTGTTCGACAGTGACTGGCTCTTCCATACTTTAATGAGATCAGGGCCGGTGCTGGCTCACCCATATATCGCTCTGACCCCTGTTATGGCAATCTATTCATCAGACAGCCTGTGTTTTCTCCAGCTGAGCCTGTGAAGCAGCCAAAGAGGCCGACGCGACTGTGATCTGCCATGCATGAAAACGTGCAGCACATGAACAGGAAGGGGAAGAAGAGGGGACTACTGAGGAGGCTGTGCGAGAGTTGTCTGCGCTGAGGCCTTCAACACCGTCAACAACACAGAGCCCTGATGGAAGCAAGTCGACTAACACTGCTGCTGGAGTCGTGTGTGGATCTGTGTGTGCACACTCACGTAGGTGCACGCGTGTAAGAAAGAAACTGAAGGGAGCCAAAGAAATGTATATATATTTTTAACGTTTTGATAGAAGGTTTGTCACCATAGAGCCTCTCATCACTTTTCAAAAGAGAACAGATGCTTCTCAGAGATATAAACCCACTTTCTTCGCTTTTTCTGAGCTTTATCACACTCGAAAAGAAACCTTCAGCTACCCCCTTTACTCTTTCCCTCTTTATCATCAATCATCTCGCTCTTTCTGACACACACACACATCCCCACACACAAACACATACCGTGTTGAGAGCCCAAAGTGTTGAGGTAATGACTTACACATGTCCCTATTAAGGATCTGGCACACGGCGGGGAACTTTCCCACCCGTCCATAATTGATATTAATCCCTGCTCTTTGGAGTGGCTCGGGGGAACGGTCGGAGGAGACGTTAATGCTTATACAATGCCACAGTCCTAGACCCTGTGAAAAAAACCTCCCCTTTGAGAAAAAAAAGACTGGAATAAATGAGATTAAACCCCAGCAGACAATGAGGGGATGAGACAAAAATGACAGAAAAGTGAAAAATAACAAAAGGAGAATAGAAAACTCCTTCAAATGTGGACATAGCAGTAAATGAAAAAATAGAGCCAGAATTAGGCTTATCAGATAAAAATACCTTTTGTTTGGATACTCTACCATAGAAAAGCTTTCTATTGAACCCTGGCTTAAAATACTGAAATGCCACCTATTAAAAAAATAACTCCCAGAATGCATTATATAGGGACAAAAATATATATAGGTAGAATTTGGAGCTAAAGCAAACAATCAGATATAATAACTAAACATTTACTGCATAAATCTGTAATGCAAGGAAGGCAAATGCATCGTAGTCGAACCTATTTGTAAATATTTTTGGCTTGGTTTTACTGTTCATTCTTACTTACCTCGGTTGGTGTCTTTCCATGCCTCCACTGTAGCCAGATAATCAGATTGAATTAGCATTTTGTCCTTCAGGCTGACATCATGTATGCATAATGTCTATGTCCAACATCCTTCTCATCCAACATGGAGGCTGAGATTGTATTTTTCACAGCAGCTACGAAATATGCAGAGTTAACTTCTATCTACTATTCAGTTTACAACAACCTATACTACTGTGTCATTTCCATTTCATAATTTTCGGTGTACATTATTCAGTCATTACATTTCATAAATGTAACATGAGATGTTAATTATCCCTTGTACTTTTGAAGGTCTTCTGCAAATCTAGGTTACCAACTACCAGTAGATGTTAGCAGGTGTCAGTGGCCATTAGCAGATGTTAGGGACATAAGTGTGCACCTTAGCGCCATCAAGTGTTTTGTGCTTGTAAGCAGTGGTACAGGCCGGACTTGAGGGTACACTGAGGCTACAGGTAAATCTGACTTGGTGTTTCAAAACAATACTTGGAAATTTAATAATCCAAGTATATGAAACCCTTAATCTCCATACAAACCATAATCCTATTTTTTTTTATTGGTTTGTTTCTCCAATTTGGGGTCAGGTCAATGAGTCAGTGAACACAGCACCAGAGTAACTTAATATCACTGAACAAACTGAAAACAACAAGAAAATCAACAAAACCATATGCAAATGAGTTGATTCTGTCCACTGACAGGATAACTGTCTTATCAACAATATATTAGTAATGTTAAGTTGGCTAGTTGGCTAACATTCAATGTTATGTTCAGATGATGACAATGTAGTGTGTTTCATTGTGTGCTATCATCATCCTACCACGTAGTATTAAATATCAGCTTAATGTGTTTAGCGTATTTTCTCAGGGGTTAGCTTCATCGTCCTATTCGGCAGTTTAAGATAAAGATGAGTGTGAATGAGACAAAAAAGGAAGTCAGCATTTATAGTTTTAACTCTCAATCATCAACTCTTGCTAGAAACTACATAAGTAACTTAGAAAAATTCGTTTTTTTTCCCCATTTTGATAAATCAGAAATTAATCATATTTTTGAAACTTTAAAGCTGAACTCAGATTTCTTTTCTGTATGGGTTCTGTTCTTTAGTCAGTTAAACGGTAGATGGTCTGAATATATTTGGCTCTTTTCTCGTCTTGATGATGTTTTGCAGTACAGTTGTGCCATTGATCCATTCACACACATTAATACAGTCCATCTATTGCATACCTTTCTATCAACCATCATTCACACACAGCCATCAGGGGAAATTTTAGGTACAGTGTCTTGCCCGAGGATACAGTGGCACCAAAGAGCGGCTGTGGCTTAGGGGTAGAGCGGTCGTCCTCCAACCTGAAGGTCGGCAGTGCGATCCCCAATCTTCCCCATCTGCATGCCGAAGTGTCCTTGGGCAAGATGCTGAACCCCGAATTTCCCCTCACAGAACAACAAAGTGCTGCTAATAGATGCACTGTATGAATGTGTGTGTGAATGGGTGAATGTAAAACTGTACTGTTAAGAGCTTTGAGTGGTCATCGAGACTAGAAAAGTGCTTTATAAATACAAAGCCATTGACCAAACAGTTTACCACTGGTCAATGGACGACCTGCTCTACATCCTGAGCCACAGCCTTCCTTCTTATAATCTTATATGTATCACCCAAGTGGATCAGAGAAGCCTTGACCGTGATCAGACAACACTGATCATAATGGAAGGTATGTGTGTGTGTGCGTGTGTGCTCTGAAAAAGTGTATCTGCTCTGGAGGTGAGGTCTGCAAACAGAAGTCGGATTTGTCTGAGAGCATAGAATGATTACAATAATACTACTTTTTGCAGCCCTGACAAGAAACGAGAACCATTATTATAGTTCAAAACGGCAAAAAGTCCAACTTGGTTATATTGTACATTATATACGTTATATTGTACTAGATGCAACAAAGCTGGTTACACCTGCACTACGGGGCAACAGGGTGTATTATAATCGGTGGCTTTTGTCTGTCACAGCTTAAGACCACGTTTTAAGCACACATGCTTAATATTCAATAACTTAGCATCTATTAGCAAACACCTTACTATGTACCTTACTTTTCCCAGATGTCAGCCTTACTTGGTTGTTGCATTTGCAAGCTACTATATGTGTTCGACTGTCTTTCCCACCGCTCAATGTCAAGCAGATTCAGAAGCTACTGGTGTACAGGAACCTGTCAGCCTTGCATCTCTGTCCAGTCCAGGGTGTGAGAGAGTCGACAGAGTTCATAACTGAAAGAGAGTCACCTATGGTTTCTATTTCAAACTGCGTCCTTGCTGTTGGGGTTGCAACAGTTTAATCACTAGTGAACTGAGGCGGTTAGTGTAAGATATTATGGTCCTTGTTTTTTTTTGTCCTTTGTTCTCTTGAAAATAGGTATTTGCTTACTCCTCACTCTGTGAGGGACAGAGAAAAACCGATGCATGCTTTTATTTTGAACAGGCTTGACAATTCCTAATATCCGGTCTACCAAAACATTTCATAAATCAGCTGCAGCTGATCCAGAACTCTGTAGCCCTTTTGCTGACCAGGACAAGAAAAAGAGTCCACATTACTCCTGTGTTTCAGTCCTAAGATACATATCTCATGTGCTTACAGTTTAAGAACCTGTATGGCTCCTTAGTTCCTCTGGTATGAGTTTGATAGCTGTTCCCAAGTGGAACTAAAACCTTTGGTGATTGTTTGTCTGATTGATTGATTGACTGATATTTTCCCAGAACCCTTCTCCCAGAGACCTTGTAGAGATATCTGAAGCCCTGAACACGAATATTAATTTGACCCATCACAAATTAAAATGTTGGTGAATTGGTGAAAATTCGTGAATGCTTTTTTTTTAATAAATTGCATGATTGAGTTTCTGTATCGCACACAAAAGAAACAATAGGGCCCATTAAATGAGCACACAACCCTGTGGAGTGACCTCCAAGTGTGACGACTTTGAGAGTTCCTCCCACCTTTAATTGAATCAACTTCTGGATGTTAAATACAATGAAGCAGAACAAATGAGAACTTATGGACAGTTATGAGAGTCGGTGGTCTAGTGGCAGAATCTTGTCTATGGGCAGAAAAGGTCTCTGGTTCGTCTCTGGTTCGACTCCACGGAGAGACAACAAAAGAGGAACCTGGATTGATCTGCCCAAAAATCCAAGAGGATTCTCCCTACCCTGTCTAGTGCCCCTGAGCAAGGCACCTTACTCCCCACAACATCTGCTCCCTGGGCGCCGTACATGGTCGCTCACTGCTCTGTGTGTCCTGTACCAGATGGGTCAAAAGCAGAGGTTAAATTTCCCTACCTGCATGAGTGTGCCTGTGCATGTCTGTGCATGTATTTGGGACTAATAAATGCATCTTAATCTTAATCTTAATGTGCATCTAATAGGTTTCATTGATTCATCCTGCTGACCAAATTGTACTGATTATATATATCTTTACTGGGTTACTCGATTATTCAAATTAAAATAGAAATATCATTGGCAGTAACAGAAAAAGCTTCCCTCATTGCTTTTGAACCTGAGTGCTGCAGGCTCCCCGAGGGCCCGCACTAAGATCCCAGCTGAGTGTCAAACCCACTCTGGAGTCTGCCTGAATAGACACCCATCTGCCCCTGCTGTCTGCCTGACGAAGGAGGGAGGGAGGGAGGGATGGAGCAGTGGGAAGGTCTGATATGGAGGTCAACCGAGCCCTTACACTTGTAATCCGCAAAGAGGGATACAAATGAAAACTCTCCCTCATACATATAAACATGACCTAATACTAGTGATTATATCAGTTTCACTCGAGTGAAGTGTTATTTCTCAAGTAAGATTAATAAAGTCATACTTGTGCAGTCAGGCGACATGCATGCTCTAGGAATATCAAAGCAAGATGTATCAGGAAACAATGAAAGGGTTGTGATCTTCACTGCTAAAGAATGACAGATGAAACTGTAGTTCTCTGAAGATTATCAGCAAAACCCAATAAACAAAAGGTACAGAGCCTGACAATACATCCCCAAATACATCAGTGCAGGTCAGCTTCTAATTGTCTAATTGTCAGATTTTGTTGTAATGGACAGTCTTTTGCAAATCGGATAAAAGGTAAAAAAAGCTGAAGTGTCAGCTCAAGGTGAAAGTGTATATCTACAATAAGCTGGAAATCTAGCGACAATAGATCTCTCCAAAACATTGAAAGTTTAGCGATTAGCTCGCTCACTGCCAGATGCTTGCTTAACTGTGGTCTTGGTAAGCTGCTTGTCAGGCAACCAACCTCCAGAGAAGAGCGTTTACTTTATACAAGTGCATTTGTCTTTGCAACTCATCCAGATATGCTCCATGTTTCCAGCTGTAACGATGCTCAGGACTGGAGTTTTTCATCACTGTAAATTCATCTCTATTAAGAATAAACACTGGGATGTTTTCAACTTCTAGAAAAAGATTACATTTCTTTTAGACAATCTGCATCTACTGTTTCTTGTAAGTCACCGTGATGATCATCTGCCACACATAAGAGTGTGTTTTCTTCACTCTATAATCACTATGCCCTGAATAATAGGTATTTATTATCATTAGATATAAATAATCTCACACAATTTGGGTTGTACCACACTCTATAAACCCCAATCTGCATGATCCATTGCACCTCCTCCTTCTCTTAAAGTGCAGCCATGCAGAGCAGCTACTTTTGTCTTTATAGTGAGACAACATTACTTTGTAGGATATATCATTTTTTCTTTCTGTGTAGTGAATTAGATAAAATCAGGGCACATCCAAATATATTGAATGCAAATAACCAACTACTAAGTGTAATAGAGCATTCATCAACTGTCATCAACAGCAGAAGTGACCCTCCATTTCTCAATATGATCCTCACTTAGATTCTTTCTGTTGTTTTTCTTTCCCCACAGAGTCCATTGATTGTGTTCATGTATTCCTTCACAATAAAGGCTTTGACAGCTTGGTCACAGTTCTCCTGGCAACCACAGTTGCTGCCATCATGGAGAGCCTTTTGGAGAATTGACTGCACTCATAATAGCTAAATATACAACAGGCATTCAAGAGAGACAGATTTACCTGAAAACGTTAAAAACCAAACCCTCTGTAAGGGGAATAAAAAGGAGATGGAAGTGTCGTTGCTATATTGCTAAACGTTCAGTGGTTGTATGATGTTTGGTTAAGTTTCCTCTGACATACGGAGCGAGCTGATAATGATAGGATTCTTCTATTGGGCGGAACACTTTGTTCAAAGGTGGAGTTTTTCACCATTTTGCTCCATCTGATGGCCTCGGAGATGGATGCTCTGCTGTGAGCCCTGCTGTTTCTCACCACACTGATTGGACCTCTGCAAAGAGGCCCTGACCGCTCAGGGGCCCACTGGCATCCCAGAGCGATGCCTCAAAACCACACACTACTAACAACTACTACAAACACACAGACACACACACACTGGCTTTTCATTATACGGGTGAGCACAAAAGGATTTAAATTAGGGGCATGGATTAACGCTTTCAAATGTGTCAGTGTTTCTGTGGATGCTGTGATCTACTGAGTGTGTCAGATGTGGATGTCTGCGTAAATTAAAAATGTGTACATGTGGTTCTTACTGAATAAAAAATAAAGAAGAGTTGGGGAGAATTCTTTACGGAAAGTTTTAGAATTTTGATGTGAGAACTGTTTTCTCTACAAACTTAAGGTATCGACCTTATTATGTTATGATCTGGCTATTAAATTGGAGTGAACAGAATATATTTTACTACAATCGATTCTTCATTTTTGCCATGGACTTTTGTGTGAAGCACCTTGTAACCTCGTTTAGATACTCTCTGGCATAAGCAGAAAACACACAGCAAGACTGAACCATACAAAGAAAAAACAACACAAGAGACGATATGCCAGTTCTGTAGCCTATTTGGGACTGTGGCACCTTTCATGGCATTTGCCTTCTGCAGAGAGATGTTTCTCTCTGGTCAAGCAAAACAGCAAACAGGTTAAGCAGTAAAATACATAACTTACACCACATCCAGTTGGTCACCTCTGTTTCTCATAACAAGAGCTGCTGAATCTGTAAATCAGGTCGGTCTGGACCAAGCCCCTTTATCCTCTTTTTTTCTTGGGGTGTTTTTTAAAGAAATTAGGGTTACATTTACCGGGTAGCTCGCAGTAGACATAACATAGTTACTTCGGACGTACCTGAAACGGCATCGAAGGGGCGACCAATCACATTAGATTAAAAAAACGTAAATCAACACCTATTGGCTGTTAATAAAAGTGGGAGGGTCCAGGGCGCAGAGAGCTGCCTTTTGGAAAATCTGAGACGACCAATTGAATAAAAGCCTCAGGTTCCGTTGTTGCCAAAAGTTTAACACCTTATATTCACTGTCATTTGGCCGGCTCCCTGCACCAGGAAGTATATGTTTTTAGACCAAAACGAACCAAATACAATTTGAGAGCAACTTGTATTGAATGCTCACAGGAGCTTATGGTCAACAAGGAGCATTGTACGAGTAAAATATTTGTATGTAATTAAACTATGTTCAACATTTTAATACAGGCTTTTTTGAGGATGTTGGAGGGGGCAGAGTATTAACCAGCCTTCACTGGTTAACTTCCTAGCTGCTGTTCACCAGCTAGCCCAGTAAGATTAAGCACTATTGCTGCCTTCATATGAGGTTGTGTTTATGTGTTCACAAGAAGAGTAATTTAAATGTCCAACTTTGGACATCAAGGATTTGTTTAAGCACTGAGTTCACGAGTAGCAAGGTGTTGCTGATGTTTGAGTCATGGTCACTGGTACATTTTCTGTTGGATGATAACGTGATACATTGTTATTTCAGTTGTAAAGAGCTTTTCTTGTCATTTCACCATGTATCAAGTGTTGAAATCCCTAGTGGCCTTTATTCTCTGTCCTTTGTGTTTTCTACAATACTGCTAGCTTGTTTAAGTGTGAGCCTTTGCAGCATTCATGTTGTCAAGCAGCTGTGTTCTGAGTATATCACTTGAATGCAGAGCATTTTGTGTATGTGAAGTCCCATATTGTTATCACAGTAAGCTCTTGAGTTTCACTTAAAAGGCAGATGTGTCACCAAGACTAAATACTATGCAAAACTGAGCAGGTAACTTCAATATACACCTTCCTGTTTGTGACCAAGCCCTCATGTAGAGGTACTACTAAATCTTTGTTGGTTTGACAAAGAAATCTGTATTTGAACTTAAAAGAAGTCTTCAGGGTAAACACTTGACTAAACTGGTTGATTTCATGTCAACAGTTTTTTTTCATATATATATATTTCCTTGGTTTACAGTAAATTGATATCTACTGCTATTTACATACATTTTGCATGTTGAACTTCTGTTCACAAAATGTTCGTAAATGTTGGTAGTTCTCCCTGCAAGGCTAAGTACTTATTTAAATATTCGGTCAAAAGCCACAGTTTAAAGTAGTCAGTCATGTTTCGACAAAAGCTGTTCCATTCACTTTCAGGCAACAATACGAAATGAACTAGTTGGTTGCCAATAACAAGAAAAGGATGAGGACCTTACCTCAACCCCTGTGGGTTTGGCCTACTTCCTGCGGTCGCTCCACTCATCCCCTGCAGGGACGTACACTCACCATGTGCTTGGGCCAGCCATCTCTGGTCCTCTTCTCGTTTTAACAGCTGTGATCTGACCTCGGTTATCCTTCACTTGTCATTACAGTTGCAATGAAAATTACCTGTTTAGTCATCTGCAGTACATCACTCTCACAAGCAAAGATACTCCTCTTTTCTTCTGGCAGCTACACTCATAATGGATGATATTACATCGCAATGACAATCAGTGATGAAAGCAATGTAACGATCAGAACAAAAAACTTTTCTCCAACATTCCCACTATGATTTAGGATATTTGTTTCACAAGAAGATGAACATAAAAACAGACAGTTCTATAGCCTAGTCATAGACCATGCCATATAATCAGGTAATGCTTATGAGATTTTGTAGTTTCTCTGTAAACGATTATTACACAATATTATACTTTGACTAAAGTATTATTCCAGCCCTGTGTATTTTGTTAGGTGCTACATTTGGTGCAAACCCCATGGAGTTGCACAGGATGTGTGTCAGTACTGTTTGCTGTTTAACTTTCAGCCAGTTCCTTCATCTGCCACCCTCCACCGTTTTCCCTTCCCACTCCACCAGCTGTTATAAGTCTTGATACCCAGGTTGAGACTGAACCTAGCTGTCGAGACCTCCCAAGTTTTGGCCTACTGGGTCAGGGACCACCAGTCAGGGGCTAACAACTAAGAGGGCAGAGGAAATAATCAAAACCAGACCCTGCACCGAGCTGAGAGCTGCACCCTTCAGCACCAAATCAGTTTTCGGTGTGTGGAAAGACAGAAATCATTGTGAACTGCTGGGAGCCTAATTGTATAATTAATGTATTTTTGTATAATTGAAAACTCTCCTTGATTAAAAAGAGTTATGGAAAAAGGGAATAGGCTAACACACATCTTCAGGGCTCGTTATCAGCAAGTTAATGTGTTAGCTTCATCAAACCTCAAGTTCTGGATCGAAAAGAATTGGCCACCAAAACTTTCATATCTCAGGGTGTGTTGAGTCCTTCATCTATTTTCTCTTTACTTTTTATCGTCTTGAACATGTCTGCTAAGTTGATAAAGCATCAAACTATTTTATTGTAAAGCATATTTACACCTGGTGTTTTTAAGTAATTCAATATTTATTATTTCTTAAGCGAAGTACATTTTGCAGTGAAGCATTAGAGTTATAACTAGCTAGTTATTAGATGAGGAAGAAATTTGTTAATTAGATTCACATTCTTTAAAAATGCTCACATTTTTTGCAAACTTGACATCCAGCATCCACACAACACTTATAACATTCTGTCAAAAACTACATGAGCCAACAGTCTGGGCAAGGTTAGTTGTTGATTGGTTAAATTTTTATTTTAATGTGACATAACTCTAAAAAAAAGAAAATACACCACGCTGGTACACGGCCATTGATCAGACAATATGACAAATATCTTATTATCTTATTAACATTCATGTTGGAGGACTTGCATTGGATAGGTAGGGCAGGGTTTGCCAAACCTTACAGTCTATGTCCCCCAATATAATGTCGCTAGAGACTAAGAACCCCCATTTTTCCAAAGGAGACAGATTTGACAAACTTTGATTTAGTCTGGGGATCTCTCAGGGTACATCCACATTGCCTTTTAGTTTTAAAATTCATCACTGTTGCTCGATTATGCCTCGCATCCATACTTCTCTGGAGTGTTCAAACCCCTAAAATGTAGATGTTTGGAAATGCTGATGCTCCTGTTTTAGTTAAAAAAATCTGGGGTTGCGTTGTATTGTATTCGCCGTTGTTTGGAAACAATGAAACAGTCACCTGCATTCACCTCCTGGTTTGGTGTTATCGATCGGTGATGAATTCAAAGCGTTGCTAACACCTGCTTGCAAGTACAACTCCACCTTGGTGTTTGTCCGAGAAAAGAAATGGTTACTCTTACCTTTCACTCCGCTCAGACGCATTCACAACAACACACACATTTTTGGAGCGTTCAGGTTAGGACTGGTATAGCAGGCAGATATGTAACGTATAAAGATTGCTCCAGCGATCAAGTGTTTTTATTACAGCACATCAATACCAGTATCAGACATTATCACCAAAAACTATCTTGTATGGCACTGCTGTTTTATCCTGTTTGTGTTGTTTCTTTTCTAAATCTGTCGCGTGTTAGACCCACTCGCTCAAAGTGAAACCTGCGGGGAGAATATCTTGCTGTATTCTCACATCGGCTAATTCTGACATGCTTCTCACAAGGACATTTGTGTTCTCACATTTAGCCCCTCTGCACAATGTCAGGAGATTATCCAGAGTTCAGTGCATGTCCGAAAGCAAATTTGAACCAGTGCTGATATAATTTAGTTTTTAACTTTAGATGGCGAGGCTACAGTATTGATCATATTTATTTGGGTTGGAGGACTCTTCTCTTCTAACTTATTTTGGTTTGAATGTGATCCCTTGATGGTTAATCCAAAACATTTTACACTCAGCTTTTTATGTAAGAATAAGTGAAAAGATTTCTTTTCAGATAATAGGACAGAGCGTTAGTCAGGAACGCTCCCTTTGTTCTAATAAGGCTTCCAAATGCACTCTTATTATTTTTATGGCCTTTGTTCTCCAGACTGGCTCTGTGTTCTGAGGAGTTTCACACCTTCATACATACTGTATATATGTGATAATTGTCCACAGACTGCTCGCCCTCCCACCTGTAGCGTTTTCATCTTGGCAGCTTCTCCTCCATAACGATCTTGGCTCGTATCTTTTGTGCTTTTCCGAGCCCGCTGCCCGCTCCCTCATTCACTAACCACTAATCAGAGCTCGTGCCCCTGCTGGTCCGCAGTTAACCTCTAGGCACTTGGGAGATGCTCCTCCACCTCCTCTGCATATGGCCATTGTAGATCTTGGGTGGCAGCCAGAGTGCCCCCTCTCGCCGGCCCCTCCCCCACCATACGTTGGCGCAGTACTGAGGCATAAAGGCATTTGTATGCCAGTCATGTTTCGAAGGGGCCGCTGGCTCTTAAAGACTGTGGGAAAGGGGGCATTACTGCACTGAAACAGACCCGTTTTCACACATTCCTGTGGAGGGCATATTGAGCTCATTATCATAGCTAACTAGAATGGCTCTTTGTGTGGGATATGGGATTTGGTAATGTGCCAGATATCCTTGGGTGCATGTGCAGATGCACATGTGTGAATCTCTTGTCTTATTTCGGTGTGTGCTCTGAAATCTAACAGATAAATTTAGAAATGCCTATTTTAAATTATCCAGTATAATAACCCAATTTCAAAGCTCAGTTCTGTTCCTCTCACCAGAAACAAACACTACATTCTATTTGATGCATATTATAATTTTTTTTTCTAATAATTAGATACCACATATTTTTATCCAATATATTTAGTAGACAAGGTTATCAAATGACTTATGGCTAATGTTAGAATTAAACTGACTTGAGTATCAAAATTTTATTCCAAGGTCTAATTCAAACATCACCGATGCGTTAACTAGCACTTACTTCAACACACTTATTTACCTTCTCTACTCCACTTAAAAACAGATTTATCACTGCACACTTCTTCGAAGGTCTCCTACTGTAATACTATTTCGGTGTCTTTTCAATTAGAAAAGTTCAGAAACAAGACTGAATTATTTGTACCATTCACTTAGCAAATTTGCTTTGGTTTCTCTCCACAGCCTGAAGTGACAGGAGCAGAAAGTGCAACAACCAGTATTCATTCTAAGTTTGGATTTAAGTGCTGTTTTACCAAATTATTTATTGACCATTTATAAGGGTGTAATAATTGAGTTCCTTTCATTCAATGGCCTTTCGTCACTTACAAACCATTGTTTTCCTTCCCTGTCTGTATCTCCACCCTAAACTCACATGGTTTCCACTGACAAGGTCGTATTTTGACTTTTATAATAACATTTAAAACAGCTGTGGATTTTTTCAAGAAACCTTTTAGAAGATGTTGCTCAAACAGGAAGAAATCCTTAAATTGTTGGGGACTATTTTCAACAGAGGATTTATCCAGATTTGGTGATGTAGCAAATACTGCAAGGAGCAGGACAGTGTGTGGGATTGAGGTAAAACAAACTCAATGGTAATGAACCAACAACATATATTGCAACAATGGGACTTATTGTTGTTTATTCATTTCTTTGGCTCCCTATTTGCTGTTACTGGCTGCAACATGACTATCCCATGAGCGAGTTCATTCTGAGTTTAGCTCTGAGTTGAACTCAGGACTTGGACCACACTGGATAAAATATTGTTCACCAATGGAGTCTTTTTTCTTTCTTCTGAGACACATCAATTTTACAACCTCCACTGGATTCAAATGAAGGCTCCTTATTTACTTGTTGCCATGGTGAATTGTGGTATTGAAGCTGGATTGAAAGGGGCCTTTATTTATCTACAAGGTATGAGCCAATTCAGAGAGAACGTACTCAGAGATGATGGAACAACGTCAGGCTCAGAGTTTTTAAACCAGCTACAACTGTTTCATGTAATCATGTAAATAAAAACAAGTATTGTGCATATATACAGTACATGTGAATGTACACGTACTTGCATGTAAAACAGGTAATAAACAAGAAGGAATAAAACAAAAAAAAAGATACAGCAGTAGTTTGCAATAAAACCAGGAATACTCCCACTGCAATCAAATGTCCACAGCTACAGTGATAACAGCACAATAAATGTGCTCATTATAATTTGGTCAGAAAAGCCTTTTGAGATGAGCTTTAACTGTTTCCACGACTCATTAAAAATCTCTCCAACTGTTTTTATGCCTCTGAGCCGGTAACAGCCATATTCCAAGCCATTATGTTTTCAGGTTATCCGTGCATCTGTCCGTACGTCTGTCCCTCTCTCTGCAACAGGATATCTCAGGAATGTTTGGAGGGAATTTCTTTAAACCCAGTCAAAGGGTTACCTGGACTAAAGGATGGACTGATTCGATTTGAATGGTGATGTGTCAAAGGTCAAGGTCACTATGTCCTCACATAACAATCAAGGTCAAGGTCACTGTGACTTCATAAAACACATATTTGAACATGATTCAAAAAATAGCCAAAGTGAATTTTAAAACATCTCTCACAAATATTTACTTACACTCAAATATGAGCTGATTCAATTTTGATCATCAAAAGTCAAAGGTGACCCCATAGCACAAACTTCTGGCCATAACTGAAGAATGCAAATAATTATTATAACAAAATACTTCATAAATTTAATTAAATTCCATTCATTGTACGGACGGAAGAACCAAGACTTTAAAAAATCTAAATCAGGAAATATCAGGTGGTAAATTGTTACATTGAACAGCCACCTCGAATAGACCAGTTTTCTTTCCACTATTAATTCTGAGATGTGGAATAACCATATTGTTCCTTGTCTCCTATCTGGTTTCATTTTAGTGTTTCATCCTAGAAAGGGGTTATTATTTAGAAAACAAACAGTGTGGCTGTTTCAGAAGAAATAATCCCCCTGAGGGAGGTGAAGAGACAACACACCCACCTCCTCCCCCTTTGGCAGGACGTACCGAGATGTATTCCCCCATCATTTATCTGAAGCGTCCAGCGTGTTGGAACAGACCAGCTGCAGATCTAACTAAAATCACAGGCTAATAGTCCAGATGTGTCAAAACAACGTGCTGCATAACCAGCTGTGATGTGTCTTTTATAGTAGTTGTTTTATAGCTTGAGGTATAATAATACCTGATCATTATGTATATCAGGATTTGGGTGCACACAGTATAATTGTTAGGAGGCTTCTTTGATGCTTTTGGTCTTTAGAGCCTATCCCTTCAATAGAACCCATACAGATCTTTTGTGTTTGCTAAATAGTTAGCGCTGTCTGTTTGCAGCCCTGGTGTGATTGCACATGCAGTGTGGTAGGTATGTTTGGCTGCATGAGTGTGTGCTGTAGTAGAGCTGGTGATGGCAGACTTTGAGGAGTGTGTATTGTGTTGCACAGGAACACATTAGCAGCCAGCCACTCTGAAAGTGGCGCGCTCGTTTCCTACCAGGATGCTCCCAGCAGCCGCTCTGATCGAACCCGACATCAACGAGTCTCCCTCAGCTTCCCTCCCACAACACACACGCAAACACGCAAACACACAAACCCACACACACATACCAGCAGCAAATCATTTTCCATCACAAAAATGGCAACAGCAGCAGAATCAATTGGGATCTTCCATCTCCAGGGACACCGGGGAAACGGAGCCAGGCAGAAGTTACTGAAAGAGATGCAGTGCCATCATCGCCGTCATGTTTCGCTTCGTATTCCCACTTGCAGTCTGAAAATAGAGACCCCCACCCACCCAACCAGCGCCAACACATCACCCGATCATCTAAAGACCCCCGTCTCCGACTCGCTGCATGGGGCCAAACAGAGAGGGAGGAGGATTCTTCCTCTGCTGGGAAAAAGGTTAAAAGGGGCTGTCTTTCATCAGCTCATCATCCTCAACTCTCCCTGCATAATTTATGGGCTTGTTACTGTAATCAAATATTCTTATTTATTTATTTTGTAATGGGGTGGTGGTGGTGGGGGGGGGCATGGTGGTGGCTGTCCTCTCCCACACAAACATTTTCCTTCACGCCCGGGTCTTTTCATGTGAAATGAGTTTCGGCTGTGATGTCCCTCGGGTAAGAGGGAACACACACACACACACACACACACACACACACACACACACACACACACAGAGTTGTGGAGAAAAACTGTGTGTATATTCATGCAGCACAATATCTCAAACTTCCCTGTGCTCTGCTTATGAATGTTAATGAGGGCAGGATGTACAGACAGAATCACACACTGTACACTCATCCGACGCCTGTGATGGTGTTGGTTTACAGCCTTTCATTGGCCAAACTTATTGATCATGAGGTCATGTCTTGTGTGTATTTTTTTTGTTGCCCACTTTGTCGGTAACACAGCTGCACAGCTAAATCCTGGTTCTCCAAGGAACCGCTCTGGTATCACATAAGGAGACGGCTGAGGGAAAGTCAAAGAAACCAAATTTGGCAAAAATCAATTACACTAGAACTATTATATATTTAATGATATATCCCTAATTGTGTATCATATGAAGTTTAGGAGCAACATTGACGATCTCTCTAGAACACTATACTGAATTTGAATAATAGGGACTTCCATAATTCACAACCAAAAATCATTTATGAAATGTTACTTAGTTTATAACCATCAAAAACTTTTATTTTAATCTGTTTGGTTAAATTCATAGAAATATTTTTACATTTTTTGATTAAGGAATTGGATGCCTATTTCTGGATCATCAGAAGTTTTCAATTACTTATATTTTATAAATATGACTTGGGGTTTGGCAAAAGCACTTGATAGCTTTATCTTAGCAACACAGATATTAAAACAGGAAGTCTTGAATTTTGTGTCTGAAATCTGAAAAGCCAGTTTGACTGGACTTCAATTTAAAATACGAAAATATCTTACTTGATTTAAGCGATTCAAATCTATCTAAAGCTCTGAACCTTCAAAATAATTGTAATAATTTTAGACATTTTTAAGGAGGGAAATTCAAACTATTTTAAAATTAGTTACAATATTTTCAAAGTAAATATATATGTAATGTTGTGTAAGATATATACATATATTTACATATACATATTATTAGTTTTA
The DNA here is from genome assembly GCA_038501795.1 of Pseudopleuronectes americanus. Lineage (NCBI taxonomy): Eukaryota > Metazoa > Chordata > Actinopteri > Pleuronectiformes > Pleuronectidae > Pseudopleuronectes > Pseudopleuronectes americanus. The sequence continues at coordinate 17,606,748 of CM076731.1, forward strand.
AAACATTAGTAAAATGTTAATACTGTGTATTCAATTGCTTATGCAATTCTCATCTTTATGGAGTGTCTTGGATTCCATAGATGAAGCATCAGTGTAGTTAAGAGCACTCAGTCTGCGCCTGCTCTCAGGTGATTATCAGCCAGCTCTTGCAATCAGCGTCTATGTTTAAACAAGTAATTCAAGCGATGTTGACGATGTCCCACTCTCTCTTGTCAATCATGCGGCTCATCCCCACCTGCTACATGCCACTGTTGCTGCTCTTATTATCCTATTTCCACTGGCATCTTGCCTTGTGAGTTACAGTTTAGTTCAGTGATAAAGCTACCTCAACATCTCTCCGGAGCTGCAGTCAGAGTCAAGTCATCCAGATGCAGCTTTTATGATTATTATCAGGGAAGGTGCTATTTAATACAAGTCATATTGTGTATTAGACCTGACCCTAACCATGTTTTACAGACGGTTGCCCTGAGACGTCTGAGGACCTCTGCAGGATGCCATAGATTAGATGTTTAATGGTGGAAGTTGCCATCCTGTCTCTGGTTTTATGATAAGGTGATCCTTAAGAGATATGCCACTTCTAGGAGGATAGTGGGCATCATAACATGACGTAAAAGTGAGCTTGACTGTGATCTGTTCCCATTTATAATACTAAAATGCTTCTATTGTACCTCAAGTTTTTTGGTTTGACTGTCCTCATGCACATTAGACCAAAAACCACCATCATCCATGTTGTAATAAACTGATGTATTCAAGTGAGGACATCTGAGAGTCATGGAGTACGTGAACTATAAGAAGAAAAGATGTCCGAAAAAGCTTGCAATGGAAATATAATGTTTTTATAGATTTGATTGTAGGTAAAGTTTGCGATAAAGTTTTGATAAATCATTTATTCTAAATAGATTACGAGGTTTGGATTGTTCGCAGTTACACCATTTACACCTGATTTAATAAGAGTAGTCGGTGATCAGATTACATATAAAAATCAGGTAGAGCTTGACCACATTACTATTATATTTTTGATATATTTAGCTTTAACACAAGACAAAAGACAAAACATTGGCAAAACAATACAAGCAGGATAAGAACAGTGAATAAACTGAACAGAATGAAATGACAACGCAGAGTGTGTGGATATGTGTGTGTGTGTTTGTTGTTTTCTGTTAAATATAATAATTTAGCAGGCAGCATTAAAGGGAGGTTCAAAAAGGGAGGTTTAGGGTATACGAAAATCTTTTGAGTATAAGAATGATTTGATTCCTTGTATGATTCTAAAATGTATAAAGCTGGACTGCTACTTATATAGAAACATCTGTAACATGTATGTAATAAATATTTTTTTATTTTGTGTAGCATCTTCCAAGGCTAGCCTGTTCTGCCAAACACAACTGTTGCTCTCCATATGCATAAATATTGACACGTTGAGTTGTTCAATAACAACTTTAATTCTCCAGTTCTTGCTGAGTAGCCAGAAAGTGTACTTCATCATGTTATATTGCTCTATAGATTGTCCACAGATTCAGCTGGGTGATACTAAAGTCCTCTGCAGTGAGCCGTCCCACTGACGTCCCCTGCAGAGGCACAGAAGGGCGGGAACGCTTTATCACTACAGCTGGAAGGGTGAGTGTTGCATGTGAACGTGCTGCATGAAAACACGCATGTGGTTTGGAATGTTGGTAAGATGTGTTTATAGTGTGTGTGTGTGTGTGTGTGTGTGTGTGTGTGTGTGTGAGTGTGAGGGAGAGAGACAAAGCTGCCGAACATGTGATGAACACTCAGACTTCTCACACTATCGGAATCTTTAACCACAGCCTTAAAATACTGTCCTGACAGTGACCGCCGCAGGGGGAAAGGAAGTCGTTGGCCACAGAGACCGGCGATTTCAAATGATTCAGCCGCCGGTCACCCACCTCATCAAACCCTGACCCACACCAGGGCTCTCGACAACGCAGCCTTCCTTCCCACATGGCCGCTGACGGGCTGACCTGAGAAGCTGGGCGACGAGTCTGGAATCTGGGAGACACATTCCTGCCCGGCCACTAGACTCTCCACCCTGTGGGCTGGAGGCCTGAAGCCCTGTTCCTGTGCTCGGGACTTTTGGTCGCTCACTGTGCATGTGCTGAGGAGTTTAAGGTGCAACATTTTGACAAGATAACATGAAAAGTACCCTGACGCACTGAGCCAAGCACATTTAAACATTGAAGATATACACTTGAGCTGGGCTGCCACAAAATAGTCACATTTGTTTCCTTACTGCACATTGCTACTTAATTTTCTGGTTTATCCTCAAATTTTTTGCCTTTTGTTGCATTTCTAAATATGTCTAATTTCTAAATGAAATTATGTGGAGTTTGTGTTTGGTTGTTGGTTTACAGATTTTTTTTTATTCAAGTACTGATTTAAAGATTAAACAACGTGCAAAGCTACAATAAGAGTTTGTTTTGTTGATGTTGTGAACACAGTATTTATTAAGGTTATTATGGTAAAAAAACAGTTGCTTATTTTACACCTTCAGCAGTTACATTCATTTTCATTTGCAAAAGAGTGAGAAATCACTCTACTTTCAACTCACCACAACCCACAGGACGTATACATATATATCATCAATTAATTATCTATACATTTATAAGAATCTATTGATTATGTGTATATGTTATGAATTCTGTCACAAAACCTCTTTACAGGGCAGCTACGCAACATTTTCTTATTATATGGGTGTCAAGGAAATTTTGCATGAATTTTGTGATGGTTCATATTCATCAATAGATGGCACAGGTCTTCTGACCCCACCCTGCTTATGAGGATTTTGCTGACTCCAAGCTAAAGTTTATGGATGAACGCCCCTATATGGAGGAGGGTTTCTACCACTGTGATACTAACTTTTTTGCTTGTCCTCCTGAAAACAGGTGCCATCAGCTACGAATGATAGAATCTTCAGAGGGAAGAGAGGCTGAGGGGAGATGAAGAGGCCTTTGAGTAACAGCTCATCTTTTATTTGGCAACACTTCAAATGTAGCCCGTTTACCACGTCTAGACGTGACAGCTTTCAAAGCCAGTGTAGGGCTCTGTTTCTTTTTTTTAACCCAAGTATATAAAAGCTATTTACTGTAACAGCAGAAGACAGACATCTCTTTTAGTTTTCCTACCACAGACACTCTGCTTCTCCTCTTCCTTGCAGATGAGTTTGTCAGATGCCTCCATCCACCTCTCTTTCTCTCAGCCTAACCCTGCTCCTCCCTCCTCTAGCAGTCTGTTTGAAGCTGGGAGAGAAGTGAGACAATCTGATCGCGTTTGATGGATAATTTGAAAAACTCCGTGTGCGAGATCAGGGCTGAGGCGATGTTCGCTTTCTGGTGGCTGGACTTCAGAAGACAGGTCGCACAAAGGGACTCGTTCTGCTTCTTCTGCGGCCCTTTAAATCTGACAGTCAGTGCATTGAGACCGCTTATGTACTCCTAACTACAACCGCCAGCTTTTCATGTGGCTCTTCATGCTGCTTCGCTGTTGAGAAACCTCATCGTAAAAGACGTGCGGTGCAGAGGAGACGTTCTACTTCAAACAGTTGTGGTTTTATATCAGGTGTGCTGAAACAGACGCAGGGTCGATCCCAGCGTCCCTCTGTGTTCCTGCTCTGTTCAAATACAACTTAGACAAATGTCTGAATAATTAATGAATGCTTGTCTTTATTTGTCAATGGTATGATGGAGTTTTATAGACGGTCAAACTGTGGAATTATTCACTAATAATTTACACAAAGCGGATTTTATCAAATTCAACTAATGCGGCATCAAGATATTTTATTCATTTTATGGTTCTTTGATATTTATTGCCTGATAATGGTGTCAATCTCATACAGCAGGTTGTGTAATCCAATATATTCTGGAATAAACCTTCTTGTATCAAGTTAAAAGAGTTTGAATATGGAAAGAAAATTGATTTAAATAAAAAATGTTTAAACCCATAGAGTATATATAAACCTGTGTTGTGCAATATTTATGCAAATAAAATCCCACTGTGCCAGACTTACTGAAGTAATGAGTTATCCTGAGAGAGAAACAGGTATGTAATCTATATATTATACATATTCAGAAAAAAACTTGTTTGTTCCATAACTGTAATGGGTGATGCAGGGGCAATCAACTACACAGCGCAAACTTCGAGGGTATTATTCCACATTTACTTTAACAAGGGCACTAGCCCAAAAAATCAAGCAAATAATAGTAGTTGTTAATTCACACAGGCTATAATATATTTCCCTGGCATAGTTGCTTTTTAAGGCTGATTATGGTTGTCTCTCTATTTTTCATCTGGATAAATAATAGAGAGAAATTGTAAAGCCTATATTGATCAGATAATTATTCCAAGTCACATCACAAATGACATCATGAAAAAGCCAGAAAAGTCAGAAAATACATCTTGCATAGTTCAAGAATGCATTTCATAATTTTGTTCAGCTTTACCTGATTGTTGTATATACAGTGTGCTTAGGGTGTGCATCACCTATCAGAAGCTTCTCATTTGATCTTGCTTCCCATCACAAACAACCACTTAATACAGCTAATGGACCGAAATACAGACTGAAAGAAAGGCAGGAAGGTGCAGTGAAGATTTTTTTTAATGAAACTAAATAGGTTTATGAGTCAAAAGGAAAAAGACAACAGTAACTGTGTTAAACTTTCCAGCTACTTCACATTATTCCACATCTTCCAACCAATCAGGAATCAGAACTTTCAGGTGCCCTTCCAGACTCCATGTCTGGTAATAATGTGGGCATCCCACACTGCTCCAGATAAATAAGGGAACAGATAAATCACACACCAGATCTTAATGAACGAATTATTCAAGGTTAAATATGTTATTAAATATAATTTGTTGAGAACAAAATGACGTGGCAACAGTCGATGGAAACAGAGATCATCAACCCGTTGAGGGCTGGATTCAACACCACACTCAAAGTCAAACATTGAAATCACAGGCGGATCCAATTTGAGTGAATTTCCTCATGGCAACTCATAATGTGACTCAGTAGTGTGTATGGCCTCCACGTGCCTGTATGCACCTTCGAGAACATCTGCCAATTCTGGTGTTACTGGTGAATACCAATCAAGCTGCATAGTGCTGGGCTGTGAGCGCAGGTCCCTCTAAAGGACGTTGGGCCCTCATGGAGTCTGTTTGGTCAGAAGGATGCACAACAGTTACCTGCTGGAGGTCATATCGTTGGACTCTGGCTGTGCTCCTCCTGTTCCTCGTCTCACAAAGGAGCAGATACAGGTCCTATCCAGCTCTCCTTGTGTAACGGCCAGTCTCCTGGTAGCTCCTCCATGCTCTTGAGACTGTGCTAGGAGACACAGCAAACCTTCTCACCACCTTACCTATGGATGTTCATTCCTGGAGGAGCTGGACTACTTGTGCAACTGGATTGGGCTGCTGGTAACGCCTCATGCCACGAGGAGTGACAAGGACATTAGCAGAACACAAAACTAAATAATAATTAGATAGGAAGAATAAAGCGAGAGCAACTGTCTGTGTCCACCACATGTAAAAACCATTCTCTTTTGGGGGTCATTCTTGCTTTTGCCTCCATTACACCTGTTTAATTTGCACCGAAGCAGTGAAATTGATTCACAATCACCTGTAATTCCTACAGGGACGGATTGATATCAGTGAAGTTTAACTGACTTGGTGTTATACTGTGACTATATCTTATTGAGCAGTGTCTATGTTCAGTATATAATGCTAAGCTTATGTCATCATTATGACAGGATTATTTGATCAAATTAGACAAAATACTCAGAAGACAAGATTTATATCAACAGATTCTGAATTTGAATATGTCGAATCAGATTTTGGGCCTGGAAGAATTTTGCTTTCAGTTTCTAGTTTGATCAATCATGTTTGAGCAGGCTTTGGTCGCCCACAGGAAAGAGGCGGGAACACTTTGACTGAAATGCTTCAGCATAGAGTAACCAAAATATCCTCTGGACCTTAGCACCGTCAAAAACTAATATTTAGATGTTTGTGTTTTGTGTGGATAAATGTTTGACTCGAGTCTTGGGCCCAGATAGCCACTGTTTACGCTGTAAACCCATATAATATTGGCTGTTGCCCCCAGTGGCTAATTTATCGTCAGACAATAGCCAAAGGTCTCCTAGAAGACATGTATGTATGTTGTATGTTTTTTTTTCTCATTAAAAATTCTTTCAACGACATTGACTCCTCCTCCTGCAGAATCCAGAATCTATGAATATGCAAACATATTTCTCTCCCTTCACATAATTGTCCGTTCTCAGTGTGTGTGCACTGGAGGCTACAAGTTCCCACATCAGACTGGTGTCAGCTTCCCACTGCAGGCCTCCTAACCGGCTGTGGTAAAACAAAAGCACGTGTGAAACAGATATTTAGGATGAGCACAGAGAAACTCTCCTCCTCCAGGAGATCAACACAAAACTTTGCACACGCATCATTCTGCACAGAGTAGCTCCAACATCCCAGTAACAATGAAGCAGTATCTGAATGGAGGGTTGGAGGACCACATGCTCACTCACAATGAGGTTAGGAGAGATTGAAGGCTTGAAGGCTACATTTCAAATCCTGCCGACCTGCCAACTGAACGGTGAAGTAGAGCCTATCCGGCCTGCAGGGTGTCCTTCTCTGCCTCGCCGGTGGGATCCGGGGCTTCTCTGATGACGGGGTGCGACTGTGGCTTCCGGGGAGTGTCTGGAATGGGTGCCATCTCCCTGCGGTGCTCCACTGAGGCCTGATGACGGGAAGTGAGGGGACATTTCACCGTTTTGAAAGCGTTTATTGGCCGACATGGGAGGACAAGGAGGAGGAGGATGGGAGGTGGGTGAAAGCGGAGGGTGCATGGGAATGGCTGATTCTCTCCTCCACCGCCCAGCAGATCTGGCATATCACCAGTGTTATGGCGGTAATTGATTCTCTCTGTGCCATTAGTCTGGGAGACAAAGATGCGCCAACTAGAGGGGGTGCTGTCACTTAGATGCTGGCATGGTGCCCAGCCACATACACTCAGCACACAAATAGATACATGCAAAGATATACTCATTTTGGAGTCGCACACACACAGACACACACATGCGCATTCGTTTTTTTTCACACAGATGCAAAGTAGCATCACTGTAATGTCAGCTGTCAAGGTCTGCTGAAGCAAGAGCTTTGCTCATTTGCAAATAGGCCAAACATCAACAGTATATCACAAACATGGTTAATGCAGAACTCTACACACAGAAATCAAAGAGAATACAAATGACTGGTGATCAGATTTGACATTCTCCTCTTATACATGACATTATTCTGTTTGTGTTATGTTTGTGAGGTTACTGTGGTTGTGGCAGAACAACATTCCTCCATCAGACACACACACACACACACACACACCACTTGAATATAAAAAGAGAACTCCCCAGACAAAGAGCAGAGCATGTCTTTATCTCATTAAAGTTAACGAGGGGCTGCTGTCTTCTGCCTGCAGACCAGCGGTAATCTGATACACAGGCTGGGCTGTGGACACCGGGCCTCAGCCAGTCACTGCCAGCCCTGTGCTGCTCATCCCATGTCATAACGCTCCTCACCCAACACGTCTCTGCCGCCGCTGCAGGCTCCGTAACGCTCATTGTCGTCATAACGATGATAGTCATCGCCGCCGTGATGGTCGTTACAGAAATCCTCACCGTCACTACCTCACCATATCATATTCACTGTTGACGCATTAACGCCAACCACTGTACACCATCTCCATGGCAATTGTCTTTTGTCACCCTCATCCATGCCGTTTCTCATCACCATGGCCACGGCGGCAGTACCTGCTTCACGCAGAGGAAAAGAGGCGGAACAAAAGCAGGTAGTGCACACACACAAACACACACACACACACACACAAAGGGGGGCATGCACAGAATGCCAATTAAACAAATGAAGGATAAGCTAGCGGAGACAATAGCGCCTCAAAGTCAGTTACAAACTAATTAAGGAACATATAGCATACAATCTGAGATCACTCAGATCATTTTGCCCTTGGGCGCTTCGAGCTGCTTGATAAGCCTCCTTCCACATCTCTAAAGCGAGGCGTGCTTTTAAAGACTGGTGTAGAAGCAGGGCTATAAACCGGTGGCACCCCTCCATCACACCGGCAGAGTGAAACCAGCCATGTCTGACTTTATTCATCTCGCCTCTCAAGGCCCGTTACTACTTGGATGCTCATTTGGAGTCTGTAATTAATTGGAGCCTATGTTTTTTCATCTATTTTTGTTTGGCTGCTGACCGACGTGTGGTCCTCTCACGCACTCGTCTTCAGGTCGACGTGGCTCCCTAATTAAGACTCCAGAGGACAGCTAATTGCTGTTGCATGCCTCTCGGCGGAGCAAGGGAGCCTTCTCCCGGCGCTGCCCGGAAAGAGCGCCCAAGCGCTGAATTAAAGGGGCTTATGTAAGCTTGCGGTGAAACTATTAAACACCAACCAACTTTTCCTTGTGAGGAACTGCCACTTGATTTAATGGGCCTCATTAAAAGTGCACATCACAGAGATCCAAACCACTCTCTCCAGCTTCACACGACAATGGGATAATGGTTCCTCCTCCATGCTGTCAAAGCCTAATCCTAAATATTGGACAGTGCTATTGCTCCCGCAGAACAAACCAAAATGGGCTGCAGCGTTCTTAAAAGGAAGGATTAACATCATTTGTCTTTTTTGACAAGGGGCAGAGAGGAGCAACCGAAGGAATAGATGGCACTGAGTGTTGTTTATTGGGAGAGGTAAATAGAGAAATAGGGAGCTGAAAGAGAAAAGATCCTGTATCAAGCTAAGATACTATTTTTATTGCACTCCTTAAAATTTGAAATAAGCTTCTGTGAATAGGCCGAGATCAACTGCATGTTGGCATGTTTATTAGGAGACTGGCCAGGCTGAGTGCTGATTAAAGGTTGCATCTATCAGTATACGCAAGTCCATTGTAATACCTTTACACGCGTGCAGAATAAACTACATCTGTCCTACAGTTAATTGTTCTGCAGTGTTTTGGATTTCTTTTCAACGTCCCTCTTTTTTCTCTTCTTCTAAAACACATTCATACTTTTGATGACTCATCCTGCAGTCAGAAGAGAAGTATGCATTAAATGTATCTAATGCGATCCGGAGTAGCCACCTAAACTTTGCTTTATGTAACACATTGGGTCCTAGCTCTACAGCTGAAGGTGTCACTATACTAGCAGATCAACAAAGACGCAGCATAAAGAGGAAGGAAGTAAAGTATTAATTAAGCTGATTACCGGTGATTTTAAGTTTTTTTTACAGCACATCAATACCTGCCTTGGATCTTATAACAAAAAACTATTAAATCTAGATTTTCCAATTTGACTGAGTTGGTATCTTCAACATGTATGACCCCTCTTTTTCCTCATTCATGTGATATTTTTCTCTGTTGTGCGTTTGTCGCATGTCAGAAAACATCAACTCACTCCCTCCTTGCAGTGAATCCTCCCAAAAATCCTGCTTATTCTCTCAGAGGCCTGGCAAGAGAAACTCCAGAGGAAGTCCAGAGAATGTGACTCGGACATTTGTGTTCTCATATAAAGGCCTTTGGAATAATTTCTGGAGATTCTAGCCGACCAAGTAAAGGTTTAGTCCAATGAAAGACGAGGAAGGTATACATTCTGTAGGCGGGACCATATGAGGATACATAGCAGCAACAATTACTTAACCCCATTTAGGCATGAGTAATGTAAAGAGCACTACCACAATGGGCGCTTCACTAGATACCCTTGAAACATTCCTTCACTTCAAACACATAACTTGTGCGTCTCGGAGAAAAAAAAACTCTAAGAGAAGAAAGAGATGGCTGAAGAAAAAAAAACAACAAAAACAAATCAGGAAGAAGCTGGAAATGAGTCCAACTCATGCATAACTTCAAACACGCTATCTTCAAAGTTGCATAACATTAAAAAACCAAGCCCACTCCGGGTTCTCAACATCAAAACCCAGGCAGCATCGAGGGGACACTGCCGAGCCTGCTGAGCCATGCCCTCACTCTGAGGCACAACATGCACCCACCCTCCTCTTCATCTCCAGCCTTTGTCGTCCCCTTGCTGTCGTCCATGGGGTATTTGTTACCAGAGAGCAGTACAGCATTGTGAGTAAGAGAAAGGCCAGGTGGCGACACGCACGCTGACTTCCCACCCCGAGAGCAACACACACAGAACACAGGAATCCTCTGAATTCTCTCCACTCCTCTCTTTTATATCACATGCATACATTTTTCTGTTTGTGGGCGGAAGCCTGTGACTACAATGGAGGCTAGAAAGCCACATTTTATGTTTGAAATACTCTACACAGCCTAAAACTCATGTAGCCTTTCAGCTTCACCCCTTTATCTACTCATTTGGATTTTGAATTGATTTTAAACTCTGTGCTATTTAACAATATTGATTATTGATCATTGTTTTGTTCACAGTGAGGTTGGTTTGGTTCGTACTAAGTGGCAGAAGCTGAATGTTTCCACCATGTGTTCATTACAAAGTCTGTATTTCTTTCACTGCACAACAGCCAATGATGCCTCGTGGGATAATTACAACCCAACAGTACATGCTAAAACACACTGGAACAATAGAATGCAAAAGAGCCAGAGGGCCCTACGTTACAGGGGCGCAGATCAGTGAAGAGCAGCACAAATTGGCACAAAGTGTCTTTGCTGGTTTTAGAGCAATATAGTTTTATTTTTATGGTCAGCCCCGATGTTGTTTCAATGCTAAATCTCCCTCTGACTGCCTGTGTGTGTTGGTCTTAAATGTGGTCAGGTGCATCCTCAAGAAAACCATACACAGCCTCATAGAAGGGGGCACTACACACTGTGCTTGTTCCACACGGGGACACAGCTGTCCTTTTTCTGAGGTACAGAAATCCACAATAATGATTATGGAAATGCTGGCTCACCTGTTTTTGAAAGGGAAGGGGAGATGGCTTCTTGCATGTTACACCATAAATACTAATACTTGACTCAATACACTCAAATTGCTGAACTAGAGCCCATAAAGTCAGATATCTCAGATTCTATCTATCTTTCATCTATATAACGCAGTTGTAGCTAACATTTACTTAGCGTTAATTACTAAGATTATTTATTTTTTAGTTTCAATGTATATTTTATAGTCTTGTTTCAGCCATCTTATCTTACTGTTCGGTTTAGCGTTACGGTACTTTTAAATCACTCTAAAATAAATTCTCACATAGATGCTAGACTAGTGACAGTCAGTGTCAAACAGGAGTAAATTATCTCAATCGGGAGTGAATGATGTGCAAATGTACATTATTATTATTCAGAATTATCATCTGGACTGTAGCTGTTTGAGGCAAGATTAGAATACTGGCTTTTCCAATGAAAAATTATAATATTTGAACTATAAGCACTTAATTCAAGCTAATAAAGACATACGTTTTTGATCCGGTACGTTTGGCTTTCTCAACTGTACAGCCGTTATTTCAGCATAACTTTTTGAACCAATCATATATTATATTAACTTAAATGTGAACTGTAAATTCACAAGTTCTATCTTATTCACTTACTTTCAACTAACACCTTCTCTTGCTGACTTGTTGATTAGGTTTCGGGTTGAGTTTTCTGTAGCGTTGAGGTGCTACAGGCAGCAGCAGGATAACCACAGGAGGCGCAAACAGTCCACCATGTCACACAACAGACCTGAGCTCAAAGCCGCATCTCTGTGCCACAGATTTGTTCACAAAACTTTAAACAGGGGAAAGGAAGCTGCCGTTTACAGCGGGGGAGAGCTATATGATCAGGTGTGAGGTGACAACAAATAGATCGTAATCAGCAGTTACAAAGTGTGATCGTGTAATTGATAAAATGACAAATGTATAGGAGGCAACGTGGGATAGAACACACAGCCGAGGTGTAAATATACATCGGTGTTGGTGTCTTTATGTCTTCACTTGGCTTTAAACCCTCTTTGTCACTTTCAAATGAACCTGACAAATTTCGATGCTGCGCTGATCAACACATACAAAATCCCGCCCACACGTTTAAAGAGAGAAAGCTCTTCAGAAACGCACCTTTCCGCCCACATATGTTGACATACGCTCATGAACAAACTGGTAATGTTCCATCAAAGCTTATGGCGCCCATTAAAACGCCGAGACACACATGGAGCCATGCTCGTCGTTAACACCCACACACTCTTGAGTGCCGTGCCTTTCCATCACTGCAATTGCCAGTGACAATCATGTACCCCACTCAATTACACCTGGCTAATTGTCGAGAAGCCACATTACCACAGAGAAACTCACTAAGACAAGTCGCACACCTTCATACTTAGTCTGTTTATACATTAACTTATACAATGCTGTGGTATTTCTGAGAAAATGTAAAGTATTGCACTTTTGCATAAGCCTGCAATGTCCTCATGTACTCAGATAATGGATTATTTAAGCAGCTGCTGTGCATCTCTCCATGCTATATAACCCGGTGGAGATACAGTAGATTTAGTCTCTTTCTTTTCCCCGCTCTCAAACAAACACATATAAGCACACACTGCACAAAGTTACACACTTTGCCTGAAGGATTTTAATTTGAGATGCATACTCCAGTGTCATAGTGAATGATATTAAAAGTCGTATCATGAATAAATCAGGAGACAGAGGATTCACCTCAGCAATGTGACAGATAAGCAAAGAGAAACAGCACACAGGAGGAGACAGAGTGAGGGAGTGGAAGAGGTTCCAGTCTGGGAAAGGCCAATAAATAAAGCCCCTTGCTTTTGAACAACAAAGACAGCGGCACTGTGCGATGTAGACCATTCATTTATGGCACTTCTTAATAAGGCTGTAATGACTTTACTGCTAAATCCACGACAAACCTTCATCTGTCATCTGACGCCTCACGAATGCTTTTTAATGACTATTTCCAAACAAGGAACATGTTCTTAATGAAACGCTTCATTTGTCACAGATCACTCAGCCGCAACACCAGTCGGAATGGACTATTTGTCAATTTGTCATGTATTTACCGAACGAGTCAGTGTCACAGAAGGAGAGTGGCCGACAAAGTTTCTGAAGGGCAAGATTTCATTCAAACCTGTCAAAGACTGAAATGGAGAGGGACCGCGGATGATGAAGTGATGTGTTGGTTTAGGTGCTGCAAATATGTGAGACCTTGGTAGAAACCTGTAACTCTTAACAGCCCTTACCATCCTACTCTTAAGCATCCCAGGTTTTAAAATAAAATGTAAACATCGGATCCATTTAGCTTCCTCTACAAACTTAAACTATGATTGCACTGGATGAACTGCGTTTGCACCATAAAGAAGTTTCTCTTTGTACCATTAAGGAATATAACTTCCCAACCAGAAATGTATTAGATTTTTCAATTAAATCAGTGGCTGTTGATACAAAACCTCTGATTATACTTAAAGGATTGGACAAGTCCTCTCCAATGTCTTATAATCTGTAGAGATGGACCATTATTATATTTACAAATTGGATATCTTGACTGTTCATACAGTCAGGGATACTCACCACAATCATCCACTTTAATGACTGGATTAACATTAGCTACAATACTTGTATTCTTACCTTTTGTTGTACTTTTCTTTTGTTTTCCGCCAGACTCCTCTCCTTTATATATTATATCTGTCACATCCAGGAATGGGAAAACATAGAGTGAAAGTTTTAAGTTCAACATTTAAGGTTGTGAGGAAGCATGTATGACCTTTATGCATTTACACAACCGAAACTGAAATGTATCCAAAATGTCCTTCACAGGGATGATCAAGGCCACTTTCAATGTCCATATGGGACCACTCTACCCTTTTCACTTCAGAGTTCAGTTTACATCCAGTACTCAAACCACACTTTTCCGAAAACAAACTCAACTGAATTCAACACCGTCCTTTCTGCTTCAAAATATCAAGCCTGTTGCTTTGTTACCTATAACCCCAGTAGCAACCAACAGTGGCGAGTCTACCTACGTCACTTGGAGCAAGGTAAGTTAGACCACCGGAGTGCAGCGAAGGTAAGATTACTAGAGGATGTCGGTTTCTCCTCAATATCCAGATTGGATTGTCAGATACTGATCTTGTCATACTTTTTGTTTGAAAACACCTCACATCTTTTCTCGATGTTCCCCAAACAAGAAAACACAATGTCAGATATTTGAAGGACTTTTATGAGATCAGATATAATGTAAAAACGATGCGTATTTCTTTGCAATGAAACAAAAAGGTGAACGAGAAAAGAGAAATTGTCACAACATTTTAGTTCTTGTTGTAGCCATCTGCCATAACACAACATGCACTATTTTTTAGGAGGTATATATTGACTTTAGAAATTCACCAAATTCCATGTTGTTGGATAAAACACCAATCAAATTGGCAATCAGCCACCTTCAAGTACCTATATCTGTTTAGTTTTACAGTGCAGTACAGACATTATAGTGGTGTAAAATGGGAACTGAACCTTGGATCTGAAGTATGAAGTTGGCCTCCGTTATCCTGTATGTCCACAATCAATAAGCTGTTATTGCTCAGAACATACATCCGTATGTAATTTCTATACTGTACATAAAGACACAAAGGTTTCTTTGCTGTTGTTAGAGGACATCTGCAGCACACACAAGGACAGGATGAGTTACTTTAACAAGGTTGAAAAATATACTGAAATATAGCAGAGACCTATGAACGTCGGCTGAAATCCAACGTATGTTAGAGGGAACAATGCTTGCAAGGCTTAATTCATAGGCTATCAGGGGGATAATCCCACCTCTGTAAATACACAAAGATTAGAGTCTGTTCCTTCCAGAAAAAGCAAGACCATTGGTAATTTGTTCAAATGCTCTTTCAAAATAATTATATAAAAATAACTGCCTGCTCAAATAACACAAAAGCAGCCCAATATAATGTCCTGGACTGTGTCTGCCTAAGACACATTACACTAAGTCAATATTTTCCCACCTCTGCCAATCCAATCTATTTTAACTGAGCAGAAAGCCAACTGTGGTACTGTATCATTAAGTCCTTGAAAGAAACTATCCTGACGTTAAAGAGGGACCAGGAGGTAAGAAAAGACAATGCCAGAGATAAATGATGGCGGTGCAGATATAATATATATTTGTCTCTTTCCTCACTGCAGCAATAATATAATAATAATTAAAAAATTACGAGTAAAAAAACATTTAGTATCAGGTCATCATATAAACAGGCTTTGAGCAGTTGATTTGAGTGAGTTCCTGAGTTGCTTTACATTTAAAAACATTGAAACTACAAATGTATATTCTCTTTTTTTCAATATAGTTTCTCTTTTGTGTGCACAAAAAAAAACTTTCAAGAATAGCTAACTAAATATCAGAATTTCGTACAGCAAAGGGTCTAACATTTGTTAAAGGAACATTCTCAGAAGACTTTGATGAGAAGCTTGTTTCCACAGTCTGTGGATCACGTATAAAGCTGGAAGGCAATTAGCCTGACTTAGCATAAAGACTTGAAGCTGTGGGAAAGAGCTAACTCCAAATGTTGAGCCAGTCTTTATGTTAAGCTGGGTCAAACCCATCCTGAGTGAAACCTGATGCTTAGCACACGGATTTATATCAATCTTTCCAGTTAAGTTTCTAGGACATAAATACATTTTTAAAAGTAAGAATAGATTCTTTGCAGGAAACATTTTCATGAGTTTCCAGGATAGAGTGAATGGATCTTGATGAAAAACAGGCATATTTCAGAGACTGATATATATTGAAATTAAGGGAACTCTTGGAGAGGTATGTGCTCTACTGAGGGCCGTTTTTAGTTTTGGGACTTTATTTTATTATCACTGCAAGGTTGCTGGTTTCCTCAGAAGTGAGAATTCCTCTGTGCTGTCCCTGAGCTTGTTTGGGGCTGAACCTCAGTGAGACGTCTAGCTAGGGGCTTGTCTTAGGTTTGACAACAACTGTTCCTTAACAGCAATGGCGGCTCCTAAAGAGGTTACCATAGCTACTGCCGTAGGATCAGAACTGGTGAGTATTTCTTCAATAGGAACATTATGACACTGAGGGCTTTTCTTCTGACTGGCTTCGATGGCTTCGGTTTGGTCTTCACCAACTCTAAGATAACTACAAAAACTGCTTGTTAACTTTGTCGTTCTTTTGATGTACCCACTGTTTATTGGAAAACAGTGTTGTGCGACATCTGAAAGCAGATTTATGAGAGAATGAATCAAAACAGTGAAGCTGCAACTTCAGTAAGCTACTCTTCTTCAGTAAGCTTGGAGAATATAAAAAGATCCATTAGACCCAGGTAACAGCAAATTGGGTTCTTAGGACTTATTGCACATACTGATTTGAAGTGTTGTACAGTTATATAAATAAATTAAATGATGATTAATAATAAATGAAATAAAATTAATTAAAAAAAAATCTCAAGGTTGGTGGATGTACTTCCATGGCCACGTCTTAATTAAAAAAGTCTGGAAGCCTGTAAAGAAATTTGATTTGCCAAATCCCTTCCTATTTTATTCTTCCTTAAGAGTAATAATTATAAATAAAATAACATCCAAGTGAGTTGTGAAGGGGAGCTGGCCCACACTGCCTTAGGGAGTTGCAATCACTGGAGGAAATGTCTGCCATGTCTGTAGTCTGCTGAGTTTTGTCTCCCGTGATGCCTTTCTACATCTCCACCCATGTGGACGGCTGTGGCTGAGGGGTAGAGTGGTCGTCCTCCAACCTGAAGGTCGGCGGTTCGATTCCCAGTCTGAACCATCTGCATGCCGAAGTGTCCTTGGGCAAGATGCTGAACCCCGAATGGCCCCACTAAGAATAACAAAGTGCTGGGTTAGATGCACTGTATGAATGTGTGTGTGAATGGGTGAATGTGAAACTGTAATGTAAAGCGCTTTGAGTGGTCATCAAGACTAGAAAAGCGCTATATATATAAATGCAAATCCATTTACCATTTCCATTTTACCATGAGACTCCACCTGGAGCCATTAACGGCACTGAAAAGAGGGAGGCAGAGAGAAAATCGTTCTGCTTATAAGCGTGTACTGCATTTCATCTTTAGCTCTGTCTAACTAGCCAAGAGCAGCGTCCACCACGTCAACTAGTGTCTGCTGTGTGTACGTGCACGTTCGTGTACATGAATATGCATGCGTGTTTGGTGTGTCTGTGCTACGGCTACCTCTGAGGGTGAGGCAGCGGCTCTGTCGGCAGGTTAATCCAGCCCTCAGGCTAAGCATCAAACTTTCAGATCAGAGAATCAATAATTCAGACAGCAGCTTGTCAGGATCTATCACAGAACACAGACTGAGAGGCAGGCAGCGGCACGACAAAGGCACAGGGGTGATTTACAGCCTCGCACAACTCACACACACACAAATAAAGATGGACGCAGACTCCCTGCGTAATTGTGCGGCCGATACACTCGCTCTAATCACAGTTACACACACGTAATACTCAAAAGCGAGGAAACATGCGCATACATAAATTTACCGCCGCACAAAGAGCCACACCTTGACTTCATTCCCCAGAGATATTACAATATTTGTTGGCAGGGAACTGATTGATGGCTACAATCACTTTTGTGTCCCAATCCTCAGAATCTAAACTCATCCCTGACTGTGGCGTGTCACAGATCTACTGCTGTGCTTAAGATCCACCAGCTAGTCCTTGAAGCATACACCACCCTATTAATATGGCCGTGGTACTGTTGTAAATCCCCTGCAAATCAGAGAAACGTAGCAACAAACCGTGTCTGTTTAGTGTGCGTTGTGGGGGAGTGAGCTGGTAGGGGGTAAGAGAAACTGAGGGATATTTCAGCGTGTGGGTGTATAATGGCTATCAGAGGTGACTTTCAGTGGGATCAACTGAAAACACTCGCACACAAACACACAAACAAGCGCTTTTATTTTTTTTCCTTTCCTCGCAGAGTCACAGAGCATTAGCTTACACAGATAACTATTTCAAATGATTGTGCAGCTCTGTGGGTGTAGGTCTGTGTATGTATGTATGTATGTGTGTGTTTCTGCATGAGGCAGTCATAAAGTGAAAGTGCTGACGCTCAGAGACATTTACTTGGAGCTGAGTGAACCCCTGCAGGCCTGGTAACCTTGAGTTCCATGCCGTGTATGAACAAGCCTAATTACGCATGTTTGTGTGTGTGTGTACATATATTACAGCCAATCACAGCTCACCTTACTCTCTAGTATGTAACCCTTTACTACCGGCTTGGTGATCCACACCTTGGAGCGTGAATCTGTGGGGGTTGCACCAAACTAAGAATTTCCACCTCACATCGGCTTAATTTACTGACTTAACCGTTTCTTCTCAAATTGTCCAACCACCAAAATCCAGAGAAAGCAGAAGTAAAGTGCTTTCAGCCCTGCAGCTGCAACAGTTTGACATAAACCTCTGTCTGGTTAGCCTTTTGGGTTCTATGAAGCTTGATGGGAGGAAATGCATATGCTACTCCAGCCTGGAAAAA
This sequence comes from Pseudopleuronectes americanus, assembly GCA_038501795.1. NCBI lineage: Eukaryota > Metazoa > Chordata > Actinopteri > Pleuronectiformes > Pleuronectidae > Pseudopleuronectes > Pseudopleuronectes americanus. The sequence goes on from CM076731.1 coordinate 17,625,219, forward strand.
TATCTGCATATATTCCATGGGAAGAAAAAAAAATATTCTTTTGATTTACAGGTGACAGTTTAATTGCAATAGTTAATACAAAAGTATATTCTCCAATCTCAGCACTTTGCACCCTTAGAGTCAAGACCATAGAGTGGTCACTGAGAGAACGTGGACCAAGGAGCGAGGCAGGAACTAGGTCCAACTCCCAAAAAATATATTTAATGAAAACATAAAATATGGCGCACGCCCAGCCGGAAAAGAAGAAACAGGGCAGGATAAGGAACTTGAAGCTGGCAAGGACAGGACAGAATCATGACAACTGTATCTAAAGATTGACAACACTTTGGCTGGATGCATTATAGTTCATAAACCCTACCTCTTCCATGGTAATGGATGTGACATGGACCAAACTAAAATACATTAATAATGTTCATTAAAGCTGGTTTCTGTTATGTTGAGAAAAAGCAAAAACGTGCACATTTTGCCGGTAGTTATGGTTTTAGTTATTAAATGTTATAAAAATGGGGTGAAATGTAATGATTGACAGCTGACTCATGATTGTTGTAAAATGTGTATCAAAGGTACCTTGACACTGTGGCTCCATCCCTCATTGCTACTGCACAGACTCTGGCTCCAAATGCACAAGATGATGGCATTCTTATTCGGAATATTTTAGCATCATTTCTTGATAGTGGGAGAAAATCAAGATGCGTTGCCTAGTTTTATATACAGTCTATGGTAAAGACCCCACAAGTGGTTACTCAGGGAGGAAATTAGGTTATTTTTACATCATCCCTCCACATTTGTTCTTTATTATTTTAAAAACATTAAATTCAAACATCAGACAAAGTGCTGTAGAACAGTAAAGTGCTGTTTTAGGGAAAATTGCAAACAGATGATACAGATACTACAAGAATCATTCAAATAGAGGTCTAAACGTGAACGTAGGATTAGTGCATTACCGCAATTAATACAGCCTTTCTTTTTAGACTACTTTTTTTAGTGTGCGCAGAGACAATACCTTATCTCACCACGAAATATAATTGCAGGGTTTAGATAAGGTAAATGGATAAATACAGAAAACAATCTCCTATGATATGCGACATGACATAGATAACTTTAGTCAGGGTCTTAGTTTTCAAGGATAAGAATCAATTTAGAATTGAATCTCTCTTCAATACTGCTTCAATAACTAGAAAAGGGGACACTGTTCCCAGGCACTTACTCCAGTCCTTCTTTGGTCCTGTGACTTGCCATTGGAAACATGACTGGCTAACAAAGGCCTTACAATGAAACAAATGAAACAGAAAAGTGTGTGGGAGCACGCAGCATAAGCTTATTTAGTCATTTGGAAAAAGTTACAGTCTTCTGCCTGTCATTATGTTTACTGTGTCCCCAGCATCTGATGCGTAATGCAACTCCAGTCACAGGGAAAGCCATCATTATCCTCGATGCAGTGTGTTTCTCCTTTTGATCAGAACTGGCTGTTAGTCCGGTAAAGTGGTGGTTGGGTCCTTGGCTCTTTGTTGTCTCACTTAGGTCTCAGTGTGATGTTGTATGATGTTTTATAGTAAAGTCAGTATATATAAAGTAGGCAAACAGTTCCATATTTCCTCTTTGGTCAAACACGATTTTTGGAATCGGTATTAAAAAAGTTCCAGATTGTGAGAGAAAATAATCCCATTTCAAGTATTTCCCCACCGCAGGCCCCTTAGATCCTAAAGTTAGTAAAGAGAGCAATTCTTAAAGCCAAAGTTTTCTTTTGACACTTTGCTGTTACACCATTACTTCGCTCACAATGACAGCTCCGTGAAGAAAAGGTGTGGAGATATTTGACTGGTCTGCACTCAGCCCTGACCTCAACACCAACCAACACCTTTGGGGGTAAAGTGCAACAGCAACTCTAAACCAAACCTCATCACCTAGCATCAACCCCACAAGCTCCTGTAGCTGAATGGGAGGAAATATCATAGACAAGTTCCAATATCCGAATATCTCAATCATAAAGGATTTAAAATGTAGGTTTTCAAATAGGTTATGACCAATAATAACGATGTCCACAAACATATAGTGCAGCATTACCATGTCCCTTCACGTTTGATACCTTACCTACCTGAACTCATGAGGGAGAGAGTTGAGGGGCGAGTTAGAAACAAGGAGGGAGACCGAGAAAAAGTGAGAGAGAGAGCAATCTGACCTGAAGAGGAGAGGCAGATAAAGAGATAAAAGGATAAAGAGGGATGAGAGATGGAGGATGCAAGACAGGAAAGGGAAGGAACAGCCTGTTTGCTTCCTGTGTTCATCCATATTTCACAGCACTTTCAATTAGTACCAGTGTGGCTGCAGAGCGGCTGAGAGAGATAAAGAGTGAGAGAGGCGGAGAGAGCGAGCTTTGCTCCAGGTCACTGTGGCCTGCTACTGGTATCTATCTCTTTAAAGGTGTTTGCAAACATAAAGTCTGTTTGCTTTGCCCTGGAGCAGGACACCAGCTCCTGGTTTGTTACATCTACATATTGCTCAGGTTACTTTTAATGGTGCAAATCTTCCATCACGCTAGAATTTATCAAGGGAAGCCACATGTCGTTTTGTTTGCCCCTCGGAGGCGATCGATTTAAAACTTCTTCCTCTAACACGGTGCAAGAGGAGGTCAGGTCCCAAGTACAAACAAACTCAAACCTCTGTGACCATCATGTTCACCAGGTTTAGACAGTTCTTGAAGTTTTTGATGATTTTGGACATAGACTCAAATTTTGGTACATTTGCAAGTTGCTAAATAAACACAATGTAAATTGTGGATTTATTGAGTAATGGTAACAAGTTTTTGTAATAGAGTTAGATCAGATGTTTGTCTATTAGCTTAGTTTAAGATAAGGACTGTTAATCATAGATGTATCAAGATAACTGAATATGTTGCAAATTTGTGTCTGTGGACATTTGTGGCATTGCAAAGTCCTCTGTGACCAAAAAGCATTTTCCCAATAAACCACTTAATAAAAGGGAGATATGTATTAGTAATTACAAAATAACCAAAAAACTAACTTTTAGCATGACTTTGTAAACCAAGGAAACTAAATTTATTATAAAGAAATATTAAAAACATGTAATCTTGCCAAGGCATGGACTAAAGCTTGGACCTTCAATGGAGCAATCAGCTATATTTTCAAAACTGTGCACCATTGTGCTCAGTAGCACTATAATTCATCATCTTAAATTGCATTTGGAGGAGGTACAAAAAACCTGATGGAACTGATTTTATCAAAACTTCTTCATATCATTATCATCATCAGGAATGTGTTAACATAGCACCTGCCTCTGTCTGTGTTTCTTCTAGCTACTTTCAGCTAAAACAATGAACTGAAAGACTTTAAAAAGCACATCACTATTGCACAATTAAAAATTGCAGACTGAGATAATAAACCTTGTTCACTTGAAGCAATGACCTCCGACTCACAAAGAGCAGTGTGCACATGGCCAGTTGAACCTCTCCAAAGTCAAAAACAAGTGGTCTCTACCAACCACACAGCAGAACCTGTCAGTCAAATAACAGGCTTGTTGTCTGAGCAGATCAGATGAAGTTGTCAGGTTTGGTTAGGCAGATGGACCCAGGATGCATAGTTTATACAAAAGGTGTCCTTTTAATTGGAAAATGGCTTTAACAGAAAAATAACAACAAACACAGGTACAACAAACGCAGGAATCTCAAAAGTCATAACTGAAAATACACAGAGCACACAGGGAAAAACACCAGAAGTTTACAGAGACCAGAAGAAGCAGGGGACGCGAGCACAGGAGATGAAGTATAACGGCAGGAGATTACAGCAGGCAGTAAGACAGACATCATGACAAGCAAAGGAGCTCACGACAAATCATTACGACGACAAACAGACATGGACAAAGAGAAGCACTGAGACTTATTTTCACACACAGGGAAGGCAGGGGTAATCGAACACAGGTGGAACACATGAGGACTGGTGCAGACAATCACAAAGACAGGAAGTGAAGACAGAAAACACACTAGCAGGGCCTACAAAATAAAACAGGAAACAGAACACAGGGAGGGGGAAAACCAGAGACACAGAAACAACACCACACGAAAACATAAACACAAGGATATACATGAAACACAAGGTAATAAAGAGGCGGAAAAATACTGGAAAATACAAAACCATGACAGTAGTAAGGCAGTACTGATGCTACTTTCTCTGACCTTTCTGAGGTGACTGCTATTGAGTCTGAGTTCTCGTCTGGGTACCACTAGCAGTACCACTGGGATTCAAGGGCCAGCAGGGTTTGACTGGAACCACTCACTACATTCACACAATCCACAGTCAGCCACAGAGGGGAGAGTCATCACTAAAATAAACTCATGTTGTTTTTTGGTAGAGTACAACTCTGAGGTGGCCTCAAAGCTAACAACGTCAAGTTGAAACATTTACTCCTGCGGAGACGTTCCCTCGGAGAAAACAAACCAGCACCCGAAAAACATCTTTGAAGTTTGAGATGGGCTGCATGCTGAATATTGTGCAATCAATTACGAGATAAGAACGTATTTCTTCTTTTGAGCCGTGTGCATGAAAGGCTTTAGTGTTTCAATGAATCTTAGGCCGGTCGATGTGTGTTTGTACACCAAAGCCTCTTCACTTCATCTCCTGCAAGAACTGTTTCATCCAACATCCATCCTCGGTTTGAGTTATATTAGGAGCTCATTTCAATTTTTACTTTTCAAAATAAAATCTGCAAAGCCATCGATTGTCACAAAACAGCCAAAGGTAACAGAAAGAGACAGAAAGAAAAAAGAGAATCTATCCTTAGAGCTTGTATTGAGATATAAATGCGATACCTAATGTGGCAACATAACATCAGCTACCATTAGCTATGCGCTGGTCAAAGTAACGAAACGTTAGGGTCACAAGGACTTTTTCAATTCATAGATAAACTTTAAGTCATCAAGTCAAATTCACATTACCTTACCTGTGGTTTTCTTTTATGTTTGCGTATTGTCTGACTATAACATTATGGTATGGACGGACATGTCTCAGTTGAATAGTTAAGTCATTATATTTTAAACTAAAACTCTAAATCAGGTGGACAGTTTAAACAGCAGTACCACAGAAAATGTGGTAGACTCCTCTAGAAAACATCCAAAATTAGCACACACATCTGCAAGTACTACAAGAATGTGCCACAAGAATGTGTAGTGCATGTACCCAAAGGCTGTTACTGTCTTAACGAAATTGCACTTAAATCCATAGAACAGATGTAGAGACATATCACTCTGAACCACAAATGTGAACATGCAGGTGGTGATCATCAAAGTCGTGTTTTATTCACAAAGGGCCATGACAGACCATGGTAATCCCCCTAATAGATCTTTAAGTTGAGACTAAAGGGATGTGGCCTTAGAACCAAGGTGGCTTGTCTTAAAGTGCCGGGAGAGAAGATTTAAAACTGTAATATCAGCATTTTATTGCCACATTAATAATAAGAGGAGATGATAAAGATACTTGTGGGTTCTGTCACCTTTAAGAGCATATGTGCGTCACAGCTCAGGATGTATCAGAAAAGAAAACACAAGAACATTGACACGACACTGAGATCATTATCTTATTTGATGGCACAACCACAAATAGCAAACATGTGACTGAAGACTTATGAATGTACAATATGTGTAGTAAGAGTACGGTTACCACGACACCCTGTTCAAAATCTCTGCGGTGTACTGGTTGGACTGGAGAAGAGGGGAATCAGAGGTGCATGTGAGGAACAGCCATTTCAGCTGCATCCAGCAGCTGTTATCTGGCAGCACCTGTTTCTCCAGGGAGCCGAGGCCTACAGAGAAGGGATGCCAGCCCCCAGGCATAACCCCAGGCAGTGCATGTCAGCCATATGCACGGCCTGCTGTAGGGACCAGTGCGACAGGGAAAGAATGACTCCAGTGTTGGGCTTGAGAAAGAGCAGCAGTGTCAGTTCAGGCTGCACTCTGGTTGATAGCTCTGCTGATGCCAGGCCGGGTCAAACCTCGGCCACGGAGGACGAGGGGTTCAGGCTCACCCCCTCAGCACGGCGGCAGACAATTTTATCGTCAAAATCCCCCGTTAAAACTGGAGCCACAGGACATAGCGCAGAAGACTGGACTGGGGGGAATGATGAAGAATGACGCATTGGGAAATTAATTAAGCTGCGGAGAGGAGTGAAGCACCTGCCTCTGGGCGTCCAGAGCAGAGCAGGCTTCTGAATCAATGAGGCTTTATTCAGCTCTCTTTGACCATTCGTCCAACCTGCGGGAGTTAGCAGAATATGAAAGTGTAATGAGATGTCCATCGCCCGGCTCAACGTCACCCCCTCTGTTTCAAACACAGTTGGATTGCAACACTGTGATATTATAGTACCTGTGACACCTTGGGTATTGCAGAGAATTGCACCCCCCTTAAAAAAAATAAGCAGAGTCTGGAGGCGGACAGTGTTTTGAGGGAGATGATCCCTCTGTGATAGATGCAATCTGTCTCCAATCTAACACTGCTGCTCTCGGCTCATCTCTCTCAGTCTCATACTGCAGGTTTCCTCACACACACTCTGAAATGGAGCTTTAATCGTGGCAGGATGGAGAAGAATCAACATTCTTCCCCTTGGCAGGTTCATCCTATGTCTTATGCAAACCTCAGTTTACCTTGTGTATCCACACACTGTGAATTGTAGCCTATTATAAAGACTATTTACTTGACTGCATCCTTGGTGCTAAGTGGTTTGTGGGGGTGTTTCTCCAATTGATTTCTCAGAGATGTGTTAATCAAATTGTGTAAGGCTCCCCATCTTTTTTGGTCTTGGCAGATCACCAACATTTCTCAACATGTAAAGCTGTTCCCTTCTTTTTTATAAAAAAAAACACATGTTATTGAGAAGACAACATTCAGTCATAACGCAAATATTCCAGCGGAACCAGAAGAATGACTTTATACATCTGTTTTTGGAAGTGCCACTACGTCTGTGAAGAAAGTTGGGTAAAGCCTCTCACGACTCCAAAGGAAGCTGCAAAGTCTAATAAAGGATGTCTCTTGAGTCAGTGGTGGCTAGGGTGGAAGACCATGGGGGTTATGTCTCCCTGGTGTAGCTACCCAGACATCAACTTACAAGATGTCTGTAATTCCTTTCCTCTTCTATGCTTGAGGCTGGAGGCTCCTGTGACATTGGCCACCAGCAGCACAGAACACCAACATCTTTGACCAAACTGTCAGTGATTGAGTAGGATTTGGGGTGTCAGGGTATATTTATATCATCAAACACAGACATCTGAGCTTTCTAGCAACTTTAAAGTTGCGAACCACCACTAGAATCAGTGCTGTGATGGTAGTGAGCACAAGGTGATGATGTCACTCTTTTTTCGCCTGGTTTGATCTTTGCTCTTCTCTAATAACACTCCTTTCTCACAGCGTGTCCATCATCTGATATGGTGGTTCATTGATCTGTTTTCTCTCCGGCTTGTTTTGGCATCTCAACATGGACCCAACAGAGACGAGTCCCACGGGCAACAGGCAAAGGGTAGAAGTGGAATCACTCAGTTCAGCTGTATTACAGGTCAAGAAATAAGATATACGCAACAGTGTCCAGTTTTTAGTCCTGAGAGAGATGCTTGAGAAAGAACTGGATCCATCCTAGAGGAAGGTCTCCTATTTTCTTCCTCCTTCTCTGATGTGTAAGCAGGAGACAGAAGCACCTTCTCATAGCGTTATCATAAGTTAAAGAAGTTTGACATCCAGAAAGTATGTGTTCATTGTGTTTTCAACTAAATGCTGTTGTTCTGATTAAATTCTTTATCTTGATTTTATTTTAATTTAACCTGGAAAGTCGTAACCAAGTGTTATAAAGACAACATTATTATTACCGTCATTATTATTATTATAATTATCATGTAAGTGTATAGATTATTGATGACACAGATTCCGCTAACAGTTAAAGTGTTCATCTGGATAGGTTGACCCTTAAGTATGGTTGTGATCTAAATGTGGAGGAATTGTTGAGTACAACAGCCTAATCACATTTATTTAAGTGTCATTTAAAACCACAGGATTGAAATGGTCATGAAGTGTTATGGTAAATGGTTTGTATTTATAAAGCACTTTTCTAGTCTTGATGACCACTCAAAGTGCTTTACAGTACAGTGTATAGCCCTTGACCAATTCACCCACACATTTATTCAATGAGGGGCAATTATGGGGTTCAGCATCATGCCCAAGGACGCATGAAAGATATAAATTCAGAACCTTCTGAATCGCTGTTTTTGTTCAGGATCCAAAAGGTGACACCAGACTTACAGGAGAGACGGGGCATGTTGGAGACCCAGTGAGTCGTCTGATTTAATGTGATTCACCATTCCACACCAGGAGGGGAAGATTTACTTGCATATTAACAGCTGATGTGTTTCTCCAAGTGTCCACATGGCATCACTGGTCCTCAAGGTCATCAGGGATTACCACGAATATGGTAAGTTTCCTTTCGTGCTTTTAAAATGAACATAAATTGCAAGTTATTGATTCTTGCTTGCATTAACTGTCATTGAAAAATTGTCATGAGTATGCCCACAAAGAAAATCTTAACATGGTGGTGTTGAGATTTAACTGTCCAAGAACCTTTATGTACCTAGAGGAGAGGTCAGAGGATCACTAAACCCAGGGAGATTCTTTGTGTGTGTAACATAAATTTGTACTACACTTAGTTGGCAATTTTTTAGGTACACTTCGCTAAAAGTAATTCAGGCTACTCTGCAGCTTATGTCCCCATGTCATATTCTCAATTCCTCTATTTTGGACATATATCCACCAAAATCCCCAAACTCTTCTACCAGAACACAGAAAACTAAAGTCAAATTAGGGTTATGCAAGGATTTTGACAATTATCACATGTGAGAGAGATTAAAGACTGGAAACCATTGAGCAGCTGCAGACAGCAGGCGGGCCAGAAGGTACTCGCTGGACATTTTTCTTCCAGCAGACTATTGTCAATAGTAATTCATTTACCAAAGAGATGCCTAATAAATTTCATTAGACAAAAACGGGGCCAGTGGTTGATTATCACACCCTTTGCTTTGTTTCCACAGTATGATGCACAATGAACACTTGTCTGCGAGACACACTATGTTTTTCGGAAACACAAAATGAGCTGGGAGGAATTATGAAGATCTGGAGACATTAATAAGAGATGTTATAGAAACATAGTGTGCATCTTTGACAGTGATATTACGTACTGTTAAATAAACAGAATAAAGTAAATAAGCTGTTTTACTTTTTTAGCAAAAGGTAGTAAAATAAGACACCTCTTAACACTTGTTCTTGCTGAAGATTTTAATTTCTGAAGTGTTTTTTTGTCAAAGTCTACTAATGCCAGCATTTGATTAACGTAAAACCAACTCACCATCAATGTACCCACCTCCATGAGAACCAGCTCTGCAGTTGATGTACATGCTCATCTGGAATTCCACTTCAAGACCAAGTTGCATCCAGTGCACGTTGTAGAGCGTCAATAATTTGTATAGCATATAGATGTGGATTTGTGTGTTAAATTTAGGCATTATATCGTTATAAATGGAGTAATGTGTGAGTTGAAGTTTTCCTGCAAGATCCTGCAAATTAAAAGGAGCATCATATATCCAATCATGCAAACTTAGCTGTTATCAGGCCATTCAGAATAAAGTCACTGGCGTAATGGTTTATATAATGGAAGTTGAAATCTTCCCAGTTCACATCCTTATTTAAGATTATTGTTTGTGTCATATCCTCCTCGCCCTGCAGGTGATTAAAAGGACCACCATGACCTGCAAAATGATGAGCAACTGAAAGTCATCATAAAGAAGCAGATAACATAACTTTGTGTAGCAATGATAAAAAGACAGTAATCGTGAACCCTGCCACATTTTCTGAATTATTTCAAGGCAACTTAGTTTTGACCCCTTGTGATCTGAACAGAATGATATTTATCCTTGTAAAATATAGGCTATTACCTAAGCTGTTTTAAATAATCATAAAAATAAATAATGTAAATATTTTTTTAGATTAGAATTTTTAGATTGACCATTGACAAACGCCATCTTCAATAATTTGTTTCCTCGTAAAACTGAACAATATGTATGTGTGTGTGTGTGTGTGTGTGTTTTTCAAATACATACTCATTTAAACCATATAACCTCAGTCAGAGTGGCCCTTTGAGAATCTTCTTCGGTCTCAGCAGGTTATACACTAGCATTGTTGTTTTCAGCAAGTTCCCCTAAAATTACATTCTTTACTGTTATTAAATATTTTGTGACTTATACTAAGAACAGCTTTGTATGGTTTATTCGTAGGGTTTCAGATCTCAAGCTAACCATAACTAGCATAAACTGGGGGGGTTATTAAAAAATGGTTCATGGTGTGACTACCCTATAAACACACATCTCTAACCTTTTACTAGTGAAACCAAATTCATTTTTGACAGCTGTTCTAATAATTGCTTCTGATTACAATGATTTTATTAAACAGTATCTTTCCTCACATCCTGAGAGCAAGATGACTGTCCTATTGCAACACTGATAAAAGGCATTTTAAGCCCACTTTACCTCCGTATATGTCATTGTAAATTCCTTTGTCTTTGTTTCTGCCAGATAAGACCATGAAATGTTAATAAAATATGAAATTCTGTGTATTTTCATACTGACTGACTAAGACACACTTCGGTGCAAGAAAAAAAAATCTGTTTTCAAGTCTTCACCCTCCCCCAGAGTGGTAAGAATAAACTTCCAGATCAATTAGCAGTCAGTATCAAATCTCACACAGTATGTTCTAAGCCTGTGCTGCGTATTATTGAGGGGATAATTGTTGCCTTGCGGTGGTTTGAAGTTGCTTGCTGACTGACTGACACTGATACATACACATACATGAAAAGTAATTACTAACAAGCACATGAAGACACATAAAGAATGAGTGACACTGATAATTAACACACATGCAACACATGCTCTCCCCTTTGTTGTGCCTTTCAGAGGGTCCTGTGTACACCCCACTCAGAATAATCCATCTCCATCCTGTCGACACAGCGCTCTGTCTCTGAGATTGTCACACTCTCTCACTTTAATTACTCTTTAAGATAATCAGCCTGTGTGGCTGGAGATGCAGCTCCCCTCCGTGGCTCTGTCTTCCCAGGGAATGAGAGGTTTAATCTGTGGCAAGATCAGAGCTACTGGGAGCAGGGGGAGGAGGGATGGGAGGCGGACGGAGGGAGGCGGGTGGAAATGAGAAGGAATTTGGGCATCTTAACAAACTCTTAATTACGTTCTCTATCCTCTGCTGGTGGCAGGCATAAATGGCAGTCCCCAGGGAGCCTCTGATCCACTTTCTGATCTGCTGAATTCACAGCCGAGCTGCTGATCAAAAAGATGGAGCGGCCTAGATGCTTCAAACACATGGGACCTTTTTCTAGCGTGGGACTCATTGCTTGTCACTGAGCGGAAGTTTGAATTGTCAAAATTCATGTTTAAAAAAGAAAAAAAAACTCTGCTGCCTTTAAAGACAAGGGATAAGAGAAACACAGAGGGTTCAAAGGCTCCATGAATTGATAATGAGCATTCATGCAACGTGCTGAAGGCGTTTGTCCCATATATGAGGCAGAATTCATCGGAGATGACCTCCACCCACATCCTCGCTGTTCTGATGTGCCTGGCACAGCTTTGATGTTCGCCATCAGCTGAATCCCTGGGGAGACTCTGCTGTAATAAACTACAGCAGTGAGCGTACGGTAACACTCTTGCCAGCAGGAAGTCCCATCAGCCTGTCCCACTGGTTCAGGAAGCCACAGAGACTGGATCACACCACATTATTGTACAGTATGCACGCTGACCACCAGTGTTACATATCATATCCTTTCAGGATGAGAAAAAAGTGCTGTCCTCATGCTACTTTATGGGCTGAGACAAATGATCCAAGTGTTTAGACTTCCAGTCTGTAATGCCATGGCCATGAAATAAATTAATTTCTGATTGGTTGTAAGGTTTCCATTCAGATTGCATAATGGAAAACATAAAACAAAGACATAGAGCACAGTTTGACCGCTATTGAGGTATATTAAACTGCAAGTAACGCGTGGCATCTATTGCACTTCTGTCCGTCCTGGGAGAGGGATCCCTCACATGTGGCTCTCTCTGAGGTTTCTACTTATTTTTACCCTGTTAAAAGGGTTTTTTAGTAGTTTTTCCTCACTCTTGCTGAGGGTTAAGGACAGAGGATGCCACACCCTGTTAAAGCCCTATGAGATTAATGTAATTTGTGAATATGGGCTATACAAATAAAATTTGATTGATTGATTGATTGAAGTAACCATAGCAACAATGCTTCTAATTGCAGTGAAAGTCACGATCCTTCTTTCTTTTACTCTCTTTCTTTCTTTCTAATAACCTAAGAATACACTCAGCAGAGGTTAGTAACAGTATTGGTATTGTAAAGTATTCTGTGAAATATCGTTCACTGCGTGTTATTAGTAACTTTACTTCAATTTTCAACAGTTTAACCAACTCATAAAGTGACAACATGCAAGATTCATTCTCGGCTATGCTCGAGCTCCCCCTACAGGTTGAATACATAATTCACTCTTGTAAATACAAGTTGCGAACTAAACCTCCCAATGTTCACACTGTAAATTTTTTTAAATGCTAACCATCTAAACCTCAATTGAAATAGGTTTACATGGCTTCTGACGACTAATTAGCAAGTTCGACAATTTCCCCTCCACAGCCGAAAAGTGAAACAACTTTCTCTTTTCCTTTTCTTTGATTGCTCCGATAATGTCCTGGAGCTAGTTGTCTCTTATATCTACCTGCTGCGGCAGCTCTGGTTGCTGGTGTGAGACATATGCTGTAATGTTCCAGCACGGTACACCAGAGTTGCATAGTGCTGTGCGGGCATCCAGGGGGCGCTGTGGCAATGATAGAAATGCCATTCACCAAATTATAAGTTTTTGTGAAGTAAAATACCGTCCTGCTTTAACATAACTTTTTACTTAGTTAATCTGTTAGGAAGTACATGATACACATCTGTGATTTCAGATACTTACTCAATGTTTTGAATTGCTGGTTTTGGCTGAATTAGCATTTAATACATGCAGTTACACCAGAGATGTGATTCCCTTCTGTTAATAACAATAAGGCGCACACAGCAAGAAATCTCTGTCTACAGTCATTCAGGACTGAAGAACCTCTCCTCCTGCTCTTAACATAATGTCATCTGCCTGTCATCACACACAACTGGTCACAACACATGCACTGTACGCAGCAACACAACGTTCAGTGACTTCATGGAGGTCATGTGTGGGGACAAATGCAGTCAAATGCTGGTTAGTACCTGGCTGGACAATCCTGAGCACGTCATCAACCCTTAATCATGCTATGGAGGGAAACATATATGAATGGACATAATATAGAAAATAAACAGGTGTATACTCTTCTCTGTCATTAACTCAGAGCTTCCTGGTGATCGACACAAAATGCCAGGTGCAAATTTAATTTTTATGTCTGTAGCTTTAATTATGAAGCACAATTGAGACTGAAGACACGTGGCTGTTTTTAACAATTGTAGATTATTTTTTGAAGCAGTCTGTTTTGTGAAGTAATGAAACTAAAACGGGTTACAGACATAAAAGTGGACAGAATAATCACAGTGTATTAAATGTGTGGAGATTGATCAGAGTCGATGTTAGAGAATTAATAGCCCAGTCCAGCCGCGTTATAGGCAGAAATTAGTACTTTGGCTCTCCATAGGTTTCTCCTGAGAGCTGAAACCTCCCAACCTACAGGACAAAAACAGAATGTTGGTTTGAATTTTTTCATGTGCTGTTGGTAATCATCATGATCTTTTTCTGAAAAGATGACACAAGATCTGTCAAAGAAAAGACAGTAAAACAGAAAACCGGGTCTTTGTTAGTCTTTAGTTTTTTCCATTGTAAGATTATAATCATCAAACATGCACAATAAAAATGTCATCATAATCATTTTTTTTATAAACTACACCACTGGATTTCAATTCCAAACGAAGCTGGTTTTGCAGTCACAGTCTCAGGTTTCGGTGAAGAATTATTCGTGTTCCTCTCTAATATTTACTGACAGAGCCTCCACATTATACAGCACCATACAGTCTATGCAGATGCAGACACCGGTGCAGAGCTCGCATATCAGCCTACAACCTTTGTCAGATCACAAAATTCCATATCCTGTGAAATATGGGGACGTCTCTGAACTAGCTGCTGAGGAACACGGGAGATTAGGGAGGAAAAGTGCATTAAGATGCTCCGGTTGTAAATATATACGAGGAGGGAGCGAGTGAGAGGGAGAAGGAGTGTAGGTTTTTAAGTTGCTGTCACCGGGCTGTCACCATGTCTGTCAGAACAGATCCATCACGGCTCTGACACGTCGAGCTTCACATTTGCATGGAGTGCAGCAGGAGCTTGTCCTTATTATGCATTCTGTCTCACACTAACCTCCCTCTCTCCACCAGATGAACTAACTAGCATCCGAGAGGCATATTTTATAGGATGGCATGAGCTGGGGATGATGGAGAGCTGTTCTTGGCGTCTGACAGCGTGTGAGTGTGTGTGTGTGTCTGTGTGTAGCTCTGAAGGGCGCCATCTTCCCAGGTGTACAATGATCAGCCATCTTGTCAGGTGAGCTGCTGCTAACTAACTATGTTTAGCTGTGGCTCTCTCTGTGCAGGCTGACAGTAACCAAGGTGAGGGGGCGGTGAGGACACAGTCATGTGTGTGTGTGTGTGTTTGTGTGTGTTTGTGTGTGTGTGTGTGTGTGTGTGTGTGTGTGTGTGTGTGTGTGTGTGTGTGTGTGTGTGTGTGTCGAACAGTATGGCAGTGCAGATGCAGTCAGTCCCTCAGTGAGGAAGCCTCCACTGGGACAGACACAGCTGTGGCACGGCATCGGGTTGCTAACGAGCCTTATCACACAGGCGCTAGACTAGACGCACACACACACAGGATACACACACCAATATACACTCAGATGCTCACAAAACTGAGGCATGGGGTGATAGTACACTGGTGTGTTAATCACTCAGTCATACACATTGATAACACAAATGCAGGGAAAGACCCACACATCATACACACACACGTGCACATTGTCTCATCAACATACATACACACGCGTCAAAAGCACCCAATTACATGCAATTATGCATACACTCAAATCCGGCTACATGAACATACACACTCATGTAATTAATCTATATACAGTATTGATTTAGTTACACATATGTAGACACTCACCTACACTATAATGTGCACACAGATGCATACATACTACAACTGATGATGAACCCTCTGCCGTTACACCACCACTGAGTCAGTGAAGTCAATACATCAGCTCATAAAGTGTTAATGGGAAAACCACAGGCCTCCAGCCTTCACATTCTTTAATATAATCCCATTTGATCAACAATTTTGTTTCTCCCATAAATTCTTCATGTAATATACCACTTTATTCACAGGGTTAATTGCTAAGATCTCGGCAGTAGAAGGTTGTCGGTGAAAAACGTAAAATGTTCAGACCAGTTTGAAAACAGACCTCTGGATTGGTTACACTTTCGGCAAACCATGAAAATACTATTTAAAGTGCTCATTGTAAATTCACATATCACCTTACAGCCTGGCGTCGTTGTCAAACTGACTAAAATCCTGTATTTTTAACACATGAAGTTGTCCTGAGTGATTAAGAATCATTCCAGAATTTTTAGGTTCATTCTGTTTCAGGGTTACCTCCAAATAAAGTGGTCGCGACAAATTGGTTAAAGGGATAGGTCACCGAAAAATGAAAATCCACCTTATCTACTCACCACTATGACAATGGAAGGTTGGGTGAAGAGTTTGAGTCCACAAAACACTTTTTGAGTTTCAGTGGTAAACAGTGCAGACAATTCCAATAAAATTGAAGTAAGAGGTGATTCTTTAGATGTAATAAAACATCACAAATATAAAACAATAAAATAACTCCATACTGCTCCTGTGGTGTCATCCAAGTGTCCGTAAGCCCCAACCTTCAAATAAAGACCTCTGTCGGACGTAGCGATGCTAAAACGAACCACATGCATGCCCTTCGGCAAGAGCTTGCATGCTGTTGTATGTGCGAAATTGAACACAGCTCAGAGGTGGTTATCAGAGGACAGTATGGCAAAAAATATGGTGTAAAGGATGCCGTTTTGACTCTATTTAAATATCGTGGCTTACGGACACTTTGGATGACACCACAGGAGAAGTATGGAAGATTTCAATGTTCCAATTGAGGATCGTTGGGCAGAGGGTTTTATAATTTTAATAGATGGTAAGGCGCTTAGAGGCAACTTTGTGATGTACTGACATGACTTTATGTGTGCACGATGGAAAACAAGTTTTGTAAGACTTAATTTACAGGAGAAACAAGGTTTTCGACTCAAGGCAATGCATATGTGGTTATAAAATAACAGAGACACACAAAAAATATTAATGTTCTTATTTGTTTTTTTATTTTACGGTCACCAGATGAGCAGATACATCATTTTAAAAAACAACTTGATATTTGCAAAAAAATTATAATACAATTTTTCTCAATATAGAATATATACAGAATGAAATGTAGTCAGACTGAAAAAAGCATTCTGCCTCTTTGTCAGCAAGAAGAGAAAGCAGTGAGGGGTCTGAACGGTCCTCCAAGACCGATCTCCCTAACCAATAAATATAAACTGTATATATTAATGTATGCTGCACTCAGCCAGGCATGGACAATACCAGGGCAAGTTAGTTCTGAACAATATTCCCTTAATCAGTTCTTGTACATCACTGTGCTACACACGCACACACACTCGCACACCCACGAGAAGCTTAACACACAAATGCACACAGGCCAGAGAACAAATTACAGTTGGGTTACAATAATGGGCCATCTTAACTCATGAAACAGAAAAGAGAAAGCAAAAGAATTGTGTATGGAAGTCCTCCTCATTGTCCTTGATCAGGAGGGAGAAGTGGCTTTCTTGTCAAAGCTCGATGGAGATGGCTGAGTAGCACTTGACATTTGGCCCGATTCAAACAGCCAATTCTACACAAAGCTACCGAGCTGGAAAATCTCTCCCAGTCTCATAGATCGTGTCGACTCATCTAGCTCCCTCCCTCCCATTCACACTCTAACCGTATCTGTCTACCTTTCTTCTCTCTCTTGTTCCTATTCTCTCTACGTTGAGTGGGACAGGTGCCAGGACAAGGATTGGCGATCGGCCCATTTCCCCGTTTTCCCCCAGGGAATAAGAAAAAAATGATGCACAGGAAATCTCTTATCCACACTGTATTGGAACAGGACAGACAATTGCACAATCACAGACCAAGCACCAGAAAAGACAACAGCAAAGTAAAACTACGACCTGGACAGGGTGGGTAATGCTTGTTAAAGGGGGATGCTTGAAGGACACTGTAAGCACACCGCTTGCCAGCCGCTTTACCTTGTCACTGGGCACCACCGCTCACAAACTGCCCTCCTTGAGCTTTGTAGGGGGAAGAATTATGACTTTGTGCCAATGAGCGAATACACACACTTGCATAAATCATCCATCTTGTTTGGCGGTTAATTACTCTTGTTTACCCTCCGAGTAACCTCGGGATTGGGCGGCGCGATAGGAGGGAGCCTGGGAAGAGGAGATAGCACCAAATAGTAATCTGCTGACGGTGTTCATCACTGTGCAATTTGCAGGAGTAAAAGCATATAGCGGGCTTGAACCTGGGTGTTAGTGAATTAGACAGGGTTGCCTGGGGTCTGAGGACGGCAGCTTCATCAACATCCTAGCCTGACCACTGCTGCTCACTAAGCTGTTCTGGGGTCAGCCGGTGAAGGAGCCATGCTGAGGCAGCCCAGTGCAGGCCAATCAGAAAGCTCCTCAGGATGTACAGCAGGCTCTGATCGTTGCTTATTTCATTATGGGGAAAGCTACATAAATCCACAAAATGGAGAGGAAGAGGCACTGAGGGAATATTTGCATTTCCCCTCTCCTATCGTCTCCCCTCAATGCCCCCCCTCCCAACTACCTCTTTCAATCCCTCCCCCATTTAGTGCATAGTGACTTTAATCATCACTTTCGCCAAAACACATTAAGCTGGTGTGTCCGGAGCTGAAGAGAGGGAGGGGGGTTGAAAAAACACAAAGTGGCGCATTAGATTTGCAATAGTGATGCATCACTCTGGCATTACTTTGGAGATTAAAGAAGGGACGTTGCATTTCAATGGAGTGGTGCTGATGGTTGCCTGATGGATGACTGTCCTCCTGCACAGGAACAAACAGGAAATACCACTGTCCAACCCAGGAAGGGAAGTCACACTAACCCCGGAGTTTGCTTCTTTCCTTTACTTCTAGTTTCTTCTTCCTCTAAATATCTCCTTTTTCTTCATCCTCAAACCTCAAAGCCTTTTAACCCCAATCTGAGAACACCTCTACAGTGAGAGATATTTATGCAGCTGTTTGATCATGTTCCCAAGTCAAAAACAACACCTCCTTTGTAGGAGGAGATAATACTGTGAAGTGGATTGCATACATTAAACTTAAGCCAACACTCAACGTGACTTTGCCTGTTCTTTGTGTTACTGCATCTGTATGAAAGGATGATGTAAAGTGCTTGAGAGCTTAGGACGAGCAGGACGAGACTGAGAGGAGAGCTTAAAGAAACAGAAGAAAAAAACTGAAGGGCATAAACAAGGGGTCTTTAGCACAAGGCTCATTGGGGGCAGGTTCAATATTGAGACAGAAAGCTTTATAAACAGAGAAGAAAGAGGAAGAGTAGGATGTGTGGTTATAGGGAGTCCCTAGGAAACAAAATGACAACAAGTATTTTGCTCTACAGTCTCAGAGAAACAGAATCACAGTCAGTCAGTCCAAGGGTAAAGCCCACCAGCAGCGTGACCCAGAGGGTGAGCTTTCCAGTTAATATGTTTATCCAAATCCCTGGACCAGGGTTCACCCTGGCACCCAACTCTGGTTGCTGTGAGCTTGTGGAGGGCAAGCAAATGCCCCTAAGCTCATGCCCATCCCCATGCCCAGACCTTGGGACAGAGAGCCATCAAAGTTGAAGTCCATGCCCTCATTTTCCATAAAGTCATTGAGCAGGATGGAGTCTACATCACAGTCCAGGCTATTAGGTATGTTCTCCATCTCCAGGTTGGCAGCCATTCGACTGTGGGAGTTGTGCTGTTGTCCATGGTAGCCAGCATTCCCCTGCTGGTGGTTGTTGTGATAATAGCCATGCCAGGAGTTGGTCATACCCTGATGGTGAGCTCCTGGATACGGCTGATGACGGGGGTGAGGCGCAGATGCCAGGTGACAGGGATCCTGGGGAACGTCCATAAGCCCAGCAGGGTTCGGGGGCAGGGATGGCGATGTTGGGAGGTGGGGTCGGGGTCCATAGTGGTTGGAGGTTTTGAGGCTATAGGGCTGCAGGATGTCAGTGTTTACCCGTGGGGAGAGAGCCTGTGGGGGAGGACCACCAGGCATGGGGTTGTGGGTGTGCATGTGACTCTGGCTGGAACGAGGGTTGTGATCATGGCTGGGGTTAACTTTATTCCTGTGACTATGCTCATGACTGGCACCATAGTCATGGGCAGGGTGGGGCTTGTGGCTGTGGCTGTATTCGAGGCTGGCTTGGTGTTTGTGACCCTGATTGTGGTTCTGATGGTGGGTTGTGTTCTGGTCGTGGACGGAGCCATGGCCATTGTGTAGACTGGGATTGTGAGCATGCTCTTGGCTGTGATTGTGGTTGCGATTCTGATTGTGGTTGTGCTGGTTGTGAATACCATTGGTTCCCTGTGTTATTAGTGTGTGTGTTTCCCGTCCATGGACTAGTACTGTGTCTTTGTTGCAGTACGCAGGACCCCCGGTGAGTAGACTCTGCAGGGCGTTGTTCTCTGAGTAGCCTCTCATTGGGCGCTGGAAGCTGACTGGCTTGTTCTCCTGGATGGTCTCCATGGGAGTGTGATGCCTGAGCATCCCCAGGGAAGGCTGTCCATACATGGGCCCGCAGTAAGAACCCTCCGCCTTGGATCCAGGCACATAGGGATAACCGTTGCATTTAATTGGTGGTGGCTGGGGGTAGCCACTCTCATCGAGACTGATAGCACCAGTCAGATCAGTCAGCTGGGGCAGCTCCACAGTTGGGCAGTGGCCCCCAGTGCCCAGGGCCGGGGAACGGGTGCTAGTGGGACTGGGGTACAATCGAGGGGAGGCTGAACAGGACAACCCACCCTCCTCTGGTTCATCTGCCTCTGCCTCAGCCAAGATCGGGGACAGGCAGCCACTCAGCGTGGAGGCAGAGGAGGAGGTGCGGGAATGGAGATCCGTCCAGGTGTCATACTCCTCACCCCCCATGCCCACACCTCCTTTACCTGCTGGACTGCCATGCTCTGGGGAGCCTTGCAATGCTGGTCCACCCCCCTGACCGTTTCCCCGTCCAAGGCCTATAGCCCCTGCTCTCTTCCGGCTGATTCGACCTTTAGTCTTCAGGTAGCGAGTCCCATTGTCTACAGAGGCTGCACGTCGTCTGGGTCCCTTTCCCATCTTCCCGCCCTCTGGGTTCAGCATCCACCAAGAACTCTTCCCTGTCCCTTCATTTTGCACCCGTATGAAGCGACTGTGTAAGGACAGGTTGTGTCTGATCGAGTTCTATAACAAGAGAAAAAGGGAGAGAAAAGAAGAGAGATTAACATTAGCACCCAAGGGAACATTTAGGGTTAAATAATCATTTCTTGAGAACACAAAGTCATTTCAAATTATGGCAAAACTATCAGGGCTGCATGGAAAGTGAGAAAAAAGATGGATAAAGAAAGAGAGGGAGATGGAGGGGAGAGCAAAGAGGACAGGGAGAGTAAAGGATCCAATCGATACCTCCCCTGACCAACCTCTCCTCTCCACACGCGCTCACTGAGTCATAATATGGACATGGGTGCAGCCTCCACATCAAACCATCACCAAGGTTACAGAAATGAATCACGCGAGGCAACCCAATCACAGACAGCCTGTATCGATTGCAGGGCCTCCAAATATGAGAGCCTGAGATCCCGCCAGACACAGGGAGGGAGGGAGGGAGGGTTGGAGTGAGGGGGGGCTGATTTGGCAGGAGACGCTCTGGAAGAGCACCAGAATGAAAAAAGAAACACTCATACACAGGCCTGGAATAAGATAGAGGGAGAGTAAACAGGGGGAGGCAGGAGGGGAGGGACATGCTCATTTAACCTCTTTTAAAAATCATGGCACAATCAACATTACTGTAGGCAACGGTGGCGTTATGATGAAGTCTTCCTTCTAGGTGCTTTGAAGGGGCTAGGATAAGCCTCTCCAGACCCCTGTTTAAGTGTCTGAGTGACGGCTGTATAGTTAATCCAAGGCTCTGCAGCAGCATTTGAAGCCAGTGCCAACCTGGAGTGAGTTGATGAGATCTAAGCCTGCCTAAAGGAGAGCTTAGCAGGGATACACATCATCTCAGCTGGCCAAGTTAGTTTAAGTACAGCATGTTCATCCAAATCTTTCCTGTTTGTGTCATTATTCACACTCTCGCCAGCCTTCCGCCTGCTTTCTCACCCTCACTTTCTTTCACTCTCTTTTACCTTTTTTGCCTCTTTTTTTTTCTTTTGGGAGAAATCTAGCAACAGTCCACAACTTCTCCCCCACGCACACAATCGCTCACTTTTCCTTTTTCTCCCTTGAGATATCTATCTATTTCTGCCTTGTTTATTACCTGCACATAGCTCACAATCTCTGTCTCCCGATATCTGGAGCCATTCTCTATCTTCATTCACCCCCCGCCTCCTGTCCAATTTTCCTGCTCTCGGCCCCATTCATCTCCCTCTCTGAGTCCCAGCGTCTCTTGATCACGACATTGCTCATTCTCTCCCTCTCTCCACATCCATCCTCTCATCACCTCACACAACTTCCATCCTTCCCCCCTCCCATCATTCTTTCAATCAGTCATTCACTCTGAATGAAAGATGGGAAAATATCAGGGGGGAAAAAAACAGCAGGAGATGCAAATCTATGTTCAGTAGGGGTCCAGATTATATTTCATCCTTCAGCACAATCTATACAGTTAGCATGTGTACCCCCCACCACTCCTTACTTTGGCAGCATACAGAGCTGCATGGCTGCGAACTGGACAGCCAGCTGAAAGAGGTGACGGCTCTTTGTTGTTGCAGCTTAATATGAAAAGCACAGCATCCACAACAGCAGGTAATAGGTTTCTGGCAAAA
The DNA here is from genome assembly GCA_038501795.1 of Pseudopleuronectes americanus. Lineage (NCBI taxonomy): Eukaryota > Metazoa > Chordata > Actinopteri > Pleuronectiformes > Pleuronectidae > Pseudopleuronectes > Pseudopleuronectes americanus. Next base: position 17,647,464 of record CM076731.1, read on the forward strand.
TGTTTACAGGGGGATTCAGCTTTAAGTGGGTTTCAGATCAGTCTGGTATCTCGCTACTACTCTCGTTCATGTAGAAAGCCCCCTCCACATGCACCCATCCCCTCAGCATGACTCCAAACTGGTAATTTCATCCCGTCCTCTATTCAAATCACACAGCTTTGGCTAGATCGCTCTTCACAGACTTGGAAATTGGATAGGAAGGATCGGTGGGTTTTTTTCTGCTACCGTTCAGAAGGGTCCACTTCAAAAAACCAGGTCGGCAAAATTGCACATGCTCAACGTTTCACGACAAAATACACAGACTTCACTTCTCAGCTGCGCCACGCCACGGAGCACAGACTTAATCAAAGCCAATTGAACGATGACGCTGTGTGAAAGAGGCCGCCAGTGGAGGCGACCTGTATCAGGTGATCTGAGAGCAGCACCCTGACAGGTTCCTCCTCAATGTGACGGCTCTGGCTGGGCGTAGCCATGGCAACTGAGTAAACCAAAAGAGGGAGAAATGAAGAGAGTGGAGGTGATTGTGGGGGGAGAGATGGGAGTGTGGGAGGGGAGGGTTGATGCTGTTTGATGCTGCAGGCAACTCCAAACAGCCTTTTATCTGAGTCTGTCAGATTCCTGCTTCCAATCCACCAGGGAGGCTCAATCACCAGTAGTCCCAATGCCTCACTACCTGTACCAAGCTGTGATTAGCAGCAGTGTGCTTGTGTGTGTGTGCTTGTGTGTGTGTGTGCATGTGTGTGTACGTGTGTGTGTACGTGTGTGTGTGTACGTGTGTGTAAGTGTGTGAGAGAGAGAGAGAGAGAGAGAGAGAGAGAGAGAGAGAGAGAGAGAGAGAGAGAGAGAGAGAGAGAGAGAGAGAGCTTCTGTATAACTACCAGACCAACAATTATACCACAACTGCTGTTCCTTCACCTGCTGATACAATATAGGGCATATAATGTGGCATATCTCTGCATTAGTTTATAGTAATATGAAACCCATGGGGGGGGTTTGGGCTTCGATGGACATTTATGTTCCGAAACCGTTCCTATTGTAAATGTGGGGCTGAACTCACTCCCTAATCTTACAATTTCTATGCCTCGATATGTTTTCCAATGGTCCGCCCCCCTTATCTGAACACAGGAGTGCAATAAGGCTCCAATGAATCATTAACTAATTAGCAAAAGGCATATGAATACGATCATGCATATGAATATGTAGGATTGTTTTGGAGGATGTAGCTGGTGTTGCTGTTGGAGTGTATGGCATTATACTAATTATTTTCTAGCTAGTCTAAATCCTTGAGGACAGGCCAAATAACTGAAACCTCTCTCTCGCATCACTCTACTAGAGGCATCTGCCAGGCAAATTAAAGTTTGTGCATGGGGTGATTCATCGCTAGCTATAATTAAACAAAGAAAACCCGATTAAGGAACAAGGCTGGGTCCAAAAAATTATATGTGGCATGGACAGTGTGCATTACAATGGATGGGCTGTAGAAGAAAACTGATGTGGAACCACCTGAAACAATTAAAGCTAAATCCTGCTTGTAAACCTGCTAAATGCTGCTAGTTATATATAAATATATATTATGTTATATTATATACTATATATACTGTACTATTTGTATATACTGTCTAACCATAACATTATAACATTACCTTCATGTCATCAGTACTATTACCATTACCATCATCTTGCCACTGCACCTTATCTACCTATTTATCTTGTGTTTCTGTTTTTTTGTAATCTTTCTACCTCAATATTTTTGATTTTATTCTATTGTATTGTATTTTATTGTATTCAAATATACCTGCTGCTATGAAAACTTAATTTCCCTTCGGGGATGAATAAAGTAATCTATCTATCTATCTTATCTTAGTTGGCATAACAAGACATTAACATATCAAATACAATGCCATTGCATTGTATTTGAATTCTGACTGGTGTCTGATGATTTTAGTCACTCTCAGTCAGTCTTTGTGTTTCTATTGTTTTCTACTCCTTACACTCCAATCAGTGGTGTAACTTCAGTCAATCACATGGAGTTCAGCTGACCAATCATCTGTCTCTAACTCAGTCAAGTCAGTCAGTGATAACGGTTCTCTTTCTCTATACTCACCAGCCCAGCTGTTGTTCAGACAAACATAATGTAACTCACCATAAGCACTTTGTGGCCAAACTACAGGTATCTTTTCCTGATTTAATTATGCTATTATTGGTAATTTGAATGTCTCTAGTTTCAGTGGTATGCTGAACTGAATATTGTTAATATAGTTGGTACCATGAACTCACTCCCCGAAAATAAGTTCCAAGCAACGTTTTATAAGCAATTAAGTAAGTTATAATGCAACTGTCTCTTTGGACTATCATCCCAATAAAAACAAAAGCATTTGTGACAAAGAGCAGCTGTTGGAGCTATGTGGTGGTTAGATGGGTCAACAATTCGTAGGACACCAGAAATGACTATTATCCCATTTTCTACAGACAGCCTATGCTGGTCTCTTTTAACCAGGACCACAATTTCCCCCTAAACTACAAAGTAGTTCTTATAACCATGACAACAAACATTCCAAAACCCTAACGAAGCTGCCATTTTAACCCAAACCAACAATCAAGCCCTGACCATAACCATGTCGTTTTTGTCCCTAGACCTAACCAAACCATAGTGGCAGCAAATGCTTCTATTTCTGCAATGGTTCAAAGGCACAGACACAAGATATTGTCCTGTCAGCACTAATGTAAATTAGTAAAAATGATGTATGTAAATATATGTCTCATTGTGCAGGATGGAATCTAGAGCACCTATTGGTAAAAAGAGCCTGTGGCATCTGTGGTGAGAGCTGAGGAAACAATTACCCACAATAAGCTGGTAAAGATGTACTGTAAGTACTCATTAGCGAACAGCCAATAACAGCAAGTTAAATAAATGAACCTAATAGACCAAATAAACATACACAAGGATGTTGTTATTCTCTATAGTGTTTGACTATAAACAACATACACAGTGTTTTGTGGCTAAGTGCAACAATAAAGAAAACACAACAAGGTAACAGAAAGAAATGTGGCGGCTATTTGCAAGTTCTGAACTAACAGAAGGAAGCAATTTAATTGGCCAAAACTAAACATTAAGATCGGGATTTTGGGATCAACAAAGTCAAATCAACTATTTTAATTCTGGTTACAGGAGTGAGACCAATCACACACTGTTTTCATCATCACTGTGTATCTGGAAAACAAATTCTAAATTCAACAAAGTAGTAGTAAACAACATCTTATCTTGTCTAGCATATAGTAAACCCATTGGGGAGCCCACTGATGAAAACATCTACTCCAGTGCTGTTTATGAATATTTTTCTCCAATGAAGGATCAGCAAAAGAAAAAACTTAGACTGGAGTTTATGAAAAGAGAAAATGGGTAATGCAATGGAAGGTTCTCTTATGATGCTGAGCCAGCATCAATCACTATGGATCCAGTTTGGACGGTATATTTGATTGATTGATTGAGAAGTATAATTTAAGCATTTGGCGTGTTGGTGTGTAGGTTCAGTAATAAAAGTGCTGGATGTCCTCATTGGGTTTAATCATAATTCCTCTAAGACAACTTGAGTTATGGCCAATTTCTTGTCAGGCCTCTTTCTTTGCTAAGCTTGATTGATTGATGGCAGCCATGTTTATTCAACTTGCTGCTCTTTGGTAAAATTGTCAATTTCAGTCCAACCAGACCGTATTCCAAAAATGGAGTTGATTCAAAATGTCTATGCCATTTTTGTAGTATGCTAATTAACAAAAAACAAAATGCTGGCTTTATTGTACATTGAGCTAAGCTTCTGAGTAAAGTTATTAATTCCTTTCAAAAAAAATTAGTTTTTAAGGTGTGATTAGAGTGTCATCATCTGGTAAACTGGGCTAGTGTTTTATTTTTTCTAATACATTTTTTGTTATTTCAACAGCTGTGGCCGACAACAAATAATGATAAGTCTAATTCAAGAAAGGTCATATATCAGCTTGACTTGTTTGCAGGACTGGAACGTCACATGTGATGTGGATACCCAGTTTTTATAGCAATCAAAGGCCATGTCACAGGAGATGTCACAGATTAGCACGGTGTCAGCCACAGTGGAGGAGCTGCTCAGTGAATTCCTCCAGCATAGTCTTTGGCTGGAATGAAACCAGCGTCGTCTCAGCCCTCAATGGCACAGTGCTGCCCGTCTGGGCTTCAGTGTATATATTAACTTGTCAGAAAGACTGATTCTGAAGTGGAGAAGCCTGTTCCCACTGCTCTCAGCCTTTGCCTTTCTGCTAATGTAGCAAGAGATGGACTGTTACAGTGCAAACGGTGACTAGACCTGGCCTCACATCCACCCTGCTCCTCCACAGGGAACCAGCTGCTCTGTATCCGTCTCCACTCCTGTATTTCACACATAAGAACTGACTGAGTATGATCTTGACACAGTGCTGCTTTTACCGAGTCCGGGGATCGTCAGTCCACTGGTTAGCTAATGGCCCGAGGACACACAGATCTGTCGACACACTATATTCTTGCACATTTTTAAAAAGGCAAGGAAAAATGTATGAACCTATGATTTCAGTAAATCAAAGGATCCATACACAGCTGAGGGTCAATACCATGGGCAGAGGCAGTGGTCTAGTGGCAGAAACTTGGACTATGGGCAGAGAAGGTCTCTGGTTCGTCTCTGGTTCGATTCCATGGAAAGACAACAAAAAGACGAACCTGGATTGATCTGCCCAAAAATCCAAGAGTCTGTCTAGACCCTGTCTAGTGTCCCCTGAGCAAGGCACCTTACTCCCCCAACATCTGCTCCCCGAGCGCTGTACATAGTCGCTCACTGCTCTGTGAGTGACTCAGTTCAGATTCTCATAGATATAATATAAACTATAGTAGTTTTTTTAAATAAAAGTTCAGTCATTACAATTTAAAAACTTGTGAATGCTTTTGACATTTAACAGTCATTGATGTGACATTAATACCAGACACTTGCTGCCTGTTTTAACATTCAGACACAGTTCAGATTAGACGAAAGTGCTTCCTTTCTTTTCTTTCCCTGATGTTTGTGTTGCTATGACGGCAGCAGCAGCCTCAGAGTCCAGCCTGGCCCAGCCACAGGCCCAGCGGAGGACAAGCACGCCTCCTGCAGCTCTGAGAGTGGACTCTCTACAGTGCACACCCTATAATTATTATTATTATCATTCACTGCAATTATGTGTCATCCAATAAAAGAAACTGACACTTAGAGATGGAGAAAAGTCTGGACACTGTTGGGTTGGTTCTCTTTTCCCTGTCACTTATTTTTCCATCGTGTCTGAGCTGTGACGTCTACTCACAGACGTAACCAGCACTCATCAGTTTTTACTGCTTGTTATCTGCGCATTGGATTTTCTGTCACAGCCTCTGATTCATGTCTCAATGAAAAGTTCAAGTTAGTGTTTGAAAGTAATGAAAGAGGTCCTCTGTGACACATTCAAACCTAAAGCAATGCAAGAACATTGCGGATCATTGTTTAAATTTTCATTGTGTTTTCACATACAACATACTTCATTATCAGTAAATGGAAAATATATTAATGTATAAGCATAAAACTACACTTTTGCCACATTCAACGATTCTGATGTTAAAGGTTCAGTGTGTAGAATTTAGTGAAATCTAGTGGTGAAGTTGCATGTGGCAGCTGAATACCCCTCACCTCACCCTACCCTTTCAAACATGCAAGAGAACCTATGGTAGCCTTCAGTTTTCATATAAACTCAAAAGGTGTTTAGTTAGTCCAGTCTGGGCTACTGTAAAAAACATGGCGGCCTCCATAGAGAGGACGCGCTCCAGATGACAATATAGAGTATTTAAATATGAAGGGCCCATCCTAGGGTAAAGAAGAAAACTGTTTAATTGGAAAGTTATTACTTTTTTTTTAGATTTAAGTAAAGCTGTATTTCTGTTAAAAAGAACTTTACTCAAACACAAAATGAGCTCCGTCATGTGAAAATAGGTTGGGATTGCCAGACATTAATTAAATATGGAAGATTTGCTAGGCTACCTTTTGTACCCTTCACATTGTTCATCCATATCCATGTTTTGCGCAGCCCACTGTAGACGGGCAGACAGAACTGATGGAGGTCCTTCAGCCATAGCTTCACTCTCAACAAACCACAGATTTCTCCGCTGCGCCGGCTGGATGTCGTGTCTGCTGCTGTGATTCAGTCAGATCTTTAGTATAAGACTCTTTCAGCAAACCACTGGATCCTGTCTTTCACAAAAGGCTGAAATTCTTTGTCATCATTGACTTTTCCATCTTCACCAACCAATTACAGTACAACTTAACTAATTGCAGATGAGCAGTTATCATATGTTTGATGTTTTGTAAAGCATAAGTCATAGTAAATGGTAAATGGATTTGCATTTATATAGCGCTTTTCTAGTCTTGATGACCACTCAAAGCGCTTTACATTACAGTTTCACATTCACCATTCACACACACATTCATACAGTGCATCTATCCCAGCACTTTGTTATTCTAAGGGGGGGCCATTCGGGGTTCAGCATCTTGCCCAAGGACACTTCGGCATGCAGATGGTTCAGACTGGGAATCGAACCGCCGACCTTCAGGTTGGAGGACGACCACTCTACCCCTCAGCCACAGCCGCCGCTATAGTACATATATGGTCAAAATTTAGGCAGCCAATACTGACTTTTATCCCCAGAAGATCCAAAAACAATACAGCTCCTTTATTACTTTACCAGAGCCAAATAAAATAGCACACAACTGTCATACTCACTGTGATGATTAAAAGAAATGTCATGTTGTGTGTCTGCCTCTTGACCTGAGCATGTACAGAGAATGCACAAAGTAACATGTGGGGACACACGTTCTTTGTTTCAGAATGTGATGAATCTGTGTCAGAGTGTAAGAGGCTGTCTTCCCTCTACGACTGAACATTACATTACACTATGATTTGGGACGCGCACCCTCGTACCTATATTTGTATTGAGACCCTGTCTCCAAAATAATTTTTTAAGTGATCACTAGCTGTGTGTTCTCCCCTTAGTGGGACACATTGTGTCTCATCCTCCTTTACAGAATAGCAGAGTCAAAGTTTCTTGATTATCATTATTTTAACCCCACTGACCCCTTTTCTTAGCTAGTTAGCTTGCTAATATTAATTACATCTTTTGCAAATTAGCCAGTTTGTTGCGTAGCAACAGGAATGATTGAACCCATCGCACCCTTTTCTCTCTCGCTGTCTCTCTGCTGGTAGCAGTTCTCCAGACACAGCTTTGTGACAGAGTAGAGAAAAGCCTCCATATTAATTCTACAGATAACTTGTATCAACATATCTCTGGACAGAGGTAAAACAAAAATAAGGTTTTGAATTCAAAAATCAGACTACAACAGTGGTCAGTGCTCTCCACATTGATTAGACATTCATTCAGTTTAGACTTGTGTGCTGCATCTTTATCCTTCATCAGGGTGGCCCTGCCTGGCAGCGTTGAGTCACATTATTTCCGCTGATCAACAAGAGACTTTGCTCCTCTGCTCTTTTCTAATCACTCTGATCTGCTCGTCTCTGTAGCTAACAAAAACTGATAACCACATGTATTTAGTTATTAATCGATGGTGTCGGATCATGAATCCAGATCATTCCGGTCACTTTAACCCTGATGTCCTGATCCTGAAGCAGCGGTGGTTATAATTATGCAGCGGCGGGACATCTCTAAAAAGATTAACGTTGCGGAAAACATGAATCGATCATGTTCTGTTTCTGCATCGATGCTGAGCCGTCCACGTCTTCATCGCGATGCATCTAAGCATCGAGAAATGGCCACACCTCTAGTTCAGACACTACTGCGCACACACACACACGCACACACACACATGCACACACACACATGCACACACACACACATACACATACACACACACTATATTCAAACAAATGGCACTATATATACAGTATTTCACAACTTGACACATGTTCACCTCGATGTGCACGCACACACAGACTCACACACATCGCCCCCCCACCCACCCCAAACTGGCAATCATGCTTAATCCCTCTCCAGCCTGAGTAATCCCCGACAATCCAAGGCTAATCCTGGTTAATTCTGGGCACTCCTCAGCTGGGTTTCACCCTGAAACCACAGAGGCAGGGTGGGGATTGGTCGGATCATGGCGACTGAGGGTGGGCGCGGTGTTGGTAGACATAATTGGTCGGGCAGTTATTGGGAGCCAAGAAAAACAAGCACAGGTTTTCACAGGCCTTCAAAATAAATCTGGATTGACCTCGTCCACGTCACATCACAGCCTCAGTGTTGTCGCTGCTCCTGGTAGAAAACATGTTTTTCACCAGAGTACTGTGTGTTTGCGTGTCCACTCTCTTACAAGGCCGTGGAGCTTTGTCTGACTGCTATGAGAACCTGGGCTGGGAAACAGATTGAACCTTTTTCTTTAATTTAAAGGAAAATAAATAGCTCAAATAAAATCACAAGCAATATAGACTGTATGAGACATTGCTCCGTTGTTAAGGGGCTTCTGAGAAGTCATTAGCCTCTATTCAATCAGCTCTACCTATCGAAGCTCCTAGCTCAATTCTTCTTAGCGGCTATTGATCCTGATTCCAAAATGAAGCACTTAAGACGCCTTGATCAAGCTGCTACTTAATCTAGCGTTAAGGAGATTGAGACCTTTTCACCTCCTGTCGCAGACGTATTACTTTGGCACGGGGATACAGTGACAGTGAGAGCACACGCACAGCCTCACTTTGGGTTTTATAGTCTGTTTAAGCCCCTTGGGTGCAGAGCAGGTGGCAAGAACACTCTTACTCTCTGCCATTTTGAAAAAGCCGTCAATATACACAAAGCCAAGAGTGTTAATGAAGCAATATGTCACGGACAGGGGTTGGATGGGGTGGCTTTGTTAAAAACAAGGAGGCCTCTGGTATATGCAGGCCCAACTGTGTGCCTGTTCGATTGGGTTTCAACATGCAAAGTGCAGGATATGTGCTCTCGAACTGTTGATATACTCATGAGAGCGTGAAAGCAGAAGCAAAGAGGAAACTGATTTACCTGCTGCTGCAGATCTGTGAGCAGCGAGTCGGGAAACAGGTTGCTGAGGAGTTCTGCTCCTGGACAATTGTACAGGCTGCTTTTACCTCTTGATCCTCAAAGCAGATACGTCTCTTACAGGGGATTCTTAGGGGTTTCAGTGGAACATCATGTAGTGGATGTTTTAGTGATTTCTGCTTCACATTTTAAGGAGCCCACCTCTAATTGATGAAGCATTCCGAGGCACATTCAAGAGGAGGGTCGCGTTTTAAATCCCGCGCAGCACTCCATTAGATGTGGTCCGGCACAATTCCGCCGAGCGTGGTGAGGATTTGTTCTTAGCCGCCTTGTCGAGAAGTAGTGGGACGAGGCAAAGCTGTTTTCTCTCCTTGCTCAACCATTATTTATTAATCCATTTCACACAGCCAGGAGTCATTATGCACGCTCCTGTCAATGGGTATCTCTCTATGCTGCACATTTATTTGATAATAAGCAGGAGTGGGGGAGAAGATAAAAGCACTGACTGCGCTCATTGTGGAGCGTTTTCTGCAGGCGGGGAGACTTAAATGAGAGCAGCCAGGCTCTGTGTGGGAATGGGTCTCGTCTGCTAAGCCTGTCTGGAGGCAATCGATGGAAATTAGTCAACGCTAAAGATTCACTTCCTGTGACTGATGTCACAGACAGCGCTTGTCTCTTTGAAGGGAAATAAAGAAGTGGGAGGCTGAGGGATTAATGGGGTTGGAGAAGGTGTGAGCATGCAGAGTTTGGGTGGGAGCTAAGCTGGGAAAAATTGCTTTCCTTCTGGTGGACTGCAGGACAATAATAGGTCACAGCATCCAGACAAATTGTGTAGCTATAGGGACAATTGCGAGACAAAATAACATGGTTGTAAATGAGGCCAGCAAAGGCACAGACCTGTCATTTGCAACAAAGATGTGCAGTCATTTTTTCACAAACATGGTTGTGCTGCCACTTTTTAAAAAACCATGACAGACACAGTGTTGAAAGATGCAAGTGATGAAATACTACTTAGAACAGTTAGTGAGATGTTTTGTTGTTGTATTACCTGCACCAGAAAATACAAAATTAGAAGATTATGTGTTGTGGCATTCTGAATTTAAGGAACATTTTGACTAAAGACTGAATGTTAAAAATCAACAGAACAAGTCTGGAAATGCATTTGTAACGTTTTTTTTAATTCGTGGCTTTTTAAATCAGGATGGTGTTAAAAGAACCACAAACCTCATCAAGACACCTTTCAGGAATGCTTTTTTTATAACTATGTATGATAGTGTTTCTAGTACTAGCAGCAGCAGTTTCAGGTGTACACTGGCAGTAGCTGTGACAGCATGATCAGAGTTAGTGTCTCAAGCATTTGTACTGAGGCCGCCTCCTGAAAGGAGCACCAGTTAGCTTCTCCTCAAAGTACAGCCGAGGGACTTGAGCCAGCCCTTGGGCGACAGAAGGCCTTTCACTCCCCCCTTACTCCCTGTGGAGCTACAAGCTCAGGGGAAAAGGCAGAGAAGCGAGGCAGACAGGAAGGGGAGAAGAAGTAGAGGCAGGGAGCGAGGCATCGTCTGGGGCTAACCTGAGAAAGGTAGACGAGGAGTGAGCCTGAGGGGCCAGGGGCGGACAGCAAGCCCAGTCCCCAGCGGAGGGGCCTCTAATTGGAGCTGCCGAGGCAGCCTCTCCCTCTGCGGATGGACATAAGGAGTGAGTGAAGGCGGAGAGCCCGGAGGCGGGAGAAGAGGGCAGATAAAAATAGAGCCGGCAGATTAACGAGCATCTGAAAGCAGGGCAGGGGATCGGAAAATCCTCCCTGAGTGCCAGAGATGCCCGGTCCTCAGGCCACAGTCATCTCGGTAGAGGCTGATGGACTCAGAGTGGACACGACTGGTCCATCCTTTCTGTTGGCTTTCCTTACATCACGATCACCGGGGGGAGAACACCGCTCAGTCCTGTTCGAGGACTTTATTTACATTTTAATGAAGTTAAGTCATCAGTTTGCTGGGTAAAACTTTGGACTTTTAATTCAAAAGAATGAGTCCTGTCTTGAATCTTTTTATTCATAAATCACTAATATGAATAATATGTTCAGATATCATAACTGTACCGGTTTTATAGCGAAATTATACAAAAGAGGTGTTTTCCTTCATGCCTCCCCACCTTCTTTGTTAAAATCTACAAGCAAGCTGAATACCGAACCAGAGAATTAAACAATATACCTAATGTGTGCTGGATTTCACACATTAGGAGGCTATCTTTCTACCTTCCAGCTATTTGTAGCCAAAACACAGTGGCTCCGACCAATCAGCGCCAAATGAGGGACGAAACACTGGCAGCAACAGGCATGTAATAAACTTCTGTCACACCGACATTAGTGGGTATACAGAGGTTTTTAATTCAGGTTAGCCAGTTAAAATATGGCAATTGACTCCTTTCCCATTTCCAGTAGAAAAGTTTGCTTCTCTTATTATTCCCTGAGTGCATTTTGTTCGAAGTCACAAACCAAAAACCAAGGCACTCGCCCACCTTGTTGTGCCAAATGAGCACGTTCATCTGGGTGTCTCGTTTCCTTGGGTGCCAGAGCAGATAAAACCCTTTATTCTACTGCAGAACTATTTTACCCAGGAGTGAATGCAGATAAAGGCAAATACTAGTGGGTGTTAGTGGGTTCTTTGACCAGTGGAAAAGTTGCTTTAGGTGTGATGACAGCCAGAAGCAACTGTCCTAAAGAGGTTAGCTGAATTGAAAACTGTGACGGACAATGGTAGAGAGATATTTCATCCAATCAAATACCAAGTATTTTTGGAAAGCACCTGTCCTTTCCAATGAAGCCTCTCCAGATGGTGCTGTGTAACAAACCATCTGGAGCATCAAACAACTAAAAATGCTCACACTTATTTATCTTTTGTTTTTAGCTATCGGGCGACTACACAAGGAAAAAGATAGAAAATGAGACCGACAGCAAACTAGTCTTGTTCAGACAATTTGCTAACTAATAGCTTTGTGTTCTACCCTGATAGCTAAAATTGATTAATACCAAAACTCCACTTATTACCTACAGTAATAATTAAGTGGCTAATTTAAGATAAGCTTTGGGCTGTTAAATTTACTACCATTTTCTATAATATCATGTATGCTTGATGCAGCCAGTTTCTGCTGCAATGCTTCGTAAAGTGACAGAACTTGGAGAACAATGGTAAATGTAGTTTGTCACCTCCACCTTTGACTCACACTCATAAAAAGGAGTCACCTCCATGTCTCCCTCCCTCGGGAGCTTTCACACGCCAGGTGGAGCACTGTGACACCTATGGGAGCCAGAGGAGAAGCTGACAAACAGGCCTGATCACACCTGCCATCGGGTCTCAGGGGCGCACCACCCGCCTCAACACTCAGCTGTCACATCCATCCAGCACACTGACGCTGTGCGACACCTCCAACAAATTCACTGATCCACAGTCAAAAGCTGATACACTGGCAGAAACGCCGGATAAGACACTCTGAATGGCACCTTAATAAAAAAGGTTAGGTTGACTTTAGCTGGAGAGGTACTCACAAACACCTAACAACACCTCGCAGCTTGTTACAAGAATAACTACTACTATAACAACCCTAACCCTAACAGTTCAAATAGTTTCCACCTTTGCACTCGGTTGCACAAAAAAAACCTTAATTATAACAGTAAGTATTCAACACTATTCATTAAAAAGGGATTTGTTATGGATATAATAAACATAGAATGAATTAATATTCAGAGCTAAAAAAATCTCGATATATCTGTCTCCAAACCTTTGCTTGATCTACCAACCTATATAAATCTTCCAGTTGGTCAAGAAAGATGGACGTTTGGTTTAGCAGGGTAATGTTTGGATAATTCATCAAAATAAATGATGAATTTCTGATCAAATACCGTAATTTATGGGAACACCTCTTGTTAGTGTGACTCTGTAAGTCCAAATATACATTTTGAAGAACAAGGCCTGTCGCAAATGAAGTTGAATTTTCTAACTTTACAATATTTGGTACTAAATCTTTTCTTGGACAGTATTTCTCTGTTAAGCTGATGTGTCCGGGTCACAGCAACAAAATATCGACACTCAACTGCCAGGAGAAAGACACTCTCTCACTTTCACTGCTGAGACTGCTGCTCTGGTTGGTCTTAGTGACCGAGGGTCTGTTCCCAAGTCACACACCTTATAAATGCTACATTTCCCTTCTGTTCTTTCAGATGCTGACCATTCACTGATTCATGGAAAGGGGCGTCTGAGGAGGTAAACAAGTAGGTTTATTGCAGTAGCAAAAACCCCGAAAATATACTTACACAACCATAGCCCCCAGTTTGACTGTGAGACTGTCCACCAATAACTTCCCAACCTGTACGGAGTCTAGGGGCGACTGAAGCCATCAGTAGGTCTGTCAGTATACATCTGGGTATGTGAGGGCTGTTTTAAAATGGACATTAGAATGTAAGTAGATAACTGCATCAGGCTCACCATTGCTTGTCTTCATTTATGTGGCAAATTTTTTATCTAGTATGATTCATAATCTCTTACAGATCGTTGCAGTTGAGAATGCTGCCACTCCCTAATACAATTGCAGTTGTGGGCCGCGATTCATAGATCTGGAACCAGACTCCGAAATCACGTCACTGAACTGTAAAACTTAACATGTGCCTCCTTTCATCAACTGCCAGCAACATTACAGGATTAATGACGTCAGATAGAAACATTTATCAAAAATGTTGTATTATATTTCTGTTAAACTTGGTTATTCTCTCCTTTCACAATGGATCCTCATTAGTTTCCTGTTTAATTGTTTCTTAGTAGCCTGACACCTGTTTGGGGCCCACATTTAAATACCAAAGTAAGTCAGGAACAGTGATTATAGCTCATTTATGGCAATCATACACGATCACTGCAGACAATAAATGCATCAAAGTTTTGTTTGATTCTATAAGTCCTTTTTTGAATCCGGACCAGCTTTGGAGACATTTTACAAAACTCAAGGGACTGCAACTTGAGGTTAATACATTTTTTGCCAGAAAATGCCAATTCTTCCGGTCACACCCTATGATAATTCAAATCTCTTTTTAAGAGAACCACATCTCTCAGCAAATGTGCTAGAGATGTGGATGCCAAGGATTTTTTGTTTATTTTTAATCAGACTCTTCTCTACATGTGCTGAGTGTTCATTATTCCAAGACAAGGTAATATATATTTCCATTCAGCAGATGCAAGCTGGGAAATTGAAGTGAAATTGATGAGAGAAGACACGGGAGGGAGCAGTGTACATATCCAGAAGTCGTATACATGTATTTATTAGAAGTTATCCTGTACCACTAACTAACATCAGAGCAGAAGTCAAACCCCTCACTGACAGTGTGCAATCACACACACACACACACACACACACACACACACACACACAACACACACATCTCGTGCTTCACTGGCATGGCATGCTGGGCCGGCTCATTACAACAAAGCCAAGCTACTAGTTGCTAAGGAGACCTGAGGGAGAGGGAGGGATCCTGTTGCCATGGAAGCAAGTCTGCATCCTGCCAACTGTCTTCCCCCATGAGACCTGACCATCGTAGACAGAGAGAGAAAAAGCGATGGGGAGGAAAAGTGAGGGCAGAATGGAATAAGGAGAGAAAGGCTGGAGGGGGTTATGGTTAAGATGTTGAAAGAGAGGGACTTGCCTGCGAGGCATCAGGCTTGTTGCAGAACCACAGAGACTGTTGAAATAATGCAAAGGGAAAATTGATGGGGTGAGAGCAAAAGAGGGAGATCTTTAAAAAGAAAAACGTTTAAAAGCGCGAGCGTTTTCCCATGGCTAATGTGGTCGCAGCGTGGCCAACCACAACTAGATCCAGGCATTGACAAAATGACGTTAAGTACCCAGGAACCAAACCCCTTCTTGACTCCCACAATCCCCAGCCCATAATGCCACGCATGTCCCCAAGTGAACCCTCTGCCTCTCGGCTTTTTACTACGTGAGCAGAAGATCTGACAGAGCTTTTGGATGAGCTTTCACAGAGCCCATCCGTCATGGAAAGAAATCTGCTTTGGTGAGAGTGAGCCGTAATGAACGACCGATGGGAGGGAGTGAGAAAAGAAAGAGAGCGAGAGAGAGACAGAGAGCATCTGGGAGGGATGAACGGCGAGAGATTAAACTGATTGGGGAGCGCAGAAGAAAGGCGACCAGGAGGTCATACGAGGCGAAGGAAGAGAGAAGAAGTCCTCAGTCTCAAATTCAAATTAGCCTTGTTGGTTTCCAAGGACACTGAATTGTTTCCATCCTCCATCTCTCTGTGTTGCTGTCTCTCCCCCACCATCCCTCCTCCCCCCTTGCCTTCTCCTCTTCTTCTTTTTCTCTCTCGGACTTCGCCAGCTCTCACTAAATCATTCTTTTCATTGCCTGCGACTGGTCCGTCACCTAGAGGTGTACATGTGTGTCAAGGGAGCAATAATTGCGGAGCTACAATATATTAACACCTGAAGCTCTTACCTCTCGTCGCCCTCTACACACACTGGAACTCTTCTACCTGCTGTCAATTCAATAGTCTGAAAGGAATCTGAGGTCGGGTTTGGGTCAAACAGAAGAACTTCATTTTGTTGCCCAAGGCTTCTAACTTGTGAATGAATTTCTCTCTTCAATCACCAGTGCCCAAACTCCACAAAACCGTCATTGGATTTGGATAAAAGAAGTATTTATTAATGACTAATGTTAATATTTGTATCTTTGTCACATTATCTGGAGGACATCTCTCGACGGTAAGCTAGAGACATCAGGCCGTATAGAACTAATAGTTGAGTTGGTGATGTAAAAAGTAACTATGACAACACAGTCATGTATTAACTCATGGAAAATTGGAGTCAGTGGTCCGCTGATAAACACGCTCCGTAGCCAACTCAGGCGACTGATGACTGGTGGACAAAACACACCATTGGCACCCATCATTTTCCACTGAAACAGTTTCCATTTATTTTTGCAGGTTTCCACGTGGACCTTTTAAATGGTCAGTCTGCTGATGTGTCGCCAGCTAATTTGTCGAGCATGTTTGTAACTGTGGATAATGCGGGTCTATTACGGTAGTTTTCTTTAAAACTTTCCACAATACTGCGGTTACTCTGCGCCTACCATTAAAGAGCGTAATGCATATTGAGTGTGAACCCAATTGACGCAGGAAACAAGAGGCAACTGTCATGTTAGTTAAAGTTAAAAGCAGGTCTAAGGTTAAGAAACTAACTAAAATCGTGCTCTTCCAAATGGTTCAACATCTCCTGCTCAGCCTGTACCAACCAGCATCAAGGCATCACAATGGACAGTGAGCGAGGAACAACCCTGGAGACTAACACTATGTTAAAGATAAGGAGATAGAACATGTTTATTAAAACTAGATGTTTGGATGTAAAAACTGAACCTGCTCCCTTTGACCTTTTTTCTTAAATGCCACATGATAAATTTGGGGTTTACTTTCAGCAAGAACAGAGAGATTCCAGTTGGGATGAGTCGGGTTTGCAAAAACTGTAACCCCCCCCCACCACACACACACACACACACACAGCACATTCCCACATACTTGCTTCCAACCAATTTCGTGCAATGTGCAAACATGCTGTAACTGTCCCGACCAATTCAAAGCACTCCTCTCTCATCCTCTGGTTTTGATCACTCGTCCTCCCGTTTTCTCTAAGTCTGTTTCTCACTGTGGCGGAATGTGGAGTCTGTCTCATTGTCACAGACACTGGGAAACAATAAGCCTCATCACCCTGATCACCCTTATCCTCATCTGATTCTCCCCTCTTCCCTCACTTTATTCTGTGTCACACACACACACACACACACACACACACACACACACACAAAGCACAGACATGTCTTTATTGACTTATTCATGCATGGGTTTGTTTCGGGGGCAGAGCTCCTGTCTGCCAGTCTGACAGACACCCAGTGAACGCTCAAGACTCCCCTCCCCATCATCCGCCGCTCTCTCTCTCCGCGCTCGCACAATCACACAAGCGAGCATCATCCCATCCTCCGTCTCCCCCCTCCCCCTCCCAGAGCCCCCCTAACCCGAGCGTGGCACAGGGAGTACTCATGGAGCAACCAGGGTTCACTCAGGTTTCTCCTCCGTCGTTTCCCCTATACTCCTCCTCTGTTGTTTCCCTCCCCCTCCTCCCTCCTCCCCCTCCACCACTTTTTACTTCTCTTTTTCTCTCTATGCCGGGGAGAAGGCGAAGGTATGCCCACATTTTCCCAGAACAAAGACAGCCCAATTAAGTCAGTTTGAGTTAAGGTCTGTGTGGCAGAGAAGGATCGGGAGCGAGGAAGCTAAAGAGAGAAAAGCGACGGCAGAGGAGTGAACGGTGAGGAGAGGGGGAAGAGAGAGAGACAGTCTAACAAACAGGGAGAAGAGGGGGTAAAAAAAAGTAGAAGTGAAAAAAAAAGAAGAGCGCAAGTCACTTTGTAGCGGAAGCGGGTCGACTTCGTTTTTCGCTCCTCAATAGGAGACTATGAAATATTAATAACTGCTCCAGCCATATACTTCAGAGGCCTATGGTAAAACTTAAAGTCTAATGAGACGCCGCTCATGAATTGCTAATGGGGATGCTGGAATGTGTGTTTTTTGTGTGCGTTTCAGCGTCTGCACATGTGTGTGTTTGTGTGTGAGTGAAGAGGGAGGGGGGGTCAAACTGGTAGCTGGGGGGGGTGGAGTACACCGCAGCGTTCAGTCTTTCAAAGAGCAGACGAGAAACTTCATTAGAGGCTTGAAGTTCTGCTGCCTGAACATCTAAGTGTCGTCGCGTTTTCTTGAACTGAGAAGTAACTCGGCTGTTCTCCACCGTCCAACCGCAGCACACAAAGTTTGAAACCGTCCTGTTAATTGAAACAAAATGGAAATGGGTTGTGGTTTTTAACTGTGGCTGTGTGTCAATCTTTTGTAACATCTCCACTCTTTTTATTTGTGGTTAGACTCCCATGTATGTTTGAAGCTAAGACATAGCTGAGAATGTAGTGATGTCTCTTAACTCCCTCCATGCGGCCCTTCACTAAGGGTTTTCCCCACGTTGCCCGAATATTTAAGAGATTCAAGCTTTCAAGCTTTAATAGTTCCATTTGCCTGAGTGGTACCCAGTTTTGCCAAGAAGGGATTTTACAATCTCAATTTGGATTGTTTGAGTGACTGTTAGAGGTCTGAGATCGCAAAAATAATACAGCACTCGTGACTGCCTCTTGGAAATGTGCCTGTTCCTATTCACAAACTTTTCCATTTTCTCAAGGACCACTCATCCAAAATACTTCACAATTGCTCTTCGTTGGGTCCCCAGCAACACAACCTCAAATTTTGAAGCCGCTCAGATAAGAGAGAGAAACACAAACAGACGACATTTTACAGTTATTCATACAGTCGGATTCAACATGAGCAAGGATTAGGTAGCTATTGTATCTGCAAGGCTGGACTGGCTGACAATGTTGATTACAATGCCAGCATAATGATGTTTAGCAGTTACAATATTCGCCATGTTCACTATCTGCAGTTTAGTGTGGCTGCATGCTAACATTTGATAATTAGCACAAAACACACAGACTGGCTGAGGCTGAAAGGAATTCATTGATCCAGATGTTAACTTATATTCTTATGATTTAAAAATGATAAAGAAATACTTATATATATATATATAAATAAGTTTGAAAAATGAATAATCATTCATCAAAAATGCATAAATGGTGGTTCTGGGGTTTAATACAGTCAGTGTAATATGTTACAATGTGTTACAGCGAATGTATTAACTCTCTACTCTCTACATTTATTCACCATGTTATTCACACACCTTCATTAAAAGTAATTTTCAGTGATGGCATTGCAATGACATAGTGGACAATGCAATGCATTGAGGACAGTTTTGTGATCTGATCGGCAAAACCACCTCCAAAATGTAATCAGGGACGAATAGTGACGACACTGAACATTATGTAAATGTCAATTTGGAAAGTATTGCTCCCAATATTCTTTCCCATCTGCATGCCGTAGTGTCCATGGGCAAGATGCTGAACCACTCAGAAAAAAGAATGTGTGTGTGAATGGGTGAATGGCAAAAACTGTACTATAAAATGCTTTGCTTCAAGACTAGGCCAGCACTATATGAATACAAAACATTTACTATTTACCAGACAATTAGTCATGAATACCTTTGGTGGTGCGGGTCTTCCTACATTGTCATTTTACCTACAGCGCATCCAGACCACAATGCACTGCTCTATTTACCAGCATTTAGGCTACAACTGAAGACTTGAAAGATGGATAATTGTAAAACCTTTTGTCAAGGTTGGTACATTTGAGTTTTATTTATAAATGTTTGTATTTATAATTTTCTATGTAACTCTTTTTTAAATACTTCTTTTTATATGGTCTTACTATTCTACAGATTGTCATGATGCCTTTTATATTTCATGTAAATTTATTTTTATTGCCTTGATGAAATGTGCTGTATAAATAAAATAAATAAACTGCCTTGCAATTACTTAACCAACTCAATGAACATGTGTTAACAGCAGAATTTGTATTTATTGGCATTCATTAATGATTTATTTTAATTTATATCTGACTTGATGCTTGTTTGAAATCGAGTAACTCGTGAGCACCTAATGATTTGGCCGTCAATGACTTAACAGAAAGAGAAAACTTTTCAAACCTGACAACCCAAACCTTTAATTAATGAGGTATAGCTAATCTATAAAATGTTAATTAATAAAGACTTTGTTACAGCTTATAAACCTTTAAAGTGGGCCTTACTGTATAAATGAGTCGTTCCAAAACATTCCACTGATTAAAAATACCCTCCACACTCCAAGTCAGCATGCTCTGTGTTCCTCTACCTCTAACGTTGGTTTACAGCCCAGTTATTTTGTACGGCAGTGAAGTATCTGGCCGAGTCTCCTGGTCTAATCCGTGCCAGGGCCTTGCAGAGCCTTGCATAACTGAGTGTAATGGCCGGGCCGAGCCATCAGCTGGGGGGATTGTGGGCCATGTGCAGGCTGGGACTGAGGGGAGCCCAGGGGTGTCGCCCTGCACCGCAGCATTGCTTACTGACCTCATTTCTTTCTTCCCTGAATCTCCCCTGGCAGGGCAAAGTGGTGAGGGCGGACTGAGCCCAGCGCACTTCAATAAATTGTCATCCAGTGATTTAATGGATTGATTACATATTTGTTATTGAGTTGATCAATACCACATTGGGAATCTGGGAATAATGATGAGAATAAATTACCCTGAATTGATTCAAATAAGTTATTTTGATCAGATATCCATATGCATGACTGTTTATTATTAGTAAGGGCCAATTAGTAATTAGGAGCAGGAGCAGCAGGAGGATACTGTGTTAGTGTTTGAGCGTGCTCTAATGAAAGAAAGGCTTGATGTTATTACTTCACTGAGAAAGTAGGCTACACCCACAAGCTGCAATTTGGAGGCGTTGCTAAACCTGTGAAGTGGCGGCGATTTATTTCTGAGCATCGTTTCCAATCGACTATCGTTTGTATTACGTTGAGTAAAATCTCACCTACCAGCAGGTTTATACAAGCATGTTGTTTATTCATTCAAACAGAAAACCGCAGAGAATCGGTTTAGTCCCCCAGGTAAGAGTCAGTGTGAACAGACCTTTGTGGATGTAGAAATTATAATTTGATTTAAAAGGAAAGAGAAATGCTTAAGAACAACTCACAGGAAACAATTACTTGTACTTATAGGGTGTAAACAAACAAGTAAGCCACAGCTTAGGACTCAAAGTATTATGTGAACTTTGCCAACTAATGTGAACCTACCATGTGAGTCCTCAGGAAAGTTGTGTTGAAATGTATTAAATACTAATTGTTGCACAGGTTATCATGTAAATCCTGAAACATTATTCATATAACTAATGCATTCCTTGCTTCATTATTTATTTATCACACATTTCTTTATCAACACACACAAAAACATTCTGCCTCAAATAAGCAAACAAATGTATTTTCTGACACTGTGGGAATTTCATTAAAATATGCCACTCTCGAGTCTATCGAATTCAGCGCGTGGTGATTTGCATAAAAATGCCATGGATGGTATAAGTCAGCTGCCCCATTAGCATGCTATTGTATGGAGGAGGAGGAGTGCTCGTTGTGGATAACGTATACAGTGAGGTCTATTTGTGTGTTTGTCATCTGCTCTACATATATGTCTGTTGACATATGAGCGAACAAATGGGCGTGATTTGTTAATGTGGATCTATCTATCTCACCGTGAGTGCTTACGCAAGTTGGCGTGCATAGTGCATTTGTGTCACATATGCATAGTAAATATGTTGCGCTGGGATGTGTAGGACTTCATTACTGTGTGTGTGTTTGTGTGTGTGTGTGTGTGTGTGTGTGTTTGTGTGTGTGTGTGTGGAGGGGAGGAGGGGTACCGCCTTTCCGCATGAGTGGGGCTGTCAGTGGGCATCAGTCAGCCAGGCAGCGACAGGCGGAGCAGATCATTAGCAGAGACGGAGAGGGAAGGAGAGGGTAAAGGAAAGTGGGGAAGGGAGAGGGCATGCAGGGAAGAGCGAGGACAGAGTGGAGGGAAGGCCACAGCGCTGCGTCTCTAATACTTGTCTTGTGAGTATCGCACAGACAGGCCCGTACGCTGCACAGTCACGCAAACCCACCGTGCTGTATGACCATCCTGTCCTCCTGCATCCTCCCATCAGCTTCATGACTGCAGGCCTCAGCTCACATCATATCTGCCAATATCTCCAGAGTGGAGCTGCAAATTGTTTTTGATGATATTCAATGCTGCTCAATTTTCATGTCAAACCGTTTCCAGGCTTTTCAAAATTATATTCTAAATAGAGTGAAGAAAAAAAAACTCAGTTACGGCATCTGCACTGTAAAGCTGAGCTCCACTGAAACAGATACAATAATATAGCCTCTCATTTCCTTAATGCTATAATAGAATCTGGTCAAAATCCTTTACAAGATTAAGATCTTCCCAACAACATATGATTATGATCAAACAAGAGATCTAAATCCTTTTAATCAGTGAAAGACTTATTCAAATTATTGTTGTTTTCCTACAAGCACTTTAGCAATATCACAACCTAAACATTTGCATTACAAGTAAAAGCCCTGAGTTCTATAATAGTAGTCTAGGTGCATTGAGCAGCGATTGAGTGTTTCACTTTCAAAACCTTGATCAATTCCATGAGTCCATCTTTTGTTAGACCTTGTCGTCCTTGTTAACACAAACGTGTCACATTACTAATCTGAAATGCAAGTTTCCAATAAAATCTGTTGTTCCCGATCCCCAACTGACCTTGATGACATCATAATGACATTATCAGGGTCGCGACATCATCAGCTGGCAAAACTCCTCCACAGCCACAAAATTATGCAACTGGTATCACAAGCTAAATCATACAAAGAAATATGACTAGCAATGGCATTAACTTGTTGTTTATTCTATTTTACATATAGTTATCCAGATAGAGCTTGGAAATAAATGAAGTTGAGTTAAAAACTTCAATATTTGAACTGGTAAATTTCTGTAATAGTGTAAAAACGTTGTACAACCTGGAGGTCTCGTATTTTAAATCTTAATTAAATACAGATATGAAAATAATTGATTGGATTAAATGATATGATCAATTATTATTACAGATTTTTTAGTAGGTAAGCAGAATTGTGATGTTTCAACTGGTTGACATGGAGCAATTGTGTATTCTGCTTGGTCATTAAATCTATAAAATGCATCATATTTTATGAGCTCATTATTATGATCACATAAATTGTCCGAAAATGCAGTGGAAAGTTATAAAGTTGTATGAAATGGACATAAAGTAAAGTATAAATACCCCAAATAAAGTACTTGAGTAATTATATTTAATAACACGTTACCACTACACACAAATGAGTAAATGTAATGTTTCCCCACTGGTGTTTATCCTAACAGAGGCGGATAACACTTGGTGGCGTATAGTACATGATAAAAACGTTTTATCATCGTCTCAATCTTAATCATTATTCTTCTTTATTCATTACCTTATTTATAACCACAGCCAATTAAACATGACGACGTCCTCACTGGGCCTCATTACCAAAAACCTGAGAGAGAAACCTGCCACAATGTTGCCTGTTGTAGGAAACACCTGAAAGAAGGTGTGTGATATGTAGTGTAAACATGTTTCAGCCTCATCCGCTATGAAAAGAGAAATTAAGTTACTTGTGAAATCCCATAAAATCTCACTTGAGGATGAGTTATTGAGTATTTTCAATGAATCAGCAAAGATGGAAAATATCACCTCAGACATGCGTTTAGGAAAATGTCCCAACCTGTGAGGACCCACTGCAAAGTTTGACAGCACTGTCTGAAACGTTTTAATTTAACATGTTCAGTGACGGACTCGATCTGTCCTCTGTCCCGCGCAGTGCAGAGGAGAGACCTTGTTTAATTCCACCTCTCTCCTCCACTTCTTGACTATTTTGCATTTTGCCCTTTCATCGTTTGCCGGCTGGGCCTATAACTCATCTTTTAGTGCCGCGTCTTGCCGTGGCCACCTTCCACTCAACAACACCATTAAACAGGCAGATTAATGCTGCCATTAAATCCACACATCGACTTTGGTGGCACTCATCATAGACAGTATATATGACTGGCCGTATCAAGGATTTGATGAAGTCAGACTTTCAGAGGGCCAATAAATCAGGTGGGGAGGCTCAATCTCACAGTTCACAATGTAGGAGGCTAACAAAGAAGGAAACAGACACTGGACAAATAAGGCTTTGCCGACAGTAAACATAATAGACGTGTTTTGGGGCTGAGCAAACATTGAACCTAATAGTAACACTAGCAGGGGCCTATGCCTCAGCATTATCTTCAAGAATAAACAGATATGATCACTTCAATTGCTGTACGTTCATGTCCATGGCTGGATTGAACTGTATGGAGGCTCTGGAGCAAAACTTTGTCAGTAGGTCCTCTCTGTGCATCGTGTATCTGTGGCCAACCAATATAAGCGATGAGTGTATTTATTTAACAGTTAGTTTCCTATTGAATAAACATTACTTTATTTAGCAATACGTACCATGTGATAAAAACTATAAAAAAAAATAATATGTGGTTTAGTCAGAAGAGCGGTCCTTCTCCAACCAGAAGGGATTCCCTCATCTGTACGCAGAAGTGTCCTTGGGCAAGATCCTGCTCATAGATGCACCGTGCAAATGTGTGTGTGAATAGGTGAATGCCCATGACCTGTATTGTAAAGCGCTTTGAGTGGTCATCAAGACTAGAAAAGCACTATATAAATACAAACATAACTAGCTTTTGGCCCTCCATATGAGACAAAGTTACCTTATTGTTAGTCCACTTTATTGGGGCAGATTTCCTAACAAATCTGCAAGAATTAAATCACAAAAAACAGTTTGACATGTAAGTGAACCGGGGAATTATTAGTTATTTATTTCATGGCCGATACACGTGATTACAGCAACTAATAGGTCAATCTGCATTTCACTGCGTTGTATAATCATATTTCCCTCCTCCTCTGATGGATCTGTTAACAAGACATCACGGACACTAAAAAGTCATGCCAGTGGCCATTTAAGATAAAAATTCCTATTAAAGCCAAAATATGAAAGTACTGGTCAGTGCCAACAGCATTATTATGATCTGAAGAGTCTTAAAATAAGGGGTTGAAATATAGTTCCTATATCGTTATAGTAATAAAAACTATTTCCTGAGGTTGACACTAAAGAAAAGATCATGCACATATCAAATACAGAACACGAGAACAGTCCAAACTCGCATTCATTCATCCCCTTGGGAGAATGAAAGTGCTCAGCAAATTTCATTTAAATATAATTTCATATAATTGTTTCTTTAAGACCACTTTTCATGCACCGGAATCTGCAATGTGGTTTTCGTTTATGGGATATATTACTTCGACAAACATTAAGCGAGGTAGTGTTAAAGCAAAGCAAAAAAAATTCATGCTCTAGTGAACAATAATGTTTTCAGTGAAATTTCGGACCAATATGTTGATTAGATATTTCATGTGTACAAAAATCATAGGATGAATTCAATCATTCAAATGTTTATAACCTTGCTAAATACTAAAGTTATGTGGCTAGCTCTCGTTGTAGCGCTCTGGTGCAAGCAGAGCAGAAACTAGTGTTAGCTCAATAGCGACCTGTCCCAAAAACGCGGTGAAATGAGCTGTTTGCTAATGGCCGGCAGACAGAGCCACACATTCTCAGTCAACCGTGTTTTGAAGGCTATGAAACAACCTTTTCTTCTGTCGAGGTAATCTAATTGGAAACAAATCAACCTTATCAGAAAATTCACTTAACAGACCTGACCTCACAGCAGTTCTTTCACTTATCTCCCCTCGCTGTTAGCTTTATATTTACCCAGTATGTGTGTTCAGTCGATTCTCCACATGCCAGAGTTGGTTGCCGTGACTTAATCGCCCCGGCTCAGATGTAGCTGCACATTGAACTGGCTCCTCGCTGAGTGAATTCACCTTTACGAGAGATGTTCTTTAAAGCATGCCGGTCATGAGAGATGAGGGCCTGCTCTGTGGGAGAAGAATAAATCAACCCCTTCTAGAGGTGAACAAACATACTGCAGACCTTATGCTAAGCTAGGTCACTACTGGCCACAGCGAAATTTCTATCCTTGTATAACTTTGCAGCACATCTATTTTCTCTCTCTAGAAAGTGGGACTACAATACTCAAAAGGACATCTAAATCAAATTCATTCCAGCAGATGCAGTCTATTGTGAATCTCAGCACTGGAGTGCACTGAACCTATGGCTACAGATTAGAAAATTCTCTACTTGAGCTTGAAGTGAGGGACGCCACGGCAGAGAGGCAGAGGTTCATCAGTGCAGGGTTTAGATCCCACAGACAGACGGAGTGAGCGGGAGAAACAATGAGGTGGGAAAAAAAGTCTGGGGTTCATTCGAGGGTATGGCTGTCGTGAGGCGCGGCGTCAGCCGTCACATGGGCAGAATGCTAAACGCCAAGCTCTGAATCCTGACCTATTTTCATCAAACTGACACAGAAATCCACCGAGGGGTCGTCTTACGCTGCTAACCTCTGTCTGCCTCCTAGACCGCCCTCAGCAGGCCATGACACACACACACACATTCACGCAGCACAATTGTACAATTTAAATAATTAAAATTTGCTTCGCTGTGATTCTAAGTAGTTCAATGATATTTGATTAATAATCTCCAAATACGACTTTTTCTACTGAGCTCCGGCTTGAAAGGCTTTCACTGTAATTTGTCCAAATATGTTGCGGGGCTGATGAATATTCATTAGTGAAAACACTCTACCCTGACCCTTCTTTGAGCTGACAGAAAAACAGTAGGCATGTTGTTCTCTTTCTGTGTCTCGACTCGGCTTGATATCGTAAGCAGACACCTTCGCAGGTGTAGAGACGGCTCTTACAGACTTTTTACAAAAGACAATGAGAGAATAGCTCCGGCTGAAACACAGCAAATGATCTTGCAATTGAGAAGCTAATGGCTTTAATATTCTGCGGGCTTTTATCAACAACGATCTAAGTCCAATTACAGACGTCTGTAATGAAAATGGATTCAATTGCAGGAAAATGACTGTTGCTGAACAGAACCTACACTGAGAAAACAATAGGCATTAAGGGTGACTAATAGCACTGTTGAATTATGGAGAATAGCCTTTCACAAATATGCTCTGTTATTTTTTAATTATTGTAACATTAATCAAAAAAAGAAAGAAACAGTAACCTTTTTCTTTCAGCCTCACCACACTGAGTGGCTGTGTGCTCATGAGATTTGATCAAAATCAATACCACAAATTGCTATATACAATAAGTCTCCCTGTTCTGCTCCTTTTCTGGGTAAGTTACATTCATAAAAATGTCACCTTAAAGTCATAAGAGGACATTTTACACCACCAAGCTTCAAACTCTGCTGTGGGAAATCTTGAGACATAAATGTAGTGAATTTATTTTGTGTCAGTGGTGATACAAAGGGCCCTGAAACAATTAGGTAATGTTACTGCAGCTGTCAATGCTGTGTCAACTCAGAGTTCCATGGTGACAAAAATAAATGATTGATATGACATCGTAAAAAAAAATGTAATTTTGGACAAACATTACTTTGAAAGTTGACATTTGTTGCTTTGAAGGTTTTGACAGATTTTTGAGGGATTCACGTTAATGTTTCCCTAAGGATAATTTGCCATCACTTGGACAAATGCTTAACTCATCCAGAACATATTTAATACCAGAGACTGTATAAAGATTTAGAACTGAGTCTCCACTCCCTCCCACTGTACAAAAAATAATTTAATGGCATCTGGAGCCAAACTCTGCGGAGTAGTGGAGCCACACTATCGAGGTTGTGCTGATTCACCCACTTAGCCGTCAATCTTCATGTTCCATCCCCTATTTATAGCATCAAATAAATAAATGTATGTACTTTGACTTTGGGCCATTTCCTATTCATTTACGTTCAGGAGACACCTTTTATGACTTAAACTGTAGCCAGCCAGCCAGCAGGGGGAAATCCATATTCTTTGGCTTTACTTTTGGGAGCTTTCATGTCATCCATCTTTATAGTCTATAGCCTGCAATGATAAACACTTGTCTTGCATTTGCAATTATATAACACTAAAGTAAAATGGTTAATAGGGTCAACGCTAAACCTACCTAGCATCAGCATTCCAGCTTTGTCATTGGGACTCAAACATATGACTCAAACCAATCCATTTGGTTAAAGCCCTCATCAAACTCAATGAGAACATTTCTGGCTTGCAGCACTTAAAAAGGAAGACCCAGTGAGTGCACATTGAAAGCTCTCTCACCTCAGTGGGCTGCAGGACCACTGAACTCCTGCTCCCTCTTTCTAACTATATCAGAACTCTAACTCAGAGTGTCCACTGTGCTCCATGTCCACATTCTTTCATTTTCTTATTCCAGTAAATTTATCCAACAAAAGAAAAAACCCTATACTGAAAACTCCCTGGTGAAAAAAACAGGTTTAACTATCATGACTGGATGGATTTGAAGAGCAGGAATACCATCTCCAAGCAAATATCCATTTACTGGAGATTACTGTTTCTATATGAGTGCAAGGTGTGCAAAGGCTATCATCAGCAGCACTGTGGACACAATATTGTTCATTCACATAAATCTTACCTCAGCATAACCAACACATGTTTAAGCATTTAGATATTGCAAAGTTATTGCAGGTCGGATTAAATTCCATCTGCGGAAGAAACTCTCATTCCCATCAACATAGGCATTGTATTGACTATATTGACTATATGTGCAGTGTGACTAAATTAAATTATTTCATCTGGTAGATCACCTGTGGGGGAATCGCTGAGCGGTAAACTCACTGTGAAATACTTGGGTATTATTTAAGTGTGTTTTGACACGCCCCTCCACGAGTTCAACTCTATGGAAATGTTGGGGTTGAAAAGCCGTGATCCAGGGCATCCAGCGTGGCGCTGAGAGCTTCACTCTCCAGCAGCATTAATCACAGAGCTGCTGTCCTCCAACTGATTACCTGCCATCAATCTTAGTTTGTTGAGTCCCCCTCCCCCCTTCAACGGGAGAAAATCTCTTGTGAAGATCTGATTAAAACTGTAAGTGACTCATAATATGAGCACGTGCGTGGCCCTCAGAGTTGATACTGTGTAGTCATAATCTCAGAGTGGGATTTATCTATTCATCTCCAAATGCCCATTCACCTGCTCCAGCCCTGATCTCAGAGAGGGGACCTGCTGCACCGTGGTGGGGTCTGGTGAGATCTGTCTGTGTGTGTGTGTGTGTGTGTGTGTTCGCGTGTGTATGTGTGTGTGTGTGGTAGTCATTTGCAGCTGCAGACGGGAGGGGGAGTGACTTTGAGAGTGTGTCTGAGAGGCACATCCTGCCTGCAATTAAGGTGGAATCAGAGAGAGATCTGTGCTGCCTTGATAATGAGCCTCATCTGAATTATTAACTAGAGCTGTACCCCCCGGACCTGGACTCCCATCAGGCCTTGCTACACAACAACAAGAGCAGATGCACGCACTCACACACACACAGACACACACACACACGCACACACACACACACACACACACACACACACACACACACACATACACACAGACTCTTCAGATTCATACAAACCTCTATCAAACCCATTTTAGTGTGTGCAGGAACTCAGAAACTAATCCCATTTGCGGTGGAAGAAAAAATAAGGGCAACACATTACTTGAAGTTTTGCTCATAAGGCATTGCATCAAAAGCCCATTATAAACACACTGTGAGTGCGTGATGATTTATTAAAATTGGTACATAGTATAATGAGAACAATATGCAGAAAGTTAGGGGGTTGAATACTTTATGAGGCGACTGTGTCATTAATCACATTAAAATTTAGTGCTATTTCAGATGCATGATTACATTATAACTTTGTCCTCCTCTGATACCAGTGGGACCACAATCAGGTTGTTGCTGGTGTAGATTGATGGATTAGAGTTGTGAGGGATAAATGTATTTCAATTGTATCCCCATGTTTTTCATTTTTAAGTACAGCAGAAATACGAAGAGCCCACTGATACATTACATCCCTCTCATAATTGTCATACTATCACTATGGGAATGAGCTTTGACTCCTTAACATGTACAGTAGGCCTACATTTACTGTAATTCTAAAATGCACGCTATACAGTTTTTGGCAGCCATTGGTTTCTATTATTTCCATATGGCACAAAAATCATCAACCACATGTGCTTTGCATTACAAGCAGATTTTGTTTGCAACCTAGGCTATTGTACTGTATGGCAACTACAACCTCAAGCAGCCATTGTTTTCCAATTCATTTCCAAACGATATGAAAATCAATCACAATTCCTTTTCATCACAAATAGCAGGCCGCTCTGACATGTTTTAGAATTTGTGTTGCCTTCCAGTGAATCCTTTATTTTCCATTCATTTCTGGATGAATATGATTCAGTCACATAGAATTTGGATAAAAAACCATGCAGCTGTGTTTTAGAAATTTGGATGAATGTCATCAACTTATCCAGGCAACCATTGTTTTCCATTTGTAACCATCTGGAAAAAAGATTACTTGGTGGTAGACTCGTAAAACTTTCTCAGGTCACATTATCGACTGGCTTCATCTCTACACCAGAGCGCCTCTTTTTGTTCAGAATTCTAACTGAACTCGTTGTTAGCAGAGTCGTGTGAGACAGATAACCCGACACAACTTCAACTGAAAGGTTGTAAACAATGCAATATCTGCAGGCATTTTAGATTTGACACCTAACATTACCAGGGCATAGCTGAAGTCACCTGTCACACGCTTGTCCTCCATTAAGGCAGGGGAGACGTGAATGCACTGAAGACGATTAGTCTGACGTAATTAAGGGTAATTAAGGATATCATCAGTGTTCTATGTGAAGTCAAACAAGTTCAATGTTCATTATCATGTGTTCATATTCAAATTTTCAGCAACTTTGTCACCTTTACATTATCTTTAAAGGATCTTATGATTCACATTCTTCTGAAACTTCTGTGCTGCAACAATACTGTTCTTTTCCACAAATGATGGTCAGATTATGTAATATAGGCACGTTTCAATATTCAGCTTATAAATCTTTTGGTTGCCTGAAGGGCAGAAAAATACATCACAAAAGTAATCCAAAAACATGTAGCATGCATTTTAAAATAGCCATCTACCCTTTTAATTCTTCATGACTTGTTGTAAGGTTGCAGAAATGTGCACACAGCACAGTGGTAATATGATAGAATGGTCATATATATTTTGTATTGAATTATTTATATTCCTTTAGTTGTGTGCAATCATGAAAGACCATGTTTGATCTCATTCTTTAAAATTCCCCTCAAACACAAATATGACTCAAGGAGTTTCTGTAATGGATTGAGTACGTTTCTGCTGACAGATTTTCATATCGCATAGAAATGAATGAAAGCTTGTCAGGCCGGCTGCCTGGAGCCGTAGACAAAACACAAACTAATTTCTCAAACAGGGCAGCACGGTTGTCAACACGGTTATTTGTGATGTAAACTGTGTGTGATCTGCAGAAATTGAGCAGAGATGAAGGAGACACCCAGGTACGGTCCTTTAAGGCCTTGATGGCACTGTAGCCTCAGTACGTGCTGACCCGCTCCTGAGTCACTGTCTGACAGTCACTTCAGACGTCCGAGCCAGACTCACAGAACATTCTGCGGCCCTTAGGTCTGGGAGACAACATGGAGAGACTGCGTGCCGGGCCGACATTTTACGACACACCACCAGGCACGGTTCCCAAGATCCGCCTGCCTCCTTTGCCTGTTGTGTGTCTGGACTCGGTTTCCTCTCTGGAATTTCCGCCTGTAGAGCGTTTCTCAACATTTTATTCCAACTGATTTATTCCAACTGATTGAAGTGTGAGGGCTGAGGGCGAGAATATTATGTTCTATTCTAACCACTATGACTCATTTAGGCAGAGAACACCCGCCTCCACTGCCGGTGCATCCCTTGTTTACATCCCAGCCCTTCTCCAGATTGAAGTGCTATCTGCCCGCGTTCTATTCAAACGCTTTTTTGTAGCTTGCCATCAACTGACCAAGCCCCCGGTCCGTCATGGATCAAAATCTGTCCATCTCCACATGGCCTCGTTTCCATTCAAGACCTCAACGGCTCTTCCCAACTGTTTCCTCTCCATTCACAGGACTGATCAGATGAGGTTTACCATAGTCTCTGATTCGACAACCAACCCCCTTCGCCTTCCAAATTCCTCTTCCTATTCCCCACCCCCAGTTAGCCCAGCGCCAAGCCCGCCAACTCAAGAGCTGCCTCTCCTTCTGCTGCGCCTTTGTGATAATAACAATAACTGTGTAGCGGTACAGAGGGCTTTCTGTTGAGCCAGCGCCAGGCCGGCTGGCACAGGGAACCCTCTAAGCCTGTTCCACCATCTCCAACCAATTCCCCTCTGTCTCGGCTGGCGCTGGAGCATCACAGGCATTAAGGCTGCTATCAATGTGCTCAGCAGCAGGGGCCACCGCCGCCACTCTCACGCTCACTCTATCTTTTTCTCTTTCTGCCTTCATACCTCTCTCCCACTCATTTCTGAATCCAATTCAGAAAAGGTTTCATTGGCAGGAAAAATAATACCTTTGTTCTTCAAAATGTCTCCTTGCCTCCTTTTTTCCCTCTCGCCATCTCTCTCTGTGCTGTGCACCTTATTTTCCATCTCTATCGCCCGCGAGTGAATCTCAGCGGAACAAGGTGATGACCATCAGTGTGGGCGGTAAAGTCTGTTGTGGTGCATCACAAGCAGATTAGAAGCATATTAGAGGTAAAGATCCACTTTCATTCTAGGGAATATGGAAGAGGGTAAACCAACCTCAAGTCAGTCAGAGTTAAATCTTGTAAGACTTTCGATAACTTTAAAAATAAATCCAATTCACTTAATATAATAGATTTTCACCATCATAAATATTACTCATTAATTATAATTTATTGTGTCTTTGTAAAGATGTCAGAAGCAAGCTCCTGCTCCTCAATTCAGAATTTATTAACAAATAAGCAGTAAATTGAAAAAGTTCACACTTCAAAAACAAACGAACAAACAAAAAAACATCTTCAGGTATTATTTGACGACACCTTTTTTCAACTGAGTTCAACTCTCTTCAAACCACTGAGGACAGAAATAGACAAAATACAGAAATCTCTCACACGAAATCACTGAAACAAAACAGTTCCGGCTTGTTTGTCAGCATATTACAGGACCCCATCACTTGCACTACGAAAGCTCATTGAAGAAACAGGCTTTCAGGGCCTTTAAAATTCTTCCTCGTCAGTCAGGCGTCTTACGCGACTGACTGCTTGTCCTGAGGCTTGGTTGATATCCTTTCTGTATATTTACTGTAGCAGCTACTTAATAAATCTGCACCACATAAGTGTTGACAGTTTGCAGAGGCTTATGACCTATTATATAGTTCTGCACGGACCTAAAACTGAGACCCTAACCTGACTCCTACTTGAAGTTATACATTTTTTTTCTTCATCCACAACCGACCATTAGCCTAGCAGACTAATGAAAGACCTTGGCTACACTCTTGGCTGAGTCTGAAATCACTCCTTTTTGTTTTTTTACTATAAGTGAACTATGTTTACTTCCTGCCATTTCATTTGAGTGTCAGAGTGTAAACTTTATGCCCTTTACAATAACCTCTAAAAAAAGACTTGTGTACAGCTCTTCCCGCTAACAATCCCACAATGCCACACGTTGCATTTTATGGATGCAGAAATTACGGTTGTGCAGCTCAACAGCTGTCAGGGAGGATTCCAAAAGGGTGATGATTTATAAATGCCTGAAATCTCAATGTACAGCTCATTATATAGTTAAGTTACGTGTTACTGTTGCAAAACAAAGCTGTGAGTATGGGGAGGGAGAAATTATGACAGTAACATTTTTTTTTACTTTGCCCGCTGGGCATTGTCACCTCTGTGCAACATAGGATGCAGAGAGGCAGAGCGACAATGAGAGAAACGTTTTAATAAATCACGTCTAAAAACATACACACCACACACACCATATCACAGCCAACTGGGAATCTGAATCTCAGAGGGTCAGAGGGTTTAGGTCGCTAGCAGAAATCTGCCGTATACAGGTGTGTAGGGGATATTATCATTATTATGTCAGAAGCATGTGGGGACATGCAGCTAGAAACGGATGCAGATGTTTCTCAGAGTGATGCATTCATGAGAAAATATGCAGTCTAGCGAAAGAAAAAAAAATCACAATTTAGAATATGTGATGTCTTTCAGGTGTGTGACAATCCTGCAAAACTGACCAAGTTCTGCAAATCAAAAGAGCGAATAAATGTACACTGAATTTATAACTGGTCCTTATGGGTACTGCTGCTTGTCTGTCTCATTATATCACAGCCTGATCACAACGGTCTAACACCCACACTGTGCCTTTAACATGCTGCTCTGTGAAGCCTACAGGTAGAGTCAGCGAGCTCCCACAGTACCTGACTGTGTACAGTACAGCCTGCAGACAGGCCGCGGCTCGGCACATCCATTCCCACGCAGAGCCACTCGTCAAATCAACAGAGAGGTGTGTGTCTGTGTGTGTGTCTGTGTGTGTGTATATGTGTGTGTGTGCGCCGCATACCCTCTCCCATTCCCACCCCCACCGTGAACACCTACAGAAGTGAACTTACTTCATTACTTCATAAGACCAAATACAGTCTCCCACCTCAGATGCAATAACAAACATGACCAAAGCACTTGACCGCAATCACTGAACCAGTCGGAGAAATCCATACAGTAGCCATCGTAATGGCCCGGCTGCCAGTACAATGTATATACACTCTGTGTATTTATGCAGTGGAGGTATTGCTGCTGTTGCGGGGACCTTAATCTGTTACGCACTGACATTATGGGGACTTGTCTTGCTTACGGGGACAAAATCCAAAACCCCATTGATGTAAATCCTTAAATTTTTGGGTGAGGTCTTGTTTTAAGGTCAGGATTGGTTTTGCAATTAGTATTAATGGTTAAGGTTGGAGTAGGTGATATCCTCTCAAGCCATGGAGAAACTTCGGTGTGTGTGTGTGTGTGTGTATGTAAACACAATCAAAGAAAATCCATAAACTACCTCTGTAGACAAGAAGTGGGTGAAAGATGTGAAAGAAATCCAATCCATCGCTGTAGCCTTTGCACTTCACACTTAAGACAAGTGAGAGACACCTCGAAAGTGTGTGGGTACAGTCTGTGTATGAGTCTTTGTGTGTGAGAGAAGGCCTGCTGCACTGTGGTGGGGTCTGGTGAGATATGTATGTGTGCGTGTGTGTGTGTGTGTGTGTGTGTGTGTGTGTGTGTGTGTGCGTGTGGAATTGAGAGGCAGGAGAAAGCTGCTGGCCCAGATGAAGACAAAGAGCCTGGCAGCCGAACTGAGCAGCAGCGTTCAGACAGGATTACACAACGGCTCTTAAAGACAGCTTTTAATAGCAGGAGTCTGACTGGATGTTGTTTCTCTCCCACTTAACCCATCCATCCATCTCTCCATCCATCCATCAACCCATAGACACCCCCATACGGAAACAAACAGGAATGTACAAGGATGTATGGTTTGTATATAAAGTACTGTGTGTGTGTGTGTGTGTGTGTATGTGTGTCTGTGTGTGTGTATGTGTGCCAAATGTTACGGTTTCACATGTGCATGCATGTCTCTCTCTCTCTCTCTCTCTCTCTCTCTCTCTCTCTCTCTCTCTCGCGCTTTTAATATTACTTTGTTGTTGCCGTTGACGAGTGTTACACTGTGATTGAATCAAGTTGTTTTTCGCCTCGACTTGGAGCCTCTCTTTCTGCCAATCAGCTCCCATTGACGCACTGGCCAATCAAAACCTCTGCACAGAGCTGGAATGGGAGCAGCCATCAAGCTGGGCATCCCTGGGCAGCACAAACAAGGCCTCGGGAATTAAAGCCCACTTTAAATCCAATTTTTAAAACCCCACCATACCATAAAGATTGGACAGGGGTTGTTGCTGCTCCGCTCAGACCTAAATCAAATGGTGATTTTATTGAGATTAATCTGTGTCCTAATACTGCTCAACTGGAGGCTGGTGTGGAGCCAAATGAGATGTCAGGGCCGGGGAGAGCGTTGAATAAACCTTGTGTGTGAGGGAGGAAAAGATGGAGACAAATATTCTATAAAAATATGAAAACATAAAGTGAAGCAGATAGATGATCAACTCAACTTCTTAATGCTTATTAATCCCACTGCAACACTTGTGTTGCCGCTTTTCGTGTATTGCTCCTATACAATCTGGAGGATTATGCGGGATGTAAAAATGAAAATAAAGTACCCCTGTGTGTCTGAAGGTGGATTTAAAGTTTAAAAAAAATAACTTGATGATGTCAGAGTGATGTCTTCAGGGTCATCTCACCCTGGCCTTAAGATTTAAACATTTGTAAGGATCTTGTGTTTCCGAAGCTTGACCCATACCCACGACTGAAACTGGATATACTGCTTTGAATTGACCATTTTTTTAAATGTGCCCGTCTTCGTGAATTGCTTGAGAGACGCTTTAAGTACGTTCCCTGACCGTCTTTAACATTATTATTATGTTAAACGGCCCGTGTCCTTTTAAAGGTCCCACAAGGAGCAGTGCCTGCTGTCAAATTTAACAAGGGAGTAAGGAGGGCTACTCCTGTTCTGCTGGACTCAACTATGTGTATCTGTTGTGACAATTCTCATTAACTACTTAACTCTTTGGTTAAACTCCCACTGCAAACAAAAAGAAACACAGCAAAGATACGAATGTTTAACTATGAATGTTTACATTCAAGTAGAATTTCTCCCTGAGCAGCAACTGATAAGGAATATTCCTCTTCCTTAGAATAGGTTCAAATAGGAGGAATAAGAAAGACTTCGTCAAACATAAATAAGAGTGTGACGTGGAGCTACAGTAAAGGGCTTGGAAACAAAAGATTTTTAATCCTCATAGAATGAGTGGTCAATTTAAGAAGATTACAACAACCAATCTATTAGATTAACCTCATATTAATTTGAATTTAAGGGATAATCTGTGGTTACATCTGTTTGCTGTGACACCCCATGTCATCATCTCTTGTTATTGTCCTTTTAAGCCCCTCTCCTTGTGCCATGCTTTGGCCAGCCTGTGCGTAATTCAACGTGCGCACAATGGCTGGCAGGGGGGCGGGGTGACACCCAACGCTTTATCCCGAGCGCCCAACCGGAGGCGTGGGTGCACGCTCCAGCCGAGGAGCTGCGAATCGGACCGGAGGCACACTCTGTCCCCGGTGTGACCCGGTAACGCACAGACACACAGGCTCGAAACCAGACACTTTACCAATGCGTCACAGCGCGTACTAGGTGCCTATCTAAAGGGAACCGTGAGGAGACGGCGTTTTGACTCCCGTGTGGCTTCCCCATATGAGCACAGGCTGCAATCCCCAAATACGATGAACCCAGTGAACCCTCGTCCAAGCATGCTCACCGCCCCTTTCCACACACCGCGCTGTGGAGTGACACGGGGACACGCCACTGACATAAATTGTTGGAACCAAGGGTCAATTATGTGGCTTTCAAATATGCAGAAAAGGAGTTTTGGCTGCAGACACTGGCTGAGGCTAAATATAGTGTAGCTTCTCCACTCAAACCTTCGGCATGTGGTGTGAGAGAATTCTTTCATGTGGCCTACCTTCCATCCGGCCGAACTGTTGCTGTCGCCTTTATCCTTGAAATAAGGAACAAAGCGAACCATCCAGTCATAAATCTGGGACAGGGTGAGTCTCTTCTCCGGGGTGCTCTCGATGGCACGGGTGATGAGGTCGGCGTACGACAGGTTCCCCCACGCGTTCCGCCGGGAGGACTTGGCTTTGCGCAGCTGGCCGGCCACGTCAAGCGCAGCCCCGGACATGCAGGCGGGAGCGGCGACCACCGGGGCCGGGGCGCCGGCTGGATGCTTGAGCTCCGCCGGCGCGCCGCCTTTCCTCTCGGCCCGGCACGCGGGCACGTTGTACGGCTCCACTTTGACCGACGCCAGGGCCAGACCCCGGCTCGCCTCCTCTCCCCCGGGGAAATCCTCCGGACACGGCAGTGACCAGGTGCACGACCGCGACCGCCCGTGGGGCTCAAATTCCGAATCGATTTCAACCTGATGCGCATCCATGCCGCTGTTCTCCATCATCATCAGCATGTTGAACTGATGTCAAAACCGGGCAAGGTCACTATAACAACAAAAGCACTGTTGCCGTGGGCCAGTGAGTTCAGAAAGCCCTAAGTGGTCCCTTAATTGCGCAAAGAAAAATAATCAAAATGTGGTGTTTCACACACTGAGCTGGTGAACCAGTGTGACAGAGCCGGCAGCGGTGTGGGATATTATCATTCTCCTCAGCGCAACAATGTGGCATCACATCAGGACAGATGAAGGTGTATCCGAGGCACCAACAACAGTATCAGTCTCTCTTCCATGTTAATTGCACAACGCCGGCTGTGAGGCTGCATGCGGGAGGAGCAGGAGGACGGTCACACATCCATGATGAGAGGCAGACCCACTTGGAGAACGTGGGTTGCGCTCGCTCCGGCGGCAGCAACAGTTGATCCCGTCTGACGGATGAGGTCCAGGGCAGGTGAAAAGCAGGGCGCATCAAACTCCCCTCAATTAATTGACTTCGCAGTTTCTCCTCCAGCCCCTGGTCCCAGTTCCTGCTGCACGCTGGCTTCAGCTGAAACTCACCGTGAGCGCAATTACTCCCATGGAAACGTGGGGAAGCGCAGGCGCTAATGAATCATTTACACGGTGCCGTGGATTTCCAGCCGGGAGAAAGAGCCCCTCGTGGATTGGACGTGGAGCATCCTCCGCGTCTCCTCTGAACGCAGCCAGACGCTCTCCCTTGCACGCTGGAGCAGGTCTCTCTACCTTTTGTCTGCAGCTTTCTGTTCACATGTCACATGGGTATCGCCTCTGCGCGCACTGCTCTGCCCTCACACTTACAAGCCGTGTGTCTCTGAAGGCTTCATGTCACTTAACTGGAGCCTGAAATAAAGTGGAATAAGTGCTGCCTCCATATAATTGGACGCCGCCTGGATCAAGTCACTCCCTCCAGAACAGGTTTCCAGAGGAGGAGGAGTGTGTGCGTGCGTGTGAGCGTGTTTGTATGTATGTGAAAACCAAACAATACAATTTTCCAAGCTATAGTCATTCATATTGAGACAAAGTCAGCCAAATGCTTTCAAAGACCGTTTTT
Organism: Pseudopleuronectes americanus; assembly: GCA_038501795.1. NCBI lineage: Eukaryota > Metazoa > Chordata > Actinopteri > Pleuronectiformes > Pleuronectidae > Pseudopleuronectes > Pseudopleuronectes americanus. Next base: position 17,686,300 of record CM076731.1, read on the forward strand.
CTTGAGTTTGAAATCACTTGCAATCAGTTTATTTCCAATGCTTTGAGTGTATTCTTATTTTTTGGCCTAATCAGCAATAAATTGTGCATCAAATCAATCAGTAAGAGCCTGTTCAAAGAAACCCGTGGCTTTTAACATGTCTGAACATTTGAATTTCTGCCTGACTGCATGCCGTTAAAGAAACTCCAAAAGCAAGAGCCTCCACTTCCTCTGCAAACCCTTACGAAGGTTATATACGGTGTTTCCATGCATTTTGGTTTAATGAGGCAGCCTACAGCTACATCAGATGCAGCCTTGAATTATGTTATTTATCATTTATGCCGACCTTTGGTCAACAGTAATGAGTTTTATAATGTAGTAGTCCATAAGCAAGGCATGGATCCATGTGTCCTGAATGCTTTCTTCAATTCATAGCATCTGCTAGGATTTTAAAGATCCTGGGGGTCATGAGTCCTCAGATTCACCTCCATCACCACATGGAAGTTTTTATTTTCATATTTAATTTATTCAGAGTTATATATTTATACTTTTTCCGATGTGGAAATGCTGTTTCAAAGCCTTCTCCACGCTCATAGGAATATGCTTTAATTTGTTTGACATTTACTTGGCCTAAAAGATTCACAATTTAAGGATATCCAGTGGTTGAGAATTGGGAATAAGTGTATAAAATACTGTGAACTTTCATACTGACAAGAACATCAATATTGAATAAAACCCTGAGGTGTGATCTACTGATTTTGTTGCATTTTTCAATATTCACATTTATTATAAGTGCATTGATTAAAGATTTTTTGTTATTATCCGCACATAAGTATATAGTCAGATAAAGGAGGCTAAGGAGTGGTCAGGGATAACAAATACTAAGTTAAGGTGAGAGGTTTTATTTAATTAAAAGGTAAACATCCGTTGACCTCCTCAACCTATTAAAAAATCAGTTTTTATTCAAAAGGAAAAAATATTATTTGAGGTCATATCCTCATCATCCTTAAATGTTCCTTTTTGATCACATAGGATGGAATCGCAGGCACAAAATGAAGGAACTAAAACTCAAATTGTCGAGTTGTGGTTTGAGAGATGTTCAGTTTTGCAGCTTAGTTCCATAATAATCAAAAAGTAACAGCTGCCAGAACCAGGTCTTTTTTAACCGAAGAACACTTGTGGAGGGACTTCATTTTTACCCTGGTTCCTCCAATCAGAAGACTAAGTAGAAGCTTTCCCTTTTACTTTACTTAAGCTACTTTCAGACATACTGAACTCTGGATGATTCTCCGGAAAAACGAAAAAAACAAAGATAATCTCAAATATCTCAGGATAAAAAAGCGGAGCCGTACACGTGGAAGACAGAGACAAAGATGTCAGGAGAACTTTTGTTGTGTGAATGCGTCTGAACCGAGAATCTACTGCTGCATTGTTCATGTGAAAGGCCTCAGAATGTCCGTGGAATAGAGTCCAGACTTGAAACAATATCTGATGTCTGATGTCTGAAAACAGCTTTATCGTGTCCACTTCTCCACCATCTAAATTTTAACAGATTTCACTTGCTATATACCTTTGTATTGTTTATTATTTGTTGAAATTTGTATTATTTCAAGTTCTCTCAACACTTTAAAATAAATTGTGCAAGTCAACTGTGTAAAATCAAATGAGACCAACGCTGCTTCCTGATGATTTAAACTCAGAGGGTCAAAGACTCAAACTACCAAATCCCACTTGGCGTCTTTGTCACACCCCATTTCCTTTGGTGGGTCTGAGTCCATAAAGCCAGGCTCCATCAATAGTCGCTCTGTGTGCTGTAAGCGCTGGTGGAAACCCCCAACATTGATAGAGGCTGCCACTCTCTGACAACCGGTTGTCAGTGACAACCATAACCTCAAATGCACCTTAATGGAATGCTTTCATGAGGGCTAAAAGGGCCAATCAACACGAAGGCGGCGGATGCTCGGTGTTCAGTGTGTGCATGTGTGACCGAGTGAGAGAGATGGGACGGAAGAAGAAGACGAAATGGGGAGAGACTCTGTAAATGGGAACAAACAGTGGGGAAATTCAAAACACATGGCTCTGCGGCTTGGAGGGGAGATTTTGTATGTGCCGCAGAGAAGTTGTAACAGGAATGTGGTGTGACTCCTATCTTTTGGAATGAAAACACTGAAGCCTTGCCAGCAGGGTGGATGTAGGGTGTTTGGAGAGAGCCCTGTGGCTTACAGCAAAGTCCTCATCATCACGGCGAGGTGATGTGCCGCCACAGCGCAAACACGAAAAACATGAGTCACACGGTTGGACACGGCATGAGGTAGACGGATAATTATGTGGTTTCACACGGATGCGTGTGGGGTACGGGATGTATTTGTCAAAGATATTGTGGCCATTTGTGCAACAAAAAAAAATAAAAAATGAAGTGACTACAAGAAGAGCCTGAACGCTCAGTTCATCCAGCATGTTTTTACAGCAACGTTTCATTTCCAGCCAAGCCATGATTTGTCAGATTAAGTGCTTCAGCCAACTGGATTTGTGCTGAGATTCATGTTTATCCATTGTCCCTTTGTTTTCCCAGCATCTAGTATTAATGATATGCATATTGACTATTGCTGCCGCCTCCATCAAGAAGCCTCTTTCCTGTTGAGCTCCACATCCACTGATGCCCAAATGAAGGGGAACAGTGAAGAGCAAATAACCCAACACAGCAAAAAATTATCTGTGAACACATGCTTTATGATGGAATAAACATGTTTGCCACCAAACCAACAGTCAGGCAAGAGGAGTGGTGTGAAGGGCTTTTGTACATCTAGTGCAAACCTTAAGCAGGACCAGGAAATGCTATCTTAGAATTGTATAAAGAGGAACCTGTTATTGCAAGTTAAATAAAATGCCAGCTCTAAAGGCGTCTTCACTCGACGAGAACAACAGCCTCCATTGTTGACAACAATCTAAGTTTGTGTTCAGTGGACGAGGGACGTCTTGTGGTCACACATAATGACTGACTGTGGCATAGCGTGACATGGTGCCATAAATGGAGCGACGCCTGCGAGCTAGTTCAGGCAGCCAACTCGAGCTGCGCCGATCATGTGACATACATCATGTGACATACCTCACTCGCAACAACCATCTATAATACACACCCACCTCATACGGCGGTTTATTTAAGCAGAGACAATTTCCAATCACCCTCTCTGCTTGCCCTGCTGCTGCGTCAGTATTGCTGCCAGTTGCTTCAGTATTTGCTCTTCACTCCCATCATATCTATGTAATCATATTGGGGGGAGTGAATAAGTGGAAGCCTAGATGCAAATCACCAACCTGTTCTGCTGTTGCAATATACATTTAGACGTGAGTTGTCTGACTGAACATCACTAAAGGAGGCAGTTGAGGTGCATGAAGCAACAGCATCTTGACTAAGGCTTCTTGTGTCAGAGACCATGATCTTTTTTTCTGAACGTTAACCAAGAATGGCTTTAGATGCACAACTGGAACCAACCACAAAGCTGCAATGGTGTGTGAAATGTGAGAGGGGTCACACCGGATGTTTTGCCATAGCAAATTAGTCATGTAGAATTTCCTGAGCAATTGACGCGGACAGTTGCTTTCTCACATACAGCCCCTCTCGATAATTCCAGGAGAATATCCAGAGTTCTGTGCATGTCTGAAAGCAGCATTAGAGTCACTAGGCCTTTGCTGTTAGAGCCCCCAAAGTGTCCAGCAGTTTACCTATTGAGATCAACCAGGCAACATCCTCAGTGCCATTCTTGAACATTTTTAATTGGATGGTTTTCATGAATGTCTACCGCACTAATTAAGATGCCAACCCTCAGTTCATGTTAGTGGATAGGGATATAGCTTCAGTTGCATATCATTACATTCTGCATCCTCCAATTTTCCTTCTTTTAAGCACTTTGTAACTGTTCAGAAAATAGTCATATAAATACATCGTATGCAAATATGTTCACCATACCAACTTTTTAAGGTGATAATATGTCATTTTTTTAGTTTAAAGCCAACTTAGATCCACACCAGTTTTCCACTAATGCAGCTTTAATCATAAAGGTGGGAGATATAAAAAAAAGACGGGTAACATGACTTACATGGGTTGTTTTGTAAGGCACTGACATGACCCACTATGTCATTCAAATATGGAAACTTGTGAAACCCAGAAACCACAGTGTCTCAATTTTACGTAACCGTCTCTCCATCGCACGAGAGGGGAAGCTTTGGAGCTGCTGCGAGGCCTGTTTTTATACTTCAGGCCCAGGCTGTGTTCCCCTGCCTCCAGTTTTTTGTGCTAGAGTTTGGCTCCCATTCCTAACCATACTGCTGCTGAACACACAGGGATGAAGGGTTTTCCAGGGCTACAGCCACTTTGTTCCAGTGTTTTTAAAAATGATATCTGTCAACACATCTCCATATCCTTGTCGATTCTAACACACCTGAAAACTCATAAATATCATATGTACACTGGGCATACACAGGAAGAATTTGGTTTTTAGATTGCTTGATTAACATTTCATCTCCCACGCATTTAAGTAGTTGTATCGTTGTAAAATGCTAAATTTAACTGCACAATAGGTGTTAGTAAAGACAACAGGGTCAGCGACATTGATTATCAATGTTGCGTGCTACACTGATAGCTGAGGGTTATGTTTGTTGTTTTCTTCATGTGATAGGAGCCTGACGAATCTGCAAAGGTTACGTCATTACTGAAAAGACCCCATCAGCAAGCAGTTCTGTCTACGTCATCCAAACATTGTCATTTCTGCCCATCCAGACTAAAATGCATCCAGAGTTTTCAAACTGAAACGGAGCATGAAGTGTTTCCAATCTTCTCTGTTTAAGGGGCTCTAAAACTCTAGCCTAATATAGACATCAAGCCTATCAACAACAGTATGGATGTAGCCCAAAACGTCTCACTGTTCCTTTAAATTCATAGTATTGTGAATACTATCCAGATAATTTTTTTTAAAACAACTTTATAATTGGTTCATAAAAGGGAAAAATGCACTTCTTTCTGGGAAACTAAATTCATTTTTCTATTAATTGACAGTTGTTTGCATTAGGCTGATCACCTGAGGGTTTACACTACATCACTTACAATTCCAAGGCCCTGTATACCTGGGAGTGAACACTAATTGCTTTTTCTTCACAGGTTTTCCTTCTTCCTCTTCATGCCTTATCTGGCAAGCCAGTCCGTCAACCTGCAGGATTATTGATGTGTTTACTGGCGGAGGGGGGACGCCACTCCCCGCCTTGGGAAACCCTGAGGCTTTCAACTGTTGAGTAATACCGTTTGCTGCCACCGGTGGCTTCAGTCAGGGAAGTCGGGGCGTGCACTTCTCTGCTCATAATGAAGCAAAACCCAAAGAAAGAGATAGAGGTTTGGACTCACTTAATTGAATCATTAAGCTGAGTCTCAACTATGACTTGTAAATATCTCCAAGGAAACAAATCTGTCAGCTCCTTTAAGAAGCTTGAACCAGAAGCTTTTCAGGGTAATTTATTCAAATATTTTGACCATCATAACACAATGCATTAACGAATTACAGAGACCTGAGAGCGCAGCAACATCTCTTAAGAGAGATCATACAAGTCAAAGAACATGTATGCCCACACAATTCACACGGTTCAGCTCTGAGCTAAAAACATTTTTTCTTACTCCAGTCAAGAGTTAAGTGCAGAGGATGTCTCTATTAACATTCACCAAGCCCTATGTTTTATATGTCCTATCTCAACTCTAGCCCAATCTTTTCCCCAAAAAGTTGATAAACTGTAAAACATAACCAAACCGGACCCAAACCCAAGTATCATTACAACAGTTTTGTCTGAACCTAGCCATCCACAATCTCAGACTTCAGATGTCAGTTTCAAATTAGTTTGAACTTATAGGCTTTCCACTTATATGGAATCATGTTCCTGCCCAATATCCAAAGGAAATACAGTTTGGTAATGCCTATACTTCAATGTGGTAACTGTCTGTCGTTTGGTGCCATGTTGGTAGCATACAGTGGTTTTAGGACAACCTTTGCTGCTGGAAACAAGGTTGACGAAAGATAGTAAAATGCTTCCTAGAGCTGAACTGAAATCAAATTCTCAAAGGGGCCATTGCTCTATGTGATCACTTTTTTATATAACACAAAGTAAATTGACTAGTTGGTAATGTATAAATACCAATTAGTGCAACTTTAAATCTTTAAAACAATGATGTAGCTGCAAGTGCTAATGAGCTCTGACAAAGGCTAAAACATGTAGCTTATTTCAAAGACTACAGCAGCAAGTCATTAATTAGCACATGTGCAACCAGAGAGAAAAAGACTGGGACTGGAATCACCTGCTGGAGAGACTTCCCTTTAATGAAGTTCTGCATGCTGAACCTCCATGGCGCCTATCAGGGAGCCTCTAGCTTAGGATATAAACTAGCTTCGGGAAAGTCAATTACAGCACTCTACTTTGTTTCAGTCTCCAGCCTTAAACAACCTCCCATCTTTTCTCCCTTCTTTTGCTTCATCACTCCATAATCCTTTCCTCGAGCCCTCCCTTTTCTTTAAAACCGACCCCGGTTACATAAGAGTGCTGGAACTGTTTTCTAGCGGGACACACTGCTGTGTGCGGAAACTGTGGGAGCAGAGGGATGGGCATCTCAGCCCGTACTCTGCCGAAGGCCATCCCAGGAATGCATCCTCTCCGTGGGTCTGGGCCACAGCCAACCATGTGGCCTCTCAATGTCACCGAGGCGCTGAGACAGAAAAGAGACGGAGCACTTTTTGAGGTTTTTCCTCCCCCCTAAAAAACAAAAGGCTGCGTTTTGCTCCCATATTGGCAGTACATGTTGAGGCTGTCTAATACTGCACTCGTGGATTCTTTCTTCTGCTTTTTATAGGTAGAAACCACAACCGTGTGTGCTTCTCCTGCCTGCCTCAGAGCCCTTTGATGAATACAAATACAGTTTTAGTAATATTTAAAGAATCCCCCTCAAGCAGAGTTCAGTTCTGAAAGGATTCAGCCGGATGCAATGACAGACTTCTCTCAGCCGTACCTGACATAAAGTGGTTTAGCGAACACTACCCAACACCTACTGTTAATCCTATTTCAAATTGCACTCTCAAGCATGAAATCCACTCACAAGAGGGAGAAAAAAAATACACAGTGATACAGTGCAGACGTGTTACAAAGATAATCTTTCCCCTGCCACTTTCCCCCACTGGCTTTGAGGCAACAAAAGCAAGCAGGTACAATTAAGCACGTGTAGGTCTTCTGAGCGAGGAGAGGCAAGGGGATGAAGGTTTTAGTGAAATGAAGTTATGTGGGAAAAATAAAACGGGAAATAGTATCACACTGTGTCAGCGGGTGGTGCCAGACATGTGGCAGACATTGGTGGTAAGGTTTTTTTTTCTGCCAAAGCTTGATTTGACCCAGTACTTTAAAGCTTCCTGGTGGTGGTTGCAGAAAGTTAATCACATGAACTCTTCCAGGCCTTGCGGTCTGCTGACCCAGCACTGATCCCAGAAATCAGGCGTGGGTCTGGACAGCCATTTTTTCCAGTGCAACATGGCCTGTGCATGACCGTCATGACTGAGAGTTCACAGAGAGGAGCAACACGTACAAGGCCTCTGGGCTAGACGACAAGTTAGGCTGAGGTTCAGAGCTCATTCTTGACCTTGGAAATGGAAATCGAGAAAAGAGCTACAGTGTCTGGTAGCATCTCTGGAGCCTTCAGTGATATCACATGATCCTCATTAGCAAATGGAGTTTGTCCAGTTTTCATGAAAACTGGACAAACTTTATGGAGTACTTTATGGTTGTGGACTTTGTCTCCTGGGACTTAAGACTCACAATTTGTAACCCATAGTCTATTGGTGTTGAGTTTAAAGATGTGGGCATTCATCAGTCACTGAGGGTTTAATGAAAGACGATATCAAGTGTCATCTACCTACTAATTCCACAATCGTCTGTCTATCAGTCGTTCTTTCAGTATGTCCCTATGTTCAATTAATCGACCTCTCACTTGCCTTGTGTATTCTTGATGACCCAGGAAAGTGCAGTGTAGAAATATGTGCGATTTGGACGTGTGATACTTTCAATAGTCCATTAATAAAAATTGCTAAAAAACTGGTGCCCAGCAACCTGTAGTTGTCGGTGAGGGGCGGGCATTATGCCTTTCGATGTTTGGACTGAGCTGAGCATGTCTTCTTCTAAGTCCTCAGATAAACCCTAATATAGCCGACATGCAATTTATGAAAAAATAACAACAGTTAAAGGCCCAGTGTTTCAGATTTAGATGAAAGGGATCCACAGCAGAAATTTAATCAAATAATCCAAGTGATGTTTTCATAATTCTGTTTCCTCTAAATTGTAAAAATATCTGTTTTCTTTACCCTAGAATAACCCCTTTATATGTAAATATTTTATATTTACATCTAGAGTGGGTCCCCTCTATGGAGGCCGCCATGCTACAGTAGCCCAGACTGGACAAACTAAACACTTTTTGAGTTTTTATGACAACTGAATGCTCCAAAAGTTCTCTTTCATGTTTGGAAGGAGGGGTGAGGTGAGGGGTATTCAGCTGCCACATGCAACTACACAATGAACCTTTAAAGGGGACATATTAGACAGTTTCACTTTTGTAGTGCTTCTACACGTTAATTTTGGTATCTGGCATGTCTACCGTCCCAAAAACTCTGGGAAAAAACAACTCCCGCGATTTGTTATGGTTCCTCTATGTCAGAAACGTCATGCCTGAGTGACTGCGAATGAGCTTCCGTATCATTCTCTCGTCAGAATGAAATGGGAGTCTCTCTTACATGGCACTGTGACCAAAATATGTTACAGACATTTTATTAAGACCCCAAGGAACCATATCAACTTGTGGTAAAATGGGCATAATATGTCCCCTTTAAGTAAACCATGATTTTATAAAAAACATTGACCATAGCTCCTGAGCATTAACACAGGTTATGCAAACAGGCAGGTTTAGAACGGTGTGAAATAGTTTGCTTGTCAAGAAACGAAAATTGAAAATTGTTTTAACTTTTTATTGACCAAACACATGAAGGCTGTTAGTTGTCTGGCAGCTTTAGTTCCACAAATAAGGGGTTTAGCCGAGAGAAGCTGATATTTTCGGGCTGATACTGATGATCTGGAGCATTTTAATGCCAAAAAACTTAACACTTTTTTTACCAGTTTATTTTTGGCAAGTTGAACAGTGTCTATAGAGAGCACTCAACTTGTAAATCAAATCCCAGTACTGGCCCAAAACAGTTGTTTTCCATGCAGAACTTTTACATTTCTGACTAACGGATGTCAAAAACCAGCTGAAAATAACTCGGAGGCAGGGTGGATTCTGGCCGGTGAGGGGCCACAGGCTGACAGGAGGCAGGAAAGGAAGGCGGCAGACAGAAGGGGAGGCTTCCTGTGACAGGGGAGGCAGGGTGGGTGTCACCAGGTACGATTCCCCCTGTCTCGGTGTATCTCAAGAGTTTCGGCTGGCTGATCAGGGACGACGGGACCGCTGCTCCCAACCTTCAGTCAGCTGTCGCGCAGGGGTCGCAGCACAAGACAAAATATGTGAGTCACACGCTGTACAGGCCAGACACACGTCGGAGACATGCTTCGGCATTCAGTACGGGCACTTGTGCTGCATGTGAAGCCTGACACCACCTGTTCACTCCTGCCCGGGCGTGCACGGGCCTGCAGGAAATGATGTGGTGCTGAATTTAATTTCCCGATCATTTCTATTATCTTGGCGGTCACGGGTTAACACCGGGGAGTTAAGATGGAGGAATAAAAACACAACAACTTGGATTAGAGAGGAAAAAAATGAGGGAGTTCACAGGGTCGTATATCATTAAGCAATTGAGAAAGTTAATTAGGCAGCTCTGATAATTATTGCCATGGCAACCTGAGCGCACTCATGCAGATTTGATTAACGAGGTGCCATTTATCTGTACTGGCGAGGCAGCAGGGCTGCGCAGAGCTTGAGAGACCCCTAAAGGTGGAAGACATGTAATGTGCGCTTTTTTCACAGCCACAATGTACTCTTATGTTTCATTTAATGGATGCAAAATACAGACTGCAGCCGCCGGAGTAGACAAAAAGGAAGATAATCTGGCAGGGTTTATTGAATCACTCATATTAAGAGGAAATTTGAGGAGAAACAAAGCTGTAGTTTTCTATTTACCCTGATTCTCTCGAACCACTGAGAGGTAATTTGTAAAGTGAAGCTGCCGAGGAGGTTTTTCTACAAAATAAACATGACATTTCTGTATCAATAAGAGTCTGTCAGTGGCATTTAGTATTGAGAAGAAAATTGTAGCATAAAGAAAGGATGTGATTTGCATCCAGTCTGAGTGTGGAGCGAAGGAGAGTCAGGGGGGGTGTTTGTGGATTACAGTACACATGTTGCCCTCTGGTGGAAAAACAACAACATTCAAGCTTGCATGCTTTGCTGCTGAACGGGCGTCTGGAGTCCTGCTTAGCAGCAGGCAGCATATTGTCTGAAACAGAGGCACTTCATTATGTGGTGGGGACAATTATTAACGGCTGTTAAGAGAGCACAGCACAGCAATAATGCGAAAAATAACGCAATAAAACAAAACCCCTCACTGCATTTAAAACAAACCAAGCTGAGCTGAGTGATCTCAAAAGAAATACCTGTCACCAATCAGGATACGATTCAAAAAGAAAGAACAGGTAGGTGCTCAAAATCTTCAGAGAATATCTTCATCAATGTGGCGAGAAAATGACACATTGGGCATGTGCTGGAGACACACTATCAATATCAGTTTGCAAAAAGAGAAAAAAAACTTAATTAGCATTCTCAAGAGATTTTTTTTTAGTCATAGATGGCACCCTCGGCAGCATGCAGACAAAAGTGAATACATGAAAGTAAAGTACGCTCAGTGAGATTTCTCCAGGGACCCGCTAATCCTCGTCCCCATCATTTCACACGCAGCAAGTGAGAGGTATGGATTATAGTTTATTATACAAATATCAAGCATAGTCGTTTTCTAATAACAGTCATATCAATTACAGCTCTCTCACTCTTAGGGTTTTATAAATATCTGACAGCGGCAGTTTCATGGAAAGCTACGAACTGGTGTAAAAATAGAAGAAGAAGGGGGGGGTGGCATTGATTTTACTGTCACAAATAACAGTTTCTTTATTGAGTTCATTTGAAGTCAATCTTCACCCACAGCTCACGGCCTTGTCACCGTCCATTACAGCCATGTCTGCTTTCCTGGTCTGTGACATTTTCTTTCTATACTTTTATGAGTAAATCATCTGCTCATCAGATAAACCTTAAACGAAGAGGAATCCGTACAATCCGAGATGAAGAACACATCCAAGTATAGAAAGAAAGACAAAGAGTTCCAAGGCTAAAATGGAGAAAATGCTGCAACGACAGTTAGAGTTGCCCGACAGTGGCTGATACAGCGTGCACTAATCAGATCACATTTCCAGTGAGATATAGAACCCGCATTAATTAAATACATTATAAATATGTAGGAGAAAACTAAAGCTATACAAACTGATCATAGTTTTTAATGATCTGCTAAGGAGGTGATTTTATCCATTTGATGTTTTTTTAATAATTCATGATGAAAAAAATCTGATCGATTCAGGGAACTGATATCACTGAGTTTGTGAATTTCGGTGCAGCCTGACTGAGTTTCAGTGGACTGTTGGTATATGCGCTCCACTGAGTGCCTGTCTAGTTTCCACAGTGAATGATGACAGACGACAATCATCAAACTCTGCAGTTCGCCTGAGCTCTACGAAGCCTTTTGGCTTCTTTCTGCTCACTGGTGTGTTTCTGTTTTTTTGTTTCCAGTCCACAATCTCCACAGTAGGGAGTAGTTTTCTAGAAACTGAGTTGGTGGTGACCAAAACAGAGCTAAAAGGCGAGTGAACATTTTATATTACATAAATGTATCAGGTGGCCTAAAACACAATAACCACATAAAAAAGGTTTAATGAGTAAAAGTAACCTTTTGTCAACACACAATATCTTGATCACTTTGAGAACAGCATTATCTGGTCAATAAGGAAAATATATATAATTAAATATATAATTATATAGGTCCACCTCATAGACAAGAGGTAGATGACATTTTCAAAATAATTACATTTCTTCTGCCTTTTTTAAATCCTTAGGCTAGTTATAATTTTCTGGTGACATTACCTTGAATTCATCTCAAGACTGAATGGACACAGATTTAAATTCTGACCTAAAGCCACTGTGTGTAGGACGCAAACACCGATACATTTCTTACCGCTTTTGATACCATCATTAATCAATATAAGTATTCACAATTTGTGAACATACTATGGAAAATTCCACAGATGAATGTCTTACTTCTGTTTTGACTGTTTTCTGTGCATTTAGCGGATGCAACCTCAAAGTATTGGTAAATGGTTTTGTATTCATATAGCGTTTTTCTAGTCTTGATGACCACTCAAAGCTCTTTATATTACAGTTTTTACATTCACCCAATCACACACACACACATTCATACCGTTGCCCAAGGACACTTCGGCATGCAGATGGGAAAGACTGGGGATCGAACTACCGACCTTCAAGTTGGAGGACGACCGCTCTACCCCTCATCCACAGCCGCCCAAAGTTCAAGCCCTTACTTGGTAATTTCACCTCCTGTTGACCTTTATCTGTGCAACTGTGTGCTGGGTTTGATTCCTCTTTCTGTAACTTGATGTTTCCTGTTTATCACATTGTGTAAAAACCCTCATCTGAGCCAAGTTGCTTACTGTGTAACCCTCTGCAGAGCTAAAAATTAAACAAGACAACTCCGGTCTGAGAAACTCATTATTGCAAATCTCATAATCAATTTCCTCGACAATATATTGCAAACACATTTTATTATTAACACTCTGTACATAAGTTAAGAGATAGGCCATATCATTATTGTTCATGACATCAGCTGTATGAATAAAGGTTGTAACATCTTGATATCAACCTTTTTTTTATTTTAACAGCTGCTGAGGATGTGGCAACAACACACCTCGAATAATAGAGAGAAATAGATTTTTTAGATACCACAATAATGACCAGAAATATTGGAATCTTAGAAGCAACTGAATGCATAATAGGGAAATATGATCACTGCTAAAATATGAATGCTAAAATTTAAATGACACCAAGTTTACAGCATCAAAATATTACATTAATGATCCATCAAGTCTTTCAATTGTCAAATTCAAGAAAGTTATTTCCAGTACATATATATTCAGGCCTCACAAATGAAAGAAAATAAAAATTTCCAATCCATGATGATCAAAATTGAAACCTAATATTCATTTCATTTTAAATTAAGAACAATCTAGTTGCTCATGTTTCACAAAGGTTGAGCCTTACAAGTGCTAATTATCTTAGCTTGTCATATGACACACGATTGATTTAAAAATAATCTAAATCCTGGGCTTTCCTTCGCGTTTTACTGTTTAAATCCAGACATCCGGAAAACACAAAGTCAACAATTCTATCAATTTGAGAAACTTGACAATAAGTTTTATTTTCAAAATAAATTTGGAATTATATTAAAATTTGTAAAACCAAATTGTTTATTCTTACTTGTTAGACGTTGGATTTTGCCTCCTGAGGCAACTGCCTTGTGTTTAAAATGAAAACCGGCTCAAGCTATAAATTATTAATGTCTACAGCTGTCAATCTTCAGCTCTGTCAGATCCACAGATCTGCAGTTGTTTTTTTTTGTTGCAAATGCGTCTGGAGTTTGGGGCTGCTCACACTCAGAATTGTTACAAAGAAAAGAGGGATTTCCCCTTTGAATACACCATTTTTTTAACACCCTGCTGAGAGCCAACTTTTGCAAACAAAAGATTGAGGCCGCGCACATCGAGTTCTGTCTCCTCTTCAGGCAATCCCAGCAGGCCTTTCAGCTCCTCATCCCCCCCTGCCTTCAGCTCCCCCTGGTGCAGCGTTTCTTTGGGTCTGGGTTTTTTTTCTGCAGAAAATAGGCCCCAGAACTACATGGTGGAGTTTAATGGAACCTGCTGGGGCCTGTGTGGTTCCAGGAGTATTCGTCCCATGAAAGTCCCCTGTGCTGATAAAGAAACATCGGAGCCAAGGACCAGTTTTCATTTCTTATGATATTGTCGCTTGGCAACTCTTAGTGGAAGAGTTGCTAGATTGAGAATACAGGAGGTGGGAAGAAAAAGTAGGTGAAGCCTTTTCGAGGGGATCAATTATGTAAATTTCAATATGTTTTAATATATGATCAGATCTTCAGTTAACTTACAACTATGATTAAATACAATGGATTTTACATTATATACAAACTATTTCAACAAAAGTTAATGAGTCAGGAGTCCAATAAGTGCAACAAGGTGTGTGGATGAGAGCTATGATGAAGAATTGTCATTTTCATGAGACTTGAAAAGGTTACAAAGTAATCTCAGAGTTTAGATATTCATCAGTCCGCAGGCAGACAAACTGTCTGAAATTGAAACTTAAATAGGGTGGAGAAAGCGCCATAATTAGGCTCTGTGCTGCTGCCTCTTGGCCCAGGAAGCATCATGGAGGGAAAAATGAAATCCCATGTTTATCTTACAGGATAATGTCAGGGTGGCTGTCCGCCAGCTGACGCTCAGCAGGAGTTGACTGTGATGCAGCAGGAAATGATCCTAAACATCAAAGTTATCTTCTAGCGACTGACTCCAAACAAAGAATATCACCGTTCTGGGGAGGCCCAGTCCGAGACCATGTTTTAACCCAGCTGAAAGGTTGATGGGAGAGAGAGCTGTTCACGTTGGACATCCCAAGAATGCGGCTGATTCGAAGCAGCTCTGAAGAAAGACTGGTCCAAAATTATTTCCGGATGTTGTTCAGGTCTGATCTGCTGTTCCGAGATTATTGGAGGCCAACGGCGGTTTGATCGGGTAATAAATCAAACTAGCAAGGCTAATGTATACATGTTCAATAAACAAAATGAAAGTATAGTGAGTATAAAGTATAGTTGTGTCTCAGTTCAGGGGCTAAACCTTTCGGGGGAATGAAAACCGCCTCCTTTGTGTTGACCATGAAAGACAAATCGAAATGAGATGGTCTGGTCTACAGAGGCGTTCCGTGATCGGCATCACCAAGCCCTCCCGCCCTCATTTCTGTTGCCTAGCAGCAGTGCTGAAGTTTAATGACAAAACTATTTTAATGCCCCTTGGTGTTATTAATATGTGTTCCATTAGCTGTTCAGTTGAGTTGAAGCCTGATACTCAAGCATTGAGTATGCTGGCACCAAAACCTCTTTGAAAAGCATTTTGTCACTGAGGTGCTTCAATCGATCGGTCTTCAAATGCATACAAAAATCCTACTTGGAAAAATAGATGTAAAGGATAATAATACAACCTGTATAGGTGTATAGGATGTATAGGGCCTGTAGTTCAATGGGAAAAGTAATTTAAATACAAATGACACATGATATGATTTAGACACAATTCTTTATATGCAGCTTTCATTTAAGGGTCCTCCGAAAGCAGAGCATAAATAAACTATAATAATAAGGGTTAAACAGAACAAAGCCTGAACATCCATCACAACATGCAGTAGTTTCCAACAGGCAACAAATTATTCACTATAATAAACTATATGAGCTTTAGACCAAAGCTGACAAAGCCATTAGCTGCAGTGGCTCATAAATAATGACTGAATTTAGCTAGAACAACAATTCAACCATAAGATGGATTTACATTACATTCTGATCAGCTTTAGTTTCAGGCCAGCAATACCTTGATGTTTCACTGGCCTTTGGGCAGCCTAGTTATATCCTGTTGTCTTAAAATGATGTTCATCGATGGTGCAGAAGACATGGCCTTCATTTAAGAGAAAGGTCAAGGAGGATCTGTGAGCACAGGGACAGATTGCAAATATAAGCATTCCATTCTGGTTTTCCTCTTTCAGACGATTCTCATTTCCCTGTATTCCCCAGAGAGATGCTGGTTCTTGTAAACCCCTTCCAACAGTTAAGTTACAGAATCACAAGTGATGTGAGGCTACACACAAATTAAACTTGTATGGTCTTAAAGCAAGTTTTATCTGAGGTCAATCAGAAGCAAAGCCATAGTAAAAATAACTGAATGCAAGCCAAGCTGTAATTTTGTTTAAGCTAAGTCAAAAATAAAAAAGTTGCCTTGCTTTCATTGCACTTAGCTTGGATGTTGTTATGGTCAATTAGCAGCTAGCATGTTAAAATGCTTCAATATTAGCATTGGCCTAAAACATTCATGGGAACACGTGCTGCTGAGCTAATACCTGATGTCTGTCATTCTGAGGAAATGCAGCTGAGTCTTCAGGTCCTGCAAACTGATGCCTTCATTATGGTCAGAGGACTTCCTGATTGCATTGAACACCTTAGACGGGAATCAAGAGATTACCTCCCAAACACTGTTAATTGATAATTGTATTGACATGTGTGTATATACACATATATATTATATATATGCATCAAGTAATAAACCCATCAAACATTTGCTGACACCAAAATGACAACATCTATGTATCGAGTGGTTTGCTGACTGAGACTTGAAAACATTGCTGTCAACCGTTTTCGGTCTTTCAACGTATCTTTCAACTAAATATTGCTGTATATTTAAAAATGTATAATTCATACATAGGTGTACTTCATATGAATGAAAGCTGTATTCTGTATACAGGGTCCCTGTATTGTTTATGCTGGCTCACTGTTACGGATTACAGTAGCATTTGAACAGAACACATTCATTATTAATGTTATTAGCAGACACATGTTTTTCTTACTTAAGTAAGAAAAGTGACAGAAAAAAAAGGGAAATAGTAAAAATTGGATGAGATGGATTTGACATGACCCTTTAAACCCACTGACCTGGTCCTGGATGGTGGACAAAGCTTGAGGATGTCCACTGCTGCACCCCCCAGCCAGTGAGGGAAGAGAGGTGTTCATATTCACATCATACACCTGGAATTACAACATGACCACACATGATTGTCACTTTAGATAAAATCGTCAGCTAATTGTAATGTAATATATATATGTCATACAATAAGCGCATTCAACTATGAGGTCACAAACCCAGAACAGCAAAAGTCAAGTAAGTACATTTTGCTTCAAAGAGCCAAACTACAAGTGCTAAATTGAAGTGCAACTAAACTTTTTTTTTAAACACCAGAGGTGACAGTGTTTTATTAGACATTATCATAAATATATAAATAATAAATATGAATCAAAGCATTAAGCAGCCGTTCACTGTTCAGAATTCCAGAAGGTCACATACCTTCCCAGTAAGGTGCATATGGGCTTGTACCACCTCCAACATGTGGGATGTGATCTCATTCATGTCCTCGATGCAGCGGATATTCATTGAGTTCAAATACCTTTGATCCTTAGGCAAAAATAAAATAGAGTTGGTTATTTATGATGCCACAAATCAAAAGAACCTCACTGCTTCTCCTTGAAACCAAATCATTTTTAGACTTGTTCTTTATGTAACTCACTCTGAAATTACGCAGACTTCCTGTCACCTTCACGTATGTTCCAGGAGAAGCATCGGTCGTGGTCGCACAGTCCTGTGAGAAATATGAAACCGATCATTTACAACAATTGTGCAGTTTGCAGTTTCCATTAGTGGCCCTGAACAGAGCGAGCTGATTCCACTGGCCTCTTCGTTGACCCACTGCTTCACATTTAACGGTGGACCCGTCATGTCGTCCACAGAGTACTGGACGAAGCTTGTGAAGGGGGAACATCCTCGGATGACGCCCACAACAGACACCTGCAGCAAGAGAAGGGCAGCAAATACAAATCAGCACAAGTAGTTCCACTCAGATCAAACTCCTTTGCAGAACTCAGCTTATTATATTGTTAACGTTTTTATTTACTAGGAAAGCACGAGTTTATTTGAGGTTTTATTTCCCTTTTAAATGTGTGTAGGTTTGAGAGAAACACAGCTACAGAACCATGTCACATGCATCACTAAACTGTGAATGATGAGGATCTGGGGCCCTGTTGCAGACGAGGGGGCAAGTCAATATCAAATCGTGTCAATGAAGTCCTGAGTCAAACTAATCCCCAAAGAGACAAGTCTTTGTGTTTCATGTCACTAAACAAGTCAATTGAGTTTCACCATCTATTCATGTCTTTCCATCTCAGCTCTAGATGCATTTAGATGTTCATGTTCATTGTTAACATCACATATGAGTTCCAGTATTTATTGAAGAACCGTCTTTGTAAAGTCGGTAAACAAATGCACATTTCCTTCCTGCCCGCACAACAGTCTGCAGTCACTCACTTAAGATTCATTAACAAAAATTATTTTGGAAAATGGAAAAAATAAAAGGGCTAAGAATGTGTTATTATTTTAAGAGTGAAGGAACTACTGATAAACCATTGCTCATGATCTCATCCCAATAACTTACAGTGCACTTCTTTTTTAACTTAACCATGTTAATATAGCTTTGGAATATATTGTAGTATGTATGTATATATAAATGATGCGATCTCAATCGTAGAAAACATGATTTTTGCAATTGTGGTAAACATTTCCATGGTAACAAAAAGCTCCACCAATCAGAGATGTAGCTACTTCACCTGAGGATTGTGCATTGTGTAGTAATTCTCCTTGACATTTCGATTTAAAACACTTATTTTAAATGTAGTTTAATGTCATACCGACTCATGTCTTCTACAGGAGCATTTAACATTGTTTCCTTATAGCTTATGGTAAGTTAATATAGCGGATGATCAAAATGTCTATTCACAAAGGAATGGGATTTTTACGTCCAGAACCAAGCAGTCAGGCTCAATTGTAAGCCACACTGGCAGAATGGTTTTATACATCAGTCACTTGGTCCCCTGCTTTGGTCTTGACTTAAATATCTCATATGCTATTTAATGGATTTACTGTATATTTAATACATTATATTTTAAACACCTTTATCTTTTTTGACTGTCTTTGGTGACTGACTTCTCAGCACATTTGTGGCTCGTAGCATTCGATGGTTTAAGATCTTATTTGCTGCAGATATTCAATGTCTATTTGGGAATATATTTGTTTAATATTGCTGATCCCCTGACTTTCCTTTCTAGTCTCATTCACACAAACACTCATACGCCACCTCTATACACACACAGCACTTGTTCTATTACATATACGCTGTCAGCACAGGGGCAACAAAGAATGGACGACCCTCTACCTCCCGAGTCACAGTCCCCCCCACGTGATCCCCTGGATGTTTCATCAGTCAGGTCAAAATACCAGTGAGTCCATGAATTTGTTAACGACGAAAAACCCCCAACACACACAGCATTCCACTTGTTTTCGTACCTGGTTGAGTTCATGCTCACAGATTGCAAAGGTATCATTGCTGATCTCAGGTGAGGACAGGAGCTGAGACACTGTGCAGGGCAGAATCCTAAGAGTTGATTTCTGTGGTGAGATCAGAGTGAGAGAATGAATGAATCGGATCTCCCTCAACGCATTGAACCCATTTCCATCAGATCCTCATGTATTGTTTCATAGAAGATGGACACACCTTCCATTTCCCTTCAGTGCGTCTTGGTGTCCCACTGATTTCAACTGTTTCAAAGGAGAAGTTAAAAGAGAAAAGACATAATGGAATCAGAAAGCACAAAGGGATTGTTTGAATCAACGCAAACTCACTTTGGTTCCACATGACAAAGTATGTCACTGTCACACGAGCAGCTTAAGGGAGTCTTCACTATAATAAGACTTCAGGACCATCAGAGGGCAGCAGGTAAACAACACTCAGGTTTGTTAGGTCTACTCAGGTGATCTGAATTAACACAATTACCCATGGTGCAATGCAGGACAAATTAAAATAGCCTGAGGAGTAAAAAATCTGTCACAATCCCATTCACATACTCCATTTCAAGTCACTTATTATTTCAATTTACTTTTATTAAAAATCCATCAATTCAACAGTGATTGACAGATGTTCACAGCACTTTTTATCAACTTCATTGTTTCCCTTCAAAATATCTTACAATGACATGAGAGCAAAAACTGTTCATACCAATGTGAGAGCGGACGAGTGTCTGTGACACAGACCAGATCTGAAGTGTGTTTTTCATCTGACACAGGAACACACACCCTGTCGTTGCAGTCAGTGAGCACATGATACATCTTGTGGAAGAGAAGTCTGACCAGATGGTTGGCAATGTATAAGGTTTAGGGACTGCTATCAATAAGGTGCCAATAACATTCCCCAACATGGTTTATTGGACACTAATTGTTTCCATTCATGTTTTAGCTATACTGTTTATCCTTTGACGGCTGGGGCCAATCAGCAGAGAGGAGTGCCTCTCCCTGGACAGGTCTCCAGCGTAATGCAGGGCCTGCGCTCAGAGAAAACTATTCACACCTACAGGTAAATTATGATCTTTTCAACTTAATACAGTACAAATAGATGGCACAGATGTCTTCTTCAACAAGTGCAGTGCAACTCCCCAGCAGCACTGACTCCTGCCACTAGTGGCCAGGGGTTGTAATGTTCATCAATACAGTTATCAAAAGGTGAGAATGCATATAACATTTGAGCATATTTGATTTAGTCACTTTTGCAATGCAGCCGAATCACCGTTTAATTAAAAAATGAATTTTAATGGGGTGTTAAATTGTCGATGTGCAATATTTAACCAACATTTATAAGCCAGAAGACACTGAAATCTTTTCTAGATCTACCATCCGCATTATGTGATGTGCATGCATGTTTCTTGAATATAGTTTGTGCCCACCAGGGACAGCACTGAACATACTGCTGCCAACTACCAGTAGACACGAGACAAAAACAAGTCTCTATGCTTTTTTTTTAAGGTTTTTATTGAATGTTATGTCATGATTACATCCCTTGTACTGAGCTTTTCTTCACAGTCACCAAAACCATCCATCAGGTGAGTTCTTGTTCTCAACATCTTTAATGTTACAAATTCATGAATCACACAGTGACTGAAACATCCAAGCCCCGGTACATTATGTGATGGTCCTGGATCAGATCTACCTACAGTTGTGAATTTGATTCACGTCCCAGAATTCCAAATGAGACTGTTCTATTTCCAGATAGTCCAGTACCAGACAGAAAAGACAACAGTTGACCAAAGTTGTATATCAGCTTTGCTTTGACAGAAGATCACAAACAATAGGCCAATGTAAAACATACAATTATCACTAGCACACCGACATTATTAACCTGGAAATATATCACAACTTTTCAATGATTGAAGTAAACTGAAGCGCAATTAAGAGCTGAAGAAAAACTGATTCCATCACAGCAATTTACAAACAAGTCTGGCTCTAGAAAACAGAGCACATCCAATCAAATGTACATCACCCTTGTTCATCCCCTGTTGATCATATACAGTATTTACACATGTGCAAAGGAATTGAATAAAATAAATCAAAAGGGTGAAATCTCTTGATACCACTGATCTAGCATTTGTTTGGCAAACCACACAGGAAATTAAATGCTCCCCCCACCCCCCTTTTTTTTTCTTTACAAGGGATAAAGTAAAAAATCAAATCAGAAGTGACTCCACCTGTCATTCTCTGCTCGGCTTTGAGCTCTGGGGTTATGTGTGACCTACTTTGTGTACAGGAAGACACAAATCACATTCTTGAAGCAACGCAACAATGTCCGAAGCAGCGTAAAGGCAGGCATTTTAATACTGATTCGTGGTATTGCTGTTCATACCAAAAAGCATGTGGCTGAGTACGCCAAGCCCGGTGCATCTCAAGCCCGACCTCTGCCATTTCTGTGTTTGAGTATAATTTTGATGAGGCCACTCTAGTGTAAAAATTAAAGTGAAATAAGACAATTTTTTATCGCATCATGAGGAAATAAAACTATTACAGCTACGGGGAGAATTTAAGGCCTTGTATCAGATAAATGTTGGCAACAAGTCGAGGGAAACCTGATCTTCTGCCAGAGTTTGAGAGCAACGAAGAAGCCAAGACTGTTTGGTTTTTACAGGGTTATGTCAAATTTGCAAAAGTGCACAAATTATGTATGACCTGAAAGGCAAAAGGGGTCCCGGGCCTGATCCTCTGCCAAGTGCTGCAACAACTTAATAGGCTTAGAATTAGCCTGTCGGAAGCATGAAGAAAGGGATTACTGTAAGATCCAGAGCCCGAGGAAACGAGGAGCAGTGACACAGTGAAAGGAGATCAAGTTAAACACAACAGTATTATGTGTCAAAGGATAAAATGAAAGAAAAAAAGAAAAAGAGCAGAGATCATCTGGCTCATGGAGGATCGTGTGAGCTGGTGTCTTCTCTCGCCTCTTCCCTGAAGGTGAGAGGCACTGCATGCATAAGTAGACTGTTGGCTGACATTGTGTTTGCCTGATAAACAAATAGCAACCCAGTTATCACATGCAGTCCAGCCTCACAGAGCTCCTCCATATGATGCAGACTGTGGTTACTGGGACTAAATATAAAGCCCCAAATCAAAGTGCTGTCACTAAACGCCTCACCGCTTTGGCTCAATCAGGTCTAAATGGACCAGGAAGTGAATATTCATGTCCCTGCTCTTATAATTCAAGCGGCTCACGCTTCACATGATTTAATGTATGTTTAGGTAACATAGCGAGTTCTGTCATCAGGGTTGTTTGCCATGTGTGGGCGAGTCTTCTGAACACAGAGCACACTTCTTCATTGTCGTGCTCGCTAGGTTAAAATTTTCAACTCATTATTATTGATGATTCTGGTGTTTTCAGACTGAGGGACATTATTTCTACTGGCTAAGATAACATCATATTTATCCTACAGAGCATGGTACCATTATAATCATGACAGATGAGGCAAAAATAACACCCCAAAGATATGAACAGGTCGTAAACTCGCCGACAAATTATATAAAAACGGAAACAAGGGGTTTCCAAAGTTATGGTAAAAATAACTCATTACACATGAGAAGTTATCATGTGCACAGTGACTATTATGGTAAGCCAAAGCTGAACCAGGAGTTTAGTCCATAACCTGTGGTGGATGTTTACAACAGACAGTGTGGGTGACGCCTTTGTTTTCTCTTCCAGTAACTAAAGAGTCACGCAGTAGGTGATTACCATGTATAAGTATGTGACATGGATCAATGCCACGTACCTCAGCCTTTACAGCCTGAGCTTGTTTGCAATGATCGTCACCAATCGCTCAATATATTATTATGTGGGGCTACATTAGTTCATTAGAATAAGCCTTGTTCACAGCTGATACATTCACAGTGTGAGAGTCTGTGTAACACAGAGGCTACTGTTGCAAAGTCGTTTTACTGAATTTAAAGAAGTTGACGTGAAACATGTCAACACAGGTGGCCTGGACTAAGGTGTCACACTGATGATGTGTCCATGTACATGCTTCAGTAGATTTATGAAAACTTAAATTCTTACAATCAAGCAAAATTCAGCTGTCTTACTTGTCCAAGTTATCTTATATGTGTTTTTATTGTAAACATCTGATGGCAGTATCTTTGCTTTACTAAAATGTAAGATTATTTTGATTATAAATAAAATATTAATACATTGATTATAAGCTCTTCTAGTTATTATTGATGAATCCATAATTAAGATTAGTGGGAAAGGTCAACAACAGCCTTTTGCGTTTCCCCAGAGTCTAAAGTGATGTATTCAAATGTCCTGTTTTCTTTGATCAAGAGTCCAAAACCCAAAAACATTCAATTTGTAATCAAAACAGACTCAAGAAACCAGACTCAGGAAACCATGTGTAAAACATTAACATCAAGAGGTGCAGCAGCAAAGACTTAAGTTAAGTGGGGGTCAATTCACTTTGAGAATTAGTTATCATCAATAGGATTATTTGCCATAGCCCGAAAATGAGGTTGCCCAAGTTGTGACAAACCAGATTCATCCTCTAAGCTCTCATCATCACCAACTGTGTGAAGTGCTTTATCATTATGTTGGGTGTGTTTGCGTTTATGGCTCTACACAAATAAATGTTGCCGGTCGCGATCATTTTACATTCTCTAGTTATGGGTGTGTCTGGGATCAATTCACTTATCTTTAAATTTGCAATGGGGTGAAAGACGAAAACGCCAAAACAAGAACCTGCAGGCTGGATGAAAACTGATAAACCGTCCTCCACCCACACAGCCAACGGAAGTCTACTGACAAGTCCAACCTTGTCAGTAGATATTTGTCTACAAATACCACCACACTGTATGTTTTTATTACCTGAGCATTCAGTGCATATCTGCATTTGATGCCAAAACAGGATCAAATCTGGATGTACACATTAGTGCTGGTGGTGATGTCCAGGCAGAAAACAGATTGTAAGTATGGTTCTGTTAAAGCCACACACAGCTACACAACATTCTACATACTGAGGTGACAGGGTTTTTGGATAAATGTACACTTTAAAAATCACAGGGTTATGTCTCATATTGCACTTGGTAAAAATTAGCACAGAGTCAAAGGTGATATTTGTAGACAAACGGTTTTACTTTCACTTCTAAATGAATCAAGGACTTTTGGGGTCATTCGCCTCCTTCATCATGCTTGGGTTGGACGAAGTGGAAGCTGTGGTGTGATTAGCCTGAGACTAAGCTGCAGTTTGAGGAGCAGCAGCAGCAGCAGCGGCAGCAGCAGCAGTGGTTGGTGTCACACCTCTCCTCTTCATTATAAAGACAAAGCTAGCAGAGGACTGAATGCTTTTGGAAAGTGGATGAGGTTTCAGCCACGATGCAAACAGTGACCATTCTAGTTATTGTTCTCTAATTAAAAAAAAAGACCATCTAAGTTAAGAGTAGATGACGTGATGTGCTTGATCTACTGAGTATGTGGTCCATCACATCCATCACGTGTCCCAGTCCAGTTCTCTGCAGGCAATACGGACCAGTCTGAGCTCCAGCTCAAAGGCGTCGGGCCGTTCCTGAGGGTTGGCCGACAGCATCTCCCTGATCAGCTGCTTCATGTGCGTGTTCATGCTCTTTTTCCTGGCGGGGATCAGCAGCTCCATCTTTGGGTTCTCCAACAGGGCTTCCCCTAAAGGTATAAGCTCTGTGCCCTGCAGCACATAACTCCCTAGCAGCTCCTTCTGGGTCTCCACATCAACAAAGGTGATACGCTCCACCATGGCCCAGATAATCACCCCCAGGGCAAAGATATCCGCCTTGGCAGTGTAGTGGCCTTCCCAGACCTCCGGGGCCATGTAGAAGTCTGTTCCACAAGCTGTGGACAGGAAGCACTTGTTGACACTGGCTGGCTCCTCTGGGTTGAGCCCGGAGGTGGAACAGACTTTGCTCAGGCCAAAGTCGGCCACTTTGAGGGTGGGCTCAGACGCCCCGGCCGCTGTGCAGGCCTGGGAGATGAGGATGTTGTCCGGTTTGAGGTCGCGGTGTATGATCTGGTTGCGGTGCAGGAAGGCCAGGGCACTGCCCAGCTGTAGCATGAAGCTGGTGTTGGTCTTGCGACTTGGCTTGCGAGATAGAATGTAGGCGTTCATGTCGCCCCCATCACAGAAGTCCATGACGAACCACAAGTAGTAGGCACAGCACGGGTCAAAGGTGATCTCGCCTTTAAGAGACGTCTCCACCAGCTGTGGCAGAAAGACAAAAAAATAAGTTATGTCACTGGTGATGGCTGAGGAGAAGGCAGCTTCTGATATTCACACATGTTTGAATGAACCAGTTCCACATAATTATTATTTAGCCCAAAACACCATCATAACACATCATTTACTTTTGTCACGCATTCCTAAAATGTGAGGTGAAATATCGTTCAGTTTTTCAGTTGACACCATGAACCTGAATCCTCTACTGCAGCATTGTACTATGCGACGGAATTGACAGACAATTTACTTGAAAGCTCGTTGGTTGTAAAAGTTTATAAGATTATTTTGAATGCTTTATTTCTCAATTGATGTTCAAATTTCCTTCAGATGTTGATGCTAAGAAACAAACAAACAAAATGAAAAGTGTCCACACACACAGAAATGAACTGTGATGGACCAGGGTTCACTTACACCAGCCACTGTCACCACATGTACTCTAAATAAGTGCAGTTAATTTCTCTTCATCTCCATGTGCTGGCTGATCAACCGGGTTGATCAAAAACGTGGAAATGAAACTTTTGCTACCAGTAAAACCGAAACTGCAGAAACGTAACGTGCAAGATTGTTGGTAGACAGAAGAAGACTAACAAAGAGCATCGTCTGCCTTCCCCTCCAAGTATGATCTGCCTCCATATGACCAAGAGGAAGGTGCTCCGACAAAATGTTTAATGAAGCCAGTAGTATCACCAGCACATTAACAGAAAATGTATTCAATGCACACGTGTCTCTAACAAAAATAAAAGCCGATATGAACCTGCTGAACACATGAGAAAAAGGATCTATATGCCCAAAAGTAATCTGACAAGTTGTACTGATTCAAAAGTAAGGGCTGAAACAAGCACAACCTAAATTATTGTATCATGTTAGGTCTGAAATAACTAACATATTCACTGATACAGTGGAAAGCTCTACAGTATGAAGAGAAGAACTCACACCTAGAAACGGCAGACTGCTGTGGCTTTGTATTCCTGACATGTTGTCTACCACCTTTCATTGTGGGCCATTTTTTAAGCTGCGTGAGAGGCCTCTCATCTTTTATCCCCGCCGCAGGAAGTGAGTTCATTTAATCTCCCTCTTTCACAGTGGACCACAAATCTGTGACGCTTCATCCATCTCACATTAAATTAAGATTAAACAGGATGTGATTGTGGATTTTGATCAATGGTGTTTTGGATCCAGCACAGAAAAGCTACAGGTCTTTAAAACAATATATTAAACTTGTAAACAAATATCTGGGGAAAAATCTGAAATTGAAATAGTTGAAAAAATATATGAAGTTAACGTGACTTGTGAAATAAGTGTAAAGTTGAAGTTGAGGTAAAGTTTAAGTGAAGAGTGAAGTTGCTGAACAATAAAGAGTGGATAATAATAGTATTAACATTTAACAAGAATTTGGAACACAGAACATACATGTAGGGGTGTGTGTTATATAGAATATACTCAATGTATTGCAGCTTTTTCCACGTGAGATTTATTAAATGACTATATCGCAACCATCGAGTATAAATGTACTTGTCAGATCAGAGTAGCGTTGACGTAAAGCCGGTAAGTGACTTTGTTTAAGAGCAGTGGAAACAAACAGTGAAAACATAGAGTTTCTCTCTGGGCCACAGCTGCTCAATGATCAGAAGGTTGGTTTGTACCGAGCTGGAGTTATCATGTCCTCATCCCTCTCCTGCTGACCTGCTCTCACTCTGGCTAATTAACAATTATCAGTTATTAGGACCTGATCAGTACAGGAAGTAACTTAGTGTTGGTTTGAATCACTCCCACTCTGTTCAGTGAGGTTTGCACAGTCACAGCCCTGACTTCTGCCTCTGTGGTTTACACACAATGCTATTTAAAAATAAAGTAATGACCTGATGTCACAAACATGGTCAAACAGAAAAAGTGCACTTTAACTCATATGGTTTTGATATGAGTTTTTTTTTAAACGTTTGCTAAATGTAACTTGATTGTGATTATCCCCTTTTGCATGCACATAAAAATAATGAAATAATGCAAAGAGAAAGCGGGTCCAATCTGTCATTCCCTTCTCACTTATGATTTATAGACAAATCTAATGCTCTGAATAAGTAGAAGACACCTGACCTGAGCCCAGGATTGGTTCCGATAACACTTTGGAAATTATGTTTGGTTTCCGGTCAGTTTGGTCACGTCTGCCATAGAACCTTAGACGTTTGTGTTAAAACAATCTATCTGTAGCTGAGAAAACACAGCCTTTTGTGGCACCTTGTCATGTAAAAGTTTGTGACCAGGGGAAAAACTAAGTGACAGAGTAACAAAAACTGCATCAGGCTTGGGTCAGGGTCGGACATAAACAGAACAGAAGTTGGGTTCAGGTCGGGTTTGGTCAGAATTATGCAGCACTGTTAAGCAATGCCTTGTGAAAAATGGCTGCAGAGTGTTTGATAAGCCATTGGCAAAGGAATCCTCTACCCAGAAAGAATAGGTGCAAATTATCCCACAGTTTGTGCGGTCAGATAATTCTGCCCCATTATCATTTGCTCTTCTGTGAGCATGCACTGGAACGTTACAGAGCAATTACAAAAACAGAGCTGGAATAAAGGGATTCTGGGAAAGTGTCCAATGCTAGCGCTGCAGAAAACAGAATGAATGGTTTGACAATGGCACTGCATGTTTCTGAGAGACTATAATCAGACACTGGCTGAGTGCCTGTGAGGCTGCAGGCAGGTTGGAGGGGGAGGGGTGCCTCTCCCACCTATCTGCACCCCCAACTCAATCCTGACTGTACATTCGTGAAACAGTGGGGAACATGGAGGCCATAGATAACACTAATCAACAAGAAAAATACTAATATTTGTACTGATATTTAACATTTCCAGTGTGTTTCTACCTTTGGACTTGTTTGACCGAATCAAAATAACAGGTTTGAAAGGTGCCTCAGACCAGAGTCCGTGCCAACAGTTCAACCAAAAGAGGTGGTCAAAAAGAGCCATAGTTTGATTTGATTGTCGCGTGAAAACTCTTATAGTTCGGACTTTGGGACAAATTGCAGGAAAGTTGTGACAGCATTAAACTGTAGAAGAAAGAAAAAGATGATCCTAGGAATGTCTGAACCACTAGGACACCATTGGCATTTAGCTGGTAGTAATGCCATAGTCATGTGTGGCAAGGAAATGAAATAAACTGGTTCATGTGTTTTCTCCATTCAAATCGTCTACAAACCGGTCAGTCAAGTACAGGTAGATGCAGCCCAATTAGGTGATGATGACAGGACATACGTATTAATAGTCTTTAGTCCGCGCCTTAAATTACAACGTAAAACCAAATCTAACCTCATGTAAACAACGTAAAGAAGATACGAACCTTGGTGTGTTCTTTACACACAATGGGCATTTTTATCATGTTTTTAAAGTCAATATATTTTTTAAGGAAATGTTTTTGTCACAAGTACTTTCATGACAACAAGATCATGATCACTGGATGATACTGAAAGCTGGTGATAGTTTTTTTTCTGAGCTGGCACGAATCGAATAAAAAGTTTGAGCGTTGTAACTCCTGCAAATACACACCTCTGCCAGTATTGAAAGTTTTGATGTGAAATATTCACAATTAGAGTATATTTCTATTTGATGTGGTTTATTGGAGGTGTGTAAAGGCATTTAGTTTTTAAGACAGGGCAAGATGTTACCAACAAACAAGTATTGTCTCCTCCCACTGAAGACAGTGACTTGAGGACAGGAATGTTTGTGGACACGCTGGCAGCAAACAATCATTTCGCAAATGTTTAAAAGATCTGACTTTGGGACGACTGTAATGTAAGCGATGCCCTAATGTGGTACATTTAGGGGCAGATCACCATCAGGACATTAGATTATCTGACGTGTGGCCATAGCCTTGGAAATTAAGGCTTACTGAAAATGTTTGAGGGTTGGAGGTTTATTTTAAGGTCTTGTTGAGCAACAGCTACTAGTGTCAGTGATGTGGGTAATCAACTCACTGTTTCGTTTTTGTTTCAGTTCTGATGGTGTTAAACCTCTATCCGACTTCATATCCTGCCATTTAGCCGGCTGTTTCTCTCCTGGACTCGACAGACTGGTTGTCCCTCCTGAACCATTATGGCACCACACCTGCTCTGTATGGTTGTGTCTATTTGTATGAAAATACATTACAACACCACCAACTCTTGGCATCTCCGTCTGTATATCTGCATTCTTTGACTGGTGGTAGATCACCCCAAATTATTGGAATTGTAGTTCTAAAAGTTAGAGAGGGGCAGGGGTGTTTCAAGCCCATGGCCAATTCTGAGACAGTTCATGATTGAAAAAACGATGTTATAAAAATTCTAATGACAGCAAGCAATTTTTTTTTCTCTGACAAAGAAAGGAACATCAAATAGTGAACATGTCCTTGAGGCTGGTCCCTTCCAGCTGTAAACCTGTCTGCTGGCTATGATCAGGGTTTACTCAACAAACACTGTATCTAGTTTGGTTCAACTTGGTTGCAGGGATGAAAAGGATCAGTCTTATCTTTACAGCTGGAAACATAATAAACTGGATGAATTGCAAGAACAAATGCTCTTGGATTAAGATAACGCTCTTTTGCAGTTTATTGGTCAACACACAGCTTGCACAATACCACTTCTGACAATGTTACACAGTCATGTTTTGTGGTGACCAAGCTAATAGCAATGCTGGTGAAAACTCAACCAGAAGGAGAATTTGTGAAAGAGCTGTGTTGCTGCTGTGGAGCTTCTAAGACCAGACAAAGTGAACATTTTGTCTCTGGCCTGTGAGGAAAAAACAGATATACTTAAGTTTTGTGCGTGCGATCATCGCAGGATTTCGAGGGAGGAACTACTGTTTCTTGTGAGCAAGACTGTATATCAAGACTAAATGGCCCAAACAAAACATGCTGTGAGTATCATCATCATCATGATTACTACCATCAGACGCCAGAGAGAAGCAGTGCCAGCCCTTACATTAGACAGGTTAGACAGATACGTGTGGCACGAGGATGCCTTTAAAACTGAACTGACCCTTGACTGGAAAAAGGTTTCCAACCCCAATTTGTAACATGATTATGGCCCAAATTGACAATTATAAGAGTAAAAACATCCTTTAACATTAACATTTTTCACAATGTAGCATAAACTATCTTGTAAGGCTCAGAATATCTCATCAAAATTGTGTTTAAAGTCCTAAACACTTACAATCTCCTCTATCCATTAGAAAGGCAATGCAGCTGTTCCAGGGTTGTCAACTGACAATCAGCACAAAAATATTTTCGATACTATTGATACTAACCCTAACCCTTTTTTTCTTGGTCAATCAGATTAAAAAGAACCAAACAGAAAGAGACTTTCTTTTAAAATCCATGTGGAGGTAATGAAATCCATTTGTCATACAGTCACTGGTAATTACCAAACCAAAGCTCACTGCAGCCCCAGCATCCACACACTCCATCACTTTAGATGGGGGAAGGGGGGCAGATACCATTGCTATCAAGGTATCTTTGCTAGGCTTTCATAGGCACAAACATTCAACCATTCACCTTTAATAACATCAAACCATTACACTTGTGCAACATTGATCTCCCACCAGCCCGAATCCAGTGAATTCTTTGTTCTCACCTCCAGGTAGAGCGGGGAGCTGGAACCATGGTTCATCCTCTGGGCCAGATGGTCCCGCTGCAGGATACACTCCTCCAGGTGGATGACATTGGGGTGCTGGCTTTGGATGCTGCTTAGGGCCCAAAACTCCCGCAGAGCCAGCTCCACATTCTCTGGAGAGTGACAGCGGATCTTCTTCACAGCTACTCGGGCCCCTGTGCGCTTCACTACTGCTTCATAGACCACGCCGTAACTGCCACGCCCCACCTCCTGGATCAGCTCGTATTTCGGCTGGCTGCTTACCATCCTAGTCCTCACTGTGGAGAGACAACGTGGGTGTAAGATTTGGTTTCGACTTCGGTTTGGTGTACTTTAAATAAAATGATGATTTTACAAGACTCAGCAAGGCTATTGTTTCATAGTTATGATGCAGGAGGAACAATAATAGACACAAACAATGACAGAGAATTGCATTTAAAAAAAAACTAACTTCACACATATCCTTTAACAAACAAAGCCTCTCACCTTTTTTTGGCATCAAACTCTTGTGACACCTCAAATCACTCTCATTGCCGTTTTTAAGGCATCACTTCATTAGCAATCATCCTCATGCCTTTAGTGGAATATGTCAGTGAGTTTATTTTCTTAGGGTCGATAATTGCCAATAATGATCTACTGGAGATTATCCAACAGGATCTTGTTATTGCTCCCTCTTGTTGACTAGTAGATCATTATATCATTATTCAAATATAAAGGCTGTTTGGATCCCTCATCCTCCTTTTCAGTATCGTTCATCCAGGGTGAACACAACTAGTAATACCGCTCGTAAATAAACATGAACTTACAACTTTACTATGTAGTTGAGTTACAATAATGACCACAATTTGACGGCAAGTTTCACAAACTGGTATCTGTTTCCGGGTCGTTATGTTTTAATGTGTTTACGAATATGTGTCCCTGTGTGTGTACATGTCAAAGCAACACGCAATGTTTTCCTCAACTTCACAAAGGTTCACATTATTACATTCATCCCTTTCCTTGATGAGTAGATAATGGGAAGCAATTTGCTGATAATTCAGGACAACGGTTGGTCAAACATGGTCATATAATTTAACGGTAAGCCGAGTACTGACATATTTATATCTAGTCCTCCTTTTTTAATGATGTAGAGTTCTTGATTAAGTGTCAAAATGACAGGATATAGCGACATCCATCACCGGCAACCTGACAATAACCTCTTTTGCAACATCTTTTTGTTACTTGAATTACTTGGAACGTGTGATTCACGGTAAACACTGGCTTATATGCAGGTTTCTCTTATGAACTTGATATAAAAGTATTGTAAAATGTAGTAAATGGCACTATAATGTTCACGGTAAGATGTGAATTATTGTGATGGATTACTACATGCACCTCTAGTAACCTTTATTTACAGGTTAGTTACACAAAGAGCACACCTGTCATACTGAAATGACTTTAATTTAAACAATATACATAATGATATTTAGATACACAACAGAGTTAAAATCACATAAAAAAAATGGATAGTTGTTGTTTTAATCAATTTCGGTAATCGTGGAAAAACGTAGAAGTGTGAATTTGTATTAATAAATTAGCTAGATAATACATTTGTCATTGTCAATTGCCATTATTATTTTATTTATGTGAATTAATGAAGGGAGATTTCTTTCGAATCTACCATAAATAAAGTGACTTATTTGCCATTTCTCCTTTAGAATTTACAAGTGGAATAAATAGCTACAGCATCAGAGTTTGTTATGAAACACAAGTTAACACAACGAAATCTGAAATGCGAATCTGCCATTGGAGAAAGTGACAGTGTGAACTACCTGTGCCTGACAGATGATCAACTTCAAAGTGAAGTGAGGACACTGGCAGGTCTGCAGGTGAAAAACACGCGCACACACACGCAAACACGCACAAACTGACAGCGAGCGTGCTAACAGGATAATTAGTCATCGCTGGGCTGATTGGCTAACAGGCTAACAGCTAAGTGGCCTGGCCCCGTCAGCTCGCGGTGGAGTTGCTTAGCTAACGTTAGCTGCTGTTAACGTGATTAGCCAACGTGAGCTAATCACGTTAACAGCAGCTAACAAAGAGTCCTGCACTAGCCCCACGCACGTCCGCATCAAGTTAATAGCATTCGAACCTGAGACACTTCACCTCTGTGGCCCTGCCGCTGGTGCGCGGAGCAGACACGCGCGTGTTAGGTAATGACAGTTTATTGTCCCGTGTGCGCGCGTGTGTCCCCAAGAAATCCAAGCAAAACACCCACCTGCCAGCCCAGTGGACCAGCGGCCCCAGCGGCACAGACAATGGTGTGACCGTGGGAGAGGCCGCCGGTCCGCCGCTGGAAGTTGACATGTTTTCAGTCTCACCTTAGGCTCGCTTGTCGGGGCTTCGTTTGTTGTCTCCCTCCCTCTCCCTGGCAGCCATTACCGCCGCACACGTCCTGCTCGCTCAGCCCGGGCAGGTTCACTCTCTCTCTGGGAGGCTGCAGCTGCCGAGCGGCGCAGCGGCGTCCGGAGGACGAGGCTTCCGCTTCCACGTTTCAAAATAAGGTGCCTCTAACTCCAACTGGGGCTGCCTGTGGTGGACAGGTATCTGTCATATGTCATATTCCTGTCATATTCCTGAACCGCCTGTCAGTATCTGAGAATATGGTCCTGATGTTTTACATTAGACAGGTGTGTTTGTATGGTACATTTCAAAGACAAGGCAATTCAACGTGCTTTGCGTAAAATATAAAGAGCATCCTAGCAAATGGTAAAGTCAACTTAGATAATACAAAAAAGAAGATTGTAAATCGAAATTAAAAAGAGTTAAGTACAGCATTTAAATTAACAGTAAAATGTAACGATACATTATATATACTATGTATGTACCTATAAACTATATCTAAACAAATCAACATGCCAATATATTGAATATCAAACATTCTTCACAAATGGCCTTTTAAAAGCGTTTTGGTCTTAATCATCCACATAAGCACACTTAAGCCTTAACTGGTACTGCGAAGTATCTTAATACTTCAGTGATGTCGATAATGAAACAAAGTAATCCCATTACTGCATTTTACTTTACTTTGCTAAGCTTTTTTTCACTTTACTGCCACTCACTTTACTATAATTTACTAAGGGATGTGCTCAAAATCATTTTACACATCCCTTTTTCCCACTGATAAGTCTCACCAAATGTGGAAAACTCCTGATTTATATTTTGAAGAAAGATTACCCATCTTCCGGCCTTGCTCCAGGCTTAGTGTGACGAGCTTCACACGTTTGATCATTCCGCTCTCCTCCCTCTCCCGAACTGACACTTGCAGGGACACAGGACACAATAACACGGACACCTGTACTAATCTTTGCTCTACAAAAAAATGGCGCTGTAGTTTTTCCAGGAGCTTGAAATTAAGCAAATATTGGTTGAGATAACAAAATAGAAGTGGGATCTTTTTGTCCAGATAAACACAACTAAAATAAATGTTGGTAAATCTCATTCTACATCTTCTGTGGTATTACTGACTTTCTCTGGTATTTGAAAGAATTCAAATTAAGTGGTAATAACTCCCAACTGAGAAAGTTTATTTTGATAATTTTAAATTTTTTAACTGTGGAATATGTTTATTCATACATGTATTATTTCAGGGTTTTTTCAGCTTATGTGCTATTAGATCAATATCATTGGAACAGTTTGTTGTTGTTTATTTTAACGTTAATTTGAATCTAAAGTATTTATTGAGTGTTCATACAACGGACAATAGTCACAAACCTCCAATCAAATGTTTAGACTGAGCATGAAAGTTAAAAATATAAACAAACTTAATTCGAGGTCCTCAGGAATTTCAATTTGTATAATGTTCTTTACCAGTGGAGTTTGCCAACTTGTCATGGAGATAGCTTGAATGATCTAATGATAAGAATCTGAGTCATTTAGGTGTCCATCTCTTATTTTATTGATTGAAGACTTTATCAAATAAATGCTTAATACCACACAACACTGGTTGCCAGAAGAAGACGTACACACATGTATGCTTCCAAATATGTCCTATATACTGAATACTGCTTGTGCAATTACTGCATAAAATAAGACTCAAAAGCCATCCGCATGAA
Source organism: Pseudopleuronectes americanus (assembly GCA_038501795.1). NCBI lineage: Eukaryota > Metazoa > Chordata > Actinopteri > Pleuronectiformes > Pleuronectidae > Pseudopleuronectes > Pseudopleuronectes americanus. The sequence continues at coordinate 17,721,570 of CM076731.1, forward strand.
GTGGAGATACAAGAGACAAACACAAATCATCTTGAGTGTTGATCATTTATTTGCCATTGTTTCGCACCACAAATCATTTCAGTCACAGGCAATCAGCAAAGTGAAACCATCGTCCATGTGCAGTCATATTCTAAAGTACATCCTGAGTGACTTAAGGCTGCAGTGTGTTCAGTGCAACCCTGAGAACAGAGTAAAGATTCAACCTACTGCAACACTCTTTGCCTCCTGTTAAGTCAAAAATGGATGTTTGTTTGAAAGACACTCTTTCGTAGCATCTACATGTCTCTTTTTCTTGGAAATAAGCCCAGGCTTCATTCAGAGTATGATGTATCTTATTATTTTGGCTGTGACAATAGGCATAAAGATATCAAAAGCTTTTTGATGTGGCACATATCACGCTTGAAATAAACCATTTTAACAAAGTTATAAATACTTACAAAACAGTTTTTTGGACATGCTGCTCTCAAATTGACCGTATTAAAATCAAAATCACACCTGAGGTAGACTGGTACACAGGAGAGACAGAAGACCCTTTATCACACATAAGAATCAATACAGCCAACACAAAACAGGACTAATCTCAGGAACTCCACTTGGATTGAAGCATTATAAATGGTAGATTAGACCCCATTGTGCTGCAGCTTTTGGAGCATTACGGTGAACTCAAGTACATAATAGATACTTAATGATGATCAATGCTGATGCTTTGAAACCTGCTTTGTGCTCTGCCTTCAGTAGTCCCAGTCCCTTTTCACATGAATATAACTAACCTACCACTCTACTTATTATCATGCAGACTCATCATGAACATTATATTAATACTGTGAAAAAGAAAAGGGAATAAATACAATCAAAATGACATCATGATCACATTTTAAATATATCGCCAAGTTTACTCTGACTTAAAAATGAGGTGAATGGATAGCTGCAGTGTGTAGTCTGACTGACCAGTCATTGTGGTCTTACCATCGGAGTTAGACTGTTAAACTAGGTCAGCTCTCTCAGGGAATTCCCAGTGTTCTCTTGGCTGTTTGCACACCTTCATGTGTATAATCAACACAATATTTCGTGCATGTCAGGGATTATTTTGCAATGAATTGGTGTAAATAACTTCAGACAAATTAACATTGTCTGTGTTATTTGTCCTCATACGAAATATTAAAAAGCACAAACTTTACCCTGAAATAAAATGTATCTCATGCTTACAGATGTTTAGAGTGGATGGTTCCTTTTATACACAGCACTTGCAGCTGTATTTGTTCTGATAACAACATAAAGATAGTACGTGGCTCATTTTTACAAACAGTGCCCTGGGTAATCTAACTACCCAAGTTAGTACATTTCAAGTAATTGTCAGAAAACTTCTCCCTGAGTTCACAATGAAAACGCTAAATGAACTGAATGTAGATTGATATCACTGTGAACATTATTTTACATACAGATTTTACTTTACATTGGAATGTCAGCAAACAATTACACAGTAATAGAAATGTCAGAGTTTCCTGAAATCTATGTGACATGCCCGCACTGAATCACAGCACGGTCAGAAACAAAACAATTTGCGCTCTGACATTATCACTCTGCTCTTGAGCTTAAACCATACACAGAGAGACAGGTTTTTAGCTGGTACAGGTACAATTCCGAATAAATAGTTGATATAAAACAGATCATATCGATATACATTTAGTCACTTCACCAAGACTAGTAGAGGCTAATCCTAAACAGAATCTATGCCTCAAGTCCTGTGGAGAAATCCCTGATATATAAATATGTGTTTAAAAACATTCCATTTGGATTCAAACTTTTTTGCAGACAAAGCCTGTCTTTACAATCAACACTGGTCTTGCATATAAGTTTAAATTATCGAATTGCAACTTGGTATTAAGACATACATTTCACAACTAATTGAAAGACACAATTACTTCTCACTAGTGAGTGTGTAGTGAGAGAAGGTTGTTTCTGAAATCTGGCATTTGAAAGCACCTTGTAGCAACCCCATTGGAAAGTAGAGGTTATGGCACTTCTGTTGTTGTAACATTCATTTTTCACAATAAAGCCTGATAACATTTCATAGTATTTGGCAGCTCAGGGCTTATTTATCTCTTTACATTCACTTGTAGGATTTTGTACCTGGGTTAGCTATTTCTAGTTTCATCTCAAATCCCAATGAGGCCAAAGTAACTATCTCATAATAGTGTAACTATTGGAACTACAGAGTCCATATGAGGGATCCTCTGTTTTACTCAGCATTTGTAAACAGAGATTTGATTGCAGCTCTGAGTTCTTGAATTCTGATTTAAGCTACACTCTATATCCACTTTATAAGGTATACTTACACACAATCCCCTGCCATAAAGTCTAATTTCATAATGCCTAGGATGTTCAGTTTTTGTTGACAGTGTCATTAAGGTGTAAATTCCAGTATGTTGTACTGGTGTTTTTAATATTCTAACACCCACACACATCTTATACAGACTAAGATCGAATTCAAAAACTAAATTCATTTCTGAGAGGGATTAATTCAAGCACAGGTGGAAATGAAACAAATGCATTACAATTAATGATGGCTGTGTTCCAATGGAGCGTCCCATTGAGGCTTGCCAACATCCAACCGTGCACAACACCAGAGCCAAACACATTAAGGTGCCATATGTATGTTTGCTGGCGATGATCATATAATAGTAAAACAGGTTATAGACTAATCTTCTTTGATGCTGTCCCATCCTCCTTGCCAAGGCTAGCTGCTTAGCTGACTCCAGTGGCACAAAGGAGTGATAGAGCCAGCCACCTTGCAACTGCAGGAATGAAGCTGCAATGTTGCGCCTTGATTGGCAAGTAAGCAGCTGCTAATGCTAACTTAAACAGCAATAGCAAGATGGCCATATAGATGCCAATCCATGTTTTAGTCAAACCCATTGAACTTTAATCCACTCAGAGCAACACCCTGTACGTATAATGTTTAGGAGGGTCTTCAACCAGTAAGACTTATGTGTAGGCATTTTTGTGTAGAGGCTCAGTCGGCAGAGGCAACTATCAAGTCCGATCAGCCCAAACATGGATGATGAGGCCGCTACACGTCAAAATTAACAGCAGGTCTGATTGTTCCATTCCAAAGCTAAGACAATTATCTAAGTAAGAAAGAAAAGTAAAAAAAAATAATCCCCAAAAAAAAAGCCAAATCACATTGATACTCATGTGATGACTCAGTTTTTCAACTCAATAAATAAAACCTGAGGTAAAAAGGAAGCAGTGTTCCAGTGAAAAATCGTCCATATTCCCTGAATGACCGAGGTTTCATAGGCCGGCCTGGCTGTGCTCCTCCTCCTCCTCCTCATGCCTCGGTGAGGTAGCTGTTTCCTGAGAGCCTGGAGACGAGTGATGCTGCTGCTGCTGTGCTTTGACTGGACAGCTGGCCACCATGTGGGACACACTCTGGCAAAAGTGACACTTTTTGGGCTGAGGGGGCAACTGGCATTCTTTGGCATGGTGGCCGGGTTCTCCACAGTTGTAGCATCTAAAGTGACAAGAGAAGATGCAATTATTGCATTGTTGCCGAAGCGTACTTTTCTAATGATCATTCTACAAAATGTGCCTAGCCACCATTCGCTTAGAAGACACTACAAAAACAAGTGTACAGGCAGAATCCCGGTTAAAAAAACAGATACATCTTCAAACATGTCAGATTGTCACAACTATGTGACAGATTATTCCACTTATCATTATTAGTATTATTATTATTTTAATCATTGTTATTGTTAATGTTATTTTTATTAATAACAATAAGATATTTGACATGTAGTAGATTTTGTTTTATGTAGACAGCCCATCTGCAGTGACGTAGTTTATACCACCAGGGGGCAGCAGACTTTGAGCTTTGAGTCAGTTCACTTAACATATCTGTCACCATTCATCCACATGTAGGGACCAAGTGTTCGGCAGCTGCGAAAGGCTTCAGCCAAATTGATCTCCCTCCCTCCAGGGACAGTGTAGGAGTTGCAATGACAACCATCTCCTTGTCCTGTCATTCAGGATAAAAAGGTGACGCTTTGCTTTAACGTTTTTTTATTATTTACCTTTTTGGAGAAAAACCTGATCAGAGGTAATTTAACTTTTATTCAAAGCACAGTATTTTGTGTATTAAAACATGTCCTGAGGGGGTTCGCCAAATACGTGGGCAACAAATGATACATTAACTCTGTAATACTAATTAAAATATGTTTTTGAATGTTTCTGCCAACTATTGATTTTGGTTCTTTCGCTTTTTTTTCATGTTTAGCGTTCACACTGATGGTTTTTCCAAAAGACAGTTATATAGATGATTTTGTGAATGACAAAAATTAAATTGATATTTGTCTTTTAAGTGGTTTATTTACTAATTCTTTTGAAAGTCACAATGACAATTTTATGTATAACAACCTGCAATTTGTCTTTTCTTTTTAAGGCATTATCACTTCATGGAATTTGCAAAACTACTTTTACCCTTTTCTTTGCCACATACATTGTATTCCTTGTATACCTTCCATGTGTCATGAGTCTAAAATACCAGTGGTTGTGGTCTTGTCTCAATGATATAATAATACATTATATTCTTTCATATCTTGCTCTTTCTACCTTGCTTTTTATTTTAATTTAATTCTTACAATGCTGAGGTGACCTGTTTCATCCCGTCCAACACCTTTCATTGTACTGTTGACCCTCTGTTAACTTGCACTTTGCAAATAAAAACTTGATAGAAGTGTTTTACATTGAATGAGGTCAGTGTTCCTGCATTCTGTTTGCTTTGGTTGAAGAACGTCAGACTGAAAGCTCGCAAATGACCAGATTTAGCTAAATATTGTGAGAAGACAATAATTTTTATCACATCGACAACTACGACAACAGGTGTGTGGGCTAGAATCAAATGTAAAATCATTAAACTGATTAGATTCAATGTGATGAATTGTGTTCCATTATTTCATGATGGGTGCATTCCATTCATATGAGCCAGCTATGGCTGACGTCCACGTGACTGAGACATTTAATGAAACACAAACATCTTAAACATGATAAATTTCTCACAACTTGTGCTTTTTTTGCCATGGCAAGTCAAAACCTTAAATTGCCATTCATGTGGACTTTGTCATTTAAACAGAACAGCTTAACACTTTTAAAGAGAAATAAATATGAAATCAATAATAACTCAATGTGATCATATTGAAATATGAACATACTACATATCTCCACTGAAAATCAGTAGACGCTAACAGTGAATCAACATCCAACCTCTAATTTACGCATAAAGCATGAATTCTAAATTTCATAGAACAGTTGTGGCTCCAGCGTCTATCATTACAAATGCAGCAACCCCCCATCCAGGCTGCTGTTTGTTGGTCTTTCAGGTTAATGGGTATTTCATCAGTAAATCTATGCACAGAAAGATAACGATCAGCGAAATCCTGTGGGTGAATTCATTAGTGCTTTAGGATAAATAAGGCAGGTGAGGCTCCAGGACTGCTCTGTGTGACACGAAGCGACACCGGCCACTTAAACAGTGAGGCAAAAACCATTGATTTTATTGTTTACGGTCAATCTGGTTTTCTCCTGGCTCCTGCTTTTCCCTTTGCTCTCCATCTGTGGTTGAACAAGTGAACAAATGAAGGGAGCAGTGTAGTCAGCCCTGCCTGTCCACTCATATACAACACTTACACAAGACCTCTGGAGGATTAAGATTCAATAATTCCATACTGAGACCTGCAGCATTGAGGTAGAGATGTTTGCAGCAATGCCAATCACACAATTAAAATATTTTCTTGTTTTGACTTTAATATTAAGATTATGAACAATATGTTTATTGGTTTAAATGAATCTGGTGGAGCAACTTTTCACAGAAAAGTAACTAGATGTTCTAAATAAAAGATGTGGACCGTACATCACTGGCACAACTGTAAAACTTAAAGAAGGAACTCCCTTCTTTAAAATGATCCTTACATCTGCTTGGCTGATATGTATTTGTTCTGCAGAGGTTAGGATTTGTTCAATCAGGCTGTTATCTATCTACCTACTTATCAAGTTAGTTAGATAAGTTGTGCTTACATGGTTTATCTGCAATTAAGCTTTTTAAGTCAATATATGAATGGTTGTATAAGAAGACACGTTCAACTCAGTCCAAAGGCTGAAAGCACACTGCCCCACCCCCACTGACTGCTACAGAGCGCTGGTCGCCTGTTTAGTCAATTTCACATTTCAAAATTACTGAAAATTCCACCCTGCATTTCCCTGGGCCATTTACAACACACATACCAAGTGTGAGCCAATAAGATGAACGGTTTCCCAGCTATGTACAGATTCCAAAAACAAACGTTTGTGTAATTAGTAGGTGGATGGAGCTCTGTCTGATGTAGGGTAAAACAATATATCAGGTGGTGGTTGTTTTAATTCCTTTAGTTTTTTGTTTGGGTCTTTTCATTTGTTGTAAAAATTAAAAAATGTAGAATATCATTATCTTTATTCTTTGAAGCAGTAGAAATCCAGCTGAGTCCTGTCCCCACTCTCATCGACGCTCAGTATTGATCAGCGTGGCCATGAGGGTGGCAGAGGGAGCTCCTTTGTTTCAGTACTACTGTGACCTTTGAACCATGACCCCCGCTCGCTTACCGCCCTTCCTCCCACCCTTCCACTCTACCTCATTTGCACACCACATCCCATTGTTGCCATGGCAGGGGTGACCTCTGACCTCTCTCAGGCACCTACATCTGTCATCAATTAAACGGATAGGATCCTTTTCCTCCTCTAAATATACAGAATGTATGTTTGAGGGAAACAGAGGAACATGTGAATGCAATCAAATCTGCAGCGAGTACTTCAGGACAGGAAGCTCTGGGATTATTTTGATCATTGCTTAATTCCCACCATGATTAATGAAGCTGAACCTAATAAAAATGCTGTCAGCGATAATTACTTTGTCGGATCTCAATGGCCTCCAACCAACAAATCAAACGCTTTTATTCTCTTGACTGCAACATTCACATTTGGGAAGCAGCGAGAGGAAGAAAGTCTGAACATCTGAATGCAATCAGATCCAGACCGGAAGATGTGGGACTACTTTTATCACTGCCATCCATGATTCATATGGTCAAACCTAAGAGATGCTATCAAATAAATAGCCTCACAGGAACTTCCTAAACAAGCATCAAAGACAAAAAGAATAATTGCAGATAAGTTGTATTTATTTCTTTTGATTTTTGTTTTGTAATCAACAGACTAACGGAAGGCAAGAAATGAGCACTGGGGGCTGAATAGGCCTGAAGCCTGAGATCAAACAGTCTATTGATCCAGATCAGCCTGCTTCTCCACAAAGAGCCAACATGCATCAAAATAGATATCTTCTGTTTGAGTGTCTTAATAGCTCTACAGGTAACTTTTATCCATGAGATGATGAACTGGCATCACCTGGAAGCGCTCATATTGGAACACTGTAGAAACTTCTGATCAACAGCCATGACATTTTATGTAACACAAAAAATTTTGTTTACTTCCGGAGTATTTTACAAACACATTGACTTCTATTAGAAAGAAGTTGAAATGTCTTCAGTTCACTGCAGTTGTATTTTCACATTTAAGGTTTAACCCCGATCCTAGATTCAAATTATTGTATCCCTGAAAAGGGATATAAGATATTCATATTTTTAGGTTTATTACATTTATGAATGTTAAATAATGTTACCTTCCGTGTATTTGCAATTGAAAATACTTGACTTTTATTTTGGTAATCTAACAAACAGGATTTAAACTGATACCAGTAAAGACAACGGACTAACTTGTGTCCTACAGCTATGACAGTAAATAACACACCGTTGTGTTTTAAAGTGCAGGCAACTGTGAGAATATTCATCTTTTGGATCTAAAATATGTGTGAAACTCATTATCAGGAAATCTGAAGCATAATGAGACGTCCTTTGCTTTGTCCTGCTCTGACATCCTGCAGCAAACTGCTTATTATGTATATGATGTACTGCCTTTTCAGTACATCATATAAATAATGCAAATGTCTCTCATTGCTATAAGGAATACCTAATGGAGTGGCTGAGAAAAAAGCCCATTCACTTTCTCCCAGATGGTGAATAGAGAGGATTGCATGAAGTTAGGGGGCCGAGTCAGGACATGGTCAGTCTAGATTATAATTAAGTCCACAAGCAGGGAGAAACTGTTTGTTTCCAAAATTAAAAATTAAATTGTCTGATAGAGAAATTGAACAATGATCCATTATGGCCTGAGACAAAGAAACCTTCTGAACGTATTTCTTGTTGAACAAAAGCCTGGTGCTGTGGCTGTGTGCAGCCTGTGTGAAGGCCACACACGGTTTGATCCAGGGCTGCCCCGGGCAAAGATGACCAACGTGAAAGAAACAAGGCGATATCTGTTATCGTGACTCTGAAACAGTGGTGGTATATTGTATTGTGAGAGAGGGTCCTTGTCGGGGTCTTGTGACCAGTAATGGCCCGCGGCAAAATTATGACAGTGTCAGAAACCAGTCAATAGAAACGCAGCATGAAATGATAGACTGAGCACCACATGTTTACTATAGCAGTGGTGCAGATGGATGACGCACGCTGATGACCTTTTTTCTCGTATGTTGATTTGCGTCATAGCATCAGTAGGTGTTGTCATTGTCTGTCTATATAAATCAGACATGATGTCATACCTAAGTTTATTAGATCTATGGCGTACATGGCCGTGGAGAAACATTAGTTTGCTGAAAATGCACCTTAAATCTTATCAGTAAGGTTTCACGGTTTCTAACTTTCATGCCTGTGCAGAAACTGAACTCTGTGCATATAACTGAGTAACGTCAGATAGACAAAATATTTATTGTTTGTCAAGAAATAGTTCCAGCGCTCAGCTCTCCATTAAACTACAAATTATAATCTTCACTAACTGTTCAGGTTCAGTTAACCTGCACAGATGCCTATCACAGAAGTGCTACACAGATGGACAGATTTTATTCATCAATAAATAATTCCAGCACAATTCCAACTGACCCAAATGAGCTGCTTCATATGATGTTTTTCCAAGGACCATTCAGAGTAATGACACAGCAGGTAACTATCACTCCTTCATACATCACTTCTATCTACGTCGAATCTCTATCACACATCCCATTCACACACTGCTGGCACAGCCACCAGGGGTGAGTTGGAGTCTAATAAACCACAACTGCCTGAGAAGTAAATAAATTGCAAAAATTATTAGCTGTCCCTATCTGTGGATGTGCTCCAACTGGACTTACCTTTCCCCTTTAGAGCGTCGTTTCTGGGAACTCTTTGGTCTTCGCTCACTGCCCAGACATGGTGCCCCGTTGGGCCCAGTTACCGTGACCGACTCCAGTCCCTTAGATGATTTCTTAAAGGTGAACTCCACAGCCTCGCCCTCTCTGAGGCTGCGGAAGCCCTCCATGTGCAGTTTACTCTGGTAAGTAAAAAGAAGGATGGTTATTGGGAGGTTTAGCGCAGAATGCCAGGATGGTGAAAACGAGCTGCATTGACCAGCAGCGCATTTGTCCTTTGTTTTCACAAAATTCACAATGATTTAAAGATTTAGATTAAGCACACATGTATTTGGGGATAGCATTTAAGTGATTTGTCTAGTTAAAAAAATTGGGAATTAAAATTTTCAATTATTAATCAGCTATTGTTCAGCCTTAAAATTCGCAACTAACACACATTTTTGAAAAAAAAAGGATACACCTTCATATAAGAAACTGAAAAGCTATTTGGTCAGGTCCAAAGCTGACCACTACACTAGAGGATGCTGGGTAATGACACAAGGGGGAAGGGGTGCTTTCCTGGCGATGCTGTTTCCAAGAAATGACAAATTGTAAAACCAAACTGCAGCAACAAATCCATTTACTGGTTTGATAACGATTTTGTCAAATCTGAACACCTGCAGTGTTTCCTGGAGAGAATTTTACGGCACTCAATGAATGACATTTTGTTGTTTGGCGAGTCTTTTAAAAAGAAACGAACTGGGCGCATGAGTGACGTTAAGTAACATATCGTATGCCCTTGGTTTAAGCGTGAACAAGATTGCTGGCACAACGACAATACACATTTTGGGGGAGAGGGAGAAACCGTAGTTATGCTACCATTGTTATATTCTAAGAGAAATAGATATGATGACCTTTTTGAACGCCAAGGTAATATTGTTGGACATGGTGTAGTGGATGTAATGTTTATGTGTATGATAATCAGGCCATACTCTGTAACATCTAAACAGGAATATGAATGGAATGTTCTATTGATATTATTGGTGTAAACATAGTCGATGACAACACAGCTCACGTTTCATTAAACGCCTGCTACCGGACTGACACCCACATCTCTCAGTAGCTCATAACAGGCATTCACATGATTTACAGCTTCACCGGAGCAAAAATGACCTGAGGAAAGGTCTTTACCACAAGGCTCCACATGTGAGGAGGATTGAGAGTATGGGCTGTGTGGGCTCCATGATGCTTTAATGACTTTATAACAGGAAGCAGGGCTGGATAGGGAGAGGAACGAGCCTTGTTATCTCTGCTTTAGCCTTTGACCCCTTATTAAAAAAATACGTTTAAGCCATAACTTGATGAGTTTTCTTTGCTTTTACCTGTGTTCCATTGAGCTGGATTTGAAAACAAACCGATAAACTGTCAAATTGTAACTGAACGCTCATTCACATCCATCTCAGTAACTGCATCACATTCATTCCCTCCACAGCAGTGTGTGTTAATCATTAGAGCAGCAGCTTGGTCTCACCTGATGGACGAACACATCAAGCGGCTGCTCCAGAGCTGCTCCGTCCCTGCTCTCCATGGACAAGAAGCCGAAACCCATCCGCACGTTGAACCACTTACACACCCCGCTGCCCCGGGTCAGAGCCGCCTCCTCCTCCTCACACCCTCCTGCACAACACACAATACATGATATGATATGATATGATTTGATATGACAGCCCAGAACCGGAATATTGTTAATATATAACATTAAATTATCAGAGAGTTACCTTGGAGATACAAAGGAATTAGGTAGATGACACAATAATATGCAGACTATGAATTAATCTACAGTTCTCTCAATAAATCTATGAAATCTGAAAATGTCCACAGCCCAGAAGTATTCCATCTATTACCAAATAAAATGAATAAACGAGCAAATATTATAAAATGAGAATATGCTAAAACAGACCAGTGTGTGGCTTTTAAATTATAATAATTTAATTAATCGTTTTATTGGATAGTTTCTATTTTCTCTTCATCAGAAGAGCTCGCAGCCTGTTATCGCTTCTACACATGGAATAAACGAACCATACGAATGCAAAACTTGCAATACAATGGGCTGTAATCATTAATCACTGAACATTTATCAATTAATGGTTTCAACACAAACAAATGTCTACAATGTGATACATTGGATTTATTTCATTAATGCATAAAGAGTAACTATTATACTATCCCTCTTAATATGTACAATGATAGAACACATCAACTAAGCTTCTTTTTTACACATGGGAGCAGTTTGTTTTCGATTTGTTTTTTTGTGAAAAAAATGTCTCACTCAAAGTTTGACCTGTCACTTTAAGTGATGGTTTAAAAGTCTCTGCGCTCCTCCAACACCTCCAACACCTCCAACACCTCCAACACCTCCTCCACCTCCTGCAGCTCTACTCCACTATCCCCTCAGCAAAAAGCAAAAGCCTGGCACACACTTTATCTGAATAGACAACCACACATCAGCCCTTCAGAAAGAGAAGGAAAAGACAAAACGAAGAAGATCCCTCATTCTCTCCTTCTTTCTCTCTTCCTCTCCTTCTCCTTTCAGAGCATCTCCCCTGCAGCTCCCTCCTCTCCTCCTACCTTCTGCCATGGTCACAGGTCCCCTCCCGCACACACTGCTCCGGACCACAGGCGGTTACATGGACTCAGTTAACTTCATGCTGGTCAACCGTGCACGTTCTCTCCGTGTGTTTGCGTGCATGCGTGTGTGTGCAATCCTCCAGGAGAAAATGTGTTCCCCTGCCTCCTGCTCACTCCTTGCACAATATGCACAAGCCCTCTGACCCTCCCACCTCCAGCAACCCCCACCCCAAACAAACACACACACACACACACACACACACACACACACACACACACACAGAGATCTCCACCTTTTCGGTCAAGTCCACGTGATTACTAGTCTCAGATACGTCACGCAGGTCCAATAAGAAGGAATCAAAACAATAGACAAAATGACCATCAGTAATTTGCATCCAATTGGCCTATGACGGATGACACAGTGCATTCAATTCGATTTTTAACAAAAACATTTTAATGAATGAAAACATTCAAAAATAAATAAAATACTAATAATTTCAAATTGGCCACATAACATTGAACCCAACCCTTAGTTAAATCCATTAATCTACCAAATATAATTTTATCTTTAAAATCCTTTAACCGTGTATAAAACTTGTGATTCTGCATTGCCCCCCTGACATTGCACCATGACTGAATTATACATGGTCCTTTCATGTACAAATTCATAGTAACCCAGTCATCTTCATATTTATGACTTACATTTTAAATGAGATGTAATCTGCAGAAAACACATAAATGCTTATATTACTTTCCATGAATGTATTCACATTCTATTTCAAATCTGGGCTAAATCCAAGTAGCTGAATAGTAATCTCTCAAAATGTCAGGATATTTATGATGTAGATTTATTTTTGGCAGGGTATTTTATGTCAACGCTTCAACCCTTAATAAAGCTTTAAAGGACTTTTTAATGTTTTAAATTAATATAGGAGATCTTCAGATAAAAGTTGGATTTACTCATAATTTTTCCGAAGGTTTTAGTTTTTACCTTTTCAAATTAAGGGTAAAACCAATGTGTCAGTGGCCAACAAACTAACAAGTATTAAGTGTTGGTTTTACTTCTCAGTGTTTTGGTGGATTGCTGTCTTATAGTGACTGCTTCAATCTATTCTTAAATCCTGGATGATGACTTAACATCTATCATTAGACAAATATTCAGTGATCGATGCTGCTGTATTGCAAACTGAGAGATTAAGTTTGGAGAGCAGCTGGTATCTCCCTCTTCTTTCAGACCCACATGGTGAATCATATCAGACCATGATGTTGAGGCGAACCTGGGCGCTTTGTCTGTGCCGAGGTGAATGGTGAAAGTCACCTCAGTCACATCTTATTAATGGATAATTAGTTTCTTTAAAGTTTGTTGCAGTTGCAGTTTATACTGCATTTTGCGTGTGTGTGTGTTTGGTGCTGCTGCCTGATTAAAACCGAATGACTTGCTCCATTCACAGCATTAGTCTTAAAGCTTCCAGGCACATGCCCTGCTAAAGTCGCCATGGAAATCGAAAGGCCACTCTGAGGCGACCCGGGCCGCTCAAAGGAACAAAGCCTTGGCACGAGCGTGTTCAGCTGCATTCAACACACTCACACAGGCTGCTGCCTCACACGGACTGAAAAGATGCAGCTCAGAGAAAGACACACAGTGAGTCTTTAAACACTCAGTACTCTGTGTGTGTGTGTGTGTGTGTGTGTGTGTGTGTGTGTGTGGTGTGTGTGTGTGTGTGTGTGTGTGTGTGTGTGTGTGTGTGTGTGTGTGTGTGTGTGTGTGTGTGTGTGTGTGCGACAGTGTAGGATTTAAAAACACACTTTGGGATTGCCTTGGCCCTTGTGTATTAATGCAGGACAAAATCAGCAGTGGCCGCACTGGGAGGCCTGTCAGCTCACCTTTCACCCCGCCTTTAGAGGGACATCAATCAATAAACCTGATCAATAACAAATCTATAATGGGCTGCCATGTTGTGACAGATATGCCTCCCACAACAAGCCCCTAGGTAGCACAGCCTGCTGCCGGCCACCTCAGGCCCAAACAGGCAACAATGACAGGTGGGAGCCTTGACTTTTACAGGAATATAACAAGATTTATTGGTATTTGCTCTTTGATTGACTTTAGTATTAAGAGAAAATGGAAACAAATAACAAAAATTTACCAAATTTTAACATGCAGGACATTTTTAAAGCATCAATGTCTCTGATGGAATATTCTTACAGAAAGCAGATTTAGATTCAGCCAATGAATCTTAAGGTTTTTTGTTTAGTCCCAGAGCAGCTGATCTGTGGTAGTTCAGTTATCTCTGACTGTGTTCACTCAGAGTTTAGAGCGTACCTGGTGAAAGAAAATCCTAAATTAGGCTATTCACCAAGAAGTCTTTTATAAGTCCCCCAATGGGGAAATTTGCCATATTAAATCCAGTTTGAATCCAGTGGAAATTTAAATATTAATAAAGAGTCACTATGTTATAAATGTTTATTCAATATGGTTCACTAGACCAATAAACTATATATGTATATATATAAATATATATATACCGGTATATAGATGGACGACATCACAGCTCCCATTCAAATGACGTTAATCTATCTTGATCGCCCCCTGTTGGCTAGCTGCATAAGCCAACCTCAACCATTATTTCCAAATGAGACAAAACTAATGTGAGATGTTAATTAGCCTATATTTTTTCCGAAGATGGTTTCTGTTATTTTAGTTAGTCCTTATTATGGTGTATGTTCCAGTCTTCATGTTGCTGCTTTGGTTTTAAGTCGTTTTTAGATTTTTTGTAAACAAGGAGATTATATGATTGACAGCTGAGACTGACTCGTGATTGATCGAGTGTGTGTAGGACCTTGATACTGCAGCTCTACACCACCATCACTACTGCAGTGACTCTGGCTCCAAACGACGTCACCAGCGCAAGATGGCGGCTCCTATATCTTCAATGTTTTGGATTCATGTTAGTACAGTGGAGAAAGAGGAGACATCCATCTATATTTACAGTCTACGGCTTCAGGTTTGGTGGATGAATGCGTTCCATTGAGTGACTTCTAGTTTGTTGTGTTATGTGACTTCTTGTGTTTTCTTATGTATTTGTAGTGTATATGCATCCCTATATAAGTGTTTGTATGTGTGTTAATATATCCTGTTTGAAAAGTATAAGGTCAAAGGGTTGTGCATATAAACACATGAATGAGTCTGAGAGGTTGTTGCTTTTCTAACTAGCTCAATCAAAAATGACGGGATGAAGCAAACAAACAGTTTCAGCACCAAGAACAGCTCCTGTAACACAAGGCTTCCCTCTGAGATACTTCAGTAACTGAGCAGCTCTCAGCAGAGCTCGTATCTCCGCCAAGGTCCAACAGTCTGCTTCAGTTCAATCAAACTGCAAATTGCACACACTCATTACTATCAGTCGCCCACATATGTCCAATTCTTTTCATCAAGATCCATGCATTATCTTTGGCCACTAAGTGTAAATGTGAATAAATAAACACTGTCTCACAATATTAAAGAGTTTTTATCTTTCTTTGGTCTACATCCCATCCTTCAGCCATTTCGTGGAAATCTGAACATTAGTTTTTTGTAATCTTGCTGACAAACAACTGAACAAACAGTAAGTAAGGGGCAAGGATGACGCTGTGCCGCAGTTTGAGACAGTTGCTAAATACCCATAGGGTTGAAATATTTAATTATAAAATCAGTGAGTTCATGTCGTATAAACAAAAAACTGTGTATATATATATACATATGTATAACTAATTGTAGTCTATTATTATAAAATGTCCCTCAAACCTTCACATAATACATGTTCAGTCATTTAAATATTTGATATATTTCTATATCCTCTTTTACAATATAATAATTTCAGAAATGTTTATTTCTCCAGTAAATGTCTAAAGTTTGTAATGTTGTGTTTATGATGAATCAATATCTGTGGATGTACCGATTGATATAATATGCGACACATCTTCTATAGACTGGACTATGTGGTTGATTCAATCGTTTTTTTGTTTGTTTTTGTTTTTTTCTACATTTTTCCAAATATCTCATTCTTAACTTTCTTTTTGATCTGAATTTGTTGTTAAAACACACACTATACTTGTACTTTTTTGCCTCTAAACGTGTTAGCTTGGGTTGTCACTCGATAAAAACTGAATCTAAAGTTGGAAATGACATATTTACCAAATTATTTATATTTATGCAAAAATATCCAAAACAAAACAATGTCTGCTGTCCTGTGTAATTTATTCCACTGGAGATACACAGACTCCATCTTCAGGCGACACATGGTCGTGCAGTGTTCACACATAAATGAGTCTAGTTTCTACATTCAGTGTACAAGGACAAATATTCATGATGATAATAAATTCACCATATCAAAAAGAGAAAAAGGGTAGACGTTGATGAATGGTTACTCTGGAAACTTGATTCAGGATTTATAGGCTGTGTCATGGCCGAGTCAAGACCGAGGAACAACAATGCTGAGGTCATATGAAGAGATATAACATTAATGGGCCCTTTCTCCTACAGAGTTTCCAGGAAGTCAAGCAGAACCGATACCTGAACTGTAAAAAACGTCAACCAGCGGAGACTGACAGTGACATAAAGTGGAAGTTAATTATAAAAAAAATGTATCAGTCGCTGAGTCAGTATGTAACAATGGAAATGTATAATTAACTTGTTAAGAGTATTATCTAATTGCTTGTTAACAGAATAATAATACAAATTAAAATCATTTGAATTTAACTGTTTACTGGTAAAAGGGGAAGCGAAATCACTTTAGACACTGAGGAAAAGTGAAGTAACTGAATTAAAATGAAGTGTATTGATTGGTTTATACGAACCCTGCCCAGTTAGTCAGTGGAAATGATCTGATGTATATGTTCCATCTTTTCCCCTGTAGCACCCCTTGTTGTAAAATTACAACGTTACCTTTAACCATCCTAAAAAACAATCTGGCTTTTTTTTTCTTGTTTTTTTACCACATTTACATAGTCATTGGGTCCTATTGTTCAGTCTCACAATGTTATTGGATCGTACATTTGTTTATAAGTGACGCCTTCTGGCCATGAACTCACACAATCTCTCAAGGTTTCCTTCGAACAACATCTATTGGTTTCATTGGACTGGATTCATCAGATGCATGTAAGTAAAATGTCTTTTATATTTTTTTTGGATGTTATTATAATGTCTAGAGCATGTACATATGTAGTTAGTGTGGAATAGATGCATCAAATTTCTTTTAGAGCTTATTATATAATTGTTGCAATTATACAACACTGGGTGAATGTGGTAGTCAAAATAGCTGGCTTGTTGCAGTGGGCTCAAACAGGTTGTGTTCCCTCCACTACACCACTGCCTGAAACATAGATAGTATACATTCTACCCTTGTGTTGTGTTCTGGTCAAATTTGACTGATTTAAAAGTTTTATCTCTAAAAAATGTAGTTAATTTGATCAACCTGACCTAAAATTCCATGACTTTGTCCATGGAACAATTCAGTTCTGGGGACAGGAATGTTCCTGAATGTGGGGTGTGGATGTAAGTGGGGGGATGCATGTTTTCCTTTTAGTATGATAATTAGAGCCATTAAACCATTTACATTTACATTTACATTTAGGGAATTTAGCAGACGCTTTTGTCCAAAGCGACTTACCAGGCAGACAGTATTGTCTGCATGGAAAACATTTCTACCCTGAGCACTTGGTCCACCACCCTATCTATTCCTTCAGGTTATGTACTACAATATATAAAACATATATTCATGTTAATTAATTGATATTTTATTTTCAGAATGCCACCAGCAAGGAGAGAGCCGCGATACACGGTGCAGGATGTTATTGACCTGGTCCAAAATGGAGAGAGTGAGGTTGAGATTGAAATCAGTGACACAGATGAGAGTGATGAAGACTCCGATGAAGATGTCTGTAAAGAAGTGGACAAAGAAAACCAACCACCCATGGTCTGTCCAGCTGATAATTACGTGGACATCGAGCCAAAAACAAGGAAACACACCATGCCCCGTGACAGGTATCGCTGGCTGAAAAAAGATCAGTCCCAACACAGATTTTTTTCTGGTCTGGATATCACAGCAGATGACATTTCCCTCCACACACCATTGGAATACTTCCAGAAGTTTGTGTCCGAAGACATGATTGAGGCTCTGACACAAAACACGAATGAGTACAGCTTTCAGGTGCATGGAACAGCTGTAAACACCACTGCAAAGGAAATTGAAAAAATGCTTGGCATGTACCTGAAGATGGGCCTGGTACAAATGGCTGGAACCTGTATGTATTGGGAGACAGAGACGCGGTACTCCCCTGTTGCTGATGTGATGCCACGCAACAGATTCCAATCCCTGTTGACATCATTACATCTAACCCTAGTTGGTCATTTCCCAAGGAAGACAGGGAGAGGACGCTGCAGACAGTGCAATAAAGGATACACCAACACGCAATGCAGAAAGTGTGATGTTCGCCTTTGCTTTTTAGACAACAGGGACTGTTTTTGGGACTTTCACCACCAATGAAAGTCTTCATGACCAATGTCATAAAAAGAAAAAAAAGAGGGAAAAAACGCGCTTTTTAAGAGTTTTATCTTGTTTAATATTTTTAATAATTTTAATAAATGACTTCATAAAAATATGACTAATGTGTGATTATTATTAATGTTATATACCGTTATGGGGCTAAGTAAGCAATCAACCCTGCAAATGAACCCTTAGTTGTTCTGAATTGTTCACACAACGTGAGTACAAATACAGAAATCCTGCTCCCAACTAAGCCCAATGTTGCAATATTACAACATTTCTCTAAAAACGTACACAAACTTAAATCTTTCATTTCTGCATCAAAGGCCTCATACAACATGATCTGAAAGGTCAAATAATTTTTTTTTAGGTTTTTCTATATTTGGGTCTTACAGGGTTAATAGAGTTTTTCCTGACTCTTGTTGAGGATGAAGGGTAGAGGATGTGGCACTTTGTTAAGCCCTTTGAGACAGATTGTGATTTGTTAATATGGGACATACAAATAAATGTATTGACTGATATTTCCTAATAAAGAGGCAATTTAAAATGATCTAATGTAGGATATCCAAGGGCTGGCAAAAAAGACCATCCGAAGTGATTCTCACTGCATGGGGACACTACATCACTTCAATTACGAATCCTAACAAGAGCAACTCTACTGGAAACAAATCGACATGCCGGCAGTGCAGCTTTAAGCCCCAACTGAAGACAGCGGCACAGCTTTGAGCCCAGCTGTATGACAGAGGGAACAGATGGAGACTCCCTGATAGGCCAGAGGGTCTCAGCGAAGGGCTCGCTGCAGTTATCCATCCTCTTTTACTTCCTACAACATCTGGAGCGGTTGATGATCATGATTTTTTTACTTTTCCTGCCTTTAATCGTATCTCTCAAATTCCAAGTATCTTATAGGTTGTAAGTGGGCGCCTGTGGCTGAGGGGTTGAGCAGTTGTCCTCCAACCTGAGGGTCAGCAGTTTGACCTCCAGTCTTCCCCATCTGCATGCTGAAGTGTCCTTGGGCAAGATGCTGAACCCCGAATTGCATAGAACAACGAAGTGCTGCAAATAGATGAACTGTATGAATGTGTGTGTGAATGGGTGAATGTAAAAGTATTAATGCATGTATACAAAAATTTACTTTATTACTGCTGTTCTTTTCTTTCAATACAACCAAATAAGGCACATTAGTTGAATTTAGGCTGATGATTTCCTTTTTTGTGTGTGTGTCCAGTCTTTTTGTTTCAAAAGGTTCCATTAAAGTGCCTCAGTGATTTAAAATTTCAGATAAGAAAGAAACAGTTGGATAGATTTATTTCACCTCAGCCTATTAGTTTTATGATCATAGCCCTGTTCAGGTGTTCAGTTGGCAGGGTAAAGGCATGAGGGCTGAGCACTACACTCCAGTGGCTCCCACTAGTGACTCCAGTGACTCCCACTAGGTGTCACCTCAAGCATGCATTTTGTGCGACCACCCCCGAGTCAAAGAACAATAGGGTGATTGGTGAATATTGCAAAGAGGGATGTATGCATCATACACAAAAACAAATACAGTAGCAAATGGAATTTGTAGGTATCGCACACAAATACCAATTTCAAATAAATTATTTCTTTTTATTTTAAGAATGGTTGTGTGGAGCACAAACTCTGGCACATTAGGGGTTAGGTCTTACTAGACCCATAAAAACTATAAGCTAAAAACAATACAAAAGACCAGGTTTCAAGTATTTTATGGTAGTTTTTAAGACTTTTGCCAAAGAGAATCTTGAGATTATTTTCCATTGAGTCCCGCTGTGTACTAGCCTGGGTGGCAGACGAACTTAGCCCCGCCCACAACATTTGTTGTTCGGGAAGTTCGGTCTGGAGTCGCTCCGTTGGGGAGAAACTATGCTCGAACAGAAGCTGTTCGATCCAATCAAATCTTCAGGGCGGGCTTTATACGATGATGGACAGGTGATCAAGAGTAACGTAATCAACCACGTCATCAAAGTAGGCTTGGATAGAATGCCTGCCGCTGGAGAGCTGAGATGTGTAGATGCTGCATTTGAGTCTGTTTTAGGAGACATCGACAGCGCATTCATTTTGAAAGAGGAACAGAGAACGCGGAGGCGACGCCAAAGCGCCGCGTCGCCCTAATCCCTATCGCGCCGGCGCTTGGCTGTTAAACACCGGACGCTGAAGCGACGCTGACCCGCCGGGCAGCGCTCATAATATCACCGGTTGATCCAGTAGTATTCAAGCATACCGGTATACTTACTTGTTGCTCCAACATTAAGCAACAGCGTCCCAACATTTGTCTCTCTTGGTGTTGTCTTTATACAACATGTTCCGAGGATCATACAACTCACTGCACTTCTCCACTTCAATTATTAATTTAATGTCATCCATGTTGAAGAACTTCTCCGCTGTTTGCTCCGTTAAATGTCGGGTGTGGAGGGTAAAGACATTTAATAATGTCATTGGTAAAACTCCAGGAAAACAGAAGGGGACTTCAAAGTATTTAAATTAATTTCAGTGTGTTTCCTGTCGCGATACGCTCGCGTCAAGCGGAAAAAATAGACTCGACGCCGAAACGATCGCTGCACGGAGCGAGGCAGCCTCGGTGCAGAGCGGCGCTTCAGCCTCCGGTGTGACCCGCACAAAGGTTTAACATGGGAGTGGATGGGAGCCAGCTGTTATTTAAGGCTTGGCGCTGCGCTTCAGCGTCAGGTGTGAACCCGGCATTAGTAAATAACTCACAATGATTCGCTTAACATACGTCACATACTACGTTGCTCTGATTGGTTGTAGGTCTATCCAATTGAGCGAAGAGGAATTATATTTCCTGGTTCGGTTGAAACACGCCCCATAATCACAGCCCAATGGAGCGGTCTCAGACTCACATTCTGACTAGAATTGTGAGTATGACAACGTCAGGCTAGCTGTGTACTACTTCAAGTAGCCAAACTACACTCAATTAATTTCCTCGTAAATCTATTTAAATATAGATAAGGTTAAATAAACTGGTTACTGCAAACTGCATCATCCTTGAAGTAATAACATGTTTATAGCAGAGATGAAATGACGAAACATCCAAAAAGCGACGGTTTAAAAAGTCTCTGAATGTCACAGAGGAGATGGAAGCAATAAAACAGACATCAAGCTCTAAGTCTCCCAATAAATGACAGTTATGTATATTATCTGTGTCTTAATTTGGTGGCAAACTACATCTGTGAACTAACTATAGGTAACTAAATAACTAAAATACAGCTGAATTATATTTTCAAAACAAAGGTGAAGCCTGTATGATAGGTGATTAGTGCCACAGTGACTGGGAAGGAGGAGATACATATTTAAAGAAAAACCTTTAGGCAAAGAAAGATTTATTTGTATAGAACATTTTATATTTTAAGACATATACATTACTTTGCATAAAAAGCAACACATTGAAAATATGTTTGTATATACATCACCCTTCTTCCTGCATTGACACCAATGAAAATTCTGAGCATATTTGCTTTTGAACGCTGCCATCAAATTGTATGAATATTCTTAGGTTTAATCATGATTATGAATTACTTAAATTCGTCTACAGTAGCCTAATATTCCTAAAAATTCTTAGTAATGATTGAATTCCCACAAACAGACATCAAGGTCCACCTCTCGCTTCTGTGTGGCTTTAATCGCCCCTCATACTTCTCTTTCCGGTGGTCTGGGTTAATCCCACCTCCCTCCTGCCATCGGCACAGACACAAATGTTTCATTCTTTGCTCTGGTCTGAACATGCAGTAAAAACAGTGTCTCTCTAATCCAGCAATGTTTCTGGCGACAGAGCCAGAGACAGGTGTGATGAGGTTGGGGTGAGAGGAGGAGGAAGAGGAGGAGGAGGAGGAGGAGGAGGAGGAGAAGGAGAAGAGAGGAGAACCGGCGCTGATTGGATGGGAAACAAAGGTAACCACGCTGGGTTTGTTCCTGCTTTGACAGAAACCTCTGAGCAGCAGACAGGGACATGGGAGAACTGTTGAGCGACGTGTCACTTGCCCTCTGAAGACAAACGATGGAGAGGAAATCTAATCCGACATGAGCGTCATGGCTGCGCGCGGGCGACCAGGGGGAGATTTAGCGTGGCAGCGACACAGAGCAGGAAGCCCTCCGGTCGTGGTGATGGAAGTGATGTGAGATCCATTTAGTGTGTTTCAGACAGACTCCATTACGCACCAGCGCTTCCTCTCTTGTACCTGCTCCGATGCTGAAAGACGATCCGTGCGCTCCAGGGCTGTAATTAGGACGAAGCCGCATCACTCCTCCCGCTGGTTGCTGTCGTGGCTCCGCAGCACCACGGACAGCGACCATGACGCGCCTCCGCAGGAAGGCTCTCGTCGCGCTCTTCCTCTTCACGCTCTTCATCTTCGGCACCATGATGGGGCTCCGGACGCTCAAACCCAGCGACGGCTTCTCGGACATGGCCCCCGGCATGGATCTCATCGTGGAGCGGTCTGACAGGCTGAGGCTGGACGGGAAAGACGTGGCTGCGTCGCCGGGCCAGTTCCACATGGGCAGCAGCGACACGAAGGTGGTCTTCAGCAGATCCGACCGAGACTATAGCATATTCTACGATGTGCACATATTCTACTACCTGTGGTACGGCTCCCCCAGCATGGACAACAAGTACATCCACTGGGATCATGTGCTGGTGCCACACTGGGACCCCAAGATCGCAGCTAGTCACGCTCAGGGAAGGCACACGCCACCAGAGGACGTCGCCTCAAGTTTCTACCCTGAGCTCGGACCCTACAGCTCCAGGGACCCAACGGTGCTGGAGTCACACATGGCCCAGATAGAAGCGGCTGCAGCAGGTAACAGTTTGGGCAACGCTGGCTCTGCATGTTTGGCTTGTTGTGGTGTGTGTTGACGCCACAGGTTTGACATCCTCCCGTGGCTGTAGGCAAAACTTAAGAGATTCTGGACTTTAATGTTGATATTGCACTGAAATGCAAAACCTTTAATGGCATCATCTCTGCGGTGACTGAGATTGAGGGAAATGACATATTATTTTATAACCATCTTCAAACATCACAATTATGCAACAAAGAATTTGGTTGTAATTACAACAGCCTAAAATGTACAGTGTCATTTGATTGAATGAATCAGATACCAATGGTGTTTATTTAGTCTCAAACTTCTGTCTCACAACACAAATAAATATTGCATTAACAACATGTTACATAAGTTTACACTGAAAAATGAAAGGGCAGGGAGTTAAAAGATGCCTTTCCACTTGCAGATATTGTTCTGCTTGCTTGAAAATGTGTGTTTCTACTCTAAATGATTGTCCTACCACTGATACTTAAATGTATACACAGCGGAAGAAAACAAAAGGGGAAAGGGGGAGCAACAGTACTTAGAAATTCATCATATTCAAAGTGTTCTGTAAATACTGAGTATCTGTGGGGTACGGCAGTGGGGAAGCTAAGCGGAAATTTGGGAGAATGGGTGTTACAACCTTGGTCTTCCAGTATCTGTAATAAACATTAATTGTATGCTTAGAAAGAACGTAATAACTTCCATTGCTATTTTTAAGTTGGAATACAACTACATTTTTTGTAGAATTAATACGTAAATATAAAGTAAACATAACTCTAACAGCTGTATTTATGGTTTGAGACAATGTTCTTAGTTCTACCAGGATGGGATGGAAAGAAATGGTCGATGGCGATATTGTCAAATTAATATTCCTCTGGATGTCCTCCCCTCCTCTCCATGCCGGTGTTGTAGGGGTGTTGGTGTTGTCCTGGTATCCTCCTGGGGTGGCAGACGACCACGGGGAGCCCATGGAGGACCTGGTTCCCGCAGTCATGGACGCTGCCCACAGGCACAGCATCAAGGTAACTGGTGAGACAACCGGTATGTTTTTTCCTTTCTGATGATTTACTCAATGAGTGAATGTCTTGCCGGTGACAATGAATTGTGTGGTAGTACATGACAAAGCTGTTGGTTGTAATAATATATAAATATGAGTCTTAAAGTCCTAATCTGACATACAACTAACAGGTCATTGATAAGTCCATCCTCGATTAGATACAAAGACTAACTAGAAACATCGTGTTGAATCAAATATAATCATAATATAAAAATCTCTGCTTTTTATAAAATTCACCTATTTATAATAAATCCATTTTATTTTTACTTTCCTCGTAAAGCATAAATTACTAAAGACTTTGATGTTCTTCATATTAAACTGGAGCATTTCTAAAGGAATTCTCAGACAAGTACTGTAGGTGACAGCAATAGCAAATACATAGAAGCCTTGTTACATAGTGATGGATGATGTGTTTGTGAATGTTGTCGTAACATTCTTGCTGTTAATTACACACGAAATTACTGCAACACATACGCAGGATGCAATATCCAAATAGAGGGCGGGGCAGTAGGGAGTCCAGGGGAACGTCATAAAAATGGTGGAACCGCATTGGCAGAGAAAGAGAATTAAACCTTTTCACGATGTGTCTGATTCAGGGTTCTGAGATATCACCCTTCTCTTTTTCTGTCTTGATCTCATCATTAGCCAAATGTTGATCTCTTCAAGTGTCGCTGTGTGTTTTCGTTGTGTTTACGGCTTGAACGTTTGGAAGTGGCAAAAAGATCGGTCTGAGTCAAAGAGCGTAAGGCACATTGTTCGACAATCTGTCTGACTTCTGTGGCCTGCCCTTGATAGGAAGTCTATAGTAACACCTGTAGTACCCAAGGAAGTATGTGAACACTAACGTTCATGATGAGGCCGGTTGCTGAAGCATCCAACAACAAGTGTATCTTGGGCTTAAGCAAACTGTTAGCCCACTGTCAGTTAGCAAACTACAGAGTTAATTAAATAAATCTTTCGGTTCAATATCTGTCTTAAGAGATAGTTTAGGATTTAAGACGTTGGAGACTCTGTACCATTGATGTTCCATATATGTGAGAAACCCAGCACCTCTTTTATGTAGCAGTTTTTATTGAATCACAGCAGAGTAACATACAAGTACAGTGAAAAACAGCTTAGGCTAAAATACCTTCCTTTAAATGGCTGTCCTTCCTTTTGAACTTCGACAGATTTTTGTGAAATTTGATAAAAAGAAAATAGTAATTAATATATTTCTATCCACTGCTCATAATAATCAAGGACTTTCTTTGTCAAGATGGTGGTGGCACAAAATCTCCTGTTACAGGCCATCAAAATATTGCAGAAGTGGACACAAAACAGATCTGCGTTAGCGTTAGCCTTATTTTAGGACACACAAGTAAATATGCAATTTAAACATCATGGATGCTCTTTCTGAAACTAGCAAAGAGACTAAGATCATGTGCTGCCTTGCACCAGGTCCAAGATAAGGCCTGATGTGTGTCAAGCCCTTAATTCAAAACACAGAGTCTTGCAGCTGCATTGCCTTCTGCTCGACTGAGACAACTGATGATCAAGAAATGTGTCCCTGTTTCAATGTTGATGCTCTGACCTGAAAACCTGACATTTAAAGTTGTATGGACGTTGCAGAGAGATGGAAATGTTGTGCTATCAGACTCGTTCCAACTGAGCCAAAGACTTAAGGTGCTTTAGGGTAGATTTTCCCTTTCAGTGCACAATTCCATCTCACAAAGTCGTTTGTCCTTAAACACTGAGGGGTTTCAGATACCACAGAGCCACAAGATGCTGAAGGTGCTCCAGACAGGGGCAGCAAAACAAGCTGAGCACAGACTGTAGATTGAGCATCGACAGGACAGAGGAGCTTTCCGTCACTCTACTTTCACGCTCCTTATAAGGAAGTCTTAAACTGAGAACTGGGTCTCTCTGTGTGTCTCAGTCAGACTTA
Source organism: Pseudopleuronectes americanus (assembly GCA_038501795.1). NCBI lineage: Eukaryota > Metazoa > Chordata > Actinopteri > Pleuronectiformes > Pleuronectidae > Pseudopleuronectes > Pseudopleuronectes americanus. The sequence continues at coordinate 17,747,780 of CM076731.1, forward strand.
CACAACAGTGTGTATCTCACAGCTGACCTGAGGGCTAATACTCCAGTGTTTCAGTGCACCAGAGACGCCACTGACTAAACGCAGGCTGAAGTCTGTGTGTATGAGCAGTGATGTGTGTTTTCTACCCTTCCTCTGCAAGGGTCATACATGTATACCTTCAGACAGCACCTCGTTGGGTGTCGGGATTTTGACACAGGAGGAGTTCTGTCAAGATTCAAAGGTGGGTTTAGGTGTAACGATTGAACATCATTGTGAACTGCATCTAAAGCAGTTCCACTGGTGTCAGAGAAATCGGTCAGCACATCACAGATGACAGACAGGAGGACACGGGCTGATCTATAATCCCCTCCAGCCCCGCACCCTCACTAATTAAACATGGATTGACCCCGTTTGCTCAGTGAAAAGCAGACAAACTTAAAACTTTAGTCGAGCAGAAACGTTCTACTTTCTAATGACAAAACACATCATTTTGACAGCAGAGAGCCTTTCACTATAACAAGGTAACAAGGAATTTCTTTGATTTTAATGATGTTACGCCTTTAATACGACCTATTCTACCATAGATGAGATTTCAACATATACAAAGTAATGGGCCTCATCATCTAGATATGCTTTTACTGAAAACACCTGACTGTCATTGCCACCAGTTCTTGTGACAATTACCTTATTTACCATGTTCTGACTTCACACACCATGTCTCTTACAACCATCTGGAGTTGTCCAGTTGTGGTCCATATCTACCATAAGTCCTAAATGAGCAATGGTTGGATCTTTTAGCACCAAAGACATCAATGGAAAATAATCTGTGATACAAAGAAACCAGTTCCAAGAGTTCAATATAGTCGACTCAAATCTCTCCTGTTGCCGGTGAGTTAATGCTACGACATATATGTGACAAGTAAAGCAATGTAAGCATCTAACTGGGGGGGGAAGGAAGAGAAAAAAAGAAAAGAAAAAAAGAAGCAAAGCAGAGACGAAAAAGAGAAAAAAGAACGAAATGGAAAAATGTATGCAAGTGGAGGTATGTATATAAAGGAATGAACAGAACAAAATACCACACCTATCCTGTAAAGCCCCATGAATGCATACAAACAGATTCTACTTATTTTTAACTCTTATAATTTTTCGTTTGTCTTCTTTGTTTGTCTTTATATTATATTTTATATTATTTCTTTTTTTTGTTTGTCTCTTTTTACACACACTGTGTCCTTGTACCTATCAAACCTTTGAATGTTAACTCTGAGATTGGTTCATAGTCTGGATGGACAGAAAAATAAAATACTGGTAATAAAGACACGGGTCACAATGTTTTCTTTGGAGATTTGTCATGCTCTCTTTTCCCCCCAAAGATGGTTTCTATCATTTTATGTAGTTCTCATCACACTGATGTAAGTTCAAGGTTAGATTTCTATAAGATGTTTGGTTTCAAAGTTAATTGATACTATAAAAACAGGGTCATGATTGACAGCTGAGAGTGACTCACGATTGGTCCACTCACGGATCACTACTGATTCACCAACACAAGATGCCAGAGGAGTTCAGTCCTTGGTGTGGATGTAGCCTGAGTGTCATCTCTTTAACTTTATGTCATTTCAAGTCTCCATGAAAGCAAAGTCGCCGTCTGCCATGATGGTGTTTTACATCTGCATTTTTGAATTTATCATCTCAGTTGATATAATTAGCTGACTGAATGTAGCACAGACCGGTCCAATGCTATAACATTGCTTCAGGTGAGGGTTATATTATCTGAAGAGCAGCCTAACATTGGTTAAAAACTATTCAGGAGGCTTGTTTGCTGTGGCAGCATGTTTACACCTGAGACTTGGAATGTAAATATGAGTCTGTCAGCATTGCACCTCATGGGTGCAGATGAAAAAACTCTTTTCATCTGCATCCATCTCCGGCTTATTCGGCCAAACAGGAACAGATTGAACTGCATCTTACCTCGCTGGTCTTTCATAATTTCCAACAAGTAGTCGAGGCGGCTGACGAGCCCGAGCCCAGGCGCCAAATGCTGCCACGTTGTCATGGAAACTAATTATGAAGACCTTGCAGCCTCTTTTGAGAGATAGAGTGGGCGTTGAGCTTTCAGTGTTTGTGGCTCCACAGCTCTGTCAATGATTCACTGTGCTGCAGGAGACCTTTTCCTCTCTCTGTGTCTGAAGAAAACAAGCATACAATAGTTTCCTACAGCTTTTTCATGGATGACAATGGCCATCCATCCCTCAACTCTCCAGTCCTGTGGGAGAACATAATCCTGTTCTCGATGAACACCACTGGTTTTATTGATTTTGTCATGGATAGGAGCTAAAATTCCCTCTGGATCACTCAGCAGATGTTCTTTTAATTTTTCTGTTGTCCTGAGAGTAGGCTAAATCCGGATTTCTGACACTCTGAGTCAGTGGAAAAGATCCCAACTCCTCTCAAAGTGTTGACAGATGAGATAACAATACGGGACACGGCTGCAGGGATGGTGAGCATCTGCTTCACTTGCTCCCTGCTCCACCTCCCTCTCACCTACTTTCTTCAGAAATCCTCAGTATCCTGCAGGCTGCACTTGGCCTCTCGCTGCCCTTCTGTCTCATTCCATTACACCACAGTAGAAAGACACAGTTTGCCTGCCTGTCTGTGTCTGAAAGAAACTAAAGCACACTCAGTCTGTCTTCATCAAATTCACAATTGAAATACTCTCCATGCAATGTATTCTCAACTAAAAATAATATGTCTAACTTTGTAACTACAACCTTGAACAATGTTAAAACAAGTTAGCTTTTTGGAGAAAAACTTTCCCCCCTTGGATCTTACTGTAGTGCACAGCTCTGACTGTAGGTATATGAACTCGACCAGTCAGTGCCACACTCTCATATGCTTGACTCAGCCTGGCGTGACTCAGATGAAACCATCTCTCATACGTCTCTGTACCTGCTGCACTTCTTGTACAAACCTAACTGCTGCCTGTGTGTTGAAGAATAACGAGTAGAACAGCAGACTCAGCGTATGCTAGCCTGAGGATATTATTTCTGATACCTGTGACCTGAGTACCTTATGAATTTCATCTCACTGTCATGTCTTATTTATGTTTACAATATAAATATGATATTGATTTTGTTTATTTTTAGTAGAAAAGAATACACACAAGGCAACAACACAAGTATCACAATGAAACTTACAATTTAATATTTTGAAAAACAATACAGAAAACAGTTTTATACTTACATCCATATTTTCTGTTATTAAGCCGTGTACTCAAAGTCCAAATGGTGCACAATAGGGATTCACATTTTTCACATATTCACTCTATCCTGGGATCTGGACTTATTTTTTATGTATAGCTTTAGATGCTATTAAAAACCCATTGTAAAGACTACAATTTAAATAACACTGAATACAACAAGCAGAAATATGTACAGCCTATGGGGTCCAAGCCTCTTCAATTTCTAGATTATTTTATCATATTATTTAAAAAAGAATTAAAAAAAAGTCTGTAATCGCTAATAGACTGAGTGAACATAGCAAACTCCACAGTCAGATGGAACTTGGCCAAAGTTGAGAGATTGACGATGAAGATTATCACCCCCTTTCTTCAGTACTGTAAAATAGGGTCCTGTGTGTCGGTGGAGGATTTGTATTGGCTTCTTTTTATACTAATTTGGACGTTCCTGAATGGGAGCGGATCTGTCCACTGTCTTATATCTTGATCTCATTGCATTTGGGATCTGGTTCCAGCCAAAGAAAAATCCCCACTCAAACCTGTTACACCACACTGGAGTATACAGTGAGCACGACACAACGTCACAATGTGGAGCAGTTTGAGAAACTTAACATGGATCCACTGCAGAATAAGTACCTCCAGAATCAACACTTCAACACTTCAGTCAACACTGATCCACAAAGAGCGTGGTGAAATTACTAGAGTTGTCCACAGACCACTAATTAAATATTCCTTTCATACTGGCTGTCCATCAAAACAAATAATATACTAGGATAATGAGCAGCAAGATTTGAATTTGAAATTGGATACATAAGCTATTTATTTGTCAGCTCTTTGTGTATTAATGTTCTGCTTTATGGCCTTTAATTCAATATCCATGTCTGAATGTATCTTTTAACAGGTGGCCTTTCACATACAGCCATACAAAGGACGGACGGACCAGAGCATGCATGACAACATCAAATACATCACTGACAAGTAAGCTGTATTTTTCTGTCTCCACTGTCCTCTGTGCTTGATTTGCTGCCTTTCCTTCACCAAAGGGTCGAAGCTCTGCCTGCTGTCTGAGTGGCCGCTCCCATCAAACGTGTAGTGATGTGGTGAAACATGACGCCTGATAATGGAAGAGGAGGAACAGTTAGTTAAATATAGATGTCTCCCTTGTGATCCTGCTGTAATGGATCAGCGGATATCTCCTGCTCTGACTTCAAGCAGCCTGATTGTGTGTCAAAGGGAACTTGTCCCTTTGTCTATCTATAAAAATTATTTCAACATTCACTTCTTTTTTTTTACTGTAACTCAACTGATGTATAAAAGATAACGGCTGTAAGAGAGAGACATGGAGAACGGTTTGGAGGTTAATCATGAAGCATTTCATCTAATACCATATTCGTCAGTGGGCTGTAGAAGAACTAAGGGTCTCTGATGCCGTGTTTACAATGACACAGACTGGAGTTAAATGTCTGGGCTTTATATTGCTGCCAGTATGTTGGGAAACCGCCTAGGCAAGGTTTTCCATCACAAGCATCTGAACCTGAGTTCACAGATAGTTTACACAACTTTCAGAGTCATCTGATCTCACTCTACACGACTTGCTGTCTTATTCTCCTGTCTTATCAGGGTCACCAAGAGAAAGTGATCCTGTTTCACCCTACAACAGAATGCAACATGGTGGAGGAGAGGTGAAAGATCAATTATAAAGAATACAGATTGGCTTGGGAAACATTTCAGAGAGAAAACCGAGCCTGAAGCAGTTAACATAAGCTGCGCATAAGAGTTTGTGTGCTCAATGTCCCTCAAATGAATTTGCAGAGTGTAAGTGTTATATTATGTGTTGGTTTTCTAATCTCATCAACTTGACTGATCTGCATAGTATCAAAATGTATGCAGAGAAAGCTGGAATATGAAGTCCTCTCTTCTTTTTCCCAGGTATGGAAAACATGGCGCCTTCTACAGATTCCGGTCCAGCACAGGTCGGGTCCTGCCTCTGTTTTATGTCTACGACTCCTACCTGACGCCGCCAGAGACCTGGGCAGAGCTCCTGACAGCCAGGGGCTCCCACAGCATCAGGGGCACACCTTACGATGGCATTTTCGTGGCCCTCATCGTCGAGGAGCGCCACAAACATGACATCCTGGCCAGTGGCTTCGATGGCATATACACCTACTTTGCCTCCAACGGTTTCTCCTTCGGTTCGTCCCACCAGAACTGGAAAGCCATCAAGGCCTTCTGCGATGGAAACAATCTGCTGTTCATCCCCAGTGTCGGCCCAGGGTACGTAGACACCGCTGTTCGGCCATGGAACAACCATAACACCAGGAACCGGGTCAATGGACGATACTACGAGACATCGCTGCAAGCAGCTCTGTCTGTCAGACCAGAAATTGTCACCATTACTTCCTTTAATCAATGGCATGAAGGAACGCAGATAGAGAAGGCTGTGCCCAAGAAAACAGTGACCCGTTTGTACCTAGACTACCAACCCAACCAGTCTGACCACTACCTGGAGCTTACACGTCAGTGGGCCGAGAACTTTAACAAGGAGAAAGACAAGTGGTTGATGTGAACGTGGTTTTATTTCCCTGGTAGATGTGCCGGGGGGGGGGCGTCAGCTCTCACTGTAGAAAAACAAGTTTACATTTGTACATCTTCCTGTTTTTCTCCACTTCAGAACACCAGTGATGAGCTTTCCCCCAAACATCCACTCTGCCCACATTGTTTTTAATCAATAACATTTTTGTAAAGGTAAATAAGTTCACTGGTTTGTTGAAGCGATAAGGTCACAGTGAAAGGGAATCATCCTTTTTTAAGGATTACAAATCAGTATGTGTTGTGACATCAAGAAAGTGTGGCTATGTACATTAACTCTGCTCTTTTGGGTTTTATTTTCGTATGATAGGAGACTGTTCTTGTCCTACGAATTCCTGTATTTCCTTGGAGACGAATTAAAATGTGTTTGTTTACAAATGGAGAATCACTGTTTGATATAAAGTGGACTGCAATCTTGAAAAAAGCTTTGAGACATCATCAGCGATCTGCTCACAGATGCGATAGAAGCTACTGAGTTGTAATCAAAAATGAATGTGGATTTAACACTGGTACTTTAGTCAATTCCCTATAGAGGGCTGTGGCTCATTGTGGTTGAGCTGCTGTCTCCTTGGTGGAAACCCTGATTGTGTTAGAGATTTCCCCAGAGTACAACATAGGTCAAATTAAATACGTGGAAGGAGATCCAACAAACCAACCTCTGATGGGAGCAGCTGAAAGACAAAACAATTCTAGTCAATTCCCTCTGACACTACGGATAAAATAATACACTTAATACTAGAGATGAGCCGGATACTCGGCTGAAACGAGTATCCGGTACGGATAAAGCACTTTTGCCGAGCACGAGTATTATACGAGTAATACGAGTCAATATCTGTGCTCGGACTGAATGAAAATCCTCACACAGCGTCACAGCGCTCCTCCCCTTCACACACCGCTCTGCTCACTCACTCACAGAACAAAAGGACAAATTTGCCTCGTCGGACTTGAACACATTTTATCGTTATCTTTTGCCAGGATACCCCAAATTGACAGCCCTGGCAGCAAAAGTTTTGAGCATGTTTGGGACCACCTACATGTGTGAACAAGTGTTCTCTGTAATGAACATCACAAAAACAAAGCTTCGCTCAAGACTCACACACAAGCACTTGAGTGATACTCTTAAATTGGCTGCTACTCAGGATTTTAAGCCTGATATTGATGCCCTTGTGAGGGCTAAAAGATGCCAAGTTTCAGGACAAAGGTAAGATGAGGCTTCAGACACTTTTGCATCCTGAAGAACACAGTTCTATTTATAAATTCTATATTTTCAAGGTAAGAGGGGTTACTCAACCTTCTTACTTAATAGCTCCCAAGTTTGTTTGTACTTTGTGGAGAGTCAGTTCAGGTGTACAGATAACTACACAGATGTGGAAATGTTAGTTAGTACATTTAAAATGTTTTTTAGATCTTGAGAAGTTTATTTTGTTATGTCAAATACAATATTTTTCAGTTCTAAATGTTTTGCTCTGTAGAAAAACTGTGATCTGAAGTTGCAATGCTCATGTGTAAATTATAAACTGAATCACAGTATTGGTGAAATTGCACTTAATGAGTACAAACATTTTGTAATTTTTTTAATCAATCAACTAATTGCTTCAAAAACAGCGTAAATGCGATGTCGGCTGTGGAGGCAGAAGCGCTTATTGCTCGCTTTGTGACACGTTTGACGTCAAACGTGTCAAAAAGCAAGAGAATCTGCAGAGGAGAGCCAAGTCAGATAAACAGTGGGCTGATGTCTGGGTTTTTGGTCTTTATGTTTCTAGTTTATTGTAGATAGACCTTAAAATAGGGTTTATCATCCAAAAACCTTCACCAATGATTTAAACATTGAGAAATATTGTCGGTATGTATGCGTTATTATGCTATGATTTTACTGGTCCGGCCCACTTGAGGTCAAAGTGGGCAGTATGTGGCCCCTTAACTAAAACGAGTTTGACACCCCTGCTCTAGCGTCTGGCTACTCTCTCTCTCTCTCTCTCTCTCTCCCTCTCTCTGCCGGTCGTTGGAGTTTTTATTTTTTTTCAGCATCGGACTATTTGATCCGTAGAACACAGTCTCCCCGCCCCCCCTCTCTCTCTCTGTCTCTCTCTTACTCATTCATACACACACTCTCACACACACACACACACACACACACCTGGTGTGGAAATAAATTTAAAAAAAATCATAAAAAAATGTCAAAGTTAAAAAAGAGAGTTATGTTGAGTATGAAAACACTTGATATTACATTTCACTTCATAATTGCAACAGCATGTGTTGTATTCATTGTTGTACAACTTGTTCTGTAAATAGTTTGTTTGCTATTGCAGTGTTTCCCCTACCGTTGTACTAGGGGGGCGGCCCGCCCCGCCAACGGCACCTCCCGCCCCCCCTCGAAGATCAAGTTAATTATATATTTTATTTTTTAATATAGCGCCAGATCGCCAGAGCAATGTAATTTCTGTCTCTACATGGTCGCGCATTTAGATTTCTCCTCTGCTTTCTGTATCACAGAGAGCATCTGAGAACATGTCTCATGAACAACCTGACTGATCTCGGTAAGACGGCGAAGCGCCGCATCGCGCAATTCTCAAGCGCGCAGGCGCCTGGCTGTTAAAACGGGACGCGCATTTCTCAGCGCCGTTCAGCCCGTGATTTCTTATTTCTCCGCTTGTTGTATTTACCGTGAATGCACCACGCCTCCCCTCCATTGTTGCCAACGCCTCAGTAAGGAAAGTAGCTATTGGCTGTCCCAAAAGTCGCTAAATTACGCCATCGGCCATTTTGCATAATGGTAATTATGGTCGCTGTAGGACATACAAAAAGTGAGAAAAAAAACACATAAAGTGTGTTTAGAACTACAAATAAGCTTTATTCTACAGAAGCGTATTACATTCACTAAACTAAAAAATAATTCAGTTTTTCTGAGATAATTATCTTGGAAATTCCGAGATAAATTCCAGATGAATAAAAAATAAAAAGTGAATGCAATACGCTTCTGTATTCTTCTGTTGATTCTTTTTTTTCTTGCCATTGAAATATGCCATCACTTTTCAAAATAACTTCATGACTTTAATGCTGTATCTAGACCCACATATATAAATCAATTTAGTCCTGTATTGTTAAAGGTCCCATCGTATGCCCATTTTACCACAGTTGATATGGTTCCTTGGGGTCTAAATGAAATGTCTGTAAAAAAAATTGGTCAAAATACCAAAAGGATCATTGAAAACAGCACCTTTTTACCCTGTCTAAAACAGGCCTCCTCAGATTGAGCTGTTCCACTCACCGCCCCGCCGCTCACCAACAATCCACCACCCCTCTCACTGTCCCGCCCCCGACCCACACAGACACACACACACAGACACAACCACACAGACACACACACACACACAGACATCTTAAATCTACCCTTAGCATATTTAAGGTTGTAAAATCATTTTAAATCAATGTCCTACACATATATTGCTGTACCTGTTTCTTGTGTTTCTTCATTGAATATACAATTTTCAAACTACTACACCTTCTGATAAAGATGTACATTATTTAAATACATGCATTAGATATGTGGGTATACACTATAATTGTATGTGTATATTTATTCATACAGGGCATGTATTCTGAGTGCGCACACACACACACGCACACACATCCAGTTTCACGTCTTAAATCTCCCCTTAGCATATTTAAGGTTGTTAAAATCATTTTAAGTCACTGTCCTACACATATATTTCTGTATCTGTTTGTTGTGTTTCTTCATTGAAGCTACAAATTCAAACTAATACACCTTCTGATAAAGATGTACATTATTTAAATACATGCATTAGATATGTGTGTATACACAATAATTGTATGTGTATATTTATTCATACAGGGCATATATTCTGAGCGCGCACATACACACACACAGGCACGCACGCACACACACGCAAACACACACACAGTGGAGGGGCTAGCTCTGGATGCTAACACTGCTGCAGTTTTGCGACGAAATGCACTTAAAACCCCGGGTATGAGTTTATTTTAAAGCGAGCGACGGAGGCGGCAACGAGCTGCTGGTGACCGTCACCGGTTTGTGCAGCTCGGGGTGCGCGGAGCAAATCTGTACGGGACACTGCTCTCTCCCTCGCTCCTCCGCCTCGCCGGCCGGGCATCACAGGAGAGGCTGTCCGCTGAGCGGGGACCCCGAGCCCGGGTTACGATGCAGCCGGAGCGGGGGTCCACAAACAGCTGTTTTAAGTTATACCTGCTGTTTCAACCGGGCGAAACACACAGAAACTCCGACTCGGGTTAGCCTCCGAGTGCATTATTTTATACTAATAGCTGTTTTTTCTACTAGAAAGTGATGTAACTATAAACACAAGCTAACACGGAGCTAGCGTTAGCCCGCTGCGGCTAACCGTAGCAAAACACACACAGACAAGCTACAACTCCCAGAGCATTGTCCCTCCACTCCAGACCCGAACTGGGACCTCTCCCCCCACCTCCCAGTCCGATGCACAAGCAGCCATTCCAGAAAGTACTGTAACTATAAACAACAACTAACACGAGCTAGCGTTAGCCCACGGAGCTAGCGTTAGCCCGCTGGCGCTAACCGTTGCTGACACACACAGGGGACACACAGGCTGGAGATTTGTCACAGATCGATAATGATCAAGGATGAAAATGAGACATACCCGGCAGACATGGGGAACCCTGAGCCGGTGAGAAGTGTCCGGCTCTCAGGTGTGTGAAGTGAGCAGGAGCACCTCCAGCCTCGCAGTGAGCCACTCGGACAGCCGGGGACCAGCCCATCACCCGAGCAGCCGTCTGCCCGCTGCCTGCTGCCGCCAACGCCGGCCGGCGAAACGAGAGAGAGAGCTGCGCCACCTAGTTAACACGCCACCGTCAATTACCAAAACAAAACAACAGCTTTTCTAGTTGAAGACACTCACTGCGACATGACACACGCACTGTCAACGCTCCCCTGTCCGTGGGGAGATCAGTCAGGCGGCTGCTGCTCACCGTAAACAAACACCGACAGGTCCACCAGAAGCGAGGGGGCTTGGGCTCGTCCCTTACCCTGACCGCAGGCTCTGCTTCTCGGCCAGATCTCTGCCTCTCACCCCGCTCCCCGGCTGTTTAGCGTCCCCCCTCGGCTAGCTTCCCAGCTAACACCTGCCGCCTCGAGAGGAGGAGGACGCTGTGAATCGTAACGTAACCCGGTCTCCTCCTCCACCAGATCTACGCCTCCGGGGGGGGCTATGTAGTCTATGACGCCAGAACAAACCGTATTCCCATAGGACGCACTCTAAAGTATAGTTTCTGACATAGACGAACCACAACAAATCGCGGGAGTGGTTTTTTTCCAGAGTTTTTTGGACGGTAGACATGCCAGATACCCAAACTAACGTGTAGAAGCACTACAAAAGTGGTTTTTTCATAATATGTCCCTTTTAAATTTAGACTCAAATTTGATCAAAAGGCTGTTATGTGGGGTGGAACTGCTATCTCTACGTCCAGCCCTCCTCCTTTATCTGGGATTGGGACCAGCAAAATGATTTAAAAGAGACCCTCTGGCAGAGCTAGTCTCCATAACACCAGAAAAAGTCGCTAGATTTGTCGCTAGTAGCGTTCGCCATGAGGATTTAAAGAGTCGCCAGATTTAGCAACAAAGTTGCCAAGTTGGCAACAATGCTCCCCTCGCAACCTCATCCTGAACCCTTATTAACCCCGCTGCTTCTATTCATAATAGCAACAACATAAACCATATCGATGTTTTTAAGAATTTGGTTAGGAAAGGGATGACATTACCAAGCAACACTTTAATCTATCACTACTTAATCTATTCTCATCTGACCATTGTTTTTTATATTATAGACGGAAGTTTCAAAACGGTAACTTAACACAAACAAGGGTTATGGCGAAGTGCTCGATTCTAACTAGTCCTGTTTGATTGCTGTGGTAACAGTGATTTCAGGTGGTAGAGAAGTCGTTCAGCCATGAGAAGCTTCCTAGTAGGATCTCGACTTTCGTCTTCTTTCACTTTATGCGCATGCTCCATGACGCTTTACAGCGAATTGAACCACTCTGCTCCAGCGTTTCTGTGTTTTCTTGACAGGGCTTCGTGATAAACATAAGTACCGGATCCAAGAGCACCCACAGCTGCACACTTTCTGGATAATTCTAGTTTAGTTCAATGTACAGTTCAGAAATTCAATGTACAGTTCAAAATCATTAAAAGAAAAACATTAACATCATGATTCCTTTAAGTTTTGGAGTCTGTGACTACTAACAACCCCCCCTCCCCCCCCCATCCAAAGCTGTAAACCTAGGGGAAACACATCAAAATCATTGATCTGAAGCTCAATGCTGATGCTGTCCTGTAATAGTTTTTTAATCAGCAATAAATATAACAATTTCTGATCAACCATATAAATTGCATGCTTAAAATAACATACTGGTTAAAGCCCCGCCCGTTTCAAGAGAACCCGGCCTACTTCCGGGTTAAATCCAGCCCACTTCCGGGTTAAATCACACCCACTTCCGGGTTAGGTCCCGCCCACTCCGAGTACGGATACGGATACAGATAATTCATATGGTTAACAGATACAGATAATGCTGTACTCGCTCATCCCTACTTAATACATTTTAAAATGGTCTGTGCAGAAAAGATGGGGCGACAGAGCTGTACCTGACCAAGAAGCTTACAAGTTTTCATCAGCATTTGTTAGTCTGTTAGTCAACAGGTGACATGAGTCTGGAAAGAACACATTTTGTGATCTGGATCAGGGGGCAGATCAGGTCACTTTTTAATTTCATAAATTTTTCTCTTTCTCTCTCAAAATCAACACTTCTAAGCAGAAAGCAGAAAAATTATGTTATTTTAGAGCCTGACCGGGAAGCTGCCTCCGTCTAACTGGGACTCTCCCTGCGTCTGTAGGTCCACCACAGCCTGAACCTGTCACAGACATCTTTACAAGGCAAAAAGGATGAGTTGACGTAGTGGAATGATTTTACCCCTGAGATTGGAATTACCGAAAGAGAAGAAACTAGGTCTACGTTGTAACACTGGCGGGGCTGAGCTCCAGCACGTTGAAGCCTGTTGCGGTCGGTGGAGAGAGCGATCGATGACCAAGCGGCATGGATAAACGCTTTACTTCCTGCGTCCGTCACACGACGTCAATGCTTGCCACAACTGTCCTCAATTTCGTGATGATCACTGAATATTAAATGAGGGGCTTTTCCGTAGATGGCGATGTTGAGCGATTTTGCCCCGCCCAATTCCAAATATTCCAGAATACGTAAATTTTCGACAATTTTTTATTTAATGCAAACTTTAGAAACTTTTTGAGCATGTTGAAGCCCCTTAAAAAGCCAATTCACTAAGCTCAGAATAATCCTTACAATTTTAATAGGGCCTCCCACCAGAGGTGCTCGGGCCCTAATAATTATATTTTGTAGGCACTTCTACACCAAAACACAGCTGCAAGTCTGCTGCTAACACAGACACACACTACTGCTGCTACAGTAACCAGAGACTGGTTATGGTGTTAGCTGCAGAATCATTAGATAATCAAACTATTGCCAATATGATCAAAGGGAGCTTCTTGAATAAAATGTGAGATAAATACGTGGATACATTTTTGATTTGAACTGAACCCATCTGGTGATCAATGAAGACTTCCTTTATCTTAATGCTGTGTTCTGTTCATTTGTGTTTTAATTTATTAGTGTGCATGAATGATACCTGCCTGCCCCAGTACAATATAAATTTAAATGGTGAATAATTGAAATCTATTCACCATTTATCATGTGTGCACAAATAGATAAGAGGAAGCTTCTCACTGACAGTGATAGAGAAAAACTAAACAATGGAGCAGTGTTCAGCCAAAAATTGCAGACAAAAATCCGGGCTGAAGTTAACTACCTACTACTACTTTCTCCAGTTGTTTAATTTTTGGCCATTTTTATTCCTTTATTGCAATGACACTGTGACCCAAGAGTACTCAGCAGTCATTACTACATTATTACACGTGCACTCTGTAATCTTTACAACACTATTAAGAGAGTATTCAACACCCATCGGTAAGATCACAACCACATTAAATCTCGTACCCAACTACACTTGTTTTGATCCCAACTACACAAGTTTAGTGATTGTTACGCCGGGTTCACACCTGACACCGAAGCGCCGTGCTAGTAATATCACATACTTTTGCTGTTATCAGCCTGCAGTAAAACGGCATTTAATCCTTTTTTTCAAGCATATACTTACTTGTTGCTCCGAAATTAACTGCAACAGCGTCTATTTTTGTCTCATATGTGATGAGGATCATACACCTCACTGTACTTCTCCAGAATGATATCCATCTGTTCTGTTTGTGTAACTTTGTTAAGGCATTCGTCAAAAGACACTACATGACACTTTGCTTTTCTTATGTATTCGATCAGCTGCTCTTTAAAATGAGGATACAAGCCAAAACATATAAGTTAAGCCGATTTCGTTTTGCACAGGTAAATTGTTTGACAATTTCGCTGTCTGGGAACATCTGAGCAAATGTGTTTGAAATGTCAGAGTTGGAGTTGAACGAGAAGTGTGACCTGACCATCTACATGACCCAGCGAATCTCTCCTTCAAATACAGCTTTGCTTGAAAAAAATGTTTTCCCATGAGCTCCAGAGCCTTTTTCCGTAGGCTGTTCACTGCTGGTACTGGGCACCTGTCACTTTCGTAATCCTGGCTTGTTATCCTGCCTCTCCTGTTTTTGTAGTCAAGAAATCTGTCATTCTTCTTTCATTATTTCGTAGAAAAAATTCGTAGAAACCTCAGAGAGAGCCACATGTGAGGGATCCCTCTCCCAGCACGGACAGAAGTGCAATAGATGCCACGTGTAGGAAAAAATCATCAAGATTAAATAAATTTTTTAGCAACATTCTGAAGGATAATCCAGTCCTTGTATTGGGAGTCATCTATCCAATAGGACTTGAATCTGCAGCGTGTCATTGTCACTCACAAGGTCAGCCCTTCTTACGTAGAAGGGCTGACCTTGGCTTAGGAGTGTTCTGGTCTGAGATGTGGATAAGAAAATAATTTAACTCTTGATCTTAAAGCAGTTATTGGACATTTCTAAAAATGCCCTCTTTGAACTCTAAGAAAAAAAACAGAATATTTACCAAAATGTATTCTTCTACAATATAAAATGGTCAAACAGAAAGATATTTCAAACACTCACCTGTTGCCAGACTTTGCATTCACTTTGCTGCCCTCCTTGGCTGTGCTGGCAGTGCTGCTGGAGGAGAGTCCTCCTTCAGGGACATTTGCAGGATCACCACCTGGTCTCCATGTCCTCCATCCTCAGAGATCTGATTCTGGCAGATGTCCATCAGCTCCTTACATGACTTCACACTGGAAGACAAATGAAACTGCTGAGCCAAACACCTTAATCAGCTTATATCTCTTATATTTTACACCCATGTCCAACAGCACAGACTTACACAGACCATCTAAGCACAGACTCACTAGAGGCGGTTTTTGTATGAGCCTTGAAGGTGGCTCATCGTGATATACGGATGCTGGAGAATTCTGCTGGGGGTAATTCTTTCAAACGGACTCATCATCAGCATCTGTTTCATTAGGTCGATAAAGCACTGCAGGTCACAATATTCAGCATGGACGTCTTCTACCCGGAGCAGATGATTCGCCTTTAACAAGATGAGGAAAGCCAACAACTTTAACAGTCACTTTTAGCGACCAAGTTTACACTTCACGCTACAAAACAAGTAGTGTAAGAGCTTGAGTTTAAAAAACAAACCTGCTGCAGAATGGGGCGGATCTGCTTCAGCTGAAGGTGTTGACCCTGTTTGAATGTCTGCAGATCCATATCCAGAAGCTCAAACACCAGACAGTAGTGTTCCTTGTAGAAGAACGACTGGTACAATCTGACGATGTTGAACCTGTCTGAGTGGAGCTTCTTCATGGTTTGAAGGATGACCGCCTCTTCTTGTGCACAGTCAATGTTTTCGATTCTTTGGATGATTTTTAAAGTCACCGTTTCACCGGTGGTCACACTCTTACATTGGATGACCATTCCCTAGGCGCCGTTGCCAAGGTATTTCTGTGCAAGGTAATATGTAGTGGGGGAGGGGATCAGGTCTCCTTCACTGAATTGTAACGCACTGTTTTGAGACATGGTGACGGAATACTTATGCTGTTGATGTTTCACACTTGTCAGGAGAATAGAAAAGACGAAATACCACCAAAACCACCAATTATTATTGGCCCATAATACAATTGTGTGCATGACAACAACAATTTGCATTTTAACACCATTTTAAACACTGAATTATCACAACACGTGTCGGCACTGCCAAAAATTTTTTTAAATAAATTAGCTGTGTTAAAACAACAGTAAATTAAATAATCTTTACAAAAAATCTTTGTAAATACAAATACTAAATTTTAAAGGCGTCTATAAACATTACTGGTGTATTTATTCTATTGAACATTTAAGAGAAGGCATTCATTGTGTGTTCGTAAGCAAGTAAAACTGCTCCACTCACAAAAAATATAATAATATTAACAAGTATTAACAATTCTTTAATTTCGTTAAATAAAAATAAAAACTCTACCGATGTCACCAGAGGGACTCCGTAGTGAGGCTCCGTAGCCACAGCTTAACGGCCGGTCCGTGAAAATATTGTCTGACATCCAACCGGTCCGTAGCGCAAAAAAGGTTGGGGACCACTGCTCTGGCTCATCTTCAGACTCCACACCCACCTTCTGTATGACTTACACTCCCATCACAGTTTGCCCCATTCAAGTGTTGGCCTCAGTGTCTATGTTCTGTGAAGTAAAATATGACAATAAATACATGTGATCTGAGTCTAGACAAAGTTAATTATGCTGATTGCTGATCATAAAACAAACATTCACAATTTGATGAGGATGAGGTACAGATAAATAGAGATGCATACATTACAAAAATGGTACAAATGTTGGCCACCCCAGTGAGCCCTGAAAGCATTCATTTGAAAATTAGGTAAAGAGTAAGACAGAGACCAACAATCACTATAAAAGTTGCGGTCGGTGGAGAGAGCGATCGATGGAGAGAGCGATCGATGACCAAGCACACGTCTACGCGTTGCATGCGTTTTGCGCACTGCAGCAAGGATAAACGCTTCACTTCCTGCATCCGTCACACAACGTCAATGCTTGCCTGCTAATTGCGCATTACGGTCCACGCTATCAATAGCACATCACATTGTGAATATGTTATGTAAATCGAATGATAGTTGTAAAACAAAGCTTACTTCCTGTTGCCAGTAGGTGGCGCCATCACTATTATTACGCACAGACATTTAGATCTGTTCAAGTAGGCGCTCTGATGTAGTGTGAGCAATTTTGTTTCAATTGGACAATGTTACTACAACGTAATTTTCACACTGATCAGTAGGTAGCGCTATGACCCTGAACTAATATTTATATATGGAGCTGTTCAGGTCACGATTGTGATCATAGGTCAGTAGTTTTGAACCGGTTAGATAATGCAGACTGGATTTACAAAGTACTTCCTGTTTCATGGCGAACCAGTAGGTGGCGCTATGACACTTAGGAAATATTGACGAATAGAGCTGTTCAGCCTTTGACTCTAATCATGAGACAGAAGTTCGGTAGTGTTCGGACAATGCACAGTGGAGCTATTACAACATTGTGTCGTTTGGCGAAGGTTGATCCTTCGCCGCACCTCAGTGCTTACACGGTTTGAGGAAATGTCACAATTCTGACCATTATCCAATGACTTGACTGAGCTCATTTGATTTATATATCGTAAAGCAGCCAGGAGCAGTTCATCAAAGTATAAAACTTGATGAACTTTAATGCCACGCAAGTAATATGGCGTTTGACTAAAAGTCACAGTAATCTTATACATTCATTATCAATGTCTTGAGACGCATTTGATACAGTTTGAAATGGTTGAGGTCAGTGGATAAGGAGGAACACATCAAAGTGTAAGACATGCAAAAAAAAGAAATTTCCGGTTGCCACCAGGGGGCACTGAGATTTCTTGTAATAATTGCTGTGTAGATGTCAACAGGCCGGGACTCTTGTCTTACATGTCTAGTTTGGACTCGATGGACCAAATATGTCCAAGATACAGAAGCTCATGTTTTGATGGCGTGTAACCAAACTTTGACGCCACGCCATGGTCCCACGGTGTGACAAAAAATCGATCTCTAAATCTGTTTATATCTCCTTTTTGTTGTGATGACACTCATCTTAATTTGAAGTTGATCTGATGAAAGCCCTGGAACAAGTACGTCAATTAATTATTTTTGAATGTGGTCAAAATGGCCACTTAATCCAAAAGGGCGGGCTTCCTATTGCGTTTTTCATAATGCACTGAGATCCTTTTTTCTGCATCTGGTCATGATACACAACTGTCCTCATTTTTGTGAGGATCACCGAATGCTGAATGAGGAAATAATCAGCTCATTCCCGAACAAAGATGACTGCAGTTTGGTTTCTTGGAATGACAAGTCAAGTTGCGTGGTGGGTGATGGTCAGGCCGGAGGGATGAGAGTGTTGGGTGGCTGAAATGAGTGTTGAGCATGAGGAGACAAATAAAAGGTCAAATGGGGATTAATGGTGAGCCAGGTGGTGCAGGTGGTGTCGCTGCAAGAAAGCCAGGTGCAGAGGCTCAGGGTGGGTGCACATTTTAATGAGGTTTCACACAGCTTCATCGCTCCTCATGTAGTTCCTGTAATTAGAAAGAATGAAGACCAGAGGCAGAAAGTGGGTTTGGAAAGGAGGTCTGAAACGACTGGTACAAAATGGTAAAGAAAGAGGTTTGACACACTTGGGTATGCACAAAAAATCCGCTTCTTAAACTATAATACCTTCATTCTCAAGCTGCTTAAGACGTGCTCTGCAGCTTGTCCATATTTTTTCTGGAGGAGGTGCAGGTGTGAACGTAAATGTCCAACTGAGATGCTCAGCAGTTTCTTCAGACTTTCTTCACCTGGCACCCAAGTATAATGTCCAAAGAAATCCAAGAGAAGTCCATTTGTGAACAGAGCAGGAGATCCCTCTTACGCAAAATGAAAAAAAACTAAAAGAAAACAAATATCTGCCAGTGAAAATGCGGCGCCTCACACGTAGAAGACACAGATGAATGTGTCAAGAGAATGTGTCAAAATCATGTGATCTCTGCAGCTGAGTTAATGAATCAGTTCCTGCTTCTGCCTGCTGCACCCAGCTGCTCCACCTCTTGCCTGAAAATGCAGAGGATTTGTTGCTGTTGTGAAGGCGCCTGTGCAGAGAACCTCCCGCTGTGTTGTGCATTCGTGAAAGGTAAACTCTGTGTCAGCTCCACAGCCAATTCTCCGGTTTTTACCCACAGGCCATGTCTGAAAAACGGCTTACTGTAAACATAGGCTGTTTTCAGACATGCACTGAACTCCGGATAATCTCCTGGCATTATCATTCACGTCTGAAATTTGCTACACAGTTAGTGTGTCTCGATTGTGTTGGTTTCCCAGTTTAGATGTGGTGCTGTTCATATGAAGCAAAAAAAAATACCTGTCAATCTCTATTAAGACGGATTGTTGTTTCTCAGTTTTGTTAGATTCTCAAGTATTCGTGTTACTAATAAAACGTTGTATTTTGGGGGTATGTTCCCAGGACTACGTTAGCTGTAATTTGAAGCATCTCATGCAAGTATTTTGCTGAAATTAAATAAATGAGAAGGAAAATTTCAAGAGATTGCATAAACTTTCCCCAGCATGTTTGGTAGTTGACACTGCCATAACACTTGCACATTTCAAGCTGTGCTCGTCAGAACTTGCCATTTTAAATCCATAAACCCATGGAGCAGCTTTCAGTGTGCAGACTTGACTTTGGTTATCTTACAAGGGCCAGCATGTGTAATTTACCAGTGAGACCTGAGTAAGTGCCTGCATGTCAGGAGCTTGGAAGTGGAACTCATCAAGCATGGTGACCCAACCAGCGGCAGAGTGGTCCGGCTGCAGCCCTCGTGTGAATGAGAAATCACTGGAGCCAAGCAGATCCCTCATGACACTCTAGTACCACACTTTGCTGGCTCTGCCCCTGTAAAGCCTGTGCCCATGGGAGTCACGTTAGAACCAGCCTACCGGCAGCTCTTTTACAAATGTCAGGCCTCGGAGCACCTAATAATTGTTGATGTTTCTTCAACAGCAAAGCACAGAGAATTTCTCTAAGAACATTCTTTTCTGGCTATGCAATCAGAAATCAGACTTCACCATAAAAACAAAGGATAATATAATAATAATATATATTTTTATCACAAGTGCTGCCATTTTGCACTGATGATATAATTTGGTCCCAGAGTCAGTGCAGTAGTGATCGGGGGGGGAGTGGACATGTGGTATTGAAGTCCCACCCATGGTTCCCAACAATACATGCGCACATCCAATCCTGAGGCAGTTTTAGCTGTCAATCATGTTTCATCAAACAACACTTTAAAATCAAACTTAGAAAACAGAAGACACATTTTGGGGAAATGTGTATTTAGATTTTTTATTTTGGCCCGCACATGTACCCATCTGCTAACATGGATAAGGCCGGGTAAAAATCTTAAGGGACGCCAACCAAAGGGGAAATCGTAATACTTCACGTTTGAGGAGCTGCTGTGCCGTATATCTTTACATAGTCATATGAACTTTAAGCTTGTTTCTAACTACAGCCCAACAGTATCCCTTGTGTAACTGTACATTCTAAACATGTTTTAATCTTCCACTGCTACATTTACTGATCTGTTACACATACTAACAATGAGGAGGATAAGGGAAGAGCAAAGACTGTGAAGAGGCTGGATGTTTGTCTAAATATATAAGTAACGGTATCACACTAAAGTATAATCTGTGTCTGGGTCAGAATCACAAGATGAATCAGAAACAAAGCAGTAATCTGTCTTGTAAACAACTATTACACTGGTGAACAAGTAAGCTTTCCCTGTGATAGAGAAAAGCACAAATTCCCCCACATAGTGTGATGAATTAGGATTATGTTGTCTTGTCTTATTTTTATTTTATAATCGTAAGATGGGCTGAACTACTGCTAAATAATAAGATAAGTTAATATAGGTTATCTTATGGAAGTTTTCTAGAAGCTAGTGAAAGGAGAACTCAGGCAGCAGCTGATGTCTTATGCAGAATATTTGAACGTAGACTTGATGCATCAAGGAGACCAGAAGGTGAAACAATATACAAACGTCAACAGAGTAACATGAGAAATATTCGCCACCAAGTCTGAAGATTTCTCCCACAGCATCCGCATATATCTCCCTTCACTTGTGTCACCCATTCTAGCAGCACATCCATAAAAGGCTAGAATTGCTGTCACTCTCTATGTTACATGTACGTGATCGCATCCAATTGGATAGTTAAGCCTAGAGTAGGCATTCCTTAATCACATTGTGTCCTTACGTCTTCTCACTGGTGAAATACGCAAAAAAGATAAAGTTGGTGAGAGTTGAAGTTGGTGTCTGTCTGTCTGGACCATCTGAATTAGAAATGAAAGTCCCTCAACGTAGACACTACAATGAACTGTTGGTTGGCCCTTTATCTATAAACTGACCTTGAGTATCTGTGGAACTAAACACGCACTATTCTTCTGTACAGATCTGCTCCCCGAGCGCTGTACATAGTCGCTCACTGCTCTGTGTGTCTCGCACACAGATGGGTCAAAAGCAGAGATTAAATTTCCCTACCTGCATGAGTGTGCGTTTGCATGTCTGTGCATGTGTTTGGGATAATAAAATGCATCTGCATCTGCATCTCTTAATTTAACACAATATATAGTGGCATATACAGTAATGTGTGAGGAAGGTCAAAAAATCCTCAACAGGTTACTGTACAAATATTTTGTTTATGTCAAAACTGCCATGTTTTAAAGGTATAGAATTAACTTTCGTGCTTAAGTTGAGATCAGTATTTCTCCAGCTGCAGCAGTAACACAGGGAAAACTGCTCAGACTGTGGTGAGCTGCAGAGTGAAGGAAATGCTGCTCACGTTCGAGAACAGGATCGATATCTGTCAGACACATTGTAAACAAGAAAATCAGTGACAGGCGAGGGAGGAGTGGTTTCACCAGTAGATAGTGATGTAGGGACAAGATAAAGACTGCTATGACGACTGAATGTATAACAAGTATGTTAATCTCATCACAACTTCGGGAGAGTAAGGAGAGATTGATAAAGCATAATTTCCTCTGTAACTTCCCTGACACTGCAGCTGTTGCTGGTCAGATATTACCCTACAATAAGAAGAGCCTGAGGACTAACTCTCACGGGTTACCTGCTGTTCATTCCATTTCCTGTAGGTGTTCTCGGTTTCAAGGATGGGCCTTCCTGTTCCCTCTGCTAGCCACACCTTCAAACCTGATAGCACACACATATATCAAACCTGAGGGGCACATGGTTGTTGAGAAAATTTTTGTTCCCCAGGGGATGAACCCTTTTAACCCTTTCAAGTGGTGCCACTGAAATGAACCTTTTAATAAAAGCATAACTACTAAATGTTTATCCAAATGTTGTTTTCAAGTCTTTACCAGTTTACATGAACACTACACTAGCAAACTAATTATATATCAAGTCATTAGTCAAACATAACTAATAATAGTATTTGGAATTGTGTTTTCTTCAATGCCAGGGTTTTAAAATAACAGTAGCCTAATTGTGTGTTTCTGTGACTGCTACTGAAATGGAATGTATGAGATACTTATTGTCATCACCATATTAACACTAAACACATTTATGAGGTTGTTTTATCTTCAGTATGATTTGAGCCCCCTTTTTATATGCGTGTTTGTGTAAAGGATATTATGCTCATTAAAAATAATATTGTTATTATTTATATTATTCTGTCATTTCAAGTTGTAAAACATAGACTTCATAGTAAATAAAGAATGTTTTTCCTACACTACTTTATATTTGCAATCTGGTCTTTCCTCCTGTCCCAGAGCCATTGGCTGCAGCCTTCTGCTGTCCATCATATTTATTTTACTGTCAAGTGCAGGGCTTGTCTGCAGATTCTTTGAGCAGCCGGATGGTGGATGTTTCATAGAAAAACCCTGCAGCATCCTCCACTGAAGAGCTATTGCTTTCCTGCCATGTTTTTCTGCCTAAGATGCCATCTCTGTATACCGCTGCCTCTTCCTCTTAACTAACATCTTCCCAGGTTACAGTCAATCCTAGGAAGTAGACAAAAAAGTAGTATCACAAAGGATTTTGGACCAGAGTAGAAGGTCTTGATTCAGTTTGGTGGCAACAAGTCAGATCTTTTATTATACTTACTTCACCACAGCTCTAAGGCAGTTTCATAGTTTCACTGCAGACACCTTGACTTGTGATAGTAGGAAGAACACAGAGGTTAGTAATTAAATTACCAATGGTATCAAAATATTTTCTGCTGAGTTGCAGTGCAGAAAATGCCAACAAAAAAAAAGCTGAATAAACCTAAACCCTAACTCAAGTGTAGTACTTGAGTACAGGACGGCTGTGGCTGAGGGGTAGAGTGGTCGTCCTCCAACCTGAAGGTCGGCGGTTCGATTCCCAGTCTGAACCATCTGCATGCCGAAGTGTCCTTGGGCAAGATGCTGAACCCCGAATGGCCCCCCCCTTAGAATAACAAAGTGCTGGGATAGATGCACTGTATGAATGTGTGTGTGAATGGGTGAATGTGAAACTGTAATGTAAAGAGCTTTGAGTGGTCATCAAGACTAGAAAAGCGCTATATATATAAATGCAAATCCATTACACGTACATAGTTACTTTCCACCAATGAAATTGATCAAAATACACTTTTGTATTTTCATGTTGAAATTCAGCCAACAGGCTAATGATAGGATAATGTTTCTTTTTTTTTAATCATGGAAAGAGCAAACATGCATCAGTGTATTGGAAAAGATTTTTGTGATGGTTATCGTTACACTGATATTGATAAACTGATGTTGGAAAATGCTAATAAGAGCATCTGTGATCACAATGGGTTGCACATATAATTACAGCAGGGCAGTTGTTGGATTAAAAGTGGATGAGGGTGATAATCCAGCAGGAAGTTGATCACCAAGGCCTTGACATCTGTTTTCTCACAACCTCATAGTTCATGTTAGAACTATTCCTACACTGCAGAGTCTCTCTACCTGAGCACAGTCGTGTCCATCCCACAAGTTTCCACCAGAGACTCCTGGTGTGGCAGCACCATCTGCAGGCCTGGATTGGTCGTAAAGAACTAAGGATTCAGCATGACCCCAGGTATAGATTTTGAGCAGATACAGTATTCTGGATTTCCCAAGGATTTGTTGCACCTCATGCTAAGGGACTAGTGAATAGCCCGTTGTAAACCTGCATGTTTGGAATGAGCTGTTTGTTTGGCCTCTGGTAAAGCCAGACAGCCTATATCAGAATTATTCGTCATTAGTGACTCTAATGCCAATGAATAATTTAAAATATGACATGCCTTAAATATACTATACTAACTTCCAACGCTCAACTTGGTTTGGCTCCTACTTACATTTCGCAGCTCTTGACTCCCTACAAACCCCAAATCAAACTGAGATCTGCCAGCCTGTCCCTGTTAGTCGTGGCTGGCTGCTCAAGATGACTGTGCTTTCTCTGTCAGGGCCCCGAGGCTCTAGAACTCCCTGCCTGATGAGATTAGACTCTTTATCTCACTACCTGTCTTTAAACCACTGCACAAAACATATTTTTGAGGAAAGCATTTCTAATCTGGTTTTAATCCTTTTCTTACTTTTTTGAATCAGTTTCCTAAATATCACAGCTTTTGACTGCTGCCTATGAGTATTAGGTTTAATTAAAAAGCATAAAAGGTAAGTAGGTCTGACTACTGGGTGGGACACATGGCTTTCAAAGCACTGCCATACAAGCCAGAAACCAGTCCGACTAATCTTTAGCCTCAGTGCTCCCTCAGGTTCGGCTTTAAGCGTTATTGGGATTAAAAGGCTGAAACACCTGATGATGCCAAAGTGCAACTGAAGAGTATTATTATTTTAATTATAACAACCAGTCTGCCAGAACTCAAATGTAGTGGTTACACAACTGTTCCTCGTCTCTCTCTCCTCTATTTTGTGAAGCACTCTGTAAGCTTGTTTAGATAAGACTAGCTGTGAACTAGTTTGGCCCCTCAGCTTTGTTTTCTTATAGTATCATCTTACTGTATCTAAACACTATTTAACTCAGAGTGGTCCAAGATCCAGAGTGCACTACTGTTTTTTCTTCAGCTGTATATCTATATAGATATACATATTTTATTTTCTATTTAAAAATGTTGACATTCTATTTTATACTATTTTATCCTAATTCTGTTTTTGTTTTTTTATTCTTTAGCATTGCTAGAAGACAGCCTGTGACTCAAGCGTTTCATTGCCAGCGACTGCTTAATGTTATTTCCGTGCATTTGATAATAAACTCTTGAATCTTCAAGTGCTATACACTCAAGAGTTATTATTATTATATTAACAGAGCTTTTTAAATGTGGCCATCTGATGTGGCACTGATAATTGATCTGTTCAGCTCGTCCTCAGTGCTGTCGGAGATTTGATCTATTTCTGCTGGAACCTCCTCTTTAGTTATCTGATTGTTCTCTCACTGCAAGGTTCTTGTCTTCCAGAGAGGGTCAGGAATGTGTGTGTCAGGTCATCCTTTTACATGATGAAAGCTCTGAACTAGTCTGGCACCTCAGCTTTGTTTTCTTATAGTATCATCTTACTGTATCTAAACACTATTTAACAGAGTGGTCCAAGATCCAGAGTGTTCTCAGTAGATAATGAGTCAACGGCACCAAGAAATCAAGTGCTGTCTCTGCTCGGTCACTGTAACGTCTGAGCAACACTGATAAAAAACCTGATTCAGCAGCAAAGTAAACCCTGACAAACAGTATGTGATAAAGTACTGAGTTTATTATAATAGTCAACGGTTGCCACATTACAAAGTTATCAAAGGAGGAATGAAGGATGGGACACAAGTCTGTAAAACAACATTAATAAGTACAAATAAAAACAAATCCATGGTAAAAAGTTGCGCACGTTATAGAGGACGCTCTTTGATTCCCTCTGTGCTTCTCTACAACAAGCCTTGTCTCTTCAGATCCTCGTAGGTCTTCTTGTTCACCACATTTCCAATGGAGTCCTCATACTCCTCCTGAAGGCAGAGAATAAAAACACAAATTAGGGAATATTAAAAAGGACACCCGTCACAGAGACATTACTTCTCAATCATCTATGCAGATTCCTCACCTCTGTGTCTGGCTGCCATCGCTCTAATGCCTTCTGGGACTTCAGTTTCGCCCACACTGTTGAAGAAACACAACATGAAATGCTTATTTAAAGAAAGTCCCAAATTACTGCAAACAGCCAGATGTTGCTGATCCTGCATTCTTACGAGAGACGGCATCCTCGATCTGCGTGACGTTGGCGAAGTGAGCGGTGTTGGGGATCCCGAGACAGCGCATACCGTGAGCGTGCCTCCATTCCTACAGGACGCAAGACCAAATATAATTCAGTTTCACACTCTAACGTTCGATAACCCACACTCTCTACCATGTCTCCTTTAGTGTTTTTGCCATTACTGTTGTTTTTACTGAGTCTAATCACACTCTGTAACATCAAGACAAAACAACGTACCGCAAAGTGCCTCTGGAAGGCTTTGGGTCCTCTGTAGGTGTAGTTTCCACAGATCTCACAGTTGTAGTTGATGTTCAGCCCGTGGAGTTTATAGAGCCAGTATGGAATTGGCTGGAGAGAAGAAAACAGTCAGCACTCATATATAGTAGCTTAAGTTAAGACATGGAAGTCTTGACTGAAATTCCAGATTTAGTAGTGCTGGTTCAACTGACGTTTGGAACTATCCAGCCAGTATGGGACAGTCAACTCAAAATAAACTGATTTAAATATGAACAACAAGAATGAGAACTAATAAAACTACTTCACCAGAGACAGAAATATCTGGATTTTAATTCCTAGTAATGACAACTTTAGAGCCCGACCCATTTATTTATGAGCTTTTCACAGACATTGTGCATCAACGTCGGTTTGATATTCACCATATCAATGACATTAGTTATTTTTCAGAACATACAATCCACAAATTATGTGCATTTCTGATTATAGTTCACGTAAAAGGAAATTGTATTAATTATATGTATTTGTCATTATTTGTTTTATTTTTATTTATAGGTTATCCATCAGAATGTTAATAGTAAAACTGTCAAATTTGAAGCCTCAATTGCATTTTTATTTAAATAGTAGCAACATCTTATAAATGCCCAATTAACTAGCATTTCAGACAATGGAGCGACATTGAAGCAGCGTTTAACTGATACAAATAATGAAAAGATTGCGAGGTTCAGTGGGAGAAAAACATATTAGAGGATAAAGAATCGTGGTTTAAAAAAAACAAACATCTTTCAGCCTTTCAGAACCTGTCTAGTATTAGGTTGTCTTGTCTTGGACTTGTGTTGTGCAAGAGAACTGAAGGACATTCAAAATCTCACCTTGCCGTCCCAGCCCAGTGGCAGGTTCTTAGGGTTGTAGATGATTTCATTGTCATCGTCTTCGCTCTCGCTGTCACTGAGCTGCTCGTCCTCCTCTTCCTCTCGCTCCTCGCCGGTCCTGGCCTGCTTCCTCTGCACGTTCTCATGAGTCAGCTGCCTCTGCTCCTGTAACCACACACACATGACATGTGTTACATCTGAGTCCATGCTCTCTAAGATTAGCTCTGCAACACTTTCGAATGAATTCCAGAGCAGAGTTGATCTGAGGATATATTCACTCACCCCAAGGATCTCCACATATTCATATACTTGAGCCTCCAGGAAGGCGATCTCCTTGTTTCGCTCTGTGTCTCTGTAAAAGTGATGGATGCAAATTGTGATGGATTATATAATAAACTGCATCATGAATCAGTGTCAGCGCTTCACTGAGTCTCTGCGCCTACTTACTTTTTGGGCCCTTTGGCTTTGGGATTCTTAGCGAACAGTGAAGGGTCCAGTGATTCCAGGGATTTGCCTTTAGTGCTGAACAGTCTCTGAGCTCTCTCCTCCAGAGTTCTGCAAAACACACATATTGACACATCAAGCAAGTTACAATGTCCTGTTTGTTCTTTGAGCAGCCTCCACCTGTTACCAGTGAGGATGATGAAGTGATAGATGTGTCACAACAGTTATTGCGTGGGTGGTGCGGCTTAAAGGTCTGGGAGGGGAGATGCGAACTGTCCCTTTTTGGAGGGAGACTGGTTATAGTGTTGTTTTTTTACCAGTAAGTATCTCTCCTCCCCTCTTTCTATCTCTCATATTCTGCAGGTATCTCTGCCTGCAGAGCTGCAGGATCCAGATATGATACTACTCAACTATTATCATATTTTTTGACTGATGCTGCTATCATTACATGATACATTTCACACTTATTATTGTCATTATAACAACCAGTGAGTCAGAACTGAAATTGATGGTATGGTTAAACTGTTTCTGGCCTCGCACTCATTTATCGGTCAAACATCGAATCAGCTTGCACTTTGCCAAATTTAGCTTCGCCAGTTGCAGATTTAGACAGGTGCTGCTGTATATAGCTGTAACAGCTACTGGCTGCCATGTTAAAGACTCAATGATCATGTGATATAGAGCTTTAGATTTAAAATCAGTTCAGAAATCTTTCATAATGAATTTCTTGGGCACAAAAGGGGGATAAATAATGACAAAAACAACCAAAAAAACACAGCATTAGCCTTGTATTTCAGTCGGAGTGTGTCTGTACAAGAACCTCACAGAGAGCATGGGTGACAAAAGCAGAACTCGTCGCAGTGGCTACAGGGAAAAATGCCTATGGAAAGGTACCATGTCAGAACTGTGGCTATTTCCAAAGTAAATTCAACATGGACTAACAGTGTGCTTGTTTTTCATAACTGATGGTTTAATGTTACAGTGTTTCTAAATGTAAACTACATGCTCACCCTCCACACTTCAGTCCCAGCGCCATGAGAGCAGACTTTAATCTGTCCAGACCCAAAGAGGCCAACTCCTGTGGGACGGAAAAAGACAAATATACATCAGCAGAGGAATGAGACCAACATTTGTAATAACATTCACTTATCAATCATCTTAAGTGTCATTAGTTTTTCTTACCTCCCAAGAAGAAAAGGCTGAAAGATCAAGATGAGCTCCAGCGTGTGTCATGGCACTACTGGTCTCTTTCTATCGTCCAGAGATGAACAAACAAACATCAGGTCAGACAAGGTGAATAAATAAAACCAGCGCCGTCCTCACAAACGGACAAGCTGTCGGTGGAACTTACAGGCCAGCCTGGGAAGGTCCCATTCTCCCACTTCTTCTCAAAGTCCAACAGCACTTTGCCGTACAGCTCGTTCTGGTCCAGCAAGGGTTTGACTCTGTCTGTGTAGTCCTGCAGGTATTCAAGCAGCATCTCTAGATACCTGCGCACACACAGCATCACATGTTAGTGTGACAACAGTTCTCCACATCTACATTTTCATACACAATACATCATCTATTTACTGCTGAACAATCTTGTCTCAACAAGTGACTGTGCATAGATCAATGAAATATCAGCTCTCAAAGGAGAAGCCAAAACATAATATCTCTACCAAGGGGCAATGAAGGAGGCATCCTACATGGATGGGACTAAAAATCCAATGTTTAAATTTAATACATTTTTCCCAAGTGTGTTTGTGTCAGTTAAGGTAGTTCTTATCTCACTGATGTTAGTTCACATGTCCATATTTCTGATGAGTCGGGAATCAATTAGAAATGGAAATTTCATGATTGACAGCTGAGACTGACTCGTGATTGGTTGAGAGCATGAATCGGCTCCAGGACCATTAATGCGCCGATTCTGGCTCCAGGAAATCAAATGTGCAACATGACAGCGCCTGGATCAGAAAAACCCTAGCTTAATATTTGTACAGCAGGAAGAAATTAAGACACGTGGTCCATCTTTACAGTCAGGCTGTGGTCTCAACAGCTGGATTCCATGTTACTGTTGCCTAGCAGGGGCGTTCACACAACTCAACCACCTGGACCCAAGGCATGCTGTGTACCCACATAACCACAAGCTCACTAGTTCCATTTTAAGGCAACAATATTATCAACTCAGATGTCAGCGGCCACTTCTGATGGGAATAAACATGATGAACCTACTTTTTATATTCAGCATTTTTTCTGTCCTTGGGGATGTCAAAGAGTTGGTCGAACGCAGACAGGTACGCGATATACTCGGGTTTCTGCACAAAAACACAGCAGAGCCATCGGATTTTAAAAGACATAAAAAGTTTAGAGGCAAATGTTAAATGATGCAGATTTAAACAATCCTGACCTCAGCTCCCTTCAAGTTGATGTACTTCAAGTAGCAGTCGTGGAGATCGAGGTAACGGCCGTATCCTTCCTCATCTGTGAACTCCACCAGGTCTGTGGAAGATAAACAATTACCCTAAATCGTCATCATCTGTTACAGAACACTAATATTAACTAGTTTACTGTAAACTAGGGCACATTCAAATGATGGTCCCCTAACCTGCTGCAGAGCTATTATCTCAAGCGGTTTCCAGACAAGAATTCAAGGTAAAATCTGGAGAATTGGCTACTGATTTTACCAGCAGTTTTACTAACATCTAACTTTATACACAAACATGCATGTTCTTTTTGTTGTTAATATCCTGTTCAATTACAGTCATCATTGTGGTTATTATAATTAGTCTGTGTATGAGGTCTAAAAATAGTCATATCTGCCTGTAAAGCTTCATTGACTTGAACATATAACTTGTTTTTGATCACATTGCTACTATGTTGTGCAAAATTCAAGTGCTCAATTATCCTTAACATAAACCTCACATCCACACAAAAAAGATCTGATTTGCCACGGTTGCCAGGCGTGATAAACACAGTCTACATACAGTATCAGAATGAGGTAATGTGTGCTAACATTAACATCTGTGAGCTACCTTAAACCGGCAGATCTCATTTTCTCCCATGTAACGCTGTTTCCTCTCAAACTACAGTTTAGCCAAAAGGAATCTCAATGATACATCAGTGTCTAACTGCTTCACAATGCTTCCTTCTTGAAAATAAACTTTTTGGTTAAAGTTGTGTTAAGAAACAGGACCTACTACAATAACTTTATAACAAGTGTATCTAGTCTTACTCTGAGCCTCCTCGCTGGGGTTGTCTCTGGCCTTCATCAGCTCTTCGAACTCTACGGACATGGGAATGGAAATCTACAAGAAACCCACACAACAACGTTAATATCCAGCTTCTAAAATTTCACAGAGCACAATTCACTACACACAGGGGTGACCTACCTCATTCGGATGCTTTCTGTGAAATTCCTTTATCTGCTTCAGTCTGTTGTAGAACTCTGCAAACTCATTTGGTCCTGAGATGGCAGCGAGCTCATCCTTCCTCATTCTATCAAAATAATATAAATTGAACATGAAAAAAAGAAAAGCAACTGATTGTTAAAAGGTTCAGACAACACAACAGATACCGTGTTTATCTTATCAAATACATGATAATAGAGGAAACCTTTAAACGCATGTGACTTTTAATTAGACCAGGTTAATCATAAAGAGAAGACTTACCCATCTTTATCTTCGTAGGAGTCTCTGAGATTTGAGCTCACTTCCATAAACCTCTGTAAAAAGATTAACACACTCAGATTGACTTCATTGTCACAGTGAATGTTAACAGTGGCCATAACACACTGAATGGAGTCATACTGGTTTGTTTTCCTGACTTACACCCTCACACATCACAACACTCTCATTTAAGAAAGGTTTAACTCCTGATCCCTTGTGTCTCAGTACTTTGCCTTACACACTTCCACAAAAAAGTGTATTATTTAAACGATTTACAGTTTTAAATGTTAAAAGAACTGCAGGGCAGAGATCAGGGGTTAATCATATCAGACGTGGATAATTCACTTCCGCTGTTTGGTGGATCACTTATTTTACAAATATTCCAGTAGATTCTACAAATGCGTACACAGTTTACAGTGAAATACTTTCAACATACTTATGATATTATGTTGAAAGGTGCATGGAATTGGTCGCTTTTATAAAGGAGATCCCTGGCTGCACTCTCTTCTACTAGCTATATCATCACTGGATAAGCAGTTTTATCCAATAACACGATACTGGGTAATCATTTAAACATTTGCATTTAAGTTGTAAACTAAGGGAAGGCTACCTCTCTAACTTGTAGCCAGGGCTAGCGTTAGCCAGTCGGTATTTAATACAAATCAAAACTCTTGCTTACATCCAACATGGCTCTTGTTCGATGGTCAGAGTTGATCTGTTCCCGCAGCTGCAACGAAAAGAAAAAATGCAATGCTTTAAAATGTAGTTTGTAGACGTCTCTTGTGTTTGCAGTGTTGGTTAGCATTCGCGCTAAAGCTAGCATAAATCGCTCATCTTACCGTGGACTTCTTATGTAGCATTTCTTTAGTTTTAGCATCCATGAGCCGCTCCTTCTCCTCGTGGTAGCGACGCTGCTGCTCCAAGATAGTCTCCATCGTCTCAGTTAGTGTCGGACCTTTATTTCGGAGTAAAACAGGCCCACTGACCGACTGCTAGAGAAATGAAAGAAAGTAGCCGCTGCCGTGTGGGCTACGTTTATTTTCAATGGCGCATGCTAGGAAGCTAG
Source organism: Pseudopleuronectes americanus (assembly GCA_038501795.1). Lineage (NCBI taxonomy): Eukaryota > Metazoa > Chordata > Actinopteri > Pleuronectiformes > Pleuronectidae > Pseudopleuronectes > Pseudopleuronectes americanus. The sequence continues at coordinate 17,780,247 of CM076731.1, forward strand.
CGTCCGTCCACTTTCTCGGCGCAGGGAAACATAGACCACCAGAAAATAGGTTCCGCAGCTTGGTAGAAAATAGAGCGGAAACAAATAAAGACAAAAAACAATTAATTTGTTTAGTATTATTTATTTGCTCAAGACAATCAACTAATAATGGAATTTGATGAATTCAACTTAGATATTTAAAAATACTAAATTATTATATTGATGCGTTACTGATCATTAACAAGCCCCAGTGCTCTGAGTTGATTGGATAATGGGGTCAACATCTGCCCGCGCCCTCCACAGCTGTATGTCACCAGAGCTCCGGCAGGATCAGCTCCATGTGAACCGAGCAACATTAAACATGTAGCCGGCTGCCTCTGGACTCTGAACGCACACTTCCAGGATGAGGCGGATTGACAAGCTGCATGATCTCCCTCTCATTTCCACTTCCTTTGTAGTCTACTATCATCAAAGCCTGCCGCGACGCTTTGCGCGCACTCGCCTGGGAGCGCGCACGGTGGAGGTCTGCCTGGTCAAGTTTCTGTAACAAAAAGACAACCGGAAGGGGAATTTCTCGACCCGAGAATAAAATACTTTGTTCGCTTAGTTTGGTTTCGAAAATACCAAATTGGCATTGTGTGATATTTTTGTTTTATTCTGGGAAAAATGCAGACAAAGAAATTCTTTCAAGAATCACTTCCCACTGGATTGCAATAATAGTCAAATTTGTGATCATGTTACAACAGGACCACAACGTAACAACATAAGCTATTAAGTAAACAGCATTCGAAAGATATATACTTAATGTGTTATGCTATTATGTATATTATAAAAAAAATGTCAGTGGCAGCTCTAGGATTTTTCTAAATCAGGGGACATGAAGGGGCCACAATTTAAATTTGTCCCACACAATTCTTGACTCAGTAACGTGCACAATAGCTCAAAGATATGAATTCCCTACAACCATTACCCCGCTCAAACTGAACCACTGGTCCCCTGATATCCTGTAATCCTGTCTTCCACTGAGTATAGGAAATTCCAAATGACAAAGCTATTGGAAAATGTTTTTAAGACTATACCTGAGACTGTTGGACTAAAAGTGCCTCACCAGTCAAAACTGTGTGTACTGTGTTTCCTTCTAAGACTCGTGTTTCTGCTCCAAAAAAGTAACTCTCGCTGGCTTTTATTTTTACCATCTACAACCGGAAACGGCGCCTGTAGCCTGGTGCAGCCTGACGGCCGCGGCTCGGCGCACATTCTCCGGCGGCAGCAGCAGTCAGTGAAGGCAGCGGACACGGGGAGCAGCGGACGGCCACTGAAGCGGATTACGGAACAAACTGTGGACATTTAACACTTTTCATCTCTCCTGCCGCTGTGCGTCCTGCCCGCTTACAGAGGTGAGCCGCCCGCCGTCCTCTGCTCACCACGAGCGCAAGTCTGCCAACGGAATAAAAGGTGTATTACGTTATCTTTGTAGAGGGAGGGGGCGGTGGTGGTTGGTCGGGGAAGACAGAGCGAGAGAGGGGGGGAAGAGGAGGAGGAGGAGGAGGAAGGGGGGGGGGTGGTATCTATTCTGTCTTTTGTGCGGGAGCCGATTTTGCGGTGGTCACCGAGGGCTCCGCTTGTGCTCCGGCTGGGTGTCGGGTTGTTCTCACAAAGACGGACCCTGTTAACTGTTATTGATAAGACCGCAAGAAGAACATGGGACCGGGGGGCTCCTCGACAGCTTACACCCCCCCCCACACCACCTCGACGCGTGCCCTTTCTGCTCCAGTCCGAATCCTAACAGCGCTCCCTCCGAACTCCTTCCAAATATCGGTGAATTTAGACCCTTTCTCGTGCAGACACGTTGTTACGCACTTTACAGCAATACCATCAAAGGCTTTTCATATCATTAGCTGCCACCGTTTAATTCGGTGAACACCCACTGCACCAAACTGCACTCCAATTCAGGCGAATTGAAACTTCCCGTCAAGAGCTGCCAGATATACTCTAAACATAGTACAAACCTCTCTCACTTAAATAGGCGAGTTTAACTAAAAGTGCCAAATGAAAGAGTTTAAATGTATTTATTTTTATATTCATCCACAAAAGACTGAAGTGAAATAAGGAATGTTTGTCTTCAAGCAAGCAGCATTTTGCTAATTGCCAAGCGATGAGGGAATTGGACATGATATTCTCCTCACATAACAATGTGGGGACGCTGTCTGTGTGGGGTGTGATATTCTATCAGGTCTGCTCACTAACACAAATAATCCTTTACTGGGGTTGGTAGTTGTGGTTGAGGTGTTTTTGACAGTTTCACACCTGAAGGGGTAATAAACCACATTTGCCCCATTGCTAGGGCAAGAGCCCAGGGCGACACAAGATACTGCTGTGTACACCCAACACCTGGAGACGCATCGTTTCCCACACAGTAATCATTTTCTAGTTTTATTGACTTTTATGATTGACCTGTACAGTACAAGTCACATTCACCCATTTGCAAACATGTATGCATTTGTCTATCACACGTCAATTACACACAGCTGACACAGACGTCAGGGGCCATTAAGGATTCAATGTCTTGCCCAAGGACACTTCAGCATGTGGACTGGAGCCGGGGGAATCGGACCACCATCCTCTGCTTATTGGACAATCCGCTTCCTTCTAAGTCACAGCGGCCCAGCACACCATGAGAGGGACTCCATTACCGGAGCACACAGGAGTCCTAACCTTTGGAACGATGCCCCATTATTGCTATCCTAACCCACATAATCCCCCCCCCCAATAATTATCAACCCATATCAACTCACCATCAAATGCAGTTAATTGCATTGGATTGCGCTCATGCAGTGGCTGTTAGTCAATAGTCAGAGGCAGAGTGAGCTTGCCAAAGCCGCTGTCATGTTTATCGAACAGTCTGTCCTCACTTCTGCCCAATTTCATATTCATCTCCGTGAAAACGTCCTCACATTTGCTCATCTGTGTCGTACATGTATCATACGGCCGGACCTGGCATTGTAAATACAGGCCTTCACCTTGAGGTCCACGTGCACGTGCACACATGCACAGAGGGAAAGAGAGGGAGACAGAGATGGGGGCATTGATGACCTTCCTTGTGTTGATTCATTGATTCATCAGTAGTTTGTTTTCTGCATTTTCGAGTTATTCATCGTGCGGATCGTAAAATATCAGCTAACGGTGTAATATGCCCCTCAGAAGCTCGAGAGCCCCTGGTGATTTCTATACTATCAACACTAGGTCTCGTTTGTTTGACCGAAGCGAAAGGATATTCGGCTTGATCTCTTAAACCAGTGGTCCCCAACCCCCGGGCCGTGGCCCGGTACCGGTCCGTGGGTCATTCGGTACCGGGCCGCACAGAAGAATAAATAAATTAAATTTTTTCTGTTTTATCTATTATCCGGTCATTTGTCAAAATAAAACGGTGTTTTATTTTGAAAAACTACCGGATCCTCTTGTTTATGACTCATGCTTTACGCATTTCAAGACGCTTGTCTCGGTCACGTCACTTTTTCGCTGAACACAAACCAACACGGTATTTGTCGGACCCATTTATCAACAAACCAGGTGAATCCAGCATGTCTGTTTTAAGAAGAAGATCAGCTGCTGGAGATCGCAAATGACGGCGGCCTTATAAGTATGTAGAAAACAACTCCGGTGTCCTGGAATAAAGTCACGGCAGAATACCCTGAGATCGCCACAACAGCACTAAAAACTCTGATGCCATTTCCAACATCCTATCTGTAGTGACATCGGTGGATTTTTTTTTAATTAACGAATTAATTTTTTATTTTAAATAACCAAAAAAAACCTCTCCAAATTCCATTAAATTAAAAAAAAATCTACCGCTGTCACCAGAGGTACCAGAGGGACTCCGTAATGAGGCTCCGTAGACACACCTTAACGGCCGGTCCGTGAAAATATTGTCTGACATCCAACCGGTCCGTAGCGCAAAAAAGGTTGGGGACCACTGTCTTAAACCATTAAGATATGCTGGAACCAGGGAATATCTAGTAATCATGTCCTGACGATTGATTAACTGTCAGATTCCCACATCAAAGAACCTCAGTTTAGCAAATCTCCTTTTTTCCCCTCAGATTGCACAAAGGTTATTGTGCAAATATTCTCTTTTCTTTTGTGTGCTATTTTTGAATCGATGTGTGTCTTGCCATGTGAGTTTTAAGCGCTGGGAAATTCCATTTGTCATCTTTTTTATACATTAGTCGTTATAAATCAGAGTATGATTCTCTTTGTCAACAAAATAAGCTGCAGTATAATTATTAATAATACAATCATGATCCCTTAGTTTGGGTTCATCCTCCTTATGAAAAAATATACACAATTGATTTGCTACAGTATTAGCAGATGGGGGTGATGACATTACCAACACACAAACATGACTCATTTATATAGATTTATGCAGTAAAAAATTTGGAAAAAGCAATACATAGATTATTAATGGCTTATTAATGTCAGCAGTAAGTTAAAATCATGTCAAGGCATTAACATCATCCCTTTGGATTACAGTGGATTCTGTAAGAATGGCAGGAGGTGTGAGAATTTACCCATCCTGATGATGGACTCATCCCTCAGATGAGACGCTCAAAAAGGTTGTGTTTTTTTTCCTTCCACCGCATGTGCTTTACGCCGCCTGTGTTTTTGCAGTGTCAGCATGTCCAGTGAGGTGCAGCCGAGGCCGGACGACAGCCCCAACACCAGTGGGGGAAGCTCGGACGCTGAGCAGAGGGAGGCGGCTCCTCCGGAACAGTCGGGCCCCGAGCAGCGGGACCAGACCCAGCCCAAAAAGAAGGAGGCCAAAATCTCCAGCAAGACCGCTGCCAAGCTCTCCACCAGCGCCAAGAGGTAAAGTCACTGCTCTGATCGTCTTTTACTCTGCGCTCTCTGCTGCCTGCTCTGCCCCAATCGCCTTGTTTCGCCATTTACCTGCGATTTGCCTGTTCTGTCATTATGTGTTTCATTCCTCTGTGCTGTGCTGAGTTTTGACTTTGAAATAAATCATCTCTCAGTTGGAACAGTGAGCATTTGACTTGTGATTTTCTGTGCTTGTACAGAAAAATGATCAGAAACTACTCCAGTTATTTATGAAGAAAAAATAGAGAATATTCCCCCTTACCTCAATTACTCATAGCATATTTGCCAGAAGGAAGAACGGTTTGTGCACTTTCACTTTGTACGTAAACAGTGTGTAGCATGCACAGTGAACACCCTCTTATGTCATGAATGTGCATCTTACTATCTAGATCAGTGGTCCCCAACCTTTTTTGCGCTACGGACCGGTTGGATGTCAGACAATATTTTCACGGACCGGCCGTTAAGGTGTGTCTACGGAACCTCATTACGGAGTCCCTCTGGTACGGCCTCTGGTGACAGCGGTAGATTTTTTTTTAATTTAATGGAATTTGGAGAGGTTTTTTTTGGGTTATTTGAAATAAAAAATTAATTCGTTAATTAAAAAAAAATCCACCGATGTCACTACAGATAGGATGTTGGAAATGGCATCAGAGTTTTTAGTGCTGTTGTAGCGATCTCAGGGTATTCTGCCGTGACTTTATTCCAGGACACCGGCAGAGTTGTTTTATCAAACATACTTTTAAGGCCGCCGTCATTTGCGATCTCCAGCAGCTGATCTTCTTCTTAAACAGACATGCTGGATTCACCTGGTTTGTTGATAAATGGGTCCGACAAATACCGTGTTGGTTTGTGTTCAGCGAAAAAGTGACGTGACCGAGACAAGCGTCTTGAAATGCGTAAAGCATGAGTCATAAAGGAGAGGATCCGGTAGTTTTTCAAAATAAAACACCGTTTTATTTTGAAAAATGACCGGATAACAGATAAAACAGAAAAAATTTAATTTATTTATTCTTCTGTGCGGCCCGGTACCGAATGACCCACGGACCGGTACCGGGCCACGGCCCGGGGGTTGGGGACCACTGATCTAGATAATGTCCCTTTAAAATACGATTGACTACAGAGCAAGTTTGTTTTGGTCTCTTGTGCTCGTCAGATGGAGGTCATTGACATGATTTGTATGATGTGTTATCCAACCACCAGAGTGTCTGTAGTTCTTCCAACCAGCCACACTTGAAGGCCTTCACAGACATGGGGGCGAGGTATTTTTTTCTCATTATAACTGAGCACATTCTCAGTGTGTCTCTCCTGGAACAGTTCTATAATGAATGGAAACAAAGAGAGAGCCTGAGAGAGAAGTTCAAATCCTGTTCTCCTTTCTCATCTCTGCACTGCTGGACATTGACTGCATGAAATATTTCATCATGTTGGTCTTCGAAAGTTAGAGAAATGGTTGGTCTCAGCTCCTCAGTTAATGTTGGAAAGGTGACCGGGTGGGGAGGGCGTTTCCAAACCTATTTGCCCATCAGACAAGCAGTTGTAACAGTGTATACTGGCACCGCAGCAGATACTTGGAACATACTTGTGCCAAAGGTCAGTTCTGTCGAGGACAATTTGGCTCTGTTCAGACTTGGTATTAACGTATTATCATCCTGAGAGATCTGGTCACAGGTAGACAGTGTTATGTTTGTCTGTTCACACCTGATATTAAAATGTGTCCTGGATTTGTCTCCTGTGATTGGATCTAACTTCCTCGTCTATATGCAAATAATCACCTACATTATTTGTGTTCCCAAAGATCAAATTATGTATTTACCCTGTCTGACCATCGTTTTAAGTGCAAATTACACAATCATTTGCGCTGTTTACACCATTTGTGTAATTTGTGAAAGATGCAAAATTTTCATCTATGACTTTGTATTTAATCGCTTGGTAAATGTGCGTTGGGTTTGTTGTGAACACAGTATAAAGGCCAGACTAGGTTGAAGGAGACAAATTGTCATATGTGTCATCTGACTACGTTTGAACTGTTCCACACAGCCACAATCAGTAAAAGGAAAGTGCTCGTTTGTATGATTTGTTATCTGTCCAAAAGTCTGCTGTTATACAAATTGTTCAGATGTGCACACTTTCAGAAAATCTTTTCTAGCAGGCATTCTTAGTGCTGTACTGGTTTATGAACATGATAAGTAGTAGCTGGTAGTTTATATATTGATAGAAAAGAGTCTGAGACAGGTCAAGCAAGGTTGGTCGTAATGAAGGCATTTTCCTTGCTGTGATTTAAATTGTCTCACCAGCCCACTACTTGCTGCATTTCTCTTTGTTTTATACAAATGAATTCATTTTAAGCTTTATTGTTACACCAAAGCTATTTTCATTAATCAGAACCATTTGTTTTTACCGTAAATAGTAAACAGGAGTAAGGGCACGCAACGCTGATTTATTGAATTGTACCAGCCTCTGAAAGGACCATAATAGCAAACAAAGGCTCACTTTAACAGAAAAACCTAGCGCTGCAGAAGTGTCTCCATAAATCTGTTACAGAAATTTGAATCAAAGCATGAGATGAGTTCTCTCTCCAGACTGCAGCAACCTGAGGGTGTTAACATTCAGTGCCCAGGCATTGAAGTAGTAAAACAAGAAAGAGCTATCGTCATGAAAAAAAGAAACTTGAACACAGCAGTTGAGGTGGCTGCTTGCCATCCCCTGTGGCTGACACGTCAATAGCAATGTATTGCAATATTGCCGTTTTTGCGACAGCTAAAAGTCAGACCTCCCCTGTTTCCAACACCCCAATTCTTATATTGGATAATTTTTCGAGAGTTTCTAAACCCTGTTCTACCACATGACAAGCATTAGTTGAGGCATATAGACTTTATGGGTTATGTAAAAAACAACTGCCCTTCTTTTCCCATCACACTGGGAATATTTGTACAGTTTATTTAAATGGTATAAAACTGTATCCCAATACTACATTTGCCATCATATAGCTCAGTTCTGCATCACTTTTTTATGTCACAAACTTGCTGGCTCCTATAGGAACACTTTAGAGAAAGCCTCTTTATTTGCTTTTGCAAACATTCTGCTCCCGGTATTTCTCCTCTGGCACAAAGGATGTGATTCCTGCGCTTAAACCTCCAGCCATATCTGACAGCAACGACTTCTTATCACCAGAGATGGCTACAACATAAAAGGATAAGGACCTCCAGGGTTACCTTTTTATAGGAGGGTTGACAGGCATAGTTGTTATTTAGCTGTTCTCTGTGCTAGTTCATGTAATAAATCACTGGCTGCTACACAAGCCAAAGCTTGTGCATTCCATTATAAAAGATATGCTCAGATGATATTGACTTATTTTTTGAGGCATGCAGAATGTAATAGTTTGGTGCTGGCAGTGTCTCGAGGGATTATCAAATGCAATGAGCTGTGGAACATTTGAAAAAGTAAGTGTTTGGTTAAAGAGGCTGTGCAGGAGCAAGCCACAGTATAAGCAGGGCTTTCCTGTTGGATTCCCAAGGCCTCATTCATTGCTGAACTCTCCCTAACAGGTCCCCAGCTTCAGCTGTCCAAATGTGCCACCTCAGGAAATATTGCAGATAAAATTACACAGCAAGCATTCATGCTGAGAATGACTCCATAACTGTGGAGATTGTATTACAGGCTTTTTGCAAATATATGTCTTTTTTTCCCTCCTCAACCCCGAGTGAGTCGTGTGCAGTCATAGCAGCACAGAGGAGACTTTAAAGGAAAATCCATGGATACTCATGAAGTGTGGTAATTGACTATTTGCACATTCATTTCTTTGGCTGATTTTCTATTGTTACAGGGATTTTTTTACATTTCCCAAAAGCAGTTTAGTTCCTGTTGTAAACCTGCCGGTTTGCTCGGTCTGTGGTGATGATGGTTACAGTTTTTTTTTATGTGAAGCTATAATAGTGACCTGCAGTAATAAAGCCGCAGCAATAAAGACCTGCTGCTGGACTCAGTCCACAGACGCCTGAAGCTGCACCACCACCTCTGCACAAAGAGCTGTTCACCTGTTTAGTCAAAGTGTGGTGAAGCTTGACTCGCTCTAAGCAGAACCCAGAACTGGAGAATCAGTTGTTATTGCATTTGTCGTAAATGACAACATCACTTATGTTGATGAGTTCAGCCGCCACTGCTACAGAGCATTGGTCATCTGTTTATTAATATATTGAAAGTATTGCATGTACACAATAATGACACCAAATTCAACACTGGATGTCATGGGTTCTGAACAAAACATGCCAAGTGCGAAGCTAATGATAGATTCTAGAAATATCTTTTACATACAATTACGGACAAACTGAGCTTTCTGGAATTAAGAAAGATTAGACAGAAAAACCTGTCACACTCTTTGTTCACAGGACAACACCTATTAAAGACAATATACCTACAGTTAGTGAACCATGAAGCAGGTGTTATACTCCATTCGAGCTGCTTGGTTGGTTGAATCATTTTTAGTTAACAGATTGCAACTGGCGATGTGTTATTCTACTCAGTCAGAACTGCTGGTCGGATATCTGAATCTGTTGTAATCCTCTGCTCTCGATACAGTTGCAATGTTGGACAAGGGGACATTGTGTTCATCCGTTTTTCTAGTGTCTGAGAACTGATCCCATAACCACTCCAGGTTGTGATTGACCAGCTCTGCAGAGATGAGAAAGCATGAGGTTACTACTCATGATCTTTTTTTTGTTACCTCTGCTGAAGAGGTTATGTATTTGTCTGCGTTTGTTTGTCTGTCTGTTAGTTTGCAGGATTACACAAACAAATTAAAATCGAACCTCGGGGGATGGGTGTGACGTGGTTCAGGGAAGAACCTAAGTCTGGTGCCAAACGAGGAATTATTTTTCACCGCAACATTGCGAGACGCTTTGAATAGATCATGGATCTTGATGGAAAAAATCTGGCATATTTAGGGGATTCATTTTTGCAAATCAGTGTTTGCAATTGGTGCAGATCCAAATACAAATCTAGATCTAGTAGATTTAAATGTGGTTTCATAAGGGGACTCTTGGGCCTTGGTTGAGGTATGAGCTTTACTGGGTGACTTCCTGGTTCCAGATGAAGTGGTTTTGGTATCCATAATACATCAATCTTTTTTATTCTATTGTTGCTGTTAAATGTAAATCAGAAACAAGTACAAGAAAATTTGGTTTTCAAGCTCTACAAATTTATACAAGGGAGGTTCCATCCTCACACCTGTGGTTCCCTGGGAAACAGATAATTAATCAAAATAGATAATTATTCTGTAATATGGAGTGAGTTTGTTCCTCTAATGTTCATCCTATAACTGTGTTCACATTGCCTTGATACTTAAACTCCTCCTGCAGACAGATTCATTGCATTTTATATCCTCAATGTAAATAGCATTTCAACACATTTGCAGTAAGAGTTTATTGTATTGTCAGTAAGCATCACACTGCTATCGCAAAAACCGTTCATTGCCATGTCGATGCAGTTACAATACATCATGTCATTCCTTGCAATAGCAAATACTTTTTTATGAGCCAGCTAACAAACAGCTGAGTGAACAGACTGCAGGATCAATAAGAGAAGTCAATTATTTCCCATTTTTTCCTTCTTTGTTCTTATTGCATCCTTGAGCATTTTGAGTTATAGCAGGGAACTGTGAAAATAAGACACAAAGGGGAATAGAAAGGGTAAATTGAAATATAAGAAAATCTCTCAAGGTCTTTCTCAGCACAGAATATGCCATGTTTGAATTTGTGTCCTTGCAAACTTGGCAATTTGGATTCTGGAGTCCAGACTTATACCCAGGGCCTTTTGGTACCTACTCTGAGCTCTTAATCAAACCTTGTGATCTTCATCAGTAGATAGAGTTTGCCAAGTTCCTCTTCAGCAATCCAACGTGGACGGCCAGTCCCTGAAGGGCTCAGAAACCTGGAAAGTTGCACATCGAAAAAATCTCCATTGCTCCATTTCTTCCCTTCATTTGTGAACCAGACCCCGACATTCAAGCTTACACATGAAATGCATCAGAAGAGCTGGAGGATGACAGCAGAAATTAAAGCTGATTGGCTGATAGTGAAGTATAACACCTGGCTACAGGATCTTTGCAGGCAAATCACTGGCAAAGTAATATAATGAATTGAATTAACCAGGTAAAGACTGTCTTGTCTATTCATCAAACCTTTTTCTTATGCCGAGTGTGGACAACAGCCAACATCTTCCTGATAGGATGATGGCTGAGACAGCATGGTGATCAGCAGCTAAATTAATTTACCCTGATATATCAGATACAATTCCATTATCCGACATGGCCATTTGACGTCAATATCAATTTATGCTCACGTGGGGTAGAAAATGGCAAATACTCAGCCACGCATCCCTGTGTTGATCTTGTGTGACATGACTTATTCCCGTGTTCAGTCACAGTGCTCTGGAGCTCATTAGAAAATCAATGAGGTATTCTGTGTGCACACTCGCAGATTGATTTTACAGTCAGGATTTATACAACTGTCTTTTGTTTTGTTCGCGTGTGTGTTTGAAAGACTGACTATAACATAGATCTTCATCTTGTTTCAGAATCCAGAAGGAGCTAGCAGAGATAACCTTGGACCCACCACCAAATTGCAGGTAGGAGCCTGTTGATTGTGGGTTTTTAAAAAGACCATGTGCTCTGAAACCCGAGGCACTTTTTGTGTGTGTGTGTGTGTGTGTGTGTGTGTGAGCTGTGTGGATGGATTGTGCCGGCTGAGTGAGTCACATGAATGGTGCAGGTAGATCACTGTGCTGTGTTTGCACCGCTGTGTGCTCAGGCTGAATCATAATGAATGGCCCCTGTAAGCTGTCTGAGACATGAAAACAGGGTGAGAAAATAAAATAAATAAATACCTGTGCGATGGACCTGATTGGCAGTGTTTACCGTTGTGATCGCTGTAGCAACAGTGTTGTGTTAGCTCACACTCCCTGAGGATGGGAAAGGCCCTCCATTGTGGCTTGACTGGTTTGCAGGCTTTATTTTGCTGCTGAGTCGGAGCATGGTGAAAGACAGGGGTACCTCCTGTCAATCACGATTCGAGTAATGGCATTCATTGTGTGGGGCTTTCTGTTGGGTCACCGTTTGTCACCCTCCTTAAACCGAAGGCTTTTGGGAGCAGTGTTGGGAGTGCGAGGAGGAGGAGGCGGAGGGGAGGTGTTGCAGGCAGCGAGCAGTAAGTTACCAAAGTTCAGACATTTCCTGCAGGGCTGAGAAAGCAGGGAGACTCAGTGATGCATGAAAGCTCTCAGGCAGAGCAGCTGGGTTTTGAGTCACTCCAAACAGAGTTACCCAATCCAGGGATTTACTGATCTAGCATTTTTCTCTCTTCCAACAGCAACCCTGATGCTTCAACGCAGTGCTTTACAGCTCAAATAAAAAATCTGCCAAAGTTATTGGAATACATCTTTTTGTCCACCATCGTTTTAGGGTTTTGCTAATTTTAATTATGGAGTTTGCATTTTCTCTATATCTGCCCGGGCTTTCTGTGGGTACTCCCATTTCCTCCCACAGGTCATGCAGATGGATTAGGTTATTGGGAGAATCTTGAAAATTATGTAGAGGTATGACTGGTTGTTTCTCTCTGAGTGTTGGTCCTCCTGTTATATGCTAGTGACCTGTCCAGGGTGTACCCCGTCTCTTGGCCAATGTTAGCTAGGATTGTCTCCAGCTTCCCCTGTGACCCTCAAAGGATAAGCAGTACAGATAATGGATGGATGGATGTCCAAGACTGTTGAGACAGATTCTTTTGTTATAGTAACTCGGTTATATTTGTACCATATCCAGACCCGAGAGCAGATGCCTCTCCAATACATGCCCCATGCACAGGTCTATTCTTGTGATAGACACATCTTACAAACACAAAGCCCTGAGCGGCTCTGATGAATGGTGATGCATGCAGATGCTCATTGTCCTCTGGGTGTCCACAAAGAATAGCTCATGCAGAAGGTATGGTATTTAATCAGTGTCTGGATATCCCGCGCACATAAACACAATGCTCATGCACGTAATACGATCCTACAGAACAGTATCACATGCACGAGTGAGAGAGCATTCTGCTCTGTGTGCACAAATGAGGGGACTTTGATGAGGGTGAGCTTGACCCTCCCTACGCACTCGCCTGCTCAACATGCATTCAGCCCCTTGTGAAGCTTTGGCAGGCACTGGGACTGATGTCTGCTGTTATGATTGGTCTCTTTCTGGCCTGGAGAGAAGCCAGAATCCACGCAACAGAGGCACAACTGAAAGAAAACCATAACAATACAGATATAACTCAGGATATAAAAGAGGAGCCACATGCGTAGAATACACAGACAAAAATGTTGACTTGTGAAGACGAGATAAGAGAGCTTCTGTTGATAAGGGCTGACGCCAGTGTCGATATGCCGTGCACAACAATATGTGGTTTCCACCGCTGCATTTATACATCATGTTCAGTCTCTTGCATGCTCTAGGTGTCAATGTATCAGTCCAGGACAATCTCTTAACTTCTTCATATTTGAAAGGATAATGTTGTGTAGTTCATGTCAGAAAATAGGGAGGTGACAGCTCTGGATGATCCATAGTGACATTTTCACTATAGTCACCATGTATTTTGGGATATTGTTAATCTTAATCAAATTATGTATACCTGTAATGGTTTTTCATTTTGAATACGTGATATTAACATTATGACCGGTAACAACTGGACCGTAGATACATTATTTGAGAAATCCAGCATGCTGCTTCAGTCTGTGCTAAAGGGAGAGCTGGCATGGCGCGAAAGGAGCCGGAACTGTGTAGTGTTATACATCACACCTGTGATTCCATAAAGCTGGCCGTCTGTCTGAAAGAACGCACTTGGGCAGAGTAATTATGATGGCTTTGCTTGTACCAGTGTAATCAAGCAAAGGCAGCATATAGAGTGGTCTTCCTAACAGCAATGTAGACCCTATATATCATTTATGTATGGTGTTTTAATGAGACATCCACTGTTCTAAGTTTCTCTTTCAACATTATTATTTGGAAACTCACACTGCGAAACAATCTGACACCAGGCATGTTGGCCAATAAATCAGTATTATAAGCTGCATTGCTGTGGATCTAACATTTAGTCAGTAAATTATGTTTCTGAAGGAACTGTATTTAATGTGAAGGGCCTCTCTCGGTTTTCCTATACCAGTTACTCAAAGGTCATCATTAAGATGATATTACTTTTTTACTCTCCTTTATCGACTTTAACTAAGCATTTAATGAGGTCTGACATTACTTTCTCCGTACTGTGTTTCAAAAGACCTTAACAACGAAAATGTGGAACATTACTATTTGAGAAAACCAGCATAATCACCTCCGGCTCCTTTGTACAGACCTACCATTGCCTTTACTTTGAAATTTGCACTAATTGCAAAGTACATAAAGGAGGTGATGATTAACACCTCAAAACGACCTCTCGGCTGCAGATGAAGAGTGTAGAGCAGGGGAACTATATTTAATCTGGATGTGGACCGTCATGTTAGGGCCAAGGTCAGTCAGGGGAAGAATCCAGCACATCCAGCAGATACAGCTGTGAATTCCAACTAATCACAGTTTTACACAAACCTGAGATGGACTCATGCATTTAATAAATAAATGCAAACACATTTAATGGACGCAAGCCTGAACAACCCCTAAAGGATCTTCATGAACATGAACATTTTTCTTCTTCATCTGTTGTAATTCTTGACAATGCTCAACACTTGCTGGTTAAGTATGTTAACTAACAAATGGACTCAGCATTTTGACAGGCGTAAAAAAGCCATTTCACCTTTTGAAAAGTTTCTATCAAACCTTTCACAATAAAACCATTAATCTACCACAGCTGCTTGAAGTGTAATTAAACAGCCACTATTTGTATGAAGGGACTATCTGTCACCGTCGGAGAGATCTCTCCAGCACCTGCCGGCTGTTTGTCGGCCCTCTAATATCAAACACAGCGCTAAACCTGCTGAAGCAAGCCATTATGTTTCCTGACAAGAGGACCAAACAGCAGAGGGGGGGAAAAGAAATTTCACGGGCAGACTCTTGTATAGCAAATTACATTTTGGGTGTTTTTCCTTGAAGAATGTCTGCAGTGAAAAAGAGTCCTCGTGACGAATGGATTGAGCTCGGCTGAAGTCGGGAATCCTCAGTCATAAGTGAAAAATAAGGCTCAAGTCGTTTGAGCATTTTTCAGGGGGAGTCTGACACATAAGCCCCCAGAGGCGTGGTGCTGCTTGAAATGTAGATTCCAGCATTTGTATGCCCCTTAGGGTTTTTGCCCCACTCTTTAACAGCTCCAATTCCCCCAGAAGGCTGTCACATCCCCGGTGTTTGATTTAGTCTACGCGTTTCACCACAACAATCCCGTTTCAGCCTGTTCCTTTGTGTGAAAACCGAAGCACAATTGCACATTGTGGGTCTTCAAAAAACCCTTCTGTCGAGATGAATTCCCTCCAACGGTACTGTACCTCCTCACACACAGTGTCTGTTTGAACAAAAGGCTCCACGTCTCCCCAGCCCTTTCTTCACCTACTAATTGAACTGACAGTGTTAAATAGGCTGCGTTTGCAGAAAGCCATCAGATGTGAGGGGTTATGAACGGACGCTGTGATGCAGCTCATTACCCCACAGGCTTCTTTTTTTTTCTCCCGCCAGAATAAAGCACAGTTCATGATCACAGCAGCTCCAGCAAACATCCTTCTTGGCTCATTTTGTACATTCCCTTCCTCAGTAGCTCAGTAGCGTGAATGGTACTGTAATCCCTCTCGGGAGTGAGAGAAAAAGAAAACTCTCTCTCTCTCTTTCTCTCTCTCTCTCTCTCTCTCTCTCTCTCTCTCTCTCTCTCTCTCTCTCTCTCTCTCTCTCTCTCTCTCTCTCTCTCTCTCTCTCTCTCTCCCCCCCCCCACACACACACTATCATTCATGCTCGCTTGCGCTCCCTCTCTTTCCTTAATCCAAGTGAAACTGTGTGTGTTCCAGGGGAATAACTTCCCAGTGAATCGCTGTATCATCTGAACACTGAAATTAATAAGGCCGAAGTGTCAGTGCAGAATGGGCTGGAATGAGGGAAAAGTATATTGATCCGTGACTATCAGTCTGTAAATAGGATGGACTCAAACAAAACTTTCACTGTCATCTCAATTTAAGTGCTGAGAGGAGGCAGATGCTGATGCCAGCGTGATTATACATGTTCATTTATCATGTGGCAACAAACAAGTGATTAGCAATGAGCTGGAGCTTTGCACTGGAGTAAACTAATGTGTACTTAATTTCATGCTATTATCTAGCCTGACGTTGTCATACTCACAATTCTAGTCAGAATGTGAGTCTGAGACCGCTCCATTGGGCTGTGATTATGGGGCGTGTTTCAACCGAACCAGGAAATATAATTCCTCTTCGCTCAATTGGATAGACCTACAACCAATCAGAGCAACGTAGTATGTGACGTATGTTAAGCGAATCATTGTGAGTTATTTACTAATGCCGGGTTCACACCTGACGCTGAAGCGCAGCGCCAAGCCTTAAATAACAGCTGGCTCCCATCCACTCCCATGTTAAACCTTTGTGCGGGTCACACCGGAGGCTGTATAAAGACAACACCAAGAGAGACAAATGTTGGGACGCTGTTGCTTAATGTTGGAGCAACAAGTAAGTATACCGGTATGCTTGAATACTACTGGATCAACAGGTGATATTATTAGCGCGACGCGGCGCTTTGGCGTCGCGTCCGCGTTCTCTGTTCCTCTTTCAAAATGAATGCGCTGTCGATGTCTCCTAAAACAGACTCAAATACAGCATCTACACATCTCAGCTCTCCAGCGGCAGGCATTCTATCCAAGCGTACTTTGATGACGTGGTTGATTACGTTACTCTTGATCACCTGTCCATCATCGTATAAAGCCCGCCCTGACGATTTGATTGGATCGACCAGCTTCTGTTCGAGCATAGTTTCTCCCCAACGGAGCGACTCCAGACCGAACTTCCCGAACAACAAATGTTGTGGGCGGGGCTAAGTTCGTCTGGCACCCAGGCTAGCTATTATCCCTAGCTGGAGAAAAAAACACTCTACTAAGAAATACACTCAGCAGTATTACCATGGGATAACACAGGATCAAATCTATTCAGCTGACACTGCTCTTATACTAAATAACCAAAGCAAGTCAATGACTGATGGATGATAGGTCTCCTTTCCGACCTCTGCACAAATGTGAAACCAAAGTACCCAGCATATGGGTGCTGTCATCCTGTGCTGGAGATGTCATTCAGAGCAGTAGTCTGCACAGTAGTGATCGTGGAGTTGACATTGAGGTCTTGCTGATACATGCACTTGACCTAATTACAAATCAGTCTCAGCATGGGACAGCTCACCTTTTTTTTATATCAAATTATTTGGTCATTCAGCTCAATTTGGTTTATAAAAGCACAATGCAATTGAATATAATATAATATTGCTGCAGCTAATGATTATTTCCATTACAGTTTAGTCATCCAATTTGGTCATTTGGTTAGAAAAACGTTTCAAAGTCAATTCTTAAGTCTGGTCTTGTCTAACAAACAGTTCAGCTTTTCACATTGCTGTAATGTATTAAATCATGAAAAATAAAGACATAGTTTTGGAATTAAACATGATGTTATGTGAATATATGAGGTATTTCACATTGCAAACAGCATTTAATTAATGACAGTTATCATGGCTGTCATCTGTTAATAGCAATAACCAACTGATGAAATGCTCCGAATGTGAAATGATGCAAGAAAAGAGAAGCTAAGTTTGATTTCACTCCGCTGCAGCCATTACATAAACAACAGTCGCTTAAATACTAGTAATCACACTTAAGTGAGCCATGGAATCGAGGAAACACATTTTCATTATGTTGTCAGTCGTAACCTTTCTCTGGTGTTGAGAAGGATGATTTTCAAAAGCATGTAATATGCAAACTGCTATGCGGAAACATTTTAAAATCCGTAATTGTCACCTTTTATAGGTGGTGTTTGATATTAAGATGCTAAACAAGAGTCACAATGCACATGGGAATGTACTGCATGCTGTGTCGGTATGTCAGGGAAAAGGTTTTTCATCTGAGCTGTAGAGGCACACTGTGTTCTAACCAGTGACTCATCTCATATGTCTCTCTCAGAATTGTGTGTTTGGTGTGAACCATCAGTCTCTAGGCAGCTGTTACAGCTGTGAGGACAGTAATACATCAAAGTCAGAAGCAGGAGTCCTGTATCGGCACCATCAAAGGGCATTGAGTGTCCTAACGCTGCCACAAGATGACATTTAAAGATGTCAGTTAAATGTGCAGTATGAATTACATTCCTCGCACTTTGCCCACAGTAGTCTCTCAGTGATTGACAGGGGGGAAATTAGTGGAGGATGTTATTGCCTACAAAGCTATATGCTGTCTGTCAGCTCTTTTCCAGCTGTAATAAACTAATAGAAGTGGAGCTTTTACTACACAGATGATAAATCCAAAAGCCAACAACACTTTGAACAGTGTCCCACTGTAAATAGTGCACTTTATGTTCTTGGGCATAAAAGACAATTAGAGGTAGATGGGTTTTATTAACTCGAATTGTCAGCATTTAAAGGACGAATTGAAACTGTGCCAAAAAATGTGGTTCAGCAAAACTGGGATAGTTCTGATAACTGAGACTAATTAAACTCACTATCTGAGATGAATGACTAAGGGAGAAGAGTGTATCTAACCTGGTGTATGTCTGATCAAGTTTAAATGATAAAGTTACTGCTTTCAGAACTAATAGTCATGAGTTTGGCGTATAAAATGTCCAATGGATTGTTTACCAAGGTCATGGATTTAAGATATTTAGTAACATTGTTAGCTTGTTCCAATCTTCCCAGAAAACATTGCATTAAGCTTAGAATTCAGCACAAATCAATTTCTCCCTAATATGACAGAAGAGGTTGGCACACACCATGATGAAGATAAAGTTAATCAGACGCTTCTTGCAGCACTTGAATCATGTGGAAGATATGGAAGAAGACAGATGTTCAAATAGCAAAAGCTGTCATGTATCATTTGCCATGCTCTTTTATAAACTGAAAATGTCAAGTGCACAGCACCCAGATTTTAGTTTAACTATCGAATTAATGAACAAAAGTAAAAGTTCTAAGTTGCAATCTTCGAATATATTACCTTAACTTAACAAAATTAATTAAGTTTAAAAGCCAAACCTCAAATTTGAATGGAGTTTGATCATTACAACAGCACAGAGTCATAGGAGAACAAAAAACAATTCCACCACAGGCTGCTCTATCAACCACCATTCAAGCAGCTTTTAAAGTGTGGATCTCGCAGATTAAGTGGCATTGTTAGCCTCTAGCACATTGGAATGACTTCTGACTGAAGCTGTTAAAATGAGCTGAGTGTAACTAACAGGACTTATCCTTGAAACACAATCTATTCAGTAAACAGTTAAATACAATTTAACCCAAAAATTGTATTTAATAAAAACACAATTACAGTAAAAGTCAATACTTTTTGAAAGAGTTCATATATTTAACGGACATATTTTATTAAGTAGGAAAAAATTTGCCATGTGCAGTAATATAGAAAATGTATAAGGTTATACATTGTGATGCATTAAAGATGCTTTGAATGGTTGACAGGTGAATGGTAATTGAATTGTGAGGCAGATTCCCACCTGTAGTCTTATTGAGCCTTTAGTTTTTCACCCCTCTAGCTTCCAACATTTAAAGGCTTAATTAGTAAACCCAAAGTCTCTGTTTATGAGCCACACAGAAGTGTGTCAACCCTTTTGAAAGAGAATGCATCTTTACACCTAAAACCCAAGCTTGTGTAAGTTGGAAGTGTTCTGGCTGTAGTGCAGCAGCATCCCAGCATTCTAACTAGCTGTAGCTCTGTCTTGTCAGATAAAAGGGAGGACGGCTGGCTTGTTATTAGGAAACATCCTGCAGTGAAGCAGCCGTCTGGTGGGCACACCTGCTGTTCCGCCAGCAACTCACCGCTCACACTGAAAGTCGCCTCCTTTGTTCACACGAGCAGCGAGAGAAAGGAAATGATGTGCGATCACAACAACAAATAGAATATGTTTGAAATGTGGAAATCCAACCGACGTGCATTCAGAGTGATGCAAAATGAGCTGGGGCACTGTTTGCCTTACAGTGCAGAGCCTCTGGTTCCCCGGTGATGAGGGTGGTTCATAATAATGACAACAGCAGGCTGCCACATGATAACAATGCATTGTGACATGATGAAATGAGATGTCTCTGTTTCTCTGCTTCCTTGTCACTGATCTTTATCACACTTCAGACTCAGAATAGCAGAAACATTTCTGTCTTGCCGCCATGCTGTCAGAGGTGCCGTCCTCATCCTCATGAGCTCAAGGTTACACCCTCTGTGTTACCTTCGAGGACACCTGCCCTTCACCCTCCATTGTGTAATATAGAGTTACTGTTGTGGTCGTTAGTGTTTCCTTTGAAACAACGCACTTCACTTGATAGCCATACTGTCAAAGAAAACCATATTTCACTGATGATCAAATCAGATTTTCGTCCGTATATAATGTCTGTGACTACTTATTCATGTAATTTTTTTATAAAATGAAGGATTTTTACATATTAAACCATGAGGTCCAAAGTAAGTGGGCAAGTTAATACCTATGCTTACATTAGTGTTCTTATTAATGTCTCACTATCTGGTTGATTTAACTCATGTAATGGGAGTAATTTACTTATTTTGCCTAAGCATTAAGCTACATTCACTTCATTGAACTGGTCTTGTGTTCCTGTAGAGAAGGAGAGCACAGCGACTTACACTTCCTCAATTTGGTTAAGGGTAATGGGCAGAGGATGTTCCACCCTGTTGAGCACTAAGAAGCAAATTATGATATTTTTAACATGACCCATACAACTAACACTTGATTGGTTGAACATCCAGCATTGGGTAGATAGTGTGTTGATGTGGCGGAGCCTTCCAGCGTGCTCTGAGACAATGTTCAGTTAAATTGTGTTCTAAGACATAATAGATGTTACTTGGCACATACCAGTAGTATTACAGTTGTTATTCAATATGATAGATGCCGGTGTTGGAATCTTGGTACCATGTGTGAAGTGACATGAGATGTGTGAGGAAAACTACCAATATTAATATTACTACCAATATGAAATAAAAATATTTGAGCAACTCCTACGACTCACTCTAGACACTTTGAAATCCCAGTTTATTACAGTTGGTACTGAAGGGTAATGCCTAGTCTGAATATTTCTAGATTTGTAATAATTGAGAAAACACAACTACCCAGTTAAGTCATACAAATACAAGAAAACTATGTTTAATGTTGATATAAAGTAAACATAACTTAAGACTTATACTTCTATTTACTCACTCTCCCCTGTTTTACTGAATGTATTTTCCAGTTTGGTGTCAAGGAATTTGACTGGCCTGCACAGAGCCCCAACCTACCCCCCCGTCCCCCCCTCTCCTTCCCTCCCCTGGCTTTTGGATAAACTGGAACACCGGCTGCGAGCCAGGTCTCTTCACCCAACATCAGTGTTGGGTCTGACTAATGCTCCTGTGGCTTAATGGGAGCAAATCCCGCCGGCCAGCTTCCAACATCTGGTGGAAAGACTGAAACCGAACGGAGGAGGAAGAGGAGGAGGAGCAGCAGAATAGTTTTCAGATGACATGTTACTAATCACAAATAGGTCAGGTGCAGACAATACTCATGGCCCCTAAAGTGTAGCGCAGACTCTCTAAGATAATGTATGTATCAACTCAATAGGCCCTAAAGGAAAAAGAGTGTGTTCTGCTCTGAAGCTCTACTAAACACAGTAGATACTTTAGTTGTACTTTCACAGTCTCGTTAGAACCAACTCATGATATAATTTTTCTAGTTCAGTTGTGCAGTTGGAGAGATAGGTGAATTCATATATTTTTTTAAAAAGCTACCAAACAATAGTGTAATATGTGCTAATCACTTGCCCAACTCTATTTTACTTTCTCAGTAGATTGGGGTTCAGTAACATTATAGTATGTCAGGTCTGTAAATTTAGTCCAAATAGTTTCAAATCGTATTCAGATCAGATGCTGTCAATGTTTGGCAATCTATCAGTTGTTTAGGTAGTTATTTTGTTGTTCATATATTTTCTCTTCCATCCAACACATATCATCTAGAACAGCCCAATCACATCATCCCAAATGTATCACAGTCTGTCACAGTGTCCTAATTCAGGGGCCACCTCCTTTTGTGAGCTGTGTAGACTGCAATGGCCGAACAGAAATGAGACGTCTGGTACAGAGGATTTCCATGAGCTGCATCGCCAGCTTGTCCCTATTGCTGTTGCCTGGCAACAGAGAAGCAGTTAGACACGACAAGAAAGTTTAAATGCCCCTTGGTTTTCTAACACAGGAGCTGTTCAGTTGAGTTGAGGCCTGATAATCAAAGCATTGGCTTGTTGTTTGTCGGTGCCCTGACCCCTTTGAAAAACAGATGAATCTCGGGATTGTTTGAGCCGAGAAGGATCCACACATTGCAGCCTGGCAAGGAGCCGTCAAAATGGGACAGCCTGGTCGCACCCCTCTGATGCAATCAGTCTTTAAATACATCCTCTGAAGGATGCAGTCATTAAATCGAGACATCTTGTGTCTTGTCTAATTTATTATGTCTCTTCTCACTTAATAATAAAAATGTTAATGGCATCTGGTGCTTTCAATGTATCCTGCTGACTAAAGTTCTAAATAATTTATGCAGCACTTAACGGCACATTAATTAATGTTTCCAACTTGTTGCTAGAACTTGGAAACAAGATTAGCAGCAGAACATTTGAAATGCTGCTGCAAAAGATGTCACCCATAAAAATAACAGGTGTAGCCTCCTATTTCTTTGCACCACTTATTTTGCTCCATCTGCCGGCTCCAAATGCTGGAAAAGACTCCAGGAGATGGATAATTTCTCATGAGGGGAGTTGCCATTTTTCTTACTGAGCAACAGAAGCCCACAGTAAACCGTTCATGGCTGTATAGAGGTGTTACTGACTGAGTGTTATTTCTCACTCCTCACAAATACGGTGTGAGGCTGAAGATACCAGCCTCCCCACACCACTGCAACAGTTAAGTGGTTCAGTGTCAATGTTAAATTAATTGTAGCTGATATGATTTGCTATTAATTTGTCATTTTAACCGGCAAATGGGATGATCCTGGTCAAATAAACTAAAAAAATTATCTCAATGTTTTTCATATCACATACTTTGCCTATAAGAAAGATAAAAAAGTTGAAATTAGACGTTTTTCCAACCTGTAATTGCTTTCCCAAACCAATTATCAAGTTTCGAACGAATCCCTGAATCTGAGTAACGGACATGCAGTGTTGTCTGGGCACCAAATCTGGACCTAATAAGTCACAGTGGTTCCACTATGAGTTATCACAGGTGGTCAGGTAGTCATGTATCACAGAGCTGATGGTTTGTGGTCTAAAAAACGTGACCTTAAAGAAAATCATTATCAGTAGTTGGGACGATGTAACTGTGACAGCAAGGTAAATGAAGTGGAGTCAACGAGCCACGTTGACTCTCATGATCTGTATCTTGGCCACAAAATTGTTAAGTAGTACTGAGGATGTCATTTTACTGAGTATTTCTGGATATATGGAATGCAGCTGTCCCTGTCTGAACGTGAGGGAGCCTTAACTGCAGCTGTCAACAACCACGCAGGGGTTGTGTGGTTGTTGGTCTAATGGAACATTTACTACAGGAAGTGGCTGCTTAGTGCCAATTTGTTCTCCTATAAAAGATCTGAGCACGGTGCTGAACTGACAGATCAGTGTAGAATTGTGCACAGTGGGGTCTGCAACACAGGGACAAATAATTGTCCTTCATCCTCACAGTTTAGGGAGCCTGTCTTTTTCATTTGTATTTATAAATAAAAAAAATTCTCAA
The DNA here is from genome assembly GCA_038501795.1 of Pseudopleuronectes americanus. Taxonomy (NCBI): domain Eukaryota; kingdom Metazoa; phylum Chordata; class Actinopteri; order Pleuronectiformes; family Pleuronectidae; genus Pseudopleuronectes; species Pseudopleuronectes americanus. The sequence continues at coordinate 17,804,040 of CM076731.1, forward strand.
TTTTGTTATTCTTGTCATGCTTGGAATTAAGAAAGATCTTTTCTGTTTTTGTTTCCTCTGGCATCATGCAAGATCATTACATTTAATTTTCTGGTCAGGTGAAACCTGCTATAATTATTCTATCAAACTGTACTGTATTCCGTCACGGGAATATACCAAATTTTGGTAACAACTGTTACACAATTGTTATATTATAATCCCTAAGCTATTTTTAAGATTTTGGTTTTGTTGGTGTGTCTGTCTGATATTAAGCATGATTATGCAAAAACTATGTATTATGGATGTAATACCATGAAAAGCGGTGGAATGATGTGTTTTGGTCAGGGAAGAACCCATTCAATTAGGGGAGCTGGATCAAATTACATCCAGGAAAACGTTCTCCGCAGCATTTCCCACAGAATTGGACGATAACAACTTTATGAATGATAGCTGTGTGCAAGCATGCAGCTAATAGCTCTGCACACAGCTAAACAACGCAGTAGCAGAGCAAAGCACCAAGTTTGAAATTGTTTATGTATGTAACTGCTTGTTCGAGGTGAGGCCTTGGCACTCTTAGAGAACACTTCAAGTTCAATGAGCATCAATGCTGAACTGGAATATGGACATACTGTGTGTCTTTCTCTGTTTGCTGTATCAAAATGTGGAACTCCTCACCCTGCAGCACTCAAACTTCCATTGCAAACTCGATTTGTAACAGAGGGAAGAGTCGTAGAGTCTGGAAAGATCCGCTGCTTGTATTGTATTTTGCATCTTTTAAAGGCCGGCCCTCTGATGAATGTTGAATGTGATCAATAAATCACCTACTAAGCCCAACCGCTGTCATCTAGTTACTTGATAGTTAAAACAGTACCCTAATTTAATAAACATGGATCCTATGATGAGGGTTTTAACACCATTGATTGTGTTCTCTGCCTTTGTCAGATGCCCCATAAAATCATTTACGGTGATATTCGGTGCTGAAATAAAAAAGATCTATTTTATTATTATTAGATCATCAAAAAAATCTGCCCACGGGTATTTTGACAATTACTTAACAATGTCATTACATGTTTTAGTCCAGCTCTTAAATTGTGATGATTTGCCAAGATCACTTATCACATAATTATCTGTAAGACATCAGATTTTCTTTACAACCATTTATGTTTTCTTTTTGTTTTGTTTTTTCATACTTGCAACTGCTGCGTGTTGGAAGCACAATTGTTAGTGGCGTTGTTGCACAAACAGTGCACAGTGGTTTTGACTGATTTCGGGGCCGATTTTTTTCAAACCGTAGAACGAAAACCTGTTTGATGCGTCTACTCTATTTATTCAAAGACCGAAGACTCATTTGTTCAAACCCTGATGGGAGAAGCTGAAGGCGTCACATCACGACACAGTTAGTTTGAGGCAAGGTCACCACATTTTATAATGTTATTTATCAGAGTTTGAAGGTGCTATAAATGACAGGGTTTGTGTCCTGACCATTGAAAGTACAGTACTAGCTCTCCCCCCATTCACTAAGATAGAAGCCTCATCTTGATCTTGTTAGTCTGAAATATCTGCATTGCCAAGATGGCTGCCAAGTGGCGAGACTTTCCTAAAGGACTTTGGTGTAAATCTCCTTTATTCCGATCATGTTGCTGCTATTCTACTGCTATTTTCTCCTCGTCTGCTGCTGCTCCTCCTTCCTCATTCATTTAATAATCCCTTCTCTTGTCTGCAGTTAGCTACAGCTGACTAAGCCTGTCTCCGCAGTGGTGTGTGTGTGTGTGTGTGTGTGTGTGTGTGTGTGTGTGTGTGTGTGTGTGTGTGTGTGTGTGTGTGTGTGTGTGTGTGTGTGTGTGTGTGTGTGTGTGTGTGTGTGTGTGTGTGTGTGTGTGTGTGTGTGTGTGTGTGTGTGTGTGTGTGTGTGTGTGTGTGTGGTGTGTGTGTGTGTGTGTGTGTGTGTGTGTGTGTGTGTGTGTGTGTGAATGAGGTCATCAGTGTGTATATCAGCGATGCACATCATGTCTCTGTGTTGGATGAATGATTAGCCTCTCATTAAATATGCTATCCTGGTCTGTAGCTGAAGGACTGCAGTATCCTCCTCCAGAGCGGCTCAGTCTGGACAGAAAGCCATGAAGGCAGTTACACATTCTCTCTATCCACACACACACACTCTCACACACACACAATTCACACATACAGTAAATGTACCACTTCCTCTCCTGTGCCTCAGGAAACTTCCGTCATGTTGGATACACACTTTCACTTCCTGAGCATTACCCATTAGGACTAGACTGATACATCCAGCAGTTACTGCTCTGTCTTGAAACCTTTTATCAGAGACATGGTATCGTGCAGACTTGTTGTCCACCTGTAATGTGATGGCAGCTCCTGATCTCTGATCAGCTACATTACAACACATTCATTAAATTGTCAGGTAGCCTTTCTTTGATATGAATCCTCTTTTCTTCCTTTATCAGTCTGGGTTTTAAGTGGGCAGCTGTACTTCCTCAGGTTGTTTCACAGGCTTGTATCCACTGAAATAATAAAACTCCGACGTAGTGCAACTGTTTGAAACGTTCTGCTGTGTTTAATGTTCAAGTTGAATTATTAATATATCAAGTATAAGTATCAGCTTACAAAAACCCACTGTGGTTAATACAATACTCAGCATGAGTTCACTCAAAGTGTAGGTTATTTGATCTTTTGAACCCACCTGAGGCAGTCTGTGTATAGCACTTTTACTACTTCCATGTGACGACAGCTCAGAACACACTCATACACACACACACACACACTCCCATCCTAAACACTCACTCTAACGCCATTAAGTCCATACATCTCCTTTAAAAAAGAAATTCATATCTCTCACAGTCAATTTCTCTCACAGTCAATTTCTCTCACAGTCAATTTCTCTCACAGTCAATTCCAAGGAGAGGAGGAGGAGAAAAGAACAAGGAAGAAGAAAAACAATAAGGACAGATAATAACCAGATTGGTTTGTTATCACATGATTCAAGCCTTGGTCACACTCAAATAAAAAAACACAAATAATGTTTGATTTTATTTTTAGATTTTTTAAAGCCTGTAGATGCTCTGTAAAATCCCATCTCCACCTGAACCATCATGCTGCAAACTTTAATGTGAGCACTTATACATCTCTTGTTGTCTTTAGAGGAGCCGCTGAGTTGTGTCTGAGCTGGCTGGAAAGACAGGAACAGTCCGCCGCGTCCCTTTATCTGCCGGCGTTGTTACGGCTTAACTCAACCAACCAGTTGTGAGAGAGGGGAGATAAGGTGAATTCGGGCTTCTCTGACAACAGTTGTCATGCATACCTGAGGCTGATACTGCTGTAAAAGCCTCAGGAAAGCCTGGCAGATACACGACACAGCCTGAAGTGTCGCTGACTGGTGTGTTCCTCTTTTTCTTGTACGTGTATAAGCTCAGATATTGATGCCTTGCAAACAAGTTCATCACTGCTTTTCAGGTTCCATTAGCACTAAATATATCAGTTTTTATCTAAGTAGATTATTTTGATTGACTTAATTCACATGCTCCCATGTACTCTAGCATACGCCTAGAAGTGTACCCTACAGAGAACACTAGACTGTACCCTGACGGGCAACTCCCCAAAGATTTAACTACCCGTTGCGGTGACGCAGAATGCTGTGATTAGTTGCTTGGTAGAATCACATTCCTGGAAGACAGTTTTTCCAGAATCTCCTGCTTTGTCTCACTCGGTTTAATGGTCGCACACAGACAATCTCCTCCGACATTACTTCTCTTAGTTGCAGCTCTTTAGAAACAGGTTGATCTTTTCCTCTGGCTTGTGGTGGTACTGACTTTTACTCACTGTCATCTTCCTCCTCCCTGTCTTCAAATATGTCTCTTACCCCCGAGCCTTGGCTCAGCATACATGTCAGTGTTTGAGGCCATTGTTCTTCTTACTGCATCTGGGCAACCAGCGGGAATGGACATGTCCTATGTTTTTTTTATTACTAATATTCTGACACGGAGCTAAAACACTCAATGGAGCGTGTTTTTGTTTTTCGAAACGCAACTTTAACATTAAGACGTGGAGGGAGCCTGAATCTTTTTATGCTGCTTTGCACATCAGTGTCGCTCCCCTTGCTCAGGTTATCAGCATTTGTCTGAATGAAGAAATGTACAGGCCAAGGAAGCAGAACAAAATACATTAAGCTTAATGCGTTCTGCCTTCCTGACATGAGTTTTAGCAAATAGTGATGGTAAATGGTAAATGGATTTGTATTTATATAGCGCTTTTCTAGTCTTGATGACCACTCAAAGCGCTTTACAGTACAGTTCTACACACATTCACAAACACATTTATACAGTGCATCTATTCCCAGTACTTTGTTATTCTATGGGGGGCCATGTTGTGTTTTAAAAAGCATCATATAAAATGTGGGTAATCTCTAAAGGGAGACGCATGCGTGTGTTGCATCCAGTCTTAATGGGATAATATCAAGCTATCTGTTATTTTGTAGTCTCCCAAAGCCTGAACCAAGTTCACACCAATTACATCATATAAGAGAGGACCAACAAAAGAAATGTCACCTGTTTTCATTCATACAGTGTTATTTAACCATAGACTGCACATACAGATGGAAGACATAAAGATTACCAAAAGTTAAGCCGAAACGACTTGATTGCCCCCTGGTGGCATTAACCCTGCCTCTTCCATGTTGGTAGATGGGAAATGGACCCCAAAAAAAGCCAATAGATTTTTCCTCTGTAATTTTGGGTAGTTGTTATCACATTTATAGATTTTAAACACATAAGTGTTACATTTTCCAGTAAGTTTGGTTTCAATTATTTATTCAATGCTTGTTTTCCATCTTCTGATAGATCAAATTAAGAATTGTTTTGTGGTTGTTTTTTTTTGTTCAATATGTTTATTAGGTTTGTTAAGTTGTTTTGTGTTTGATCTGAATTGAGTTTAACTTAGTGAATGAATCGGAGAAGGTTGCCAACATTGATTTCCAATGTGAAGCATTTACCATTAGATAGTTTAAAAAAACAAGAGTTCAAAGACAAAGCGAGACATTCCTTTAAAGTCTTCAGCTGTGGGAAGGCTTTAGACTCTCACCATGAATCTGTTTTCTTTAACTGATTCTGGGTCTGTTGGGCTGCTCCCATGGTGCTCCCACAGATCCCTCTTGGGTTTCTCTTGTTTATTTTCCATTTCTCAAATCCAGCCAGTGCTTCACTAAACTGCAGTGTTGCTGAATCAATAGTGCAGTGAGAGCCAGGCTGCACCCACACACTCCACTGTAGCATACACTTCACAACCGCCTTTAAATCCAACCATAAAGTGTTTCAGTCAGCAGACGGCAAGCGTGGGAATGATGATTTTTTTTATCACTTTATGTTCCAAATCCTCCCTTCTCTTTGCCTCTCAGGCAGCTCTGATCCCTCTCCGCTGCCTGTCTGAAAGTTATCTGAAGCTCATATCACCAGTCACCATAGAGTTTTTCCATTTACTCAGACGTCTCTTCTGTCCTCACCACACACATGTCCGCCCTTGAAAAGATTAATTAACAGCTCAGTGCAAAGACGGTTGGAGATTCAATCCGTATCTGCTGCCGACTGCAGGTCACCTGCATGCCAGATGCAGCGATATGGAGCCTGTGGGAGCCATTCACGCTCCTCGCCTTCCCGTTCTGATGCCATCACTGATGGCAAGGCCCCAAGCTGCCATTAATCAGAGAGGGTGTTACGTAGGAGGCCACAGGGGGAAGTGGCAAATTTCCCGTACCTCGCAGGATCATCCTCCGCACAGTAAATCTCTGGTTAATTGTCTCCATGCATGCCTCAGTTGGTTTTCCAGATGATGTTGCGGCGTTTGCTGTTTAATTCTTAATGTGCCCTTTTGCGGTCCGCTTTCAACCGCTATCACCTTCAAGCCTCAGCCCTCAATGGGGGTTGTCTCCAATTTTATTCTCAAGGCTATTCAACAAAGGGGAAAAAAGCCTTAGTGCTGTTTTAAAGAGAGCTTATAGACCAGTTTAAATTGCTGCCGTGTGGTTTCCTCTTTCTGTTCCCTGGGTGTCTGCGGTCCTATGAGGATGAGTGACTCTCCCTCTGCAGGGGTGCTGGGTAGCTCGTACCCGAGGGCTCATATATAGGTAAACACTGATATCTTGGCAACAGGACAAATGGTTCTGACACAGAGAGAGGCTACGGAGAGATTCCATTACTGTTTTGGCAGGGGGCTTAGAGAGTCGGGCTGACTTCCTGGCCACGACATACACAGAGGATCAGCTTCCTGCTCTGACTTATGATTTCATTCATGTGACGAATCCCCTGCAGTGGGAAGGTGATACAACATGTTTTAAGATTCAAGAGTTTATTGTACATACAGTTTATCATCATTCTGATAAAGCTTTGATAGTGAACTGTCTTTATCTTAGTTCATTATGTTTATTAAGTAATGAAAAGTCTGTGCATGTTGAAAATGAATAAAATATATAATAAAGTATACATACATCTTGCTCCATATTATTTTAAGTATAAACGTCTACTAAAATTATATTAATACTAACAGATGATAATAAAAGAAAATCCAGGACATGACTATTAAGTCATTTTGCATATGCATTTTCAATTTCCCAAAAAGTTGAAACACAGGAAATTAGAAAAAAAATCTCAACGTATTATTCTATCAACAGAGGCAATTGTGGCAAAGTGCAATAGAAACAGACTCTTTGAATAAATCATGATGTAGATGAAGCGCTCCATTGAGGAGACTGGAAATAGAAGCAGATGAAATCATCAGTCGTTGATAATGCTGTTCTTTCATCATGTTTTCTACATTGATTTTCAGCTCCTTTAATTGCACCATCGTCTTCTGCAGGAGCTTTCATTGCACCTGCCTGGAGTAATATGACCACCAGCTGTTTGTCTTGATCAGCAGTGGATTGAAATGTTAATTTTCTCAAAGATCGGTTAAATATGTGCTGTACGTTTGGATGGAAAGGAAACCTGCCTATTTAAGATGACTGAGCACAGACGGACCTTTCACAGGTATCTGAGAGACCCCAGTTGAAGGACTGGTGAAAAACAAGGGCTGTTTATCTAGGTTTTGAGCTCCATCACAGACGCAGCCTGTGAAAACTGAGAGTACCTGGCTCCCACTTGCAGGTCAATTACCAAATATTGTGCTTGCATTGTGGCTCCTCCTGTCTTTTTTGAATAGAGTCATTATGGAACATCTATATGAGGCATACCTATGTTTAAAAGCCTATAAATCCTTAAAAAAAAGGGCTGTCTAATTAGACCTGAAACAACGTGTGCCTCTCACATGAAGCTCAAAGCGGCATCTGTGTACGATGGTGAGGGAGACCAGGAGTGAATTATAGATGGACTAAATGTCTCTGGGTGTGATTGATCGCTGCCTATGGGAGTGCACGGAGTGACACATAATCAATGTACAGAGTGCAACCTAATCAATGTTGCCATGATGATTGTAGGGAGGGCACTGAGGGATTGTTTTATTTGGTTAGCCTGAGAGGTCACCCTGTGTTTCCTTAGTTACTTTATTTTAAAAGTAACTAAGTTAGATTACAAGTTACTTTATTAGTTACATTCAGCAGCTGCCGACAACACCCCCGCCGCCTCAACATAAAAATGAGAACCGGTTTTGCCAACACTCACTTTATTAGAAACCGCCGGAGGGAGCCCCCGCGCGAACGGAGGGTTCCCCCAGCGGGCGCCGTAACTGAGGTGATCCGCGAGAAGGGACAGACACACGTCCAGAGTCGCTGCCGCCGCCGCCGTACCCAGTCCCCTCCAACCGGTCCCCGCCTTCTGCACCGGCGACGGACACCGACCCGCGGCCCAAGAGAAGGAAAGCCCCCGCACCAGCGACGCCGTGAGAGGCCGCGGACGAGGAAAAAAAAACGTCGAGGCGTGCCGCACACGGAGCCACCGGCGACGCGGAGAGGAGGGCGACTGCTCCCCCAGCCGCGGCACGTGCCCAGCGGTTTAACCACAAATACCCAAATAGTAACGCACAGTGACTTGGACAAGTAACTTTAATCTGATTACTGGTTTGGAAATAGTAACGCGTTAGATTACTCGTTACTGAAAAAAGTGGTCAAATTAGAGTAGCGCGTTACTAAGTAGCGCGTTACCGGCATCACTGCTGACGTCATAGTGCTGCAATTTCTTGACAGCGTTGGGTTGGCTCACCCAAACAAGTCAAGGTGTTTCTTCTTTTTTTTTCACAGCAACTTGGCAATTTATCCTCAGACATTTAATTTAGTCCCTGCAGAGAATATGTGAATTTCGGTGAGAGCGGCCCGCCATCAGCTCCACATATGATAATGAGAGAATGCCTGACAAGTAGCTCAGGACATTCAGTCACAATAGGGAGCTGAGTTGGCGGGTCTCTGTGACCTTGGTGTGTGTGTGTGTGTATGGGGGGGGGTGCCTCTTGAGGACGATATAATAGCAGAGTCAGGACTTGCGGAGATGCCAGAGGGATGAACTCAGATACATTATTGAAACATTATTTGACTTATTCAAAGACTTCGTCTGGCAAAGAGGAAGAAGTCTGTGATTGCAAAGCATCACAAGTATATTACAGTATGAACACGTAGCAAGTGGTCGGTTAATGTAATCAGAGGATGGTGTAAAGCACAGAATCCAAATGAAGTGGAGGCGTGTCGGGGGAGTTAAAGTACTGGGTCAATTTCAAATCGTATAGTTTCATAGTGTCATAGTTCAGCTCATTGAGTTTTCTCTTTTCTTAAAAATCTTTTTATAAACCTTTTTTCACTTCCTGATGTATTAAACCCAACACTCAACTGCTCAATCCCATGTGGGCTGGTTACTATGGTTGCCTTGATCTTGCATATTTGCTTAAATTCCTTTGGAAGATCACTTCCTATAAAATTCCTAAAATGTATACATGAATCGGTAAATGTAAGATTATTTTTGGTTTAAAATGACAGAAGTATTATTTTAACTCACTTCACAGGTAGATATGTTACCAACGATATTCTCTCAAGCAAGAGTCTGCGAGCCCTGATGTTTATAGGTCACCCGGTTTAATGTGCTAATATGGCAAGACGGCAAGGTGTGACAGTGCCTCAGTCTTCTGTGCATTTGTCATGTTTAACATGATGTACCTGGAGAAAAAACTAAAAACAAATTCCTCTACTGGCAATGGGAAAGGAATAAATCACCTTTGGTAAAGGGTTTATCTTGTTTATAAACCTGTATATGTACGTACCTGCACATTTTTGTGCTAAAGATTTTTTGGGCTTAATCCAGGCTTAAGTGGACCATGAGTGGAGATGGTTGCATTACGTTTTAAATGTCCAAGAATGAAACTGCTCACTCTGATGTTTTTTGGCCCCTTTCTAAGCATCATGTTGCACATCATATTATAGCCTTATAAGAAGTGTGACAACAATTTTAACTTTACTTACAGGGAAATATGATTGAAAATGTCCAGGTTCACGCCTTCAAAAGCAGTACTGCTGACTGGGTAAACAATTGTACTACTCGTATGTTACCTGTGTCTCTGGACAGAGTGGAATAAATAATAACGCTGATGTGGCCTTGAGGAGAGAGAAATAAGAGAAAGACAATACTATCTCCATGGACTCTACAAGGCCAGTGTTGTTCAATTGGGGCAGAAAGTCAAGATGTCGAGGAGTTCAAAACCCTGCAGGGCATGAATGATTTGCGCTGTAAAATTGTTTTGTTTTCAGCGTATTATGACATTGGTTACATTTTTAGCAATAAAAAATGTTTATTGGAAACATATCTGCAGCATAGACTTCAAACTTAGACAGGTAAGGTAATTTGTGGAAAAACGTTTCAATAATCTGTTATAGTACAGCGTAAAGTTAAGTTGACATTTTGGAGGTGTTACTATAGTAATGTCCATTCATGTGTCTAATCGTGTGTATTGATAATTTGTCGAATTGATGAAGAGTTTCCAGAATAGAACAATAATAAACTGTGTTTATATAAAGTTTGGCTGTTTAGGGGCTGGGCGGAAGAGGATTGTAGATCATGGTTGTTTTTAGTTGTTGATTTTTATTTTAGATCTCAAGACTTTAAAGAATATGACAAATACGTTTTTGTGTTTGTGAAATGTCATTAACGTACGGATACATCATTAATATTATATTAGGTGCCACAAAATGTTATGTTTGGAAATTGTTCTACTGCCAGTTCTGTCAGTCTTTTGCAAGGTTTATTTTGTCCCATTCAGCAGTGAATGTACAAACTAGGAATGTGTTCTATTAGTCGAAGTGGCTGCAAAAGCCCCATCCTCCCTGTCCTAATGCTTGAATGTTATAAACCACCAAGATGGAAAGTGTCAGCCACCCTCAGCAGAACAACTGACATAAGCTGTGTACTGCAAAGGCTTAGAGAAATGGCATGGTCTGATCTATGTCGGATTTCCATGATCGGCATCACCAGCTTGTTTATCCCTTACTGCCGTCACCAAGTAAAGCGATAGAGCTGGACATGACAACAAATTGCTTTTGTTTTTGTATTTGAACCTGTTTAATATAAGCTGTTTGGTGGAGTTCAGGCTTATTCACATTTAACTGTAGGCAACGGACATCTGGTCGCTTGCCAATGCCATTACCTCTTTGATAAACGGTTTGTCATTGAAGCGCAATAAATCATGGGACAGGTTGGCCTGAGAAGGATCCACCCATTGGAACTCAATTCTGAATGTTTATTGTATTTTCTGTCTACAAGTCCAGTCAACTGGTCTGAACGGAAATGTCTATTTAATCGACAGGGGAAATAGTCTTTAGGAACATCCATAGTACAAAATAAGCCCTCAGAGTCTTGGGGTTCTTCACACAGTGGATTTTAATAGTCTGATATTCCAACAAAACTGAGCAAAGAACAGAGCCCTAGACACTGACACTATAGTCAGTTTCGGGTGTTGAGTTAATATACATATAAATTGGATATGGAAGGCATTTACTAGATGTGTGTTCTGGGTTTAAATGACTTGATGTCTGTGTTTTATATGCAAAGATGAAAACAGACTTTTATTAGAGCAGCCAATTCTCTAACTTACTGCGTACTGCAATTACATGTCTCATGATTGGCCGATAAAGATCCTGTTCAGCAACACAGCCTCGGTGCATTACCATAGTAAAAGTTGAGAAAAGACTTTGTCCCTATTAACACTGAGAGACACACATTTTTTATAAAGACCCTGCTTTGTGGTTGGGTGAGACAGAGGTATTTATACTGTAGGTGTGGGGGGCTGTGGATCAGGAGATAGAGCGGGTCGCCACGTACAGGAAGGTCAGTGGTTTGATCCCTAGCTCCTCCATTTCAATTAGCCAAAGTTTCCTTTGTCAAGACACTGGCCCTGATGGCTGTGCTGAGTGATTTGTGATGAAGTGCTGCACATAGAATGTGTGTGTGTGTGTGTGTGAATAGGTGAATGACAAACCTGTATTCAAAAGTGTTTTAAATGGTCAAGACAACCACAGCGCTATATGAATACAGACCATTTACCAGATAGAAATGGTTTAAAGATAGATGCTTCAGAGTTGCATTGTGGGAAGTTTAGGATTGGTTGGATGTTGACCAAAGGTCAGCATTTGCTCAGCCTCTATTGCGTTGTTTATGACCAAAATGTTTCTCTTGCAGATATTATATAGACATGGTAGTTTTAGAGATTGTGCTGTAATGGAGCAGATTAATTTAATGATTGACATTTAATATGTTAAGAAGTTAATCTATTTATTGGCCCCATGTGGGTGATGTACCTCACAGCCATGGTTTAATAAAGGTCGTATGGTGAACCTAAGTAGCTTTGGCAATGGCTTAACATATCAGGTCACAACCTCCTGCACAAAATACACTGGAGTGTCAGGTATCATTTTGTCTGGACATTGAGAACAAGCTGCATTTGTGTACGGAGAGTTTCCTGTCGCTCCTCGACATCTCCAGAATTAATTAAATTGTAAGAGCTCTTACCTTGAGCGCTGTCACAACATTTTCAGTCAAAGTGTTTATTGCTTGTAGCATGAAGCCAGAGCAGGTGGAGGTAGCACCGGAGGCATCGCAGAGTTAATTCCAAACAGAGGCTACACCTCTCTGCAGCTCACTGGTGTGATGCCAATGTTGGATTTTGTTACGTTTCAACATGATGAGACACTCCCGACTGCCCATGCATGAAAGCACACCGCTACTACCACATACACCAGCAGCAAATCTTCATCTTGTCAGCATTGTTGAATTTTATGCCCTTTATTTGTTTTTGAAGAGGAAGAAAGAACTTTGATTTGAGACCTTCTACAAAAGATTAGAGAGGCCTTTTAGATAATAGATTGTTTTTTTTCCTGGGAAAGGAGCATCTCACTGGCACTGGTCTGATTTTCTGAACACCACAACTGAGGCCATGAGAAATGACCTGAAATTCTCTCAGGATTGATTTGTTACATGAGAAGATTTCATTTGAACTAGAGTTATCAGATCTTTATACAGGGCAAAGGGCGCTGCCTGATATCATCAGCTGTATGATTCCTTTGCTTTTTAACACATCAAAGCTAATGATTGGAGTGATGTCAGCAAGGACACTCTATATAAAACACAATTTTATCTTTCCCTCTACATCATGAAGTGCCCTTGGCAGTTGTAGTAAATGTCAGAACTGAAAAGCTCAGTGTAAGTTCAGAAACCTGTGAGAAAACTCAGTTTCCCATCTCAGTGAGATTTGATTAATGTTACAGGCTGCTGAATGAGCACTGGATATGACTTGTAGACAGATGCAGCAGTCAGTGTGCAGCCGCCCGACAGAGTTAGCTGATGTCCCTACAGGCGTTCTTTAGCATGATTCACTCCAAACTGAATGTAATTAAGCAAGAAGATGATTTTTTTATCTCAAGAAAATTATAAATACAATGGATATTGATTCAACTCATCAGTTAATTTGTAACAAATAAGTGATATTTAATTGCCATCGTCTTCGGGTCTTTACAGAGTGACACATTGTTAAGCACTTTGAGTGGTCATAAAAGTGCCATATATATAATAAAAAAAACATTTGTTGTGTTTTTACTCTTCATTCTGTATTTTCTCATTTCCAGTCTTGAAACCGTTTTATTGGCTGCACTCTCTCACAGCTGGAGGACAGTTAATGAATTATCATTTCTACTCTGTAATGGCAGCCATTAACGGCTGCAGCAACTGCAAAGGTTATCATAAACACATTTTCCTCCCTTTAGTGGCAGAGCTTGTGAGAGGAAGCAGGAGAGATGACTCACATCCAACTCTATCATTTGCTTATATTGCCACTGTGGATTCAGTGTAATATGCTGCATGGGAGACATGCCAACTAGTTATTGAGAAAGTCCACACACCGGTGTAGATGAGTGGAATAGTGTTTTGATTTAGCATTGCAAGAGCTAACGTGAAGAATTAAGACGTCTCCACCATGACCATGATATGACAGATGATATTTAACATGCATCCAAATACTGACAAAGAAAAATAAGAGACTACGGTAATGTGGTCCTTCCAATCATGTGCAATGTTTTCTAGACTAGGGCAAGGTATTTCTAGAGATTTTTTGACTTTGAGAATTACAATTAAATATGCTGTTTTCAATACTAAAAATATGCCAATCTTTTCAAGTGTTAAATGTCTGAATAGAATTAAGTCGACTTTAATATAAAGACATTGTATATCATGAATCCAATCTTAAGATATTTCAGTACTCCGTGATGTGGACATATCTTCACAAGGTTTGTCTTCCTCAGATTGAAAGTGGTTAAGCAGTCGACCAAAACAATTTTTGACCATGAGGATTTTTGAGGTGCCTTCATATGTGAGCTTGATTTGACACATGCCAACCAATGAGAGAGTGGCCATTTCAGTGTCAGATGACCAATAACAGGATAATGAGCATCTTCCTTTCATCCTTATGTCTGTTCTTCACTTCTTCACTAACTATCATGTCATGTTTGCACTTTAACATGTTCATTATTCAGACTGCAGCTTGTGTGAAAGAGCAATCGGTCTGTCAGATTGTTTCATTAAGATAAGACAGGAGGTAACTGAGTTGGGAATGATGAGCTTTTCCCATGACTGCACTGCCAGCGCTCACCATCAAAGCAAATCATGTACAAAGCCTGAATGGCCTAATTCATTTCCAACTGCTCTATATTGATGAAAATCTCAGTTCTTATTTGAGGCATCATTAGAACGGGCAAATGAGGAGTGTATTAGATTTGATGTCTGCCCATGAGCTGTCACTTATATTTAGGAGGTAATCTGTGTCTTGAGTCTTCTCATATGATCTTGTTGTCTAATTTAATCGCTTAATGTCTGTTGATTTGTCCCTGAAGGACCTGTTTGGAGATTATGAGCCATAAACAAAGATAAATGTGTGAGGTCATGCATATGCTCTTCTTGTTTTATCCATCAGCATAACCAGCTGTGTATCGAGGTTGCTGTTGTGTCCGCTTGTACTATTGTTGTTGTTTCCATGGAAATTCCTCTTGCAGCACAAAATGCACACACACAATCATGACAAGGATGTTATGTTGCTAGGCAACAATTTCAAGGCAATTAGTTTAGTGCTGATTCAAAGGTTATAGGGTGTCTGAGTTCCACTAGGCTTGACCTTCCTTCAATCAGCCCGTCTGCTGCCTGTTCATGTCACCTCTGCTCTCAATGTACTTGTGCATTGTCAGTGTGTGGCTGAACAGAGTGAAGAGGGACATTGTCTGGACAGGTCAACACTAAGTCTCCCCAGCTGAGGCAACAAAGGATTCAAAAGAGCCTTTATTTCAAGGAAGCATTTCACCTCTTTCCGGAGCCTTGTTACGGTGGATAACTTCCCCCCGAGACCTTGAGCCTGCCCTTCATTAAGAGCAGTCATGATGATGCTGGTTTGTATTCCCTAATGAGTCTTTAAAATCATGTTAACCAGCAAGGGGAAGGCTCTAGAGATTGTGCCTTAATAATACCGGCTATTACAAGTTGATGGTTGTCACTATCTGCAAACTGCTGAAGAGATGTAATCTTAGGAAGATTTGCAGTTGTGATGTTTAAGAGCAACTGCCAGGGCGCTTGCATAGTTCACTCGGATGCCAAATATAGGGTGGGGGGGTCAACGAACATTCACGTACCTTATGTAACAGAAAGAGTGTTGTCAAACCACTTTTAAAAGAGAAACTTTCTGAAATGGCCACATTCAAAAGCAGAGTAAACAGAGTAAAAAGCCTGTCGTCATCATAGCCCCCACCAGACTGCTTCGCAAAGTGTCTGTCTGACAAACTTTTATGTTACTTTGTTGTCATGAATTGTTTAAATATGGATATTCGGGGGAACACATTTGGACAGTCTGATCTCAAAGGCATCCTTGATGTCGTCCCTCCTTTAACAAGACACATTTCTGCGTAACATGTGAATGCATGTGAGATTGTCAAATTCAAAATTACTTTGGTCAGATCTAAGAAAAACTTAAATTAAAGCTTGAGGAGTACCTAAGATCATGACAAGCCGTATGAGGTGAGCTTGATTGAGAACTTATAGCCACTGTTTCCCCCAGCTAAAACATGGATTGATATATTAAAGGTCCACTGGCCCACCAATGCTGCAGGATTAATTCCTGTTCTGCCAATAGCCAGTCCGACCAAGACATACAGGTCGATTTGTCTCCGACAGGGAAATAAGTTAGTCAGTCAGTTCGGAGAACATTTGTATGGGTTCTCGAGAACAGGTATTAATCTGGGAATTTCTTCGGAGGACTTGTTGCACTCAATGTTTTATCAGGTCATTGACAATCCAGAAATGAGCACAGCAGCGAGACATGATGATATGTTAGTGCTGTGCAATAAGTAAGATTGCATTCCTGCATGGCTTTGCACTGGTAGCCAACATTCGACTTGAGGTAGTGATGGTGGTGGTGGTGGTGGTAGCTGCTGATGAAAGGTCATTAAAGTCCTCAGGAAAACAGGCGTTTTAACATCTTCAATCTCATGACATAACAGGAAAAAAGTAATCTGCTCAAAAGATTCTGTTGTTTGATCAAAACTGGTCAGTTATACCCTCAGACTCGTGGTTGAACCGTGGGTTGAGTGGGTAGTGTCATAAAAATACAATAGATTAATAGCGGATGGGTTCAGGTGGGTAATATAACCTAAACCCATCCGGGTTCTGCTGGTCAGGTTTCATCCTCTGCTGTCCTCTCCCCTTTGGTCCTTTCTTTTACTGCTGAGCCTGGTGTGCTTTAACACATTTAAAAAAAAATGGAACAAACTCTGTATCGGATTGATTCACAGCGCATTTTGAATTGTTCACACATTGTCAAATACACAATTAAAATACAGGACTCTGAATAAAAGGACTGAACTCCCTCATTCTTGCCGGTGACAGTCTCTCCACTCGTCTGCTGTCTGTCAGCTGCAGTTCTTTATTTACCTGTTATGTTTGTAAGAGTTTTGTGTGGTGAAGCCTCTCTGTACTCTCCCCGGTGAGTCACTGACATTTGCGCAGTGCCCTTGAGCGTAGAAACATGGCTGAGGTGCTTGTACAATAATAACCGTCTGTTAGTGGCTAGATGTTGAGGCGACAGCCGAGCCGAACGCACTGTGAGCAAACATACATAGAGCAGTGTTCGATTTTTTTCACAACCAGAAGAACAAATAATTTTTGAAAGTTCTGGTTTAGACATTGACATTGGAAGAGCTTGAAGAAATATATATTGTTTAACAGCAAACACAAACCTTCGTTGTTGGATAACTCTTATTCCTGTTCTTGGGCATACATATATCTATATATATAGGTGATAGAGGTTTGTATGTAAGACAGCCCTTTATAGCAAGTTTTGGATTTGTGAATTCCAGCTTTATAAATAGAATTGAGTTGATTGAAAGGTCAGTGTTTAAGGGGTTCATATGAAGAAATTAAATATGATTATCATATTGATGTTTTCATTAGTGTATAATCACCTGAAAATAGAAATTTGCTTTAGCTTGGAAGAAGCTCTTTACTTCTAGGTTGAGAACCTCTTCTACTGAGTCCATCATGATGGTGAGGAAAGGGGCATTCACATGTTAGGATCGTATTTCTTTAGTTTACAACAAAATAAGTGTGTTGGAATTAAAAAGGTTCCAAATAAAATTATTGAACATGTATAAGTACCCTTATTTGTCAAATATATAATTCATAATATGATAAGAAATAGGCCTCTCCATGTGGACATTTTATATACACTTACTTAGAGCGCATTTGCTACATCATATATCTGTTAATGTATGTGACTTGACAGAGATGGACAGCCTGTCTGTCACTGAGCCTCATTAGCTGAATTGATTATCAATCAATCAATCAGTCAAATTTTATTTGTATAGCCCATATTCACAAATTACATTCATCTCATAGGGCTTTAACAGGGTGTGGCATCCTCTGTCCTTAACCCTCAGCAAGAGTGAGGAAAAACTACTAAAAAACCCTTTTAACAGGGTAAAAATAAGTAGAAACCTCAGAGAGAGCCACATGTGAGGGATCCCTCTCCCAGGACGGACAGAAGTGCAATAGATGCCACGTGTAAAAACATTCATCATTAAAGTCTTTAGCGGCATTGATGCAGTCCCGCTGCAATCATAGTCCATGGTCAGGGTTAGGGATGGAGAAGAGGAAGGAGAAGCTGGAAAAAGAAGCTCCGTGTGTCATATGTCATTAAATAGAGCAAGTTACGTTCTGCCTCACTAATTAACTCTAACTATAAGCTTGATCAAAAAGAAAGGTTTTGAGCCTACTCTTAAACAAACAGATGGTGTCTGCCTCCCGAACTGAAATTGGTAGATTATTCCACAAGTGAGGGGCTTGATGGCTAAAAGCTCTGGCTCCTACTCTACTTTTAGAGACTTTAGGGACGACATGTAAGCCTGAATTCTGGGAGCGGAGTGCTCTAGAGGGTTTATAAGGTACTAACAGCTCTTTAAGGTAAAAAGGCGCTATATTATTAAGGGCCTTGAAGGTGAGGAGGAGAATTTTAAATTCTATTCTAGATTTAACTGGAAGCCAGTGTAGCGAAGCTAATACTGGAGAAATGTGTTCTCTTTTCTTTGCTTACGCTATTATCGATACGCCCACAGGGCAAAATGATAAATGATGCAACTTTGGGTGCAGAAGTCACTGAGCCACTGCTCATACTGAAGAGACTGCTGCTCTAAAAACAGGCGTAATGGTTTTATCAATTGTTTTTGGAGAGCACATACACTGGTTTGAAAAAACCATTGATGTTTATTTACATATCATGGAGCTTAGATCTTACCACAAGTCGTCAATCGAGACCCATGAGCAGATGGATTCTGATTTCGAATTCATGTCAGGGATGAACTCAATTCAAAAGATTTGCGCAGATTTACAGTTGCCTTCAAGGTCATCATCCACTTCTATCAATCTGATTTTCCCATGAAATTGTGCCAATTAAAAGCTGGTGTGACTGAGCCTTTGAAAGTCAGATGACATGTCGATGCTAATGTACTGAAATGTATATTTTTATCAGATGTTTGATTCCATCCCTTACAGTTGCTATCAAAGAATTTTGAAAAGTATCCATCCCTGAGTGGGATGTTGTATAGTCGAAAACTATACTTTTGCAGACTAAACTAAAGCGAAACAGTAGAAGCGCTCAGGCAACCAATTAGCATTTATCTTGCATAAAATATAAAACGAATTTCAATTTAGCCCTAGATGCACGACTACTAACTATTTAGCACAGTGTAAATGTCTTTTGAGGACAAAATGCTTCTGGCTGTCTAGGAAATGTTCATGGATTTTTAACCTTTTTGCAAAAAACCTTCCTCGAAGGAGTTTTTAAATGAATAAATTAGCACTGTTTTTTCTCCAGTATGTGTTTTGAAGCACATCCCAGATTCTACGAGATAAGTCCCCAGCAACTGAAAATAAAGACAACCTTGGATAAATAAGAGAGTGTACCTGAGGTGAAACTCGGAGGTCTGTGTCCTCTATCATTCTGACAGGCCTCGGTAGAAATACAAGCAAAAACACAGAGCCCTTCTCTACCTACTGTTAGAGTGGGTTGCACCTGGCTGCAGGAACAGAAAAGCAGGCGGTACGGGCCATGAATATTTCCAGATGCTGCAGAGTTAACTGTGGGAATTCAAGCGGAGAGAAAAATCAGCAGTTGGCCGGCCTTAAGAGGCCTAGAGGATGATGTGAAACATTGACATTGCAATACGATTTGACTAATAATGGGTTTCTCAAAGCCGACACTGGTAGTTTGTGGATTGAGCCCACAAAGAGTTCCTCTCTTGTCCTCATACTCATTAAATTTAACCAGGCTCATGTTACAGAGTTGACGTAGTGGGTGGTTCTCATAGGGCACATTAAACACAATTGAGGAGATATAAAAGCATTATTTTATTGAAATGAAAAGCTGCGTGTGCATGTAGAAAAGCCTGTAAAATACCAGTTGTGATGCACTCAACACTGATTATGGATGGATATTGTTATATGTACATTTATATATGGGTGCACTGTGCACAAGAAGTTTCTGACTGTGGTGGTTCTGTACACACTTACAGAAAAAAAAACTTCTTGTTGTATGACTTACCCTTAACCTAACGAAACCTATGACTTAAGGTATCCAAGAGTAAACAAAGTGGTCAAAAAGGCATTTAAGCACAGGATTACGCAAATAACAAATCTATATTCAAAATCCAGATGCATAAAATAAAATAAAGAGGCTATGATAAAACCACTAACAAATTCAAATACAAACTTTACAGGGTTATTAGATTCCATGAATTTAAACTAATAATGTTATGGCTGTTACAATGGATGTGTGGGAGTGTGTGTGTATGGATGCAGGCCCAAAATCACTAAATCTGCCTACTGCACCAATAACTTATTTATCAGCCCATGTTTTTAGTATTTAGTTAAGTGAGTGTTGGCTCCAGGCTGCTTACTGGGGCAACAACAGATGAACGACACGCTGGGCAGTTGAAAACTGTGCATTGTATGCAATGAACTATTTCCAGATGTTTCCGCAGGTGGCTTGCTCATCCGCCCCTAACTGCATGACACAAGTTGTACTTGTAGCAATGAGGTACAGAAGTTCTTCTTCTGTAACATGGAGTAAAACAGTTTGTGTTGGGCTAGAAACATGGCTTTATAAATCATCAGCTGCTAAAGACTTTTGGAAAATGTTGTAAAAGCGTGCTTTAAATATTCTGGTGCAGTGCCAGAGTGAAGAGAGCTGCTGATAATAGTAAGACCAATATCTGCACCACATTGTGGTTTAACTAAATCTGACAGCTGTTGGCCTTGAAAAGCAGTTTGACACACAAACAAAGATTTTCCCACCGAGTCACATCAGGCCACTGCATCACACCCAGCACAGGGATTTATTGGCTCTCTTGTCCCCCTGTCAGACCCAGCAGACTATCACTCTCCGAGCTATTTTTATCCATCCAGGAGAACATGTTGGCATCCTTTCCCTATCCTCCCATAATTCCTCCCTGTGTCCAAACACACGCTGACAAGAAAAAGGTCTGCAGTGGCCCGGTGCTTTACAACAGGCTGCCGCTTCACATGAACAGCTCCACTCACACTCTCATCTTGCATTCATGTGCCTTGCACATGCTCTCACTTACTTACTTACTCTCTTTCTCTGCCCCCCGCCCCCTCCACTCTCTCTCTCTCTCTCTCTCTGGCTTTCTCTGTGTGTGTAAATGATGAAAGTAAAAGTAATACATGAAACCGACAGGGGCATCTGGCCTAATTCCAGTAGAAAATGGAATTGGATTAGTGCCTCTATACTGTGTGTGTGTGTGTGTGTGTGCGTGTGCGTGTGCGTGTGCGTGTGCGTGTGCGCATGCATGTGTGTGTGTGTGTGTGTGTCGGGTGAGAATCAAGGCAGCACCAGAGCTCGGCAGCTGCCCAGCGGTGAAGCACAAAGCTGCTGCTCAACACCTTTCTGTGAGTGTATGTGCGTGTGTGTGTGTGTATGTGTGTGTGTGTGTGTGTGACAGATCAGTCATCTGCATGACACTGCTCATCCTCATCACTTCTCCTGGCTTTCAGATGCAGTCTTTGTTAAATACACTGTAGCCGTGTTGCTTAATCTTCTGATGAAGATAAGAACAAGTTAAATGGCAGCTTTGTGTGGCTGATAATCACACACTTTATTCAGTCACTCCCTTGCGGCTGCTCAGAGAATTAAGTTACACAATTACAGCAAATATCACTCTCTAAATGCCTGCTGGTGGATTTAATTTCTCCCCTTCTTCTCTCTGTGCTTTTTTTTCACAAATGCAGTGCCGGTCCTAAAGGAGACAACATTTACGAGTGGAGGTCGACCATCCTGGGCCCTCCAGGCTCCGTGTACGAGGGAGGAGTGTTTTTCCTGGATATTGCCTTCACACCAGACTACCCCTTCAAACCACCCAAGGTGAGTGTTGCCCTGCAGCTATGCCCCCCTCCCCCAACTCCTTCAGCCAGAGCTCTGAACAATGCCACCACTGTCCCAGCAGGATGTCAGCTTTTCACCCTGTTGTCCAACAACAGTGACTTTTGTAAGACTTGTGCAACGGCAGCACGTTTACAAACGGTGGCAGCAGCACAAAGAACTGAAGCGCACACATGAAAAAATAATAGGACTGTGGATATTGTATATTTTCTTACTGTCAACAATTCCTAAAAAAAACTAAACTAATCATTCTTTAGTTTGTCTTTCAATGCTCTTACTTTCCTACCTTGTGCGTGACACTCAGACTCCTACTGAACCTATTATACCTTGTTTACAAGTGGGTACACGTAGGTTTTTTAAATGCAGGTAAACCGTTTAACATTTTCTATTGCCAGCACTGAGGGGAAACTGAGAAGCTTTCCAACCTCAATGTCTTGCCAGTGTTGCAAATTTGCACCACAGTAAAGGCCTCTGTATGCTTCTCCGAGTCCGTCAAGGACGGACGGACGGACGGATCGGACGGACACTTTTTGATTTATAGTCGTGCGAGCCTTTTTGTACTGAAAACAATTCACCGCCAGACCGTTAGGTGGCGCAACGGAAGACGAGCTTAGAGAAGCCTACCTCATGAGGTGTGTAGAAGAAGTCCACGCTGGCTTGTTGACGTCCTGCCGGCGTGTTATACACAGCGATCGATGGCAACTAACAGACAAAGGCTGTTGATGGCGCGACAGTTTTTGCTTAAATAAAGTGACACCCTGCGGGTCATAATGTTTATGTTATCGTGTCTTAGCGCAGCGGTTCCCCGGTCTGGTTTCCGAACTGCGTTGCTATTTCCACAGCTTGAAGCTACACGGAGCAGCTAGCTCCCCCCCCAGCTTCCACACACAGTCAGCAGGGACTCCCGATACTAACTACTACCAAGTGTTTACTTCTAACCTGACGGTGTTTGAGAAACAGTGTCATGACAGCCGTTTATTATTATTAAAGTCAGCGGGTTTTTGCACAGTTACCACCGCAGTTAGCATAGGGGCTAGCGCCGTTATGATAGGGCTTTATAACCGTATGTGACCGTACACACATGCCGTTAGTGCTCTAACCAGCCACCGTCAGCCGGACATCTCCACTGGCTTAACACACTTGTCACATTAATCGTAGAACCGTAGTTGTGTTTGGGTTTATTGCGCTATAGGGAAGGAAACAGGAAGTTTGAGGTCCGGAAATGTCGTTAGCTGACCAATCACAGCCAAGGGCTATCCGTAGGCTCTCCGCCATGCCGACGTGAAGTTAGAAAAATCAGAGGTGCACGAAAAGCTCTCCGAGGCGCTCGGAGTGGGCGTTTCTCTGTCCGTGTCCAGTGGCGGTTTTAGGCACGGGCGAACCGGGCAGCACTTTTTCATGTCACGTGGGGGGCGGCACAAGCACTTATAAAGTAAATAAAGTGATCTGGCCCGCGAAGCGGTTTTCTATTATCTATCATATCACTGTGTGGGGAACTGGCATATTGGCGCCCCCTGCAACTGCAGCGCTCCTGCTTGATGCTGTGTGAGAAGGGGGGAGGGGAGGGGGCGCGGGGGACAGTTCACCTCTGGGTCTCCCAAATGAAGCGGACAAGGGGGGGGAACGGGGATCCACTGTATAGAGCAGTGATTATCAAACTGTGTGGCGCGCCCCACGAGGCATGAATTAGTATTATAGCCGAACCAATGTTTTAACGTCCGCATCTCTTTAACGGCGGAGCAGTAAACAAATCGCTCTTTCGCCGTGGCAAGGGGTCGGCAACCCGAGGCTCTGAAGCCGCGGGCGGCTCTTCAGCTCCTCTGCAGCTGCTCCCTGATCAGCGCACACTCCGTGGCTCCGCCCCCCGCCCCGTGTGAACTCTCTCAGAGACACACACAGGAGATCTGTGCTCGGAGGGGGCCTCGCCCGGGGCGCAATTCCATGTAGAACCGCCACTGTCCGTGTCCGTCCGTTTTTGAAAAAACGGAGAAGCATACAGAGGCCTTAAGAGGTTATATTGCTGTTGCGTTTTGTTCCCATTTGTAAAAAACAATAATTACCCAAATGTTCATAGCCATTGATGCCAATGCCTGGTTCAATGCGTGTCATCATGTTGTTCAGGGAAAGGCGCAGCATTAGCTTCTCGAATGCCAAAATAAAGGAGAAAATAGCGCATTCATCCTGGTGTTTCCATCAGTGCCGATCGAAGCGGAAGAAAACCTTTGTGCATTGGAGAGTCATTTGAGCCGGGTGGGAATGCTGATTTTATTGGAGTCATTGCAGACAAAAGACAGTTATTTTGATCAGTAGAAATGGGTCTTAAAATTCATCCATGTAAGCAATGCAATGAAAAGAAAAATTAATTTATCAGTACAAAACTGGAACTGGAAATGAACCCCTTGAAACCAAACTAAAACATTTTTAAAAAGAAAATTGAAGAAATGTCAGGCATGAAAAGTACTGACTCATGACTTGACATATCCACAGTCCCACTTAACATGAAGAAACAGCCAACAAGCAAAAGCAGAGAGGATTTTTCATGAAAACAAGCTTGAGATTATCTTAAAATGTCATAACCATGGACTGATGTCTGTATATTCATAAACAAATAAATGAGCCTCTGAATTATCAGCTTCTCTGCTGTGGGCAACACAGTTAGCTTCGAAAACGCATAGAAAACAGGGCGGCAGATCCACAATGAGAAAGACGTAGTTGGAGGAAATGGTGCATTAGGTACTATTTTCAGCCACGGATGAATGCACATTTGGTTTTCTGCCGTAGTACTGGCAGCATTGGCTCTGTGTGTGCGTGCGTGCGTGTGTGTGATTGACGTCATCTTCATGAGATAGAATAGATTTTGGACAACACTGGAGCTCTATGACCACGTTTACACAAAGAGTAGTTTTCAGTAGGATAAAAGAAAGTGTTGGTTTTGATCGTTTGACAGGAAGAACAATATAGGATATCACAAGCCTTATCCTTTATCTGCTTCTTGTTATTGTGTCTCTTCCTGTTATGCATGCTGCCGGCATTCAGCAGCATTTGGCTCCCCTCCAGTGCAGCTGTGGGTTTTCGGGTATGTGTGTGTTTGTGTGTGTTCAGCTGACGCAAGTGTGTGTCAGAATTGCCACGGTAAACTGGCTGACAGCGGTTGCCACCCCCCTCAGTTTGAGTGGTACCTCTGATTTTGCCCTGGGTTTTGGTTTACACTTCTATAAATAATCTTTGACTAACCTCTGTCAGCTATTTAGAGAAGTGTGTTGAAAAAGTCGAAAGAAAAAAAGGTAAACAGTGTGGCACATTTAATCCTGTTTTTAATATGCAGCATTCAGTATGGAGAAGCGTGCATCTTGCTTTGAATCACGGTTGAGAAATAGAAGAAGCAGCAATGGTAAAAAGTTGCTTTTGATGAAGAGCTTGTCCTGAGGTTGATGCCGCCATCAGATGGTCACCACAAATATTCGGATGCGACCTCTGGTCACGTGTGAAAATTTACAATAATGAACAAAAATCCAACCATCTGATTTTGAGATATTTTGATGTAGGTCAAATTTTGATGTGACTGTGGTGTTAAGGAAAGTTATGGCTGTCTAAGCAGCTGGTTTCCTGCAGGTGTCTCATGCAGTCTGTCGTGTTGTCACTTCTGACTCATCTTCTCACACATTAAGCCATGGAGATTAAATCCCAACCACTATATTTTCATTTGAAAACACATCAACTCAGCTACAGATACACCTGGCATCCATACTCTGGAGTCTTACAGGCGCCAAAACAAAGAAATGTGGAAATGCTGCTGGCCCTGTTTTAGTTTGAAAACGCCCTATTCAAACAAAGACGTAGTAGTTGGCAAATGTGTTTACGGTAATACTGACACACTGAGTGAGGCTGGGTTTATTTTATTACATTTCTGAAAAGAGTTGGCATGAAAAACTTTTAATAATTCTCTGTGGGAGGTAGAAAGGAGTCATGATGGCATCATCTGTATCAGATTTCAGGCACCAGCATGGAAATCTTTTCAAACAAGTAGAGGCTCAGTGAAAATGAGAAGTACAATTACAATTAGTTTGGAGGAAAAACAAGCTTCATATTTAACTTTGATTGGATTTCTCAATATTGACTATCATACATAGTGCTCAAAAAACACTGAATATAGTTTTTGTTATTGAACGGATTGATTTCGAATTGTATTAGACCCTTGTGTATTTGATCTGCAGAGTGGGGTGGAACATGACTCCCAAAAAGAAACAGTCTTCTCCTCAGTCCCTCTCGACTGGCTGCGACAGCCTCATTCCTGGCTGCCTTTGCTGACTGGGGGTGGGTGGGGAGCAGGACAGAGCTCGTCTAAACTCCTGGCCCTCCTGCTGCCTTGTTTTTCCAGTCTGGCTGTGAGCCGTGCCATCCAGCAGCTCCACCGGCTCACAGCCACCAATCTGACAGCTGCAGCTGCTCACTGCGCTGCCTCACAAACTAATGTTAGGGCGATAAAGCCTGCTATGGCCGACACTGATACTCTTAGATAAAGGTAGAGCGTGGCAAGGGCGCTGCTTCGCCTATTGTTGGGTCTTCTCGACATTATTGTAGATGGAGGTCGACCATAATTTCCTCATGGCTTTAAAGAGTATTGTGCGTCACACTTCACCCGCCTCTGCAAAATTTCATTCTAATTTTCAAACCTCGGCCACGAGGAGTGAGCCTTCAACTTGTCAGCTTGATCAGCTATTTAGTTCATTCCCTCCTTTAGAACATTCCATCTTGCCACATTTAAAATACGTACATTTCTCAAGGACCAAAAAAATTTCTGCAGTCTGTTGATTGCATGTATTTGCTTCATGTGGAATGACCAGAGGAGATTAAAATTAACCTGCTGTGGTATGAGCAACTGATGGCAGAATACAATACATAACACTACAAAAACTGTTACCATGAAGGAGATTCACTTTGGGCTTCTGTTTATCATAAAAAGAGTAAGACAAAGGCCACCAGTAACAAAGCAGCAATCAAAACAACAGAACAAGCTCAACATAGTAAGGAAACTGTTTTTACAAGCTATTAATAATTTTGACAAGCTGAAAGGAGTACTTCAACAATAATCTACAGCACTGTGAGCCCAACCCCAAGAGTTCCTGTACCCTCATAAAGTTCTACCTCTGACAAGCAGGCCCGTTTTGGTGGTTAAAAAGATTTCCCACTGGACTTGATTGAGACCCTGGTCCTGTAAAGGTTCCTATTTCCTGGGGGAAATGTGTGTGTTGGAAACGAACCTTTAGAGTGGGAGCCATGAAGCAAGCAAAAACCCTAACCCATGCAGATAGTTATTCACAGAGAAAAGCACTGGAGGGCCAGCCGGCAGGTTTGAACAGACAACCTTGTTGTGTGTGGATGTCAGCTTTTGATAGACTGGCAACCTGTACAGGGTTTACCCCACCTCTCGCCCAAAGTCGGCTGGGACGGACTCCAATTAACAGATTTCTGTAGATTACTCGGTTAACTCTGAGGTTGGCTAATGTGAGAGTATATTCATGTGAGACGATAGAAAATCAACTGTAAAAATCCTGCCTAGACGACTTATGCCCAGATAGCTGCATCATCTCACTTTGTATTACAACATTGTCCGACGATTTTCAAATCAGTGACAGTGGTGATGTGGTTCTTTGAAAAAGTGTTTGGAAAAATAAGGTTTCAGTGTGAAAGATAATTTTGGGATGGATCTTTCGACAGTCGTTCTCTTCAATCTGTCATGAACATTTGTGAAAATAATTTCGTAATTTACCAAGGGGTCCAGATTTACAATATGTGCAATTTTTTACAAAACATCCATCCATTTCCAAATAGTTTGCTGAGATCCAGTAAATGTAGGTATTATTAGAGAAACTTTAAAGTGAGAGTAAATAAATATTTTCAGACATGACCTGAGGATAAACTCCAGAGAATTTGGTCCGGACTATTTGTCTTTCACAAATGCACAACGCAACAGGGGGTTTTCCCAATAGACGCTTGCACAACAGCAACAAATACTCCACATTATTCAGCCGAGGGGGGGAGAAGCCGGGTGCAGCAGACAGAGGCAGGAAGTAACAGATTAACGTATTCGGCTGCAGAGATCACATGATTTTCTTTACAGCACATCATCGGCTCTAAAAAAAAAGAGAGCACTGTGACGTTTTTAGAATTTTGGCATCAACTTGGTAACGGTTCTTGTGTCTTCCTTAGTGCCCTCACCGATTGCTGTTTGGGAAAATACACAGACTGTCACTATGTTGCTTTCACCCATTGCAGGCAATAGGGTATTGAAGGAGCTCTAATATATTCATTGTTCACTACAGTACATGCCCAGCATCAAACAACAGACAGAGGTAGTTGGAGACCACCTGGTGAACATAATGGAGCATTTAGCTAAGGAATTTGTTGAGGTGATCGGGACCAAAAAAGCTCAAAGTAGAGACAGCATTGGATATTTTTATACATATTATTATGTATATTATTTCACCTATATGTAAATATATCTTGGAATGGTTTGATGACAATAAAGATCTAGAATCATGAAGCTTGACTTTATAGGGTACAAAGAAAAGTGAAAGCCAGTGTTGATTAATGTCTGGAGGTTGTGTTAATAGGCATTCACACATTAGCCATATCAGCCACACACTTATAGTGAAAATGTTGAATAACAATGTAAAAGACAATAGAATGGATTCCCGGATCCACTCCCTGATATGGATCCATACCATCATTTTATGAGTTCTTCCCTTGAATCATACCACATCCCCCCCCCACCAGGATTCATGGTAATCTGTTCACCTGTTTCTGTGTGCTCTTGCTTATATAACAAACAAACCTAACCTTAATCTAACCTCCTTGGCAGAGGTAAAAAAGATGAATGTATCTTTGAGCAATGAGCGTTTGGTCTGTCCATCTCACAATTCCTCTCTGAAATACTGACATTAGTGAGCCATTTTCTCTAGTGCCATCATCAGACCTGAGCACATAGATTCTCTACAGCGGATGAGACTGTTTCATTCTGGACACTGATGAAGACTAATGGCTCTGTTGCCATGCCGTTTGCTTTGGATATTCATATTTAAGTGTTTTATGTGCTGAATTCTCACGGAAACACAAATCTGCAAATCGGAATGAGAGCGGCTGAGATACAATTGAGTGTGTAGGTTGTGTTAAGAGTCTGAGGGATGACACTATAATACAGAGGGGGTGTAGGATTAGACCCATAGCTTTTGTTATGCGGAGGCAACATCATAATCTATTAGCGTCAGCCATGATGAGATTACAGCCTGTTAATGAGACCACACAAGCTAGGCGGGGATCTGTTTCATGGCCGCTGGGCCGGTTGCATTAGCATGCCACTGCTAACCAAACTCGGCGCAATAGAGGACATTATCAGACGCAAGACCGTCCTCCACCAGTCACGATGAATCCCCACACTCACCTTTTCCTGTCACATCTCCCTTAATCCTCACATGCAATGGAAAGCGTCCTATTCACTCATTTGTCTGTGCATCACAAGTCAGCCTATGTCCCTTTCCGTCATGCCAGCGTGCCTCGGCTCCGCTCGCATGTGAGGGATGTTTGTTTCTCATAAGAAAGAGATGTGATGGGAGAATGGATAGTTAATGAGAGAAGAGGGAGGTAGGGTTGGGGGAGCGAACGAGAGCAGACTGCAGCCACGGAGCAGGCAGAAAAGGGAAACAGAGCATGTCTTGGCTGCCAGTCCTGGTCAGCATCATCGATCTTAAAGAAAGACGGAGGTCAAAGGTCACTTCTTAATGATGTTGTGCTCCTTGTGCTGATATTGGGCTTTGCTTAGTGCTGTAGGCTGCCCTCACTTCACTGTTGACTAAAGACGATCCTCAGGGACTGGCAGGATCACCTTGGTTCTGTATGGATCGACTACAAAGTGTGTGTGTGTGTGTCGCTGGCTTAGTGAGAGCAGCAGCCGTGGTTAATCTCAGTCAATGATTTAATGCACTGTATTGACCTGAACATTTCAGTGTCCTTGTATAAAGGCAGATGATGCATATCAATGCCACGGCTGCATCTTTGAATGTTTTGTTTTATTAATGGTAAATGTTCATAATGGCTATCTGCTTTTTCATACTGTGATGGAAACTCGTAAGATGTGTGGACAGTTGAAATCATGTTTTTTCCGGAACAATGGATCAAGTGACTAACATTTAATTTATCTTCCCCACTGTGTTATCTCCAGGTGACGTTCCGCACCAGGATCTACCACTGTAACATCAACAGTCAAGGGGTGATCTGTCTGGACATCCTGAAGGACAACTGGAGTCCTGCCCTCACCATCTCCAAGGTCCTGCTGTCCATCTGCTCCCTGCTCACTGACTGCAACCCTGGTGAGAGCTGCAACACACATACATACACACACACACACACACACACACACACACACACACACACACACACACACACACACTTCTCCTTGTCAAGGCTCTCCCCTTCTTTAGCTGCGACAGGTTGACTGACATGTCGATTCTGTGTGAATGATGTATTCAGATGTTTGTCTCTGTGAGGGTTCGAGCAGGCTCTGTGTAGTGCAGCGGGATCCGTGGAGGTTAGACAGGCTTGTTGCAGTGATAAAAACTCTGCTTGTTGAATCTTCAGCCCTTTCAACAGGATCTGTTGACTTAATTTGCTTTGTCAACATATCTTTCGACTGCAATTGAATGAGCAGGAAAAGCCCTGACTCAATGAATCAATTCCAGTTCCACACAGTTCAAGTGGAGGACCTTATTCAAGAGCGCCTGATTTAAGACTGTTTCAATGTTTTATCTGAGTGTCTCAGGCGAATAATGTCTATTATTTGTCTTTTGTAGTCTTGATGCAGTTAATCATACAAATGGGGGAAGCCGTCACTTCCTTGAAATCATTTGTTGTATTACAGTCTGTTGTGTAAAATGGAAAAAGTGTGAAAATGAAGAGAAGCCTGAGCTGCAGTTTCTCAAGAGGAGGTGCATGAGCGAACATAAACGTCAGAGTGAGAGCCTCCTGAGTTTCTGCGGATTTTCTCCGCTTGGCCCCCCTTGGCATTAAGTCCGCCCAAGGTCCACAAAAGTCGATGTGAAAACACAGCAGGAGATCCCCCACTAGATTCATAGCGAGCGAGTGGGGCGATGATTTCTCTTCTAACACGTGATTGACACAAACAGGTGTTAAAACAAACAACTAGGAAACAAATACCAAGAGAGTTTGTGGTGATAAAAGCCGATGCCGGTGTTGATGTGCTGTAGACAAAACACGTGGTCTGCAGCGGAATTAATACGTTACATCCTGCCTCTTTCTGCTGCACCTCCCCTCACAAGCAGACATTTATCCTGCTGTGTTTTGCATGTGTAAAGGAAAACTGCAGAGAATGTCCAGACTCAATTCTTTGGAGTTCCTTTGCAGGACATGTCTGAAAACAGCTCTACTCTGACTACCTTCACATCTCCAGCGAAGTGTCTGAAGGTCTCAGCCCCTGCTGATTACATGGAAAGAGGATTGCACTGATTGCTTAATACTGAGGCTTTTAAACAGCAAGAGATATCACTCTTCTCTTCAGTAACCACTGCTGCGCTTAGTGTGAATGTGTGGAATGAGAAGCAGAAATAATGATCGTAGCATATTCATACCATTTGTATTCGCCCTCTTGAAATATTGTGTCGTAAAGCACGAGCCGAGACTCTCCTGCTCCGTTCATTACAGTCCAGTCAATATGTAACATGGAGCGGCTGGCTAAACACGATCCTGTAAACAGCTGACACTATTCGCTGAGACGTCAACATTTTTAAAGCTAATTAGATCCATTATGGCCCAGTTTACCAGCAGTGCAAAGACCACAGCTGGAGGAACAGGGAATTCAATCTGTCTTTTATTGACCAGTTAAACATGGGTCCACTGGGCCTCAGGTATGAATACTGTTAATGTCTCTCGATATAAAGTATTACAGTGAGCAAGCAGAGGTGATAAAAGCATCAATATCAATGTGTGTGTGTGTGACAGAACAGGAGAAGAATGTGCCGGAGTAGAAGAGAGAGAAAGACAAGAAAAGAAAGAGGCCAGGAGAAGGGCAGGTGATTTCACATGTCAATAGCAGGGAATGAGCAGGGGGACCAGTGCTGATAGTGAGGACCTCTGATGATAGCTCGTGTCCTCTCTGCGGGGATTGCTCTTTGATAAATGTAGCAGCGGAGACTCTTCCTCCGTGGGCGAAAATGAGAATAGCTTTTCCTCTACCTCCTCAGCGTTTACAGATGTTGCGGAAATTCCTTTTAAGTATGATACCAAAAAAGACTTGATCATCACCCCATACCTGCCAAAAAAAAATCCCCATTACCCCTCAACCCCGCACACTGTGCTTCTTTCTGCCTCTTGCCTCATCAAAAGCTTCTTTTTTTTACCCTGCTTCAAATGTTGAACGTGGTCGCTGGATCTGAACCACCCTAAATATATCTCTCCTTCCGTCTCCACCTCCGCCCGTCTGACGACTGCCTCTCCCGTGCAGGCAAATATCATTAGCATGTAGCTCATTAAAGCAGGGGGGGGAGTGGATGGAATGACAGTTAATCAACCCGCCCACAGCTGCCGCTCCTGTCGTCATCCCACACTGAACACCAGCATCACGGCCCCTCAAGCTGGTTTCTACCTGCGGCTTTCTTGTGGCTCATTTGGGGCTAAGCCACATGCCATGTCGAAGCGTGTCCAGGGCTCGTCTCCATCCCTGTCGCATGTCTTCCCTTTTTCTCCTAATTTTTTTCTTGCTCAACTTCTGTAGAAAATCCCAAAAGAAAATGTAATGCTTTTTTTCAAACCCTGAGGGAGTCCTCCTCATTGAATTCTGCTGGTGCTCTGTGAGTTAGCTCATATATCTGGCTGATATGAGGACAGTCTTTTATATTAAATGTGTCTTTTACTCCTCAGTAGCTTCAGGGTGTCAAAGCCATAGTAAAGACTGCCTCACCCTACCTTTTAAAGGAGGCTTGAATATCTGGAGTGAATAGCAAACAGAGAAAAACTGTTTGGCTTCTGTGTTATTGCCAAAGTGATCAAAAAATTTGTCCTTATGTGTTAGAGGAAAGACTGAAGTTAATTCTTAACAGGTCTGAGCTCGGTTCACTGTCTTTGTGGAATGTGTAAAAGTAGCTTTTTTCAATGAATGTTAAAATGAAGTTGAGACTTGACAGCATTTTAAAATCCAAATCCAGTGTAGAATCCTTACTCAGACCTAATAGAGTGTATAAGTGATGATGTTAGATACTATGTGCTTCCATTTTACAGAGAGTCTGGTTGTATCCAAGATGTGTCTCATCACAGGACATTTTGTATCAAGTCGCAATGTCCTTTCTTGTATGAAAAATGACTTCTTTGACTTAAGGCTAGGGTTGGTAATCCTGGAGAAGCTAGAAGGATAAGGCTACCCTGAAAAAATGCAACAGATACATCCCACCGCCTCCCATCAGCCCTCTCATCAAATCTACCCCAGCTTTTTCCTTTTATTCAGACACCTTTATTTATCGATGGCTATCAGGACATAAAGAGGATTTCAACAAAATAGATAAAAGGTGTTTCAGACACGAATTCAAAATGTCCATCCACCTGTTTTTGTGCATGGAAATGGACTCTTTTACCTCCTACACAAGAACTGTGTCAAACAGTATTGAGAGGGTTTATAGATTTGAGCCACTGAAGAATAGTTGAGTGATCGAATTACTCAGATGATCGGAGATTATGGTCGGAGGATTGACACAACGAATTTCAGAGAGTCTTGACAATGGAGGCAGGTAACATCTGTGATTGCAACTACACGTCTGAAAAGATATGGGGCCAGTTTACACAGTCGAGAAAAAAGTAACGAGAGTCATGACTAATGACAGGTATCGTTATCTGGATATGAATTGTCAGCACAGCCTTACTTTAAATGGGTAACAGTCTCCTCAAATAAATTTATGGTGTTGAGCAAAGTAAGTAGTTGTATTTTGGGGCAGGTAGAGTGGGTCGTTCACCAATCGCAGGGCCAGTGGTTATATTTCCAGCTCATCCAGTCAGCATGTCAACGTGTCCTTGGGGAAGACACTGAACCTTAAACTGCTCCCTCAACGGCTGTGCCCCCAGCATGGGAATGAAATGCATGACTGACGGACAAAGGGCAAAGGGCTCGATATGGAAGGGCTGAGTAATGACTGAAAAACCAACTGTGATGTAAAGCACAGTCATGATATAATGAGTAAAATAACTGGAGAAATTCAGAAGAAAATCAAGTAGACGTCTTTACTGAAGTCAGATGCTTCCAGCCACACCACCATGACATGTAGGGAACCGTTCATCCATCATCAAATATGGGTATACGCCTGTAAAAGCCCCTCATCATTGAAACTCTAGCAGGGACTAGTGCGGAGGGGGTGTTTGTGCTGTATGCTCAGCCAAGCGTATCACACTGCTCAGTCAGCAGGCCAGGCCCCACAGGAGACAGACCAAAGCCAAGCAAGAGTGGACGAGAGGCTCCGGGAATTTGTTTCTCTCTCTGTCACCTCACTGAGAAATTGACCAGCGGCACAACGAACTGAGCAGCAGCACGATCAATAGAGGAGCCGGAGGGAATTCATGATGGTGGCTGTTGACCAATCGGACGTGTGCAGTGTATCAACAGACGTGAAGGCACAGGGCGAATGCTCCTGCTGCTGCCAGCTCGTCGCGATCACCTCAGATTTATAACGGCATGTGCATTTTACTTTACCGTCGATAAAGGTGCTGTACGTCATGGGATACAAGCTTCACTTCAGACCACAGGGATGATAGAGCCCCATTTGCCTGACTTATGACTTTTCTGTGGTTTTCACTGGTTGTAATACAACTCCCGATGCATGCTGGGGAGCTGAGGTGACTGGCTGCAGGTGTCTGCCACTTCAGAGTTTGGCAGGTACCTCTGATGTCAAACAGCTGCATGGCTGCTTGTGTAAACCTTAAAACAACCTTTGATTGTAAGGTGTTAAATATTAATGAAGACACCTTGTAAAATGTTAGGTTAGTATCCAAACCTCTTAATTACTGAAGTAGTTGGTTGGACTAGTTTAAAATGTAAAGGTGACCTCATTTTTTACAGTAATGATTAGAAACAGTGTTTCTTAATAAAATACAAAGAGGTGAGGTTGTTGTGTAACAAACTTATAACTTTCCTTATAAAGATCTTCTTTCTTTAGCTCTTTCTTAACTGCCTTTTTGTAGTTACAATATTTTTAGTTTCTTGGCACATAACCACCAGCAAGTCCATAAAGTTGTTAGCATCCACGCAGACAGTCAGTCAGCCCCTCTAGTTTAAGCTCAAGTTGTGTGCGTAGCTTCAAGTGGCATGCAATG
Organism: Pseudopleuronectes americanus; assembly: GCA_038501795.1. Lineage (NCBI taxonomy): Eukaryota > Metazoa > Chordata > Actinopteri > Pleuronectiformes > Pleuronectidae > Pseudopleuronectes > Pseudopleuronectes americanus. Next base: position 17,838,834 of record CM076731.1, read on the forward strand.
TAGTTCTCTCTCTCTCTCCCGCGATGTCTTTCTCTCTTTAGTCTGTGTAGCTGTCAGTCGGACTCTGTCGCGCATGAGAGCGATGTTGTGTGTGCACGTGAACCCTCGCTACCGATATAGATTGATTGAATTCTGTGGGAAACGCTGCAGAGAAAAGTGAAAAAACTTCCTGTATCCACCCATTTATTTTTGTGTTCACACCATCATTTAAGGACCTAACCCATGCTGCAACCTTTCACCAAGTTTTGTGTTAATCAGTCCTGATGTTTTTGACTAACAGACAAAGAAAACGAAAATTTTACCTAAAACAAAATATTCCTGTTTCCCATAGTCGTGGTTCAAAATTAAGACTAGTACTGGATTGAGCTTGCGAGAAAAAACATCACCCAACACCACTGCTTGTTATCCACCATGTTGGGCTCATTGTATATGACTGAGCTGGTTTAAAACTGAGGATTTAACGCTGCAACACTTGTTAATTGTTGTCTCATTGCTTTCACTTTTCTTGTGTTACAGCCGACCCTCTGGTGGGAAGCATCGCCACACAGTACCTGACCAACAGAGCTGAGCACGACAGGATAGCCAAACAGTGGACCAAACGCTACGCCACATAGATCATCTCAACTGCACCAGGACCCCTCCACCCCACCCAACACACCCCCACACACACACACACACACACACACACACACACACACACACACACACACTTCTGACACCTCCCCTCCTCTGAAATCTATGGAAGCACACCCGGCCCTGTCATCCACCCTCCCCCCGTCCCTGAGAAACGAACTGTTATTTGTTCCATGCTGACTTGAAAAGCTTCTTTTTTATACAAAGAGTCTATTGGGATTGTATTTTCCAATACACTGAATGTTGATATGGTCATGAAAAGCTTTAATACTGTTATTGTTCTTGTTGATGTTGTTGTTCTTATTGTTATTGCATTGTGTATAACATTGTTGCCACCCTTGTCATCTTCTCTATCTAAAAGAGCGTGTGTATTCTTCCCATTTCATGTGATGGTTTCATGTAAAAATGATCATACAGAGTGAGTTTGTTTAGTTTGTTTCCCTCCAGTGGTTTTACAGCTCATGGTTAATATTAGTGCATGGCATCAGGATATGTGTTCCTACAGTGGACATGTGGTCATGGTATTATTTCTGTCCCGCAGAGTTCAGAGTTCTGGCATGGAGTGAGCCCATCACTGTGTAAGATGATAGTGGTAGTTTGCTGTACATTTAATGCCTTGTAAGAATACATACTCATTGAATACTCAATTAAACACTGGCTGTAATGTGACAGATCCTGTCTCAATCTGTTGCTTCAATATGTGTGTATGTGTGTGTGTGTGTGTGTGTGTGTGTGTGTGTGTGTGTGTGTGTGTGTGTGTAAGTGTGTAAGTGTGTGTGTGTAAGTGTGTGTGTGCGTGCGTGCGTGTGTGTGTGTGTTCCAGATATTTTCTCATGTTAAGGTTAGGTTGCACTTAAATCTTAAATCTATCCACACAGTCACATTATAGGGGCTGCTCTTAATTATGATGACAAAAAGCAGGTCCAAAAAACGTAAAACATTACATTTTAAGGTGAAGACATGTTTTAAGGTGACATTAAGGTATTAGATTAGATTAGATTAAACTTTATTGTCATGCACAGTACAACGAAATGCAGTTTAGCATCTAACCAGAAATGCAAATAAGGCAGTAAAGTGCAGAGTTGTGCGTATTTAAAGTGGAATGTAAATAAATAGATATGTACAGTAAGAAATATATATTGAATAGTGCAGTATTAACAGGTATTGTATGATATAAGAACTATGAGCAAGTTAAATATATAAAAATATATAAATATGAATATACTATAGGCGGGATAATACAGTAGTAAAAAAAGTAACAGTGTAGTGCAATTGGTCATGGTAAATTTTAGGGATCAGGTTTTCATTAGGTTGTGCATATGTGTCTACATGTGTGTAGCACAGACCACTTCCTGTTAGAAATAGGTCATCGTGGGCTCACCACAGAAAGCAGAAGGATTAGATAAAGTAAGGTCAAGGTTTGTCTTCCTCAAAAAGAAAATGATGTGATTTTGATATTTTTTTACATTTTTTTCATATTTATTTGAATTCCTGCCAGTTGGACATGCAGTGCAGAAGTCATATAAATGGTACTTAAGTAGTAATGAAAACTCAAACCCTGATAATATATTTTTTTCATTGACTCATCTAGTTGAAAGCAGTCGGTGCTGAGTTAGGAATCAGAGTTTCCTTGCCTTTGTAAAACTCAGGCCCTGTTCAGACCTGATATTAACATCAGACCTGAGACATCCAATGACAAGTCAGTGTTAATGAAGACCCAGCATCAACAGAAGTAGGTTTCAGGCAATAGGTGAATAAAAAAAAGTTGTTTCCATGACTTCAGAGGACATCACATTGCACTTGATTTATCTCCTGAGGATAAGGAAGATAAGACCCCACAAGTAGGTCCTCACAGTGTTCGTATTTATAAATAAGTCAAATATAATAAATTGAAATCCTGCTCTGAATTTATTATTTTTGGAAAAATGATCATTTAAACTGTGCAGATGCTTCACAAATCATACCAGGACTCAGGATTTCCTTTGAGGAAACCCTGAGTCCTGGTATGAAATAGGCAAAGTTGCCAGGTTGTCCCAGTCAGACAGTAAAAGTGACTCTATGAGTCAGAGTATTAGATCCATGAGTGTGAAGGCTTATCAGCTGTCAAAATACTGCACAGTGTTTATTATACCATCACAAAGGGCCACTCCCCAAAGTTATCACGGCAGCAGTCATTTTATTCTCAGTCATTATGATTTAGCACTTTGACATGACTAAGTAATCTACCAGGAATGTGCAGATACACATTTCTCTGCAGTGCTCTGTTGCACACAGTGTAATGCTCTGCACCGGCACCCCTCACTGTTCCTACACTGTGCTCTGATTGAAGTGAATGAGGGGGTTGTTGTTTCTACACAGCGCTCTGCTCTGTGAACATGACCTTATAAAAGCATGCAATTTCTTTTAGGCGAGGATTCTACAAAACTAGATATCCTCTTCAGTGGGCGCTGAGCCTGGAGTTAAAAGAGGTCTCATTTCTTTGATAGAGATGATAGATACGGCTTTATTTGCACATTTAGTGGCTTAGCGCTTTACTGCTCTTTTGTTTCTGCCTCTTTGGGAGGATATAAAGTAAAGCGCTGATTCAATTAAACAAAACAAACAAGCAGAGGAGGAGCGGATATTGTATCCGCTCTGAAAAGTGTCTGCAGACGTTTATTTCAGGCTCCACTCAGTGACATTAACCTCTACAGTGCTGCCTGTAGCCATAGAGGAATAATCCAGGACGAAAAAGAAGTGCATGGCTCCACTTGCTGCTCTATCTTGTGACCAAAATCCAGTGGGCAAGTCTACTACTGCAGGGCGGCCAACAGCAGGACAGGGAATCAGGATGGTGGCGTTGTGCAGACAACCTGCAGGAGCTCACGTGAACAGCAGCGGTCTCCTAATGCGTTTTACCATGTTATTACCCTGATCACTATTGTTAGTGATGATAGTTGAGTTGTAAAACCTGAGGTATGAGTATGAGTATCGAGTCCCCAGTGTTCGAGTCAAAGTCTGAGTCAACAAATAAGAGTCAGAGTCGAGGCCCGTTCACTTAGTGTGAGTCATGGCTGAATCTGTGAAATCTGTGAAAGTTAAACACATGAGCTGTGGCCTTTTTACATCATCATCATCTCAGCTCTAACTGTTACTGACAGTGTACGTGTGAATCTGCAAATAAGCTGGAGAACACATGTGCCTGCACTTCGTACAAAACAAAATCCTGTTACAGTTATAACATAGCTATCTATAGATTCTGCCAATTTCTTATGACCTGTTACAAAAGACTAACTAAAAACTGTGTCTCCAAGGTGTGAGACCAAAGGCGACAATGATCAAGTCTGAGTCCAAGTCATCTGTACTAAGTCAAGTCACAAGTTCTAGAAGAGTCAAAGGGAAATCGTAAATGGCTGGGATCGAACCGCCGACCTTCTAACTAAAGACAACTCTGTTTGTGGATCGCGCATCGGGGGTCGCAGTGGTGGACCCAGTGTGGCGGATTCTGTGTCGTGTGGGCTGATCATGGTGCTGGTGGCGGACCCTGTGTCGCGTTGGCACTGGGTAAAGGAGGTGGACCAGGGCCGCGGCGATGGCTCGTGGTGGGTCCTGGTGGGCGGCGGTGGACGGTGACTGAGGACTGGAGTGGCCTCTGGTCTGGATGCTGGATCGTGGTTCTGCTGGTTGCTGACCATGGACTGTGATTGCAGCGGGACTGCATCAATGCCGCTAAAGACTTTAATGATGAATGTTTTTACACGTGGCATCTATTGCACTTCTGTCCGTCCTGGGAGAGGGATCCCTCACATGTGGCTCTCTCTGAGGTTTCTACTTATTTTTACCCTGTTAAAAGTGTTTTTAGTAGTTTTTCCTCACTCTTGCTGAGGGTTAAGGACAGAGGATGCCACACCCTGTTAAAGCCCTATGAGATGAATTTGTGAATATGGGCTATACAAATAAAATTTAATTGATTGATTGATTGATTTAGCAAATCAACATTTTTTATACTTATAATTTTTTATACGAAGAAAATCCGTTTCAATCAATGCGGGACAATAGTGAAATGTTAAGGGTTGGTTTCAGACATGAACTCGTCAAATTGGTCCCGAACATTTTCTGGAGTTTGTCTTCCAGTTATGTAGAACCCAACAGTAAATGTCGCTGGTCAGACGTGATCATACCGCCTGTAAAATGCCTTTTCATTTAATTTTCACTGTGTTGTTCTTTAATGTCCCTGCAGTGTACAGCACCTTGAATCTATCTCTAAGGTCCAACGGCGTTTGCCCCTTTTTCCAAACATTCTGGAATCTCATCGTCTTTCCATGTTGACATATTTGTCTGCGTCATCTATGTGACACCTCTTTTTCATCCTGAGATATTTGTGTTTGTAGGATTTTTTCAGAATTGCATCCATTGAATGTTAGAACCCTTGGCCATCAACAGGCCCACGCGCTCACTGTGACTTCTGGCAGGAAAAGATCTGGAAGATGTCGGGCGCAACTGACTCAGACATTTGCATTCTCACATACAGCCCCTTCCAGGAACATGTCCGGACTTCAGTGCATGTCTGAAAGCAGCTTATTATATGTGCAGCTACAACTGTGACTTCTGTTTCCAAGCTCTTTCTGATGAGACACTTTCTCAGGCTGCGTTCAGCACTTTGTGAAAAAACACACTTATTTAATTTCAATGACAACTCTGTGTTGCACAGCACGGGTTCCAGCACAGGGCTGCAACTATACTCTTCTTTTGTTCTGACTCAATGCAATATCCCCAAGCAACGCAAACAATCAAATCCTGTATGTACAGGCTAACATTTCTATTAGGTTACTAGATGCTGTTACAGAAACTTAGCCCTGAGTGAAACTGTAAGTTGAGCTGAGGTAGGATTTAATGATAAGTGCGTTGTTGAGCTTTCTATCAGCTCATTTCATCAGTAGAGCTAAAGTTGATTTATATCCTCCTCTAATTGAACAAAACCCTCCTGCACTCAGAATGTGTTTATAATGAAAGTAGAATACCAGGAGAAAACAACTATCCTGACTGGCAGCAACAGAAATTTCCATTACGTCTGCAGCCATGAGCCAAAATACTGACAGGCACTATACGTTTATCCCCCGCCCCCCTGCTGCAGAGACATTATTTCAAACACACCTTGTGTGGACAGACAGTTCAGATGTAATGTGTTGCAGGTTTTCATGGGAGCTCTGTGGATCTTAAAGCACCTGGACTCTACACTGAGGACATGGGAGCCTGAGAGGGTTTACAGAGTACGTCTTCCTGCCACAAGCTGTGATGACGTTAAATTCCTCCCCTGGCTGCGGTGGAAAAACAACTCAGAAAAGTCTGTGGCATATAGTAACCACAAAGAAGAGAGCACAAGAACGTGAACTTATAGTGTGAAAGCGATGTGGGGCGGATGATCTCCAGAGTTCAGCTCATGTCTGAAAACAGTGACATGGATGGGTGCCGATTGTACAAACTCACTGTCGGTGAAAACATAACCTCCTCTGCAGAAGTAGTCAAAGCCTTTAAGTTGATCAAAATACAGGTAGAAGGTATTACTATTGTTTTGTCATGACTGTCATTAGGTTTCTCTATTTGTCATCGTGATCTCCAAGATGCTGCAGTAGGTTTTTAATTATTGTGACCATTTAGTGGTAATTTTGTGATTTCTACTTCACAGTGGATTGAGAAGCTGTGATGATGGCTGAGACATCTATGTACTTACATTCTTTCCCCAAAGTCCTGCAGCATGATATTGTTTTAACTGCCTCAGATAAGATAAAAACTTGTGCAGGCAAGAGTGAGATATTACCTGTGTCATGTTAACAAAAGATAAATATGACTTAAATATGAATTAACAGGAGGTTACGCGTGTTTGCTCAAATTTCCACAAGTTATTGTCTTTTTTGAAACAAGTCTAGTATATTTTCAGCAAAGTTCACTCAAGTTATCTCACAGTAAGAAAACATTTGATAATATATCAACACAACTTAACACAAGTTCACACGAGCACATTTTACACAAACAAGATATTAGATGGCTTTTGTTTTCTTATTTGATTTAGCAGGCCGGGGGCAAAGACACTGAAGGGGCTGAATAACTAGCAGCAGAGCATTGGACTGGGATTACTGATGGCGACCATGCTGCGTGTGCTGCAAACAGAGCGTGCACGTTATTGAACTCACTAACTCTGGTCGATGGTCCTTGTTGAAGCAGCCGTGTCTGAGCGGGGGTCGCAGCGCTCGGCTGTGGTTTTTCAGTCTCTGGCTGAGCTGCAAAACCAGCAAAGTGGAGCAGCAGTGGAGAGTTAATTATAGTTGACACACCGGTAGGGCGGAGGTTGGTGAGTCCTCATCCACCCTTCCTCCCTTTCCTCGCACGCTGCAGGATAATAATGGATAATAATGGTCCACTTGCACTGGTAAGTGATCAATAAGAGTGAAACAAACTGGCTCTGTGAATAAAGGTGTTGTGCTGGAGTGGGGGAGGGGAGGTCAGTTAGTACAGACATGCTGTTATAAGCAGGTCAATATGTCAAACAACATTAACAGTTTCTAGACCTAGACCGTGTGTTGGTGATTTATATATTTGTATTACATTTTAGTGGCAGACGCAGGCAGCATGAGGAGTTGTTCATGAACTCATACAGTGCAAATGTGTAGTTAACCCAGTATGAACCAGTGTGTGGACTCAAGGGCTTTAAGGGGACACTTGCAATTCTCCACAATCTGGGGGCCCTTATCTCCAGAGGGGCCTTGCATTAAAGCATGTATATAATTTGAAACCCTTTAGCATTTCGGCTTTATCTGGTGGACATTCCAACATAGATAGGACCTGATAAGTATTAACTTCTTACTCCTTTTCAGAGACTGTTTATTTATTTTTGAGCATTTGTTGTTTAAGTTCACTTGTTTGATGTGCCTTTTTCCTATTTGCGTATATAGATGTTCTTATTTTTGCTCTAAATAAACACATAACTAACTATCTAACTAACTCTATGCAATCAAACTACCATAAACTCCTCTCTACAGTAACTTAAACATGCATACACAAACACACACACACACACACACACACAGCTGTGGGGAAGCTGTGGCTCAGGGGATAGACCAGGTCGTACTCTAAGCAGAAAGTTGTTGATTAGTCTTCCCCATTCTGTTTCTCCTTAGAAGTGCTGCCTATAGATGCACTGCACAAACTGTACTGAAAAACACTTTGAGTGGTCATCAAGACTAGAAAAGTGCTTTATCAATACAGACCATTCTTCGACACACATTCATGTCTCCATGATTTCAGAGGACATTGATTTCCCGGAGACTTACTCTAAGACGCCAGTTTCTATCCTTCCCAAAATGTTATATTCCCATATTCTGTCACATAAAGACATAATAATACAAATAAACTCAGTCGATGACAGCTCTCCAGAACCTTAACTTGCTTAGAAGATTTGCTCTGAGTTACAGGGACATGCTGTGAGAAGTCAATGAAAGAGCCACGTTATTACTTTGTTTAATGTTTATTTAACCTGCAACACATGTCATATGTGAGCTGTAAAATGACCCTTATAAAAGTGTCACTCATGCACTCGGCCGCTGTGTTTATTGCTTGGCAGTAACTCCAGCTGGTGGCTAACAGCAGCATCAATTTATTACTTCCCAGTAATGAGGAGGCCTGGTGATGATGCCTCCTCCACAGAGGAGATGATGGTGCATGTCTGTGTGTTCTATGTGTGCAGCTCTCTGGTTGACAGTGAGCAGGAGGAAGATAAGATCTCAGCTTCAGCAGGAGCAGAGGATCACACCTGCTGCAGGAGGGTGAGGTCATGGAGACACAAAGGAGGGTAAATGAGGCTCACAAGGCATGAGTCTGATTCCCTTCAGGGCCTCCTTCAGAAGTCATGGTTCCGATGGTTGAGGTGTTTTAGCTCCAGAATACATACTCATTGAATACTCAATTAAACACTGGCTGTAATGTGACAGATCCTGTCTCAATCTGTTGCTTCAATATGTGTGTGTGTGTGTGTGTGTGTGTGTGTGTGTGTGTGTGTGTGTGCTGTGTGTGTGTGTGTGTGTGTGTGCATGCTGTGTGTGTGCGTGCGTTTATGTGTGTGTGTGTGTGTGTGTGTGTGTGTGTGTGTATGTGTGTGTGCGTGTGTGTATGTGTGTGTTTGTATGACATTGTCAGGAGGTCCGTCTGCTGCTGGAGCCACACTTCCGGCGAGCTCGTGTTCATCATGCGCGATAATCCCGGAAAAGGCATGATTGAGCTCTTCAAAATAAAGGCACTAACCCTCAGTGGAAGACTTGAGTTTTTGAATCACAAAACCCAGAAATTCATCCCGACAACTGACCACACTTTCAATATTGAAAATGATATTAATAATAATAATGATCATATTAATAACAGTAATAGTAATAACACATTCATCCATCTATCACCTTTATCGTATATTCTTTAACTGTTGCAATAGAGCTGGACACAAATGTAAACAAAAACAAACAAACAAACAACAAACAATTTATAATAATAATAATAACAATAATAATAAAGGTTTATATCGTTTTGAGCTATAAAAATAAATCGACAATAATGATATTAGACTCTATGGCACGAGCTAAGAGACTATTAATCCTGTGCATTTCATCCCTCAGATATCTTAGATCATTTCTACCAACATAAATTCCAATGTAATATTTAAATATATAAATATAAATAATAAACAAATTAGTTGAATAAGTATTGTGTTCAGTTTTCATTTGGCAGATATACACAATGTGTGCATAACAGTCACTTATGTGTGTTTCTCCTATACTTTCTTCTGCCTCATTCAATATCTTTTTGCCACCGCTTGTACTTTTATTTTTAAGACATTGACCGGAAGTGTCGTTTCTCTCCAATACAGGTGTGTTCACAGTGGTGCGGCCAGGCGGCGGAGACACACTCATACGCACGCACACACACACACAAAGAAAGGTATCAATGTCTGTTTGTATTAGAACTGGTTGTGTTTTCACAGTTTGTGTGTTTTAGGGGGCTCGCGCACGTGTGTCCGTGAGAGGAGCGCGTGGAGTCGGTTCATCCTGCAGCTCCGACCCGCGGCTTTAAACCCGAGGAGCCTCCACATGAGCGGCCGTCGGCTCTCAGTGGACCGTGTGTCCGGAGCTGCTGCTGCCGCCTGACCCACTTCTTCCGCCGGGTGAAAGTTTGCTTCCTCTCGGAGGCTGCGGAGCTGAGCTGGAAGTGTCCGTCTCTCCCCGCAACAACTGCGACATCGCCCCGCCGTCGATGTAGCTTCTCCGCCTTCTCCTGCGTCTCGATCCGGTCCCGGTGTCCGGTCCCGCCTCCTCTCCGCCGGGCCCCTCCGGCCCGACTCATCCGGAACCGGATCCTCTCCTTTGTCGCAGCCCGACGGCTCTAAAAATAAACTGTGCAGACACGAGACGGGTCAGAATTCAGCGTCATGAAAGAGGAGGAGGAGGGGGGGGTTGATCCTCCGATAAACACCCAACACCCGCTGTAACACACACTGGTCGATTTACACTGATGGAGCCCGGGTCAGCATCTTGTACAGGCCCGCTGGTTGTTCGGAGACTGGGATGTGTGGTCCCAGTCTATAGCCTTTTTTTATATAGCGGAACAGTGTCTGTTGTATTCCAATGTACGTGTTATGTAGGTTTAGATTAAACACTAATTGACAGCAATGTGTTAGTGGAGAAAAGACGGTGTACATTGCAATCTACATGCAGATTACTGGGAGTGAAGCCTGTTCAAGAATCTTGAAGCAGCCGTGCTAACGTGGAGGCTTTACAGTGACCTCTTGACCTCTCTAAACTCTTGTGTTCCTGCTTATTTCTCCAGGCTGGGTATGTCGGATGAGGATTCCCGCACCAGCACCGGCTCTTCCTCCTCGTCGTCCTCAACTCATCAGCATCACCTTCAGCAGCACCAGGAGGAGGACGTGACCCCCCCGAAGAAACGAGAAAGCAAAGCCATCATGAGCAAGTCCTCCAAGCTGATCTCCACTAGTGCTAAAAGGTGAACAGCCTGATGGCGACCAGGCGTCAATGACCTACACTGCATAACATTCACACCACTCTACATTGCTGTGGTGGTTGAAAGCCTCATAGATGTATTTTAGGTTTTTAATATCCCCGGGTCTGACTCCTCACTATGTTGAAAGTGTTCTTATCTATGCCCAACATCTCGAGATGGTGCGAGTTCTCTGTACAGGAGAGCACTGTTAGGAAGAGATGGACACCAAAGGTCGTCAAAAGCATCAGTCTAAACACACTCTGTCAAAAAAGGGCTTTTCAAAAGCTCTCTGAGGTTTTATTCAGCAGCAGAGCAGCTCTCGACTCGTATCCGTCAGGCGTCGATCTGGGCTCCTGAGTGTGGATCCACGTTATTTGACCCTCGCCTCTTTATTTTTGCCTGTGCAGAATTCAGAAGGAGCTGGCTGACATCACACTGGATCCACCACCAAACTGCAGGTGAGTGTATCAATCATCATGGAGAATGTGTAACGTGCCGTTGCAAGCATCTGGGCCATTGACGTTTGTGTGAGGCTGTGTGTTTTTTTAAGTTTTTGGTTCTGAGGATATTTAGACGTATTCATTCTAGGTGTCCTGAATGTGATGTGAAATCTCTTTTGAGGTTGTGTCCAGTCACAAGAAGACAAACGTATCTAAAAGACTCCTAGAATTTTCCTGCTCATAAAGCGAATAGAAACTCAGTTAATCATATTTCTTTGTGTTTTACCACCTCTGCCAAGGATGTTAGGTGTTCAACCGGCCGTTTGTTTGTTTGATTGTTGGCAAGATTACGCAAAAACTACCGGACAAAACAGATTAAAACTGGATTTGGTGAAAGGAGGCCGTGTTGGTTAGGGAAGAGCCCGTTACGTTTTGGTGCAGCTCCAGGAGTTTGTTTTGTCACTGATTTCCCCAAGGAATAATTCATGGATCTTGATGAAAAAAATCTGGCATATTTAGTGGAGTGGTCTCTATGGGGGAAAATTGGTGCAGCTTGATTGAGTTTAAGGAGACGGTTGGGCCTTGGCAGAGGTATCCGCTCTAGTCGGCCCCATTCTAGATTGAATCTTTTAATGGACAGTCCAATCAAAATGTTCCAGTTTTCTATTATCTGACTGAATTCCATTTAACTGCTTTAGTTGCGTCAAAAAACTATGAACAAACACCACTGAGCCCCTGTTACACTGGTGACTTCTTTCTTTACATTGTACACACGCTGTAGTGCTGCGTACACTGTCCTGCTGCCGCTAATGGTCACTAGAACAAATCTGTCTATGTGGAACGTATATCTGGAGAACCAATCATCTTAATAGCTTTAAACTTGGCTTTAAAGTATTGTTTAGAACCAAACGCAGTTCGGTGTTGAATTTTGTGCAGTTTGGATACAATACGTTCAATATTAATACATATTGAATAAATTGGCGCTCTGAGATGTTGATGTTGATCACAGGACGTCAGCGTGTTCATTCAGGACAATGTGAACGGATTCTCCGGTCTGGAGCTCTGCTTACAGAGGAGAGCTTCACTGAGCTCTGAACAAACAGGTGAACAGCTCATTGTGAAGCAGCCGTGGCTTCAGGGTTCTGCAGACTTGAGTCCAGCAGCAGGTCTTTACTTGCCGAGGCTCAATCACTGCAGGTGACTTTGGCAGTTTAAGAACGAAAGCCGCAACCAGCATTAACACAGACTGAGAAAAACAGCCCATTCTAAACAGACAGGTTTGCAAGGGGCACTGCACTTGTGTGTATTAGTCCACAAGTGAAAGTAGTCCCCAGTAAATGCTCGGTCTCCTCCTGTTTGAGACATGTTTGCTCAATCCACAGTGGTCAGCAGGTTTAGGAAAAGACTGAGCCTTTATTCTTTAATGAAACTGTATGTTTGGGAGTCTGTGCGATTTCAGTAGGAATGACTGAGGGCAGACTGCATCAGGTCAGGTGTGATTCCTCTTCATGTTAGGAGCACGTGTGTGAGCAGTTTTCAAACCGGCTGTTGGACTCCACCTGTAGTGCCTCTTTTTTCCAATTGTTGCCTCAATTCAAACACAGTGACGGCCGTTCTTACTGCACCGGTTCTCCTGGAGGATCATGGGAGTGTGCGTTCTCGAGTGTCTCCCTTTGGTCGTCATGGTGACACCCGAGTTCAGAGGACGCTGTTCTAACCTGGCCATGAAGGAACTAACTTAGTGCTCCACATGTGTGTGTGTGGTGGGATTTGTCTTATCTTTAGCAGTGTAAAAAAGAAGGCCTCATCTTTTCATTTAGTTTCTCTCCCCTGTAGAAACTCCTCCACTCAGCACCATGTGCACTCAGGGAATTTTTTAGGGATTGTTTAGTTCTTTGTACTTCATTAAGCAGGGAATCTGCTCATTAGGGGTGTGAACCGAGCTGGCTAGCTTCGCCATGCAGGTGCCATTTAATGGATTACAAACCGGTGAGTCAGTGGGTTTGGCGTTTTCGGCCTGCTCCCTTTTTCCAGTGTAGTGCCTGTCAACATCTGTTCGCTGTCGTATCAACTTTATCTTGCACTTTAAGGCAGCGTCTTTCATCTGGCATTCATCCAAATCCAATTACACACACAACTCAGGGAATGCTGCGCAGGCCATCTTTTATTTGTTTACAGCCTCGTTGTCACTGATGTGTGAATTGCAGACATCACAGTTCTGTCCCTCCCTGCATTTCCTTATGTTATATCCCTTTTTCCTCGCAAGCAGCTATTTCATTAATTGCTCACATCCTGATCTTTGTGTCCCCCTGACGTCCCGTTTCCCCAGACACCTGAAGACATTGTCACAGATTCCTGACATTGCATTGGTCAGAAGCTGAACAGGGGGGTTTCTGCTAGTGCTGATCAGGGTTGGATGGTTCATTGATGTCTTAAGCTCGAACAATTTGTAAATCACGTAATCCTTTGTGTCTCTTTTGGGCTCTCCTGATGTCATCCAGCTGAATAAGTGATTGTGTGTGTGTATGTGTGTGAGCTGCCTGAGACCTCTCTGTTTTGCTGCTGATGTGAGCACACATACACACACACACCTCTGCAGTGTGTTACTGGCTTTGCGTGTTTGAGACTACTGAGGTTTTCTCAACAGTTTCTTCATATCTATAAAAAGCCTCCTCCCTGGAGAGGAAGTGGCTGGCCCGTACAATGCAGTTACTTCACAAAGACCTGAAAGCAGCACTGAGCTCTGAGCTGCTGCTGCACAGATGGAAGTTTGAAGAAGTTCCCCTCCTACGTGGCAGGCTTTAGTTGGGTAGCAAAGGCAAAGGGAAATAGAGGTTCCATTTTATCTGCCGTCAGCTGCAGGTACGGCTGAGTTTGAATTTTTTCTGCCAACTGAAATTTGTGAATCTGAGCATCCAAGATGGAAAATTCTTACAAATGATAAAAGTAAGTTATGCTCACATCAGATAGTTCCTGGTTTACAGTAACCAGCCACAAGTGGTGTTTAATTCTGTTGGGCTTGGACCAAAGCAAAGTCGATCTGTGTAGTCCCACACACTGAGCTGAACTATTGCAGAGCAATGTATATTCTCCATGATCCCCAACAAACACATTAAACTCTCTATACAATCCTCACTGAATCTTACAAATTAACTTTTCAGTTTAGACCAAAACATGTGTGAAATTGTCCCTACCAATAGACCAAAATTCAATCTGACCTAAAGAGTTAGTCTCGGATCAAACTAAACCATGGCTCGGTTGTCTGCAGTGTGTTCAGCCTTTCTGAGCAATTGCAGGAATTAAGGAGATCAGTAAAGGGCCCATATTGTGTCAAATGTACATTTTCTGGGCTTTTGCTATCTGTAATTACTTGAAGGGGATCAGTGGTTATGAAAACAGTAACTCCGCAGACTTTTTTACTCAGTCCATTCTAAGAAATTTGTCGAAACACTTGTTTTGACAGTTTCTCAGTGCTCACCTTTAAATACACCTGCACATAGAAGAAGACACCAGACTGCTCCTCCCAGTCACAGTCCAACTTGAAACTTCATGTGGTGTTGAAACTTCACCCATGCACACATACTGAGAACAGTCTCCTCCAGTGAAAAGGGATGTAGTGCTGTTTGTTGAACCTATGACTCGTACATGCATGTGCTCAGTTAAGTTGTGCCTCGTCCATGAGGTAAAGTAACAGCGGTTCCTACAGTGGCAGGTTTACAAGCATTAGCCCACTCTAACTGGACACACAATCTGACTATAATAATATCAGAGTGGTTGTATTTGTGTGATATTAGCAGCAGGTTAACGAACACGAGGGGATTTGGATTTGAATTAATCATTGACAAAGCAAATGAGGCTACATAAGAAGAACCAATGTTCTGCAGGAAAATGTCACATTTAGTCTTAACAAGCCATTAGTCTTACACGTGGGAATGCTGAGCCGCTGCCATCACATCAGCCCTGTGTGCAACAGAACTTCCCTGTGCTCAGCCCCCTGGAAAATGTGATGTCATGGTCCAAGTGAGGGATAAAGAAATATTGAGCGGAGGGATTAAAGGCAAAGCTGCAGTTTGTTGTCTGGTGGAGTACTAAATAAAGACATGACACTCGGACTGCTTTTCTAGACAAAGCATCAGTGCCACTGTTGGCTGGTTAATCAAATGGTCGAGGTTTTCACCAAAACAGGGAAGATATCCTTGAATTAATCATCCTGTCTGCATTGATGTAAATATGTCAAATTATCATTTTTTGTTTTTTTAATTCTTATCTCTTACTGATTTCTTTCCTGTGTTGAGTTGAATCCTGCAGCCTCTAGAGACCATGTGTTGGGCTTTGAACATTCAATCTTCCTCTCAGTTTACACTGGACAATTCTATCCATAAACGTTGAACATATTTTACTCTGATGAATATAAATTAGTTTATTTGGGATTTTACTTCTTGGTTTTCAGCTGTTTTTCTCAGCTCCAGTAATAAGACAGACTTAATAGTATGTAATGACTGTTTGTGTCAGTGGAGGAGTATGAACCACGTGATCTTCATCCTGCACTGTTCTCAAGTCGCACTGAGAGAACCTATACAGGCTGATTACCATGTACTAAATGGGTGGGGTTTTGGTGTGGTGGGAGCGGTGGTGTGTGCGGTGAAGAGGAGTCATTACATTGTCTCAGTCAGGCAGATTATTACAGTCTCTCTCCCTATCATCACAACAGCATTTTAAGCAGGTAGTGATGATTGAAAATGAGTCTGCAGGCAGCGTGTGTATTGAGGTCCACAACTAAGAGACGAAACTTGCACAAAATTGGTTTAAGAGTAAAAAGCATTGTGAAGCAACACAAAGTGTTGAATTGATTCATTTACTGATGAAAACTCTAATGTGCCTAATAGAAAAAGAGAACAGATGTATTTTGATCTTTTCAGCTCAGAGGCTTTTACACTGAAGGTAAAAGTAAAGTTTGCTGTTTTGTTTGTTAAACTGTAATTACTGAAAATACAATAATAGTTGTAACTTCTTTTCAGTGTTAACATCGCTTTGTACTTAAATTTGGTTGGTGAAATTTCTGTGTGGGCAGCAAGGCTAGTGCTGCGGCTTGCCCCGATAATCGAATATAAGGATTTTTTGAAAATATCGATACCGTTTCTAACTGGTGAGTGGGTGCAGCCTGCAGCCCACCCCAAAGGCACACACTGCCCACCCCCTTCTTCTGGCCAATCAGGCAAAATCCACTGAGATTGCTGAGCGTTAATTGTACCTAAACATTTACCTGTTTTTAGTGCCGTAAAGCATCATATAAACTCCATCAGGCTCTAATTAAATGTTTATAAGTTTTGTGAGTGTAAGATCTGCCTTTCATGGTAACAGTCACTGGTTCGGGATGGTCATTGGATACTGATGTTACTCCATAGAAGAAAATATCTTCTGCAATCATGATATAATTTGATCATAAATCTGTGGGAGGTAAAACACTGATCCTAATTGAAGTAAAGCATGACTCTCAAGTACATTGTTAGTGTTGACTGTCAACACTTACAAAAATACTGTATATTTCATTTAATTCAGTTCTATTCAATCACCAAATGACAACATATATTTTACATAGCAAAATTATAGAAAAAACGGTTACCAATACAAGCTCATTTCAAGGTCTCAACAGGTTTTAGGTGAAAATATAAATAAGAAAAATAAATTGTGTTTTGCACCTTAATTTATGTCTTTTAAATTGTAACCCGATTATATTGTTTTGTGCATGCTTAACTTGTTATTTTCTTGCTGTACGTCTTGGCCAGGACTTCCTTTTAAAAAAAAATAGATACTTTTTTTTTATAATCCCAGGGGAACCTTTACTGGTTAAATAAGGTTAATAAAAAAATCCTTTAATATGAATTCAAGCACTCTTTTAGGTTTTCTTCATATTTTTGTATGAATCACCCCCAATTGGAGACTTGAACATCTCCATAATGGAGCTGATTTTATCTGCAGCAGATGAATTGTGTCGGCTCAGTGAACATATTCAACCTCTGTTCTCCTCTGCAGTGCTGCAGGACTCAGTTTTGGGTAAACCGCTGTGTGCCTTTTTCAAAGGTTAAAAGCTTAGAAAAAACTGAAACAGCTGAAATGTCAGCTGTGCGTGTGTGTGTGCTACGGAAGAACCCCCCTCTCTCCTGATATTGAAGTGAATGACCACAGTGATAACATGGCATATTACTGGCTCACAAAAAGCACTGGGTGGCCTTTGTGTGTGGGTCGGCGTCAGGCGGGGAGGAAGCCCGGCTTCTCGGTGTCTCTCTGTGTCTCTCTATATCTCTCTCCTTCTCTGTCTCCCTCTGTCTCTTTCTCTCCCTCTGTCTCTTGCTCTCCCTCTGTCTATTGCTCTCTCTGTGTCTCTTGGTCTCTGTCTCTTTCTCTCTTTGGCTTGTCTGTGAATGTTAGACGATTCTGTTGTCAGGCGGAGAAAAAAACAACTTGGTCTTGTTGATTTGGTGGCAAATGATTCATTATCTATTCTGGACATAGCATTGGGTCCTGACTGAGATCTTGAGCTGTGGCCAGTGACATGTATATCATCAGTCCTTCCCCAGGTCAGGCGTCCCCCTGCAGGAACGCTGCTAACACAGTGTTAATGAAGTGCATTCCTCAAAGGGACGTGGTATTTTTGTAGTGAGCGGGGTCGGGTCGGGTCGGGGGTCCTCCCCTTTTACTTTCACATGTGGGTAGGAGTTGCTTTTGTTATCAGTCTGTACTCTTTGCTTCAAGCCATCACCTACACTGTAGTCAGCCTGGGACTAACTTTTTACATCTTGTTATTATATAACCATTACTTGCATGAAGGTTACGATCACTTCGAGTTGAAGTAGATTTAGAGAATTTGATTTGTGTGTGTTGTGATATTTGAAGCTGTAATTTGTTATGCTGCTGAAGTTCATTTCCATTTATACAGCGAACCCCCCCTCCTCCCCCATTTGACACACACTGATCTGCTTTTTCCTGTGGCAACAGAAGCTAGAGGTCAGTTTGTAATGAGGGGATATCACTGTAATTATCTGTCATTTTCCTGCAGAAATTGTGTGTGTGTGTGTGTTTCTTCTCCATGAATGGACAAAATAAAGCTTGTATTGATCAAAAAATTATTCTGAATCGTATGATGTCGTACGATAAGTGACGCTATGACATAATCTCAAACAATTCAGGAAATGATGTGATTCAAAATTAAAAAATTCCTTTTTCCAGGAATCTCTGAAAACACGACCTAAAGCTTAAATAGTTAGAATGGTCTGATTGGGGTATGTTCAGCCAGTACCCCTCTGATGCTTTTCATTTGTATTGGTCTGCCATAAAACAAATATTTTTCAGACACACTGGTGTGATGTACTGTAGCATTAAACTCACTTCACTTCAGAATCCTTAAATATTAGTTATTTTATGCATATAGAGAATACTATCAGTTGCAGAGTTAAACATCAGTAAAAACTGATGTGCTGGTTAGGGCTGTTAGAAGAAGTCACAGTGTAGACATGGTGGAAATGAGTGACAGGGAACAAACTCAACTATTGATGGTTTTTCTGTGATATTATATCTAAATCATCTCAAACAGTCTGTACTGAACCTGTATATCAATCAGTGAACTGCCTTGACTGATTTATCGGGCTTTTACTTCTACTGGTTAATCCAGACATTTCTTTTCTGTTTGTTGTTTAGTATAGAAAACATCAAAAAAGGTGAAAATGCTCATTGATAAAGATTATTTGTTTCACATGATTCTGTTGTTTGACAAAGAATTTGAGGAAAATAATGTGAGGTGGAAATTTAGGAAACCTGAACCAATTTAGCAAATTAACTTAATTGAATGTTTTGTAGTTAGTTGATTTATCTGCCATTTAATTAACTATCTGGCATCTAATTAGATCATTGGTCAACTGTTTCAGCCCAGAGCACATGATTCACAGAGAATATAGTTGTTTTCTGACCTCCGGATGATGTCTGTAAAGATGGGTCCAGACGTTTGTCTTTCACATCGAACGAAGCAAAAACTGTTGTGTGTTAGTAACATCATCAACACACCCACTCGCTCACAGGGAATCCAGAAGAAAGCAGAAAGTCCGGAGGCTGCCAGTCAGACATGTATGTTCACACAGGTACAGCCCCTCCACAGAAGCCGCCATAGAGATGTGCACAGGCTCACACCTGACGCTTACCCCACTGCCCCCTAGTGGGTAGATCTGGTCCTGCTGTGAATCTTGGATGTCACCTTTAATTATGTTCTTAGCTCAGTGAAGTGTGTCTGATTCTACAGATTTTGCCCTTTCTACATGATCAGTCTTTTCTTTTTATCACATGGAAGCAATGCACAGTGGAAAGGACACCATGGAGGAGAGTGTGAGCTCCAGGCTTCACGGGTCTTGATCCTCCTCAATAGATGTTTTATTAAACGGGAGACACAGAGATGATTAAGGTGGTGATTCTTGCTCATTAAGAGCAGTCTACAAAATCGTAATGGCCATGATGCGGGTAGTCAGCAGTCTGTGTGTGTGTGTAGGTGTGTGACAGTGACAGAATACGATGTTTGGCTGATATTAACCTCTCCAGTCGATAGTCACAACAGACAACCTGCAGTGGAATCACTCTGTGCAGTCAGAGCTTCGCTGGCCTGTATTATTGTTGGAATTGCTGTGACTGAATAATGTAATAGTTTTGTTTGTTGAATAATACATCGTACATTGTTTGTTTAAATATTCAAATAGTTTCTGTCTAAATATATTGCCGTACACTGTGTTGTGCATGTGCTGTTTTTCACTTTCATTTGAATGCCTCTTACCTGCTCTAAGAGCTCTGCTTATTTAACAACGGAATGTGAAACAGTGGAGTGTCTTTTCTCTGAGCGCTTCATCAGCCGCTCAATTATGTGAAAACTTCTCTGCCATCAAAACGCAGAGAGGAGCTGCTGTGGACTTTCTGTGCTGCTGCTGTACTTTGAGTCCTGTGAGGATGCAGTTTTATCTCCATAGGCAAATGAGGCCATGTTGATCCTTTTCTTTTTTGTATTACTTCCCGCTGTGTGCATGATGATGCACATGGGCCATTGCACTTTGTCTATTGTATTCCTGGCTGCAGAAAATATACATACTTTTTAGTGATTGAGCAGATGTTGCATGTCAGAATACAAGGGTGTAATTTTTTTCATGAATCCATTTATTCTTGAATCATTACACATAAAGTGACTTATTTCAAGTTTTTTTATTGTTCTAAAAATGTTGGAAACATTTTAATGTATCTATAATGAGTCTAGAATATATATTTTTTTTTATTGAATACTGAGCTTTCATGTGACTCACTGTCCCTTTGTGGTACAGTGGAGTTACCTCAGTTGTTTTCTAGTTAGTAAAGACACTGTCTGATCTCTGTAGCATCCAAATATTAAACCAGAGTTGATTTTTCCTGTGTCTTGACAGTGCCGGTCCTAAAGGAGACAACATCTATGAGTGGAGGTCGACCATCCTGGGCCCTCCAGGCTCCGTGTACGAGGGGGGAGTGTTTTTCCTGGACATCGCCTTCACACCAGACTACCCCTTCAAACCACCCAAGGTCAAACTTCTCTTTTAACTGGATGTCTGTCAGTACGTGGCAAGGCTTGTATTTGTGCATCATGTGCTGATGGAGCTCCTTTGGAGAGGTGTTATTTTCACATTTTCCACTAGAGGGCACACAACCAAGTGAGATCCGCAGCTCATACATACAGTGGCATTACCCAGATGGTTGTAATCCATTCAAAAAATTTAGAAATTTACTATCATCTCATGTTTTCAAACATTCACACTTAACAAAATATGAAACGAGGGCTTCTTTTTAATTCCCACGGTTCTGCTCTTCATTTCTGCACAAGTGTAACCTGTGGAGCAGCATTCTCAATTTCATTGTCTCCTCATTTGACTTCATTCTGCATTTGTGATCCAGTTGGTTTGTACACACTAGTTTGTAAGAAATAAAACTTTCAGTGCTGTTCAGTTAGTTGATGTTTACACTGCAGTTTAGTTTTTTTTTCTTCTTTCTTTTTTTCCTCTAATATTTCTGCCTCTGGCAGATATTGTCAAACTGTATCTGCTCTTCTGGCCTCTCTAACCTTAAAATCTACAAAAAACTGCACACTCATACACATGCACTCACCTACAACAATACATTAATTAAGCCAAACATATTGACCCCCCCTCACTTCCTTGTTTAAAGTATCTTTTTTATTTACTCTGTTTTTTTTTCTTTGTAGTTGCTGTGAGTCTTGTTTCCCTTCTTGGTTTTTGCTGTGTCTTTGTGTCGGTCACCAAACTGCATCGCACTGTAAGTAAGTAATTTAAGAATAAATCTGTTTAGTGATTTTGATCCTCTTGTTTTGTGTTATCTCCAGGTGACGTTCCGCACCAGGATCTACCACTGTAACATCAACAGTCAGGGGGTGATCTGTCTGGACATCCTGAAGGACAACTGGAGTCCTGCCCTCACCATCGCCAAGGTCCTGCTGTCCATCTGCTCCCTGCTCACTGACTGCAACCCTGGTGAGAGCTGCAACACACATACACACACACACACGAAAAGGCCTAGTTACAGCCTCTAAATCATCATTGAATATATTAGGACTTTCTTCTTTAACTATACATTTTCCCCTCTGTTTTAAAGTATTGTCCTCTTAGCCATCTATTTCTGTCTGCAGCTTCTTCTTATTATAACATAATATTGTTCC
Organism: Pseudopleuronectes americanus; assembly: GCA_038501795.1. Taxonomy (NCBI): domain Eukaryota; kingdom Metazoa; phylum Chordata; class Actinopteri; order Pleuronectiformes; family Pleuronectidae; genus Pseudopleuronectes; species Pseudopleuronectes americanus. Next base: position 17,860,650 of record CM076731.1, read on the forward strand.
GTAAAACACAAAACTCTTCTCAGCCTGATCTCCATTTCCGAACATTAGAGGAGAAATAATGAAATTCTCATTTAGGCCGTACAGGACTTTACTTAAAGGATCTGAAAGTTAAATGTATTACTCTTAAATGTGCTCTGTGACTCCAGCTCATATTACGGACCTTTAAATCCCCGTATATCACCAGGCTAAGCCCTTGTGACTGGAGATGGAAACACAGTGTTTGTGCTGAGACTGCCTGAGGAAAGCTCTTAATAAATCTTTCTATTCTTCTGTTGTGAAGGTTTACTGCAGCGTAGTTGCTCTTTAAATGTAAGCACTGCTCTGTGGGGTAGTATCGGGGAGGATCATACGCAATGTGCGATTATTTAAAAGCTCATAATCAGGGGCAGTTTTCTGCCAATAATAGACTTACAAGGTTTTGGGAGTAAGTGTAATGTGGCACCTTGGTAAGTTATTCACAGATTAAATATTTTATTTAAATATATTTGTTCAACTGTTTTCCTAAACTAAGAATAATGTTTGGATATTTAATTACACGTGCAGGGATAGAAGATTTTGTCCATATTGTCTTCTCATGTTGTGGGGAAGTTGTTTTGTGTATTATGTCAAAAAAGGGCAATTAATATAATTAGTTTTATTAGAAAGATAACCAGAATGGATGCACTGTGTGTAAATATCTGATCAATTGGCCTCATTGCATTAACATGTTAAAATGCTTGTACATTGGTTTCTGTGGTGAATTTGTGCAAACATGCAGGTTCAACAAACACCTCTTTAGAAAAGTGTGGTGATGACGTGGGTAAACAGGATCAGTACCACCTGTGTGTATATGAGTGAGTGCACGACAATAGTCAGTTAGCGTAACACAGGCCCAAATGTTAGCTTTATAATTGCTTAAAACTAATGAAATATATGTTCCATTAGTACAAAACATTATTTGAAAAGCAGCAGACTGAGTTTTTGGTGACTCGTAACTCCTATTTAAGAAACTGAGAAGAAAATACAAGAAAATTGGTGATAGCCATATGCACAATTAAAAACAAATGTGTTCGTGGAAATGGTTCATGAGGCTCATTGTCCTTTATGTAGGGGTAGGGCTGTCACATTTCTTGTGACCAAAATAATCTACAATTGCTATTGAAGAAAGACACATTAGGATATCGAATGACAGTCTGTAAGTCCTAAAAATGCTTGGACAGATTTCTAATGCCACGTTTTGTCTTTGTGTGTTTCCAGCCGATCCCCTGGTTGCAAGCATCGCCACACAGTACACAACGAACAGACCTGAACATGACAGAATAGCCAAACAGTGGACCAAACGCTACGCCACATAATCACCAGAGGGGCTGCCGCTGCTCGGACGAGCCAGGGATGCTGCGGGGGGGGGGTTGAACTTGGGGGTGCGGGGTTGATTTTTATCTCAGAAATTAAGTCTTAACTCTTAAGATAACTTTTGTTGTTGTCATTTATTTTATTATAACTATAATCAAATTTGGCAATAATGCGTTTACTGTTTTCTCTTGTTTGTTTTTTTTAGCTTGAGCTTGAAGGATGACTGTAAATACTAAATGTTGTGTAAAAAACTGTTTGATGAAACTTGTCACAGCATGATCCCCGAAAGTCAGTATAAATTCTCACATGCATTAAAGGTTCTGGTTGGAGTTTGCTTCCCTCTCAAAGGTGATTTACACATGTAGACACGTTTAGATATGAATGGATCCTGGTGGTGACGTGTGCTCTGTTCTGATGACAAGTTTTTCACTCTCTCCCTTAAACACTTAGACACGACCAGCTGAAGAAGCATCCATCTTGGTTTAATCATTTCAAACATGTTCCCTCACCACCAGAAGAAAGCTCTGAGAGGATTAGTTATGAGGAGGTTTTTTATTTTTATGCAGCACATTTTAAGACCGATTAGAACAGTTCTAGGGTTAGTTTGACTGAAGTCTTGATGTCACTACCTCTGTTCTACTAGCAGCACATGAAATGTTTATACTCAGAAACACTGAGGACACAGAAAACAGCGCAGGTCATCCATCACAGTCTCTCCCTGTGTAGTTGTTTTTTCAGTCAGGGAATGTTGCTCATTAAAGTGACAAATATAAATTAGTTAAAAAATAAATATTTCCTCTCAACACAGATTTCTACTGTTAAAAAGGCTTTAACACAAACACACACACACAGCTTTAACCAGGAGCCCTATTGGATTCTAGAGGCTGGACGACACAGGAGTGCAGCTAAGGTCAGACATTTTGAAATCAAACATCACAAGTTAAGGTAGTACCATGAACGTTATTGCTGCAGAGCCATATTTACTATTTGATGCTAACCGGACAAAGGACTGGTGCTGCGTTCACATCAGATGGGAAACAGCGTTTCAGGTCCTGTAAATCTGTAAACTCGGTCTATAAACCCCTAAGGTGTTTGATGAGTTTTGAAGAGAGTTTCAGATTTCACAAGTCAAGCACATGTTCAGCGCCATGCCTATAGATTTAAAGGTTGCTGTAGTCATGTACCCTGTACTGGTCGTAAACAGATTCAATCCAATCTCCTTTTTGTCAGTGCATAAATATGTTGGGACTGGATTGTTAGTGTGTTTGCAGAATGGCCTCTGATTAGATTCTTCTTTCTGCCATGACCTAGAATATATAACTCTTTGTATTAACATGACTTATGAACTTATCCTTCAACTTGGGAGGATACACACATTTCAAATGAAAAGAACAGTGGAGGTCGCACATTATTTCACGACCACAATTTAAAATGCCAAACCAATCAATCAGTGTTTGAGTCGTATGGAATCTTTGGTACTAAAGTGCTTTCTTTCTTAAATGATGTTTTTCCCATGAGAACAAGATCCCCTTCCTGTTAGTGTTGAGCACTGTATGGAAAAGCTTTCTTTCAAGGGTTAGTGATTTTAAAGAAGGTTTTGGTTTGTTGTAAAAGGTGAACTACAACATGAGCCATCATATTGAGAGGTTCAGCATTTCAGAAAACTCACTTATCTAACTGTTTTCCAGGGTAAGTGGATACGGTCAGTCACAATGTCTGTGTGTTAAGTGTGGAGCTAGCTACTCAACTCGTTTAGCCTTAGCTTAGAGTGCGAGAAGCTGCTAGCCTGCTTTTCATTTATTTTATTTTATTTAAAGTGACTGCCTGGCATTGAAGGGACAGAACAAGTTGCACTCTGTATTCTGTTAGTTACAGCTGGACAGTCCATTACAACTGCTCAGCCATAAACTCTACTTTTATTATGCCTTTATGGTAGAGGTGTAAACTCAGTTATATATTTTAGTGATGATGTTAACAAGTTCCTGACAGTGTCAGTAAAAACCGGCTGTAAAACTGTTAAATGTTTACGTTGCACTGAATAAAGTGGCCAATGAGTGTAAGCGGGAGCCGTTTGTAGCCCAACTAGTTAATTTGTCACCAGCTGCAGCCTTGGATGCCAGATATGGTTGATGAGCATCGGTTTAACTGTCGTCCAGGCACAGTGGCCAGACTTGGCAACATTACTGTGATAAGGTTTTAGAAGAAGCAGATATTTGCTCTTTGTTGAGAAGGAGTTACAATTCCCCTGAAGTGTCTTAAGCAGAGAGCTTGATATCAATGACTTTACCTTTTTGTTTTACATTTATTTGTGAACAAAGAAAAATTAGATGATATGTTAAATAGAGATCTTTAGAGACATCTCACTTAACACACAGCCATTATCTCAAATTTCCCCACTGTGGGACTATTAAAGGATCTATCTATCTATCTATATTTATCTTTTCCTCTCACTTTCAAAAAGCCAGTTGATCAGTGAACTTCCCACAATGCTGAGCTGTTCCTTCATCATACGAATATTGCATATACGTGAATGAATGAAATTATCAGATGTACACAGAAGCAGGTAAACTCATGTTGCTAAGCTAAAGGCAATCCTTGATGTCCTGCTAGTTGTTCCCATGTGAGGTGAATGCAGCCTGTCCATAGCAGGAGCAGAGAGGAGTGCGTGTAGGGGGGGCCTCAAGAGTTTCACATGTCGTTGGACGGAGTGCCTTTGCTTTTGCGCCCTGGCAGAGGGAAGGACGATTTGCTCTGAGGCTGGGTGAGGCGGCTGGTCAGCTGGGTGAAGGGCTCGATGAGCGAGTTGCGTTCGGTGACGCTCACCTCCCACAGCTTCACCTTCTCACCTCTCGCCCACTGCTGCGCCACCTCCTGGTCCACCTGCCTACGCTCCCGCAGGTCCGTCTTGTTCCCCAGCACGACAACTGCCACCTGAGGACACAGCAGAAGCACCGCAAGCAAATACGGTTAAGTTCATGGTACATCAGCCAACATTTTAAAAACCATTAGATAATATTAACTATATATATACTTTCTTGTTAAGCTTTGAGGTCTTTACCTAGTACTGGACAGTAAGATGTTAAAATATTGAGGTATTTCTCACCAGTCAAATTGAAAACATGTAAAAAAGAGCTTACATTTTCAGTAGTAAATGACAATATAATTATTATAGTGACGTTTAGATACTATGGGACATTCAAGGGGCATAATTGTAACAAATATCCACTCTGAGGACAGAAAACCAACCAGAAGAACAGAGCTTAAGGGGAGAAGAACATGGCATCTCATTACTTGGCCAGAGCCCTGGTATAAAATATAGTCGATACTCGATATATATCACAATAAATGTCACATTATTATATATTTTCAGTTTTAAAATGGATTTTTGCTACAGAGGGAAGGTTTTAAATTCTTTATCAGCAGAGAATGAAAAAACATTTTACAAATCTGACACAGATCAATCATGTGTTATGCCTTCTCACTGTGCAGAACCACCCGTTTAGTATTCTTCGAATTGACAACCGACTGATGCTATTGATGATTTTGTGATACATCATTTGTCTTCAGGGTCACATGTGGCTGCTGCTCTCCTGAGGTTTGTTACACATAACACAGTTTCAGGTGTTGTTGTTTTTCCAAGCTCCGAGCTTCAGCTCACTAAAATTTAAATACAATAATTGCCAAGTTGCATACACTCTGGGCCTGAAAACAGAGACATCTGTAGCTGTCCAAACATTTACAGTCTTGTGACTGGAAAGACTACAAGTAACAGCACATATTAGGAAGGTTACTCAAGAATACTTTAAAGCAGTTGCACCTCTTTTTTATCTCTGGATTTGTCGATTTCCTTCTTCAGAAAATCCACCTTCTTGAAAGACTCCAAGCTGTCCACGCTGTAGACGAGTACGAAGCCGTCTGCCACGGAGTAGTAGTGCTTGGGGAGGTCTTGTCCATCGTGGAGACCCTTTGTGTCGTAGAGCCTCAGCTGCTCCTTCACACCGCGGTCAGTTTCCACCGAGGCCACATACACGTCCTCCTGCGTCTCACTGGACTCAGACCCTGGAAGACACAGAGGACACAAGAGAAACCAGACGTTCAACCCCACATACACATGGGAAAATAGTATCTCAACTGATGCATTTACTCAAAAGGTAGCAACATGATCATGGAAGCCCTGAACAGCATTATGAGGAGTGTATAACTCATTTCATTCATATCAGACTGAAAGAACATCAGTTATATTCTGAAATGCAGTTAACCAAGGAGTTGAATATCAAGATCAATGGCGAGTATCATTCTGAACCAATTAATTGAATCAATTCAAATTAAAACATTGAGATCACAGGATCTGATGTCACTGAACTGCTGTCTCCAGTCCTTCCAGGTGCGTCTCTTACCTACAGAGTGATTTCCGTATAGCAACTGCTCCAAAATGGCAGTTTTCCCAACTGCTGCCTGGCCACACACCACCACTTTACAGCCTTTCCCCATGTCGAGCCTGTAACGCACGAGCACACCAGGTCTCGCTGTTTACTCCCCGCTGTGACACGCGTTAGATAGGTGCAACGAGAACACTGACCCGGGCTTCTAGAAAACAACGACAACTCGGATTGTAGCCTTTAGCTTTGGCAGTGACAGCATTGTGTTGTTTAGCCTGGCTAGCTAACATGTCAGCCGTAGCGCGTCATGCCGAGCCGTGTGAACACACCAATTCGAGTCCAGCTGTGAAATCACTCCGTGTCAGTCGCTGAACATCCGGGTGAAGTGTCCTACATGTATCAGGACCCTAACATGTGTTTATCAGGGCTGGGGGCGTCACGTCCATTCTGCCCTGCTAGCTCTGATTATCCTGACACTGCGCATGCGTACTGGCTAATGATGCATTAACGGTCAATTGTTCATAATCCCCTGCTGCATAATAAACAGCATCGTGTAATAAATGAATACTTCTGAACGGTTGTGACCTATCATTAAACATGTGCGTTATATTCACTGTGTTCATGTTACTGTATTTGTGAACTGTGTGTTGTTTTATTCCATAAAACAACAGTGGAACAGGATATTACAATTTAAACAGGTGAACAACTACACAATTAATACACATGAACATGTGTGCAGTAAGAACTGTGGAGTTACTTATCATCACTTCTACTTTTGAGCTTTTTTTGCCTGTAATTATTAATGATTGACAATGTATTAGAATTTGAAAGATAGTGAATTCATGCCAGACGAAGGTTGTGTTGAAAGTTCAGGAAGAAACGTTTTGTATGCGTTGATTAAATAATTCCTTTGTATCTTGTTTAAGGTATCAACACAAATTGTACTAATCTAACACTAATACTACTGTAAGCTGTTTTATTTTTTGGCTTTATAACAGGAACTACACACCAATCTTCCCTAATAAAGCCACTAAATAAAAAAGCTTAGACTACATTTTTAAATTAAAGATACAATTGTGACTCCTGAAGTTAGAAACATAACGGAAAGATATGGGCTATATATCAAATAAAAACAATACATTAGGTCAAAATAAATTATAGTCACCTTTAAGTTGGAAATTAAACCACGGTGTAATATGAAGTTGCTGCTGTTACATTGAAATAGAAGCTGATTTTGATTGACAGGGGTGAATCTGATTGGACAATTTTGATATGGGACCTCTGATTGGCTGTTGATTCCTTTAAATACTGTTAAAGTTTAAGACAGTTGCTATTGCACTCTGACCTTGACTGAGGTAAGTCATGTTTCACTCTCTCTCTCTCTGTATTTACCTAGCATGCTAACCAATACAATTCAGGCTCATAATTTAAGTTTGAAATGAAACCACGGTATAATATGAAGTTGCTGCTGTTACCTGCTGCTGTTACATGTTGATAATGTGCTGTTTTCTATTGGTTTTATGACAAATGTGGGAATTTTGTTGCTGGCTTGTTGTGGTTTTCTGCTGCTTATCTTAATGAGTGAGACGTGATAACGTGATGCTAATAGCGAAAGGTCGTGTAGGCCAGGCAGAGCGAGGCATTGTGGAAAAACACCTGGAGCACCACTAAATTTTCACATTTCACATCTTATTCTACCAAACTATGTGATTTGTGTAACATTGGGAAGATTAACTTTGGTGTCTGACTTTAGTAATTAAGACAAAATAAAAAAACAAGAACTGCCATCACTGCCAATCAGATTCAGATTCAAATTCAAATCAAAGCATCTGGTTGCCATGGTGATTGATGAGGGGAGTTTTCTCAGTCATTTATTTCAAAAAATGCTTTTTTTTACTGGTGATTTTTGTTGGGTTAATGTGGAGTTTGAATGTGTTTAAGGAAACGTTGATGAGAGCTTAACCTAATGCTAGGAGCACATTACATGAGGTGTGTAGCTCCTTTGAGGAAAAAACAATCCCTCTCCATTGGGTCTAATGTTATTTCAGAGAAAACATTTCTTGAAGAAGCATCAACTCGAATAACTCGCTCCCATGGTCCAATGTTTTACTATCACAAATCTCAAATATATCTGTGTGTCCTTCAAAGTCTTGGAATTCTCATGGTGTCTTTATTTCACAGATGGGACTTATAGTTACTGAATTATAGTTGTTTGAGTGCTGCACTCAGAGTTTAGATTTGTCTCTTCCCAGTAAGGAGAGAACAGGTGCATTCAGTTAGTGAGCTTTAATAGTTTTAATAATTTAATTAAATTGCATTAAATAACATTATATAATATTTAGTTATCATTCATAACATTATTATTTGAAATGTAAATCAAATATAGTCATCAAAATATCTTAGTAAGAAAAACAGTATTTGCTAAAATAAATGATCGCAGAACTTCCTCATCAGTAGGTGGTTCTATCACCATAGCAACCAGATGCTAAGATTTGAAATAGAAGATAATTTTGATTGACAGGGACACGCTCTCAATACCTCCATTGTTGCTGTGACAACAGGATGAATCTGATTGGACAATTTTGATATGGGACCTCTGATTGGCTGTTGATTCCTTTAAATACTGTTAAAGTTTAAGACAGTTGTTATTGCACTCTGACCTTGACTGAGGTAAGTCATGTCTCACTCTCTCTCTCTGTATTTACCTAGCATGCTAACCAATACAATTCAGGCTCATAATTTAAGTTTGAAATGAAACCACGGTATAATATGAAGTTGCTGCTGTTACCTGCTGCTGTTACATGTTGATAATGTGCGGTTTTCAATTGGTTTTATGACAAATGTGGGAATTTTGTTGCTGGCTTGTTTCCTGTTTTCTGCTGCTTATCTTAATGAGTGAGACGTGATAACGTGATGCTAATAGCGAAAGGTCGTGTAGGCCAGGCAGAGCGAGGCATTGTGGAAAAACACCTGGAGCACCACTAAATTTTCACATTTCACATCTTATTCTACCAAACTATGTGATTTGTGTAACATTGGGAAGATTAACCTTGGTGTCTGACTTTAATAATTAAGACAAAATAAAAAAACAAGAACTGCCATCACTGCCAATCAAATTTAGATTCAAATTCAAATCAAAGCATCTGGTTGCCATGGTGATTGATGAGGGGAGTTTTCTCAGTCATTTATTTTTTTTAAAATGCTTTTTTTTACTGGTGATTTTTGTTGGGTTAATGTGGAGTTTGAATGTGTTTAAGGAAAAGTTGATGAGAGCTTAACCTAATGCTAGGAGTACATTACATGAGGTGTGTAGCTCCTTTGAGGAAAAAAACAATCCCTCTCCATTGGGTCTGATGTTATTTCAGAGAAAACATTTCTGGAAGGAGCATCAACTCGCATAACTCGCTCCCATGGTCCAATTGTTTTGCTCTCAAAAATCGCAAATATATCTGTGTGTCCTTCAAAGTCTTGGAATTCTCATGGTGTCTTTATTTCACAGACGGGACTATAGTTTCTGAATTATTGTAGTTTTGAGTGCTGCACTCAGAGTTTAGATTTGTCTCTTCCCAGTGTGTCTCTCTCTCCATCTTTGTCTCCCCCTCTCTCTCTATATCTGTGTTTCACTCTCTATCTCTCTCTCTCTCTCCCTCTCTTTGTGTCTCACTCTCTCTCTCTCTCTCTCGCTATCTCTCTCTCTCTCTCTGTATGTCTCACTCTCTGGGTCTCTCTGTTTGTCTCTCTCGCTTAAACCAGCCAGTCTGTCTCTCTCCCTCTCTCTCTTTCTCTCTGCGTTTCTCTCTCTGGGTCTCTCTATGTCTCTCTTTCTCTGGTAATTGTTGTATATTGAATGTTTGATAGATCAAGTTCACCTAAATCTTACACACTATTTCATCTTGTCACCTGCAGACAAAAGTCATTTGACTTCAAGATCCAGACGAGAACAGAAACTTCTTCTGAAAATAGAGCATCAACTGTTCCAGCAGCTTCATCAACCAATAGATCTGCTCTCTGTTGTAAACCATGCAGCAACCAGATATTGTGATGAGCCTCAGAGCCAAACTCCTAATTATCTATTTTTCAAAGGACAAACATGCAAATACACAGTGTTATCATTTGTCAAACAAAAATACTTTAAAGAAAATGTTAAAAAACTTTACAAGTTCCTGCTGTTTTAATAATTTGATATTTTCAGTTAGTGTGAGGACTCAAACAGTGTCAGATTGTTTAACTGTTTGGTTGTATGGTTCCATTTTCGTTTTATTTTTCATATACAATATAAAGTCTTCAATAAGAATATCCTTCTTACCTCAAATAAATGATAATAAAAGACTGCACTATAATTCCGTCGTTAAACTAAAAGAACCAAACACTACATTTCCCACGAGCAGAAGACAGGAAGTGCGTCACCGTGGTTTCAATAAGGCATGCTGGGTAAGTGAGCTCTCTCTTTCCGGCTTGTACGCCATCATGTAAGCGAGATATTTTTCACTTTTGCACCGAAAGAAATCCACAATAATCTTCTTTGTAATTCCTCCATCAGTCTGTTAGAATCGGGACATTGATCATCGACACATTCAGCTTCCTCACGACCTGATCATTTCTAGACTAATGTGATTAAAAACACAGATTGGGCTCATTTTGAACGGCGCGGAGCTTCGGTCCACCCGGGAGCCATTGACGCCGCTAGTCGCTGTAGGAAGCTAATGTGTCGCTGCTCTGATGACTTGATGTTACAGTACAACTTAAACGGTTTTAGCGTTTTACTCCTGTTGATCCTGCTTTGTTTAGTTTCGTTAATTGTGAGGTGTTTGAATTTACATTACTGTGAAGTATTGAGTGAGCGGCTACGGGGCTACCGTTAGCATGCTTGCTATCTAGCCAGTCGGCTCCTCAGTACACATGGGCTGTTGTATTTTCCACTGTTCCCTTGTGTGTTCGACTCCTGGCTTCACATGCTTTGTGTGTTAGGTCCGTGTAGAGGTTACTAAGAAATCGTGCATGTGGTCGCCTCATCAGTAAACCTAGTGGCTCCACTCGTGCACATGTACTCAGTCCAAGTGGTCCGGAACCATGTGTCGCTATGATCAGAGCTCATGTTGATATGGATCTTCAAACAGGTTCACATATTTAGACCTGGTTTTGTATTGAGACGCCAGATTGTCCACGATTCCAACTCTCCATAATATACATCTGTAAATGTTGCTTGGTGCAGTATGCTCAGCGTTATTAAATCTTAAACTCTACAGGCTGGCCTCTTGTCTCGGACAGGGAGTTTCTTAATGGCATCATGTTATCAGACGTCACAGATGTCATCTGGCTCATGATCCTATTGTTTCTCTTCCAGATAAGTCAACATGGGAGCATATAGGTATATGCAGGAGTTATGGCGCAAGAAGCAGTCCGATGTGATGCGCTTCCTCCTCCGCGTCCGCTGCTGGCAGTACCGCCAGCTGTCCAACCTCCATCGTGCCCCCAGACCCACCAGACCTGACAAGGCCCGTAGACTGGGTTACAAGGCCAAGCAGGGTGAGTGCCGAGCCCAGACCTAGAGCCAGAGTGTGAGATCCCTTTTATCTTCTCCAGGTCCACTGATCATGTTTTATGTTTCATCCAAACAGGTTACGTCATCTACCGTATCCGTGTGCGCCGTGGAGGACGCAAGAAGCCCGTGCCCAAGGGTGCCACCTATGGCAAGCCAGTGCACCATGGTGTCAACCAGATCAAGTTTGCCCGCAGTCTGCAGTCAACGGCTGAGGTGCGTTCAAGTCACTCATTACGTAGATGCTTTAAGTCCAGGAGAAATGAGCTGTGTTTATGACAGTGATGCAGTTTCAGGCACCAGCTTCAAAGAGTTAAACATTTTAAAAGATGTTGACAGATTCTAGAAGCCGTCCAAGAGCCTAGTGGATTTTCATCTGATCTTCAGTGCACCAAGTCATGCTCCTGTTGGGTCACCTGCGTGACACACACTGGCTAAAAAGAGTCCAATGTCCCATGGTTTTTTCTTTTATGTAGTAGCACATACTGTGGCATTACATGCAGTGCACCCGTTTGAATTTCTAAATATCCTTTCTGGTTTGATTTTATTAAGGGGACGTTGACCCCAAAACAGAGTTGGTGACTTGATAAACTGCAACAAATTGTCACCCAGTTAACCGATCATAAATTGGACTTAAGATGAATAAATGTCAGATGTCAAATTAAGCTTGCTCCAAGTGAAAAGTGGCTTTTCCAACACAGATGAATCTAAATGGTAATGGCTACATTACATTTTTTTGCACTAGTTCTGAGGAATGGTTTTGTACAAGCTGGCTCACTCACTGGACATCAACCCTTGATACATTTCAAACTATTTCCTGCTAAGGAGCAGAATACCTTCTGCTATAATTGGTGAATTAAAGCTTTGACATTTCCTACATAGAATGATGTGGCGGCAGTGGACTTCTTATATTGTCTCCCATCGTATTGATCAGGCCACAAAAGAAAACCGTGTAATTGCAGCACAGTAGTTTGTATATAAAGATGGATCGTGTCCTCATGTGGATCATTGGCCTGTTAGTTCAGATAGGTCATGCAATGTCATCTCCATCTATTGTGAACACCTTAAGACAAAATTAAACGGCATTTGATGTTTTAAACTTGCTCATCCTTGGGATACTGTAATACTCTAATCAGACAGAACTGAGTGTTGACCATAATAAAGTCAACACAAATTTTTTAATTAAATGATGGCTTAGTTCATGTTTAGGAAAAGTTCTGCTCTTATTAGCTCCAATGTCTAATTTAGATGCTTTTATGGTAATTTGAGGTGTTGGACATTTATAGATGCATTTATGTAATATAGATCACTGAGCAGAAGTTAACTGGTGTAACTGTGTTGTAGGGCTTCTAGGTGCCAAAGCACAAAGTAGCAATTGCAGCTTTAACAATGTCATAGTATCTCCGAGTTTATTTTCACATTGCACCGCATTTAGCATTGATCTAATGAGAAAATCATTAATTAAATATACCTCTCTATATTTTCCAGGAGCGTGCTGGGCGTCACTGCGGAGGCCTGCGAGTGCTTGCTTCCTACTGGGTGGGTGAGGATTCCACCTACAAGTTCTTTGAGGTGATTCTGATCGACACCTTCCACAAGGCCATCAGACGCAACCCAGACACCCAATGGATCACAAAGGCTGTGCACAAGCACAGAGAGATGCGTGGGCTGACATCTGCAGGAAAGAAGAGTCGCGGCCTGGGCAAGGGCCACAAGTTCCACCTGACCATCGGAGGCTCCCGCCGCGCAGCCTGGAAGAGGCGCAACACCCTGCAGCTGCATCGTTATCGTTAAAGCACGTCTGTACATTTAAAGAAATAAACATCCTTTTTATGGTGACAGGTCCTGTCTGTGTTTCATTCAGATGTTTTTTTTAAAGAACCTGTTTTTGGGGGTCTGAGTGAATTATTCTTTTATAACCTCTGGTTATAAGGCCAAGACTCCACATGCCTAATGGTGATTCATAAAGCTCCCACAAGGACTGTGTACTCTTACAGGCTGCTCCTTTACCCTCCCTGACTCCACAACTGTCCTGCTGCTCCGTCTGTGGTACCGGGTCAACCTTAAAATATACCAGCATGTAGACATAATCCGTTATTAGATAGAATACGAGTGGAACCATGGAAGTCCATACTTGTAATGTATGTTTAACATTACAAGTTAAACATAAATTTGGCAATTTATCCATAATGTGACTTCTGACTATTTTCACAAAACACTTGCAACAGAATAGTCATAAATAACCTTCAATTTGAATTAAAATAGATTTGAAAAGATTTAAACTCAATAAGCATTACTCTTTTCAAGGTTGAGAAACTGCTATCACACACTGGTGTCATTTTAATTCAAATTTACTAAGTTGAAGCTCTGCTTAATATGATGCACCTTGTCAAGCCGTAAGAGACAACTAGTGAATTTAATGGATAAGTCTACATGTACAGAGCCTAAAGTGGTTTGCACATGTAAACAGTACAGATTACCTCTTTAATCGTGTCTAGAAGGTGCTTTGTGTTCACCTATCATTCAGACAGTATCTCCAAACAGCCACTTGAAACTCATGAGGTTTCCAGTTTCAGGAACTGCACAGGGTACAATGTTCAAGATGACAGCATAATTCACCAATGTGATGAATAACCTAATAGAGGCTTGTAATAAAAAATACAATATAGTAATATTGACTTACGTGGTATTTAGTGGCACCCTGTCTGTACACTTACACACTAACAGTGAACATTTCGAAAAGACATTTAGGTTTACATACAATGCAATCGGAATCTGTCCAGCAAGACTCAATTCTTACCTCTACTGTCACAAATGTAAATGATAACACATCTAAACCAGGCCAGTCAACCCTGCTGTCTGTGACCTGTCTCACTGAGTTATAAATAAAACGTTAGTGAGATGAAATTTATGATATGCAAGGGACACTTTGACATCTGGACTGGAGGAGCTGGGGATCATACTGCCAACCTTTTGATCACGGAACTACTTGTTATTCCCTGTGAGCCACAGTCTGTGGAAAAACCTGTAGAATTTGGCTTGTGGCCAACTTTCATTTTGCTTTCTATCACTAAGTTGCTGTTGATTGTTGATCCTGTTCGACCAGTATTATCAAGCTGGCTATGATGGAAGATGTGAATTGTAAACTGCTCACATAATCAGAAACAGATACATTATCCTCACAACCAGCCCTCCACACACACTTAACCACACTTTGTGTTGCACATAATCATCATCCAGTGAAACCTGAATGTTCTTAGGGACCATGTTCTCTGAAATACCTTCTCTAGGCCAAATGCAAGACCACAGGGCAATATGGGAAAGGCCTGACTCTGCCCTGTTCTGAGAGCTCATCAGTTCAGATTTTTGACTAGAAACATTTTAGACAAAGAAAAGTCAAGTTAACTCAGTGTGAGATTACGATTCAAACAGCATAAATAACTCTAACAAAGGAAGAAGTTTCAGGGACATTTCTGTCCATTATACATTGAAGAGATTGTATCTGATTCCAGCTTTAAAATACATCACATTTTGAAGGGTATAGGCAGTATACAGTATATTAACAGCAAAGCCAGTATGAAAACAAGGTAGTATTCCTGCGCAGATTCACACTGAAACAATATTGTATGATCTACAGACTCAGTATTCCTCCCGGAGACTCCATTGGTTTTTGTCCCAATTGATTGATTTATTCAGTACCTGGATGGTAGATGTGATAGGTCACTTGGCTATAGGTTGAATCAGATAGTCATTCAGCCACCTGCGTTATATAACATCATTAATGTTTCTATTTATTTGTATAGCGCTGAATCACAATAAACTTTATCTCAATGCACTTTATATAGTAAGGTCGAGACCTTGAAAATAAATAATAACATAATAACAGGTAAAGGTATTTACTCTGCACCTCTTTGATTAACTTTGGAAAAACTAACAGACTGTAAAGTTTGAACTCAAACTGGTCATTCTAGTTCACAGTGAGAGTTTCACTGATAACTGAAATTGAAACTAGTAACACAACACATCCTCCAGTCACATTTCTAGATTTTTCTCTGTATAAAATGCTGACGCTTGTTAAAAGGATCAGTTCATTGCTGGCTTTGGTATTTGCTGACATTAACATAAATCCACAATATTACCAGGCCTACCTTTACAGATATAGCCATTTTTCCCATTTGCATTGGGGTTGACAGGTACTCTTGAAACAGAGGTCAGATCCAATCCCATATTACCACCACTTCTAGTAATAATGAACAGTTTTCATCTGAATCTACCTGAGTGAATTACAGTTCATTTTATCCACAGCTTCGTCTGGACTCTAAAGATCAGGCCAGTGTTCTTAAAGGTTAAAAGCTTGAACAGATGCCTATTAAAATCTAAAACTATTGTACATATCTCACAATGATGGAACACTTTGATTCTGTTGAAGGCCCACAAAGTAAAAATCAATCTATATTACTGTGTGTGCAGGCACTTCTAGCAGTTGTCAGTCAGTGCAAGTTAATTTATCTTTAAGTGCATTAGGCCTTTTGGGGTTTTGCTATTGCTAAGCATCTAAAGTTACCATACACAGCTGATGAAACATTGTGAGTTCAGCACCTAACTAAACTCATTTAACCTACAAGCTGTGTCCAGCTAAAGAAAGCAATGCTAATGCTAAGTTTTGTTTTGTTTCTACTTCAATTTCATCTTCTATCGAAGTTGGCAAGTTGACCAGTTGGTCCCAGTCCGGCTGGCTCAACTTGTAATTTTCTGATAGTCAAAGTGCCTTTCAAAGAACGGAATCTCATATTTTATGCAACAGGCTGAAGCCCTCTGTCAAAATCAATCACAACCACTCTCTCCTGGAAAGAGGCTACACTCAGCGGCTGTGGTTGAGGGATAGAGTGGTCGTCCTCCAACCTGAAGGTCGGCAGTTCGATCCCCAGTCTGACCCATCTGCATGCTGAAGTGTCATTGGGCAAGATGATGAACCCTGAATGGCCCCCCCATAGAATAACAACGTGCTGCAAATAGAATGCACTGTATGAATGTGTGTGTGAATGGGTGAATGTAAAACTGTAATGTAAAGTGCTTTGAGTGATCATCAAGACTAGAAAAGCGCTATATAAATACAAAACCATTTACCATTAACTCTTGGGCAGAGAAAATGTACATGTGGTGCCTTTAAATCAAAAATCTCCCTAAATTTTAAACATTCATTTGCATCTCAAGAATCAGTTGGAGCAGTGCTTTCTTTTGTAGGGACAAAGTTAAAACACATTTACATTTGGAGGAATCCCTGCAGAACTACAGCTGATCTGATCAGGCAGATCCACTGGAGCAATTTCTGATTTGTATTTGATTTTAAACATCAAAATATATCAGGTTGAAAAACAAACAAATATTAAGGATATATGTGTAATTACTTTTTAATGTTATGCTTTGCTTTTTACCATCATCAATGTCTGATAAAAGATGAGCAATACCTGGTGTTCAGCAGACATCGTGGGAGGAGCTCAGAACGTTTGATCACTAGGTTTTCAGTCAGATCCCTGACCAGGGCCACTATTTGGAACCGCCAGACTCCTGGTGGTTCCAAACTTCTTTAATTTCACAATTATTTAGGTCACTGAGCTCGTGGGAGCACTCCCATCTTTAGAAATGGTTTCAAACCTTTGTTCTGACCTGTGAATCACAACCATTTTTATCACAGGTCTACATCGAGTTCCTTGGATTAGATCCAAGGAACTTGATGGCCTGGTTGTGACATGACATAGAAGCCTTTCTTAACTTATATGTCCATTCATATCAATTACATATATCTGTCCAGATACATGTTGTTAACTGCTGTTGAATATATGAATGAATAAATTGACTGGGTCATGGTGACAACATATTCCAGTGCTTGTCTAAAAACAGCATTTCCCGGAGCCACAGAGAGAAAGGGTCAACTGAGAACATGGAAGGGTGGAGTGAATACAATGGTCAACTCTCACGTTACCCCCCGTCTATTGTTTGACCACACATTGGTCTGAGGGGCAGCAGCAGCTCCTGACCTGCTCCTGAAAAATCCTAAAAGAGGAAAGTGGAGAACGGGATGTTGACGTGAGGGATAGCTTACTCCTAAAAGGTTTCATTGTTGCCAGGAAACATTAGGTGGGATTAAGTTCTTCGGGAAATGCCTGGTGCAGTTTATGGAGAGGAGGGATGCATTTTTGTGTCATGTTAACCCAGTAAGAATTAGATGTGGGAGTGAATATCCTAAAAGCCTCATGACATTAACTTAGAACCAGATGCACTCATTCCTGTATATCATTATCCACGGTCTAGTACTGCTGTGTAGTACCTGCATCTAATAATATAATATATATAATTATAGTATTATAGTATAGTAACCATGAAGTCTAAGAAAGTAACTGCTGTCCAGTAGGGTCAAGCTTTAACAAAGTATAACGTGTGGTTTGCTTTCACTTCGAGATGTTTTCAAAGCAGTCAAGTCAAATATTAATATATATCTATAAATATCTATATATGATGTGAGTCCCATGGTGTGCCCTCTAGTGGAATATCTCTGTTGCATGCGTAGTAAAAGCAAGTATGTGAACAATTTACGATGCATCTGATTGTCCACACAAACATGACCGAGGTACAATCCATGGACCATGTGGCTGGGACAGTGGATTTGGAGACGTCCTAAATGCGCTGCTCCATGTGTTTTAGACCATGTTATCGTTGTTCCCAGAGGCCCAGATCAGATCTTACCACTGCAATTGTTTTTAAGTGGTTTCTTTAAATATGCTTTATATGCCA
The DNA here is from genome assembly GCA_038501795.1 of Pseudopleuronectes americanus. Classification (NCBI taxonomy): domain Eukaryota; kingdom Metazoa; phylum Chordata; class Actinopteri; order Pleuronectiformes; family Pleuronectidae; genus Pseudopleuronectes; species Pseudopleuronectes americanus. Next base: position 17,878,692 of record CM076731.1, read on the forward strand.
TTGATGTTTTACAAAAAATGACTGTGCAAACGTCTTTCTAATAAAAATGACTTAAAACACCACTTTATTTAATATTATGCCTGTTTTCAAAGGTACTAGATTAAGCAAATCACATGGTGAATCTCTTGCATAACAATGATATAATAAAAGAGGCCTTGTTCTTTGTTTCAATATGGTTACCGACATTTAGGCCCTGCAGCTTAATCAGGTTCTGGTGTTCACTAAATATTCTTCAAGACTTCTGCAGCTACAGTGAATAACATTACAATATACACAGAATAACTGTACCTCTGTCATAATTTTAAATTCAATTTACAGTATAGAGTAGCTACTGCCTGATGTACATAAAGGAAAACTTGGGTTAAATGCAGGCAAATGGCTGATTTTGAATAATACTCAGTATAAAAACTTGTACCTTCGTGTACTTTCGTTGTGTGTGTGTGAGTGATTAAAGCAGAGACAGCTTTGTGTTATTAATCTTCTCTATAGTGCAATTTAATGTGCTGTGCTTAAAATTTAGGTCAGAGAAAAAAAGCTGTCCTGCGCTTTCCACGACTTGCTGAGTGTTTCCAGAGAAACACACTGGGAACACACAACAAGTCGTGTTTTGACAAACTAACCCTAAACCTGTACTTTAAAAAGAGATAAGAAAATGTTTACTTTGTTTCATGTTCAAATCAGACTTTCTGTCAAAGCTCAACAGAAAACAATGTGGTCTTAACACCAAATTAAACTATACTACATTATAAAGCATTTAATTGTTAGTACGTATATGATAGTAGTGAATTTGGCCCGGGGACGAACGTCATCAATAAAAAAAGTTTCCATTGTATTTACTATCTACTTGTTTGGGTGCTGCTTTCCTAAAATACTGGATCCAAAAAACCAGCTCCTCCAGTAGCTGCTGGTCAGACCTGTACAACATTCAGGAGGAAATCCTGATCGCTCTTCCTGTGGAGCAGCTTCAGTTCAGCCACATTCTTAGATCCTCTGACCTTGTTCAGACCTGGGATAAACATATGTCCAGAGTGATGTGCTAACAAGGGATCAGCGCCAATTTATTGCACGCATTTATTCATTCTGCTCCTGAACCTGTTCAACCGCTCTCTCCCTCTTTCCCACCGACACACAAACCTTTTTATCGGACACACCCAAAGTCTGAAGTCAGACTGTAAAAGAAAGATTAAAATACCTTCTATATATGTAGCATTTTTTCTAGACCTCATGACCACTCAAATTGCTTTACATTTTTACATCCACGTATTCACACAAACAATCATACAGTGCATCTATGTGCATTCATTTTCTCGACAACGTCATGTCTTCGCAAACACAAATGACAGTCGTGATTATTTGCAATTACAGCAGGGAAGTAAGATTCACTCTCAACAGGAAATACATTCAGCACAGGTTTTAATGGCAGGTGTGAACAGACAAACTTAGTACTGTCCACTTGTGATTGGATCTCTCAGGACGGTTGTTAATACCAGGTCTGAACAGGGTCTCAGACGATCTGAGTTAAGGTCGGAGCTCTAGCTGTCAGAGTCCATAAAGGTGTTTTGTCGACTCAAAAACTTCAGCCACACTTCCATCGTCACAGTCGTGAGTAGATGAAAAGTGAAAAATAACTTTTAACAATAGGAAAAAGTGAGAGATCCCTCTCGTAAAACGGGCAGGAATGCAAAAGACATAAACAGCGCATGAACGAAATAACAAGATTTGTACACACAAATGCACAAAATTGAATTTGGATTCACACCAACCTGTGAATAAATAAATGTAACTCTACTGTAAGTGTTTTTTATGTAATACACATACAGTTCACTTACCATTAAACCCCGTACAATTAATAAAAGGTGACAAAAGCAGTGTGGTCCCAATGTGATTAGGTGGACACTGGACACAGGATGAGCTCACATGTGGCTAACGTTTACACCCAATGACTAAAATCCTTCAGGCAGCTAGAAAACAGTAGAAGAAATCCACAATCTAAAATTCTGGTTTAAAATGGATAAAGGTTCTTTATGTTTGCTGGAAGTATCTGGGATAATGTGTAACTCACCATAAACAATCAAGTGGGTTTTAGACATTTTGATACAGGAAGTTAGATATTACATCTTAAGTGGAGCTGACACTGAGAGGATGATTTGGATTGGCCATAAAGAAAGGCCAATTATCATATTCTATTTGTCTAGCCCATATTCCCAAATCCCAACTCTCCCTATAGGGCTTTACAATCTGTACAAGGTGTGACAGCCGCCGTCCTCAACCCTCGACTCTAGAAACACAGTGTCAAGGCATGAGAGTAAACATGGGCCTGTGTTTCCAAATGCCTGTTCAGTTATTTTTGTCCTATAATCATACAAACATAAACACAATCACATTTGGATCCACACCAATCTGTGATGGGTGAGGTGTGTCTCGGACGCTGGGAGGTCTCGGTGCACATTCACTGGTGGAAGTATGTCAGTGGGTTACATGGACGCAAGTGCAGGGCTGTGGGGAGGGAGGAGCCGACGAAGTGGGTCACATGGTTTACACACTGATGTTGCCGCAGACAGAGCCGTCCTCCATATTCAGCGGAGCGGCGCCCTCAACAGACACAGTCTCTTTTTAGAGAACAGCGCATTCTGCATGTAACCGAGACGCAGGGAAACCCGAGGAAGACGAGACAAACCTCCGAGGAAGAACACCTCGCTCCTCAACGCAAGATTTGTTTCCCAGTTTCCCTGTAACAACTCGTCGTTTTATCGGGACAACCGACTGAAGCCGTGACCGTCTCCATCGGCTCGTTCAGCCCTGTTCATCTTTAAATGCTGTAGCGTGTACCAGCCTCTTCCCCCGGGCTCATTCAGCGACTCCCCGGTTGCTGAGCACTCGACAGAAACACGGCTTGTGCACCGAGGTAGCAGAGGAGGAGGAAAACCCCCGAACGCTCTCACAGGACATGGACGCAACCAAAGCTGGTGAGTCAGAGTATTTGTAAATAAAGCTGGGTTAAAAGGCAACCAGTGGAGCTAGTGTCACTTCCTGGTATTAGCTCAGTGAAACTAGTCAGTGTTAGCGCTGCTAGCATGGAAACGACCTTGTGTTTTACGTGTTTTGACGGTTTGAAGATGTCCCACTGGTGTCTCGCCTGTTCGAGTGGGTGAGCAGCGTCAGTGGGCTGTTGCCATCACCTCACCAGTTGTCAGTGGCAGCGCTGCAGTCGTCCTCCCCTCACATGGACCCGTCAGCCTAGCCATGTGCGTCTGTGTTTACGCTCCCCGTGCGTCGCCGATGATTGGCCGAGCGGCGCCGTGACGCGGACGTTGCATAATTCCTCGCAGGGAGAGGCGCGTGGGGTCGGGCCGCGGATACACGTGAAGCTTCCTGCAGCAGATCGCGGTGACCCAGTTCTTCCCCGGGAAAGAACAAACACACTCCACGTGGGGGCGTGTTTATATAAAAAAGAAAAAGTTCTCCTGCCTTCAGATCCTGATAACTCTGTTGTTAGTATCCCTGGATACATTTAAATTGTACCATCCAATCGAGATATGTAAAAGTGTAAACAATTTAAATAAATGTAAGCACAAACAACAACAACAACAATAATAGCTGGAATAAACTATATACTATAATTACAATTAAATAAGTAAGTGGTTTGTATTTATATAACTTTTCCAGTCTTGATGAAATAAGACACTTGCTTTACAGCAAATCGAAATAGAATAAGTCATATATATGTGTATACAGAAAGTAGAATAAGGATGGGTAAGTCTGCAGGTCTGGTTAATGTGCTACATATCCTTTTTTTAGCTGAAAGTAGTTCCAGAAATATAAAAATGGGGTTTCAATGTTTATCTCTCAGTGAAATGATAAAAGCAAGGATTTGACTATTTATCAATCATTCATCAATTAGCACTATTTATCCCCATAATGTCAAATAATATAACAAACATACACCTTTAGTAAACGTCCTCAGCCCATTCCGATTGGTGTTAATATTGGTTATAAAATCATTAAAATGAAACGTGAACATGGGCTGCTTAGATGTGATGTATATCTTTTACATTAGTACACATGCTGTCGGATGAATTAAAATCGACCCATTTAGATTTTTTTCCCACTTGATCCATCTGTGATGGAGGCCGTGTCAGTGCCAGACTACCTACTATACACACCTTGGTGAGGCTGTCATTATGTAATGGCTGTTACCTAATCACTGATAATGGCAGGGGAAGACATCAGGTCAGGCTGTGTTGAGCTTGGAAGGGGGGGCTCAGCAGCAGCAGCCTGTTGCCCTTCTCCTACCGGCTGGGAAAGCTGTCGGTGTATGATGATCTGCTCTCTTAATGTTAAGCCTATCGGTTGCACTGTCAAAAAAAAAGATCCATTGTGAGCTGGGGGTAAAGTTACATTGCATCTGAAGGAAATTAGATAGTATTAACAGTGAGAGCCACCACTCTGAGCTCAGGGTTTGAAATGTATTGCTAACAAACACAAACCAAAATGAAGATTAAACTGTGAACAATTCAATATTGTAGCTTCTTTAGACTAAAATACGTGTTGTAGATGATTTCAAGTGATGAAACTGGTGACATCTCTAAGAAAATGTTGACTCAAATGCAATCGATATTATTGCAGATTCTTGTTTAATTGTCGCTTTTAGTAGATTATTACAACTATTTAAGTTTTGATTAATCCACAATTGGTGCACTATGGAGTAATTGACAACAATGGTTAAAAGAGCTCAGCAGTTTCAAGGAACATTTCGTCTTGGTTGTTTTTTAGATGTTACTGTTAACAGGGGAAATGGTGAATTTATTTTTAGGAGCGCAACACATTTTCTGCACTAGTGGGTATTGACAGTTTTGAAACTGTATGAAACAGAGGAATTAGATGTGTGTGTGTGTGTGTGTCTGTGTTTCAGACACAGACACACACACACACACAATGCTTGTTAAGAACACATTAGACTATGACAAACCTAATCTTTTAAAGGAAAAAATAGACCCATCACTTAGGTTTTCCAGCTCAGAGCTCTGCACAGCGCTGAACTGCTGCTGCAGTCCCTGTTGTCATGGCCTATTTTTTTTCTCTTCCCTGTCATTTACCACCAGGAGGCGTTATAGCCTACATCAGCTCGTCCAGCCCAGAGTCCTGCATCAGCGACTCCTGTGGCAGCTACCAGTCGACCTCCCCGCCACCCGGCTCCTCAGCAGGCTGCCGGCAGCTGGGTCAGCCGGCTGACCCCACACTCCCTGCCGGTGGCCAAAACAATCCAGGGACTCAAAAGACTGGACGCTCCTCCTCTGTGAAATGTGGGATCACAAGTAAGAAAACTAGTTGTGTGTGTACATAATAAAGTCAGAAGTGTATTGAAAATGCCTTTTTTCATTACTGATCGAACTGTTTCATTTTATGTTAAAGTGTTAGTTTTAGGAAGAATATTTTTATTAGAAAGTAATGCTTGAGGTGGAAAATATTTAACAGATAATGTTATTTACAAAGGGAAAAATTCAGTTTGAGTTACACAGTCGATAATTTTTTTAACTACCAACATTGAGGTGGTAGCCACGTAACTGGTTTCAGCTAATTTCAGTTCACAATGACAATTGATGGTGAAACCACAAACAGATCTCAAACCAGTTTAGTGTCGTGACTCACTGTGCTCTGTTCCAAGTTCAATGTTATGATCTCATACGCCCTCAAATTCTATAACGAAGCCACACACCCATTGAATTTTTCTTAATTACTTGTAATGATTGTGTTTTGTATTTGTTGTTGTTGAATTTAAAACATTTTCAATCAAAGTTGCTCAAAATGTGTTATCTCAACACAAAGGCACCTTTTCGCCTTCACTCTGACAATAATCTTTTTCTCAATAATACTATGGTTATTCTACTTCCATTTTAACCTAGATGCAGTTACATTTTTTACTTACAATAATAGCACATCCCAAAAACAATCACATTTTCATAAGTCAAATCATATATTTCACTCTGGTGTGTTGCATTTGTGGCTTCACAGCATTAGTGAAGCGGATGTTTTCAGATTTGTCTTAAATGTCAGATGCTATAACTGTGAAAACTACCTAGGAAATACAGTTAAATTGTTTTTGTGAACTGTAGAATGTAACTTTCACTGGTTGCTCAAATCAACGGATGATCTGTAAGAATGTGTCTTTGTATCAATCAGAAATCAATGGCCTGGTGCTGCTGTGTAAGGTCTGCGGTGATGTGGCGTCTGGCTTCCACTACGGCGTCCACGCCTGTGAGGGCTGCAAGGTAAAGACAGATCTGCAAATCAGAACCGCACACACACCCACACACATGCACACACACACACGGCAAGCATGCTGCACACAATTAATCAGTTATTTCCATTGCAACACAACAATGTGACTTTGAAATGGAGTTGAATTGGGTCACTGCAGGCACAGCCATCTGCACAGCTACAACAAGAGACTCTGAAACTAGTACACTCTCCCCATCAGGCCCCCCCCCCATACTTCATGTTGCTGCGTGGCCTAGTTATGTGTGTGGAGCAGTGCACAGCGACAACTCACCACAGAATGCCTTATAGGAAAGACGCACACACACAGACACACCAAGGTGCAAGCTTGAGACAATTTTTTAAAATTAAACGTCGCTCCACTGATGATGACATTTACACCCCTCCATACATAACAGACCCTCGCATATGCTTGAATTCACTCAGTGGGACCCTAGCCCTGGCCATGACAGCGTGCTGTTTTGTCTTTGTTCACACAGGGCTTCTTCCGGAGGAGCATCCAGCAGAACATCCAATACAAGAAGTGCCTTAAGAACGACAGCTGCCCCATCATGAGGATCAACAGGAACCGCTGCCAGCAGTGCCGCTTTAAGAAATGCCTGCTGGTGGGGATGTCCAGAGACTGTGAGTATCTGCTGCGGTCACTGCCCCAGCCTCATTAGAGCTGCACTCATTCACCCAGTCTCTCCAGAGCGGCAATCATCTGCTCCATCGCTTTGAGAAATGAACAGAGAACATTTATACTGGTTAATTGTTATGGTTATGTTGTAACTCTGTAAAATGTGGAGATACTGGGACCAACGTTGTTATTGTTATTAAATTATACAATAAATAGCCTTATTAAATAAATAAATGTTTAAATCAATATTATTAAACATTTTTTTAAACTATTGTGAACATTTTCTCTGTTATCTTGAGGTTATTGAATGATTTAATAATTCTATGGTTTTATCATGGATTTTAAACGTTTCAATAATGGTTTATTCATAGAACACTATCTCTGTATTGGGACATTAAAGAAAGACTCATTCAGTCAGAGAAAGATAACCGGATCCAAAATCCTTCAGTTTACTTATGTCTGTCATTATTACATTGACACTGAAGACTTTGTTCAACAACATATTCTCAGAATGAGGAAGTTCCGCTCGTAAAATAATTATGATGATCCTCCCTTTACTTAAGTGCATCTAATGGTTGTTATGTTATAAAGGCATCTCTTGAAGTAAACTAACTCAGCTCAGTGTGAGTGACCATTCAGCTGCAATTAAACTGGTCATTACTGTCTACAGCACTGTCAAATTCTGCAAGTGAAAGCATCTCTGATAGTTTCCTCTCCTTACTGTTTAGCCGTGCGTTTTGGCCGAATCCCGAAGCGGGAGAAACAGCGCATGCTGCTGGAGATGCAAAGTGCCATGAACAACATGATGAACAACAGTCAGCTGCAAAACCAGCTGCACAGCAGCCAGACGCTACCTATCGCCAAGCCGCTGCCAGCCAGTGCCACAGAACCTACCTCAGAGCACGCCGGCCCCGGCCCCGCCCCCTCCCACTCTCCATCCTCCTTGCTTTGCTCCAGCCCTTCAGATCCTCAGCCCACCGTGGCTATGGACATCAGCCCCAGCTCAGCCTCACTAAGTGCGCCTGACAGCGGGGAGGAGGAAGTGATTGGAACGGTGACCAGGGCCCACCAGGAGACCTTCATGTACAACCAAGAGCAGAGTAACCTAATGGCTGAGGCCCAAGCCACCACCAGCCCCCTGGATAGTGGCTCTGATCAAAACCCAGTTAACTGCTGGAAAGAAGAGCAGCAGGAGGCCTGGAACCACCACCACAATATGGCCACCATGGCAGAACAGGACCCCTCCTCCAGCATGGGCCCCCAGAGTCCAGAGGACAACAGCACCAACCACTGCCCCTTTAGACTGTCCAGAAGCAGCGCAAGCCACTGTCCAGCCTACACACACGGAGCCTTCAGAGCTCCAGTTGCAGAGGACCCCGCCAACGGGGCCCCCAGTGGGCACCAGTGGAGAGAAGGCCGACGGATGCATCTGGTGAGAAACAGCGAAGAGGGGGACTTTGGGAGCTTTATTTTCTAAAGGATAAGCTGCCTTCTCGGTCGAATAAAGGTTTTATGTTAGCTTCAGCTAAAGAACATGTTGTATTCCTCTGTCCTGTTCTCAGGTTTGTCCGATGAACACTTCTCCTCACGTGGACCCACAGAAATCTGGCCACGAGGTGTGGGAGGAGTTCGCCCACAGCTTCACCCCCGCCGTCAGGGAGGTGGTGGAGTTTGGCAAGAAGATCCCAGGCTTCAGAGATCTGTCCCAGCATGACCAGGTCAGCCTGCTGAAGGCTGGCACTTTTGAGGTACCCATAATTTAATAGTAATGATGATAATAATAAACTTTATTTATATGAACATTTCTTAACAATGTAACAAAGGGCGTTCACAAAAAATGAGATGAAATAAAAGGCTGGTACGTGTTCTGCAGGTGCTCGTGGTCCGTTTCGCTTCTCTCTTTGACGTGAAGGACCGCACCATAACTTTCCTGGGTGGGACGAAGTACAGCGTGGACACTCTGAGGGCCATGGGCTCCAGTGACCTCCTCAACTCCATGTTTGACTTCAGTGAGAAGCTCACCAACCTGGGCCTCAGTGAGGAGGAGATGAGCCTCTTCACTGCCGTGGTTCTCGTCTCTGCAGGTAGGTTTTGCGAAGTTTCTAGTTACTAATGCATTTCATTTGAGAGTACAAAGTTACACAATGGTTATATTTGGTAGAAAAACCACCCCATACATACATATCCATCCCCTTCATTTGTATAATTGTATTTATTTACATTTTGTGTTATTTTTGGGTCATTTGAAGCACTTGACTACATATTTGTATGAAAGAGTTTTCATGACCCCTAGTTTCTTGTCCTCTGGACTTGAATGCCGTTCACCAGCCTTATGCTGACCTCTGTGTCGCTCATCCCTCCAGATCGCTCCGGCATCGAGAACGTGAACTCTGTGGAGATGCTGCAGGAGACGCTGATCCGTGCACTGCGGAGCCTCATCACCAAGAACCACCCCAACGAGTCGGCCATCTTCACCAAGCTGCTGCTCAAACTGCCCGACCTGCGCTCGCTCAACAATATGCACTCTGAGCAGCTGCTGGCCTTCAAGGTCCATTCCTGAGGTTTGCTTGATCCCCACCCCTCCCCCTGTCCCCCCCCATTGGCGGCATGTGAGCAAACTTGGAGACCACCGGCTGGAGACCACCCGCTCCGCCACACTTCCCAGAAATCCGAACTTGCACCTCCCTCTGCCTATAGACTGAACTATAGCCCAAACATGACATTTAAAGGGGGAGGAGGACCATGAAATGTTATTGTACTGTACTGTAGGGCGTAACTGCCTGTGTGATGGTAATGCATACATACAGACACACTGATTGATGTACATGTTTCCTGTGTTTGTGTGTAGCATACTGTGCGTTTGCGACCGTACAAACGTTAGAAGCACTTTTCTGTATAGTGTAGGCTGGTATTTTTTGCATTCATAGTGCAATATGTGACTGCTTTTTGATTTGAGCTGTATAGTGAGGAGTCGAGAAGCTTGTGTACATGTATTCAGTGAAACACATGAATTTGAATGGGTGCTGTGCTCATGTGATCAGTGGAAAATGTAATCCTAAAAAAAAACTGTTGAGGTGGAATCCTCTTAATAAACCAAGAGGCAGACGACTATTAGAGGAATGTGGACGTGGAGCTGAATAAAAACGTCTCAGCTTCACTCTTTGGTCCTCTGAGAAATCAGAGAATGTTTCATTTGATTGAGATAAACAGAAGAAGGCCATGTCTCATTTGAAGCTTTCTCTCATGCAGTTGTGTGTGCTCTATGCTGTGTTTGTGTCAGTTGCAGGATTCTTTTCTAAATTATTTGGGCATTGTGAAAAATTGAATGTATCGGTGCCGCTCTGTTGCTTGGCGACACAGGATTTCTACTCACAGATCAGTGGAAACGCTGAACTATTGAAACCAAATTTTGGACCTTAAGCATCTTGATGATACATTTTCCTCTTCTCTTCTATATTTTTCCAAAACAAAACAAAAAATGATATTTCTGAGATTCCAGTGTCTGCTGTCCTCCTATTCCTGGGTCATGTTGAGTTTCCTGGTCACTCGCTGTCACCAGCAACTTCCACTTGCTTGAATGAACTTAATTACTTTTGCATTTAACAAAACTGTACAGACTTTAGTTGAGCATTGTGCAACTTAATAGGTAGAACTGTTCTACATAAAAAAAGAGACTGTAATATCACTGAAGTGATTGTAGCTTAAAGAAATAAGCTGTGTCGAGGTGACATCTGAGTTGCTGGTGTTAAGATAGTTTCTGTGATGCCATAACGTTTCCAATGTTATATTCAGAATGTCTGGTCTTGGATATCCAGAGCTTCGGTCTTTGTGTTAACATTGCTAAACTGTGGCTCTGTTCTCCTCTGTGAAAGGATTGCAGTATGCATAGATTTCTATATAAATATATATACATATACTATCATACATAACTGTATAGATGAATATATCTATATGAATACATTTTCTAAATGCAGTTCATGCTGTGGAGTGGTTTGTGTCTGAATTGAGTTCAATCTGTTTATCACATGCTTTTTCAAATAAAAAAAGGAAATGTATTCATTTGAGAATTTTAACAGTTTAAAAGTCGCAAACTATAATTTGTTTATATAAATGGACGACATGTCTCCACTTCCTACTGTAGTGATGTCATACTGATACAAGCAAGTTAGGCTCAGCTATCAATCATGACATTTGTTTTTGTAGCCTCAAATAATTTGCAAATGAAAACCAAACTTACTGATAACATCAATGTAATGAGAACTACCTAAAATCATAAAAACCATCTTTGAGAAAAAATTATTTAATGTCTACTTTGACATTTTAGTCTGGTCCATGTCCCAAGATTTACATAGAGTATATGACGTTTATGACCTATACAGCCACTAGGGGGTGACAAGATCAGTCAGCTTCACTTTTGGAGACGCCGTCATGTTGTCCATCTTTATTTACAATCTATGATGTTTGTAAGCAAGATTTAACAGCCACTTCATGATCACCACAAAACCTGGTGGGAGGATCCACTCAATTTTAGTGTAGATCAGGGGGTGGATTCGGGATTTCTTTTCATTTCTCAGGGAATAATTCATGGATATTCATGGAAAAAATCTGACATATTTAAAGAATGGATATCTAGAAGGTTGAGGAATTTAGTGCAGCCTGATTTCAAGTGGACTGTTGGGCCTCGGAAAAGATATGCGCTCAACTTTCTAGTTATCAACCAGAAATACTTCACACCTCCACTTAATAGTTAAGTTGCAGCTTACATCAATGTCTGTCCTGACTTATATTATCAGCCCTAAGATGCTTCATTTATGGCCAAAACATTTTTATGAGGTCACAGTAACATTTTACCCTTGACCACTACAATCTAATCAGTTCATCTTTGAGTCCAAACCAACATTTTTGACAAATTTAAACAAATTTGTTTTGAGATTCACAAGAATGGGACAGGAGGCCAACCTGAAAACATAACGTCCACACAGCTGCTCACAGAGTCAAACTCCTTGTATGTGCTCACATCACAGTAAACCTGATTCTGATGGAACAAAGTGTCAGTAGACAGTAGCTTCAGATATGGATGCTGCTGCAGTTGGTGTGTACAGTCGGGACAGTTTATAGGGGGTCACTTATTATTAGTGTGACCAGGTCAGTGTCCAACCAGACATGAAACATGTTCAGTATCACTGCAGTGTTGCAAAATAGTCAGAAAAGAGTTTCTGCAGAACATGAAATCTTCACAGTGAAGCTGACCTTTGACCTCATTGTTTTATCCACGGTAATTAGCTTTAGCATTAGCATTAGCAATGACTTTGACCTTAGATGGTCTGTGTTTATATGGAGCTTTTCTAATCTTGAGACTGACAGTTTTGTAGATTTCGCAGGACACCACTGAGAACTGTTAGACGGTGAAAATAATGATGTGGTGATTTAGATATGGAGAAAAAAAGAAAAGACTGAATCTTCAGCTCATGTCTCTGCAGAGCCTCAGTTGGTTTAGAAGCAGATTTATAAAGAGGTTGTTTTGCTGTCAGGAGTCACAGCTCGTCATGAGTGGGACTGTGGTAGTGTCACTCTCTATCAGCAGATGGCAACAACGCGCTTCCACTGTGTCTGTCCACTGGCGGCCCCTCCCTGCAGCTCACACGCCATCTGCAGCTCGGCTCCGCTCTCAAAGCAGCTCACACACTACTGCAGGAATCAAAGTATAATGTTAACATGCTCAGATTTGAAAAAAAAACTATACTTGGAGAGAAACTGCTGGAAATTGTCTTTTTAGATAGATAGATAGATTACTTTATTCATCCCCGAAGGGAAATTAAGTCGTCATAGCAGCTGGTACATTTGAATACAATAAAATACAATACAATAGAAAAAAATAAAATAAAAAGTACTGAGGTAGAAAGTATAAAAACAGAATCACAAGATAAATAGGTAGATAAGGTGCAGTGGCAAGATGATGGTAATAGTACTGATGATATGATGGTAATTTTATTGTTATTGTTAGACAGTATATCAAAATAGTACAGTATATATAGTATATAATATAACATAATATATATTTATATATGATAGTAATTATACCAATATAATAGCAGTATATAGTAATAATGGCAGCAACAGTATATATAATTTTAGTGACACAATCCACCCTAAAGGCTCATGTGAGCACCGCTGGGCGTGTGTCTCTGAATGGTGTGATTTGCTCTTTGGGCAACACACTTCCTCAGATTTTTGCTCAGGCTCTTGGCGTTCCAGATGAGGTCAATCTGGTCAGCTTAGAGAAGTTGACAAGGTTGGTCGCTAGAGAGATTGCAGAGTGTGTCAACTCTGTCCTTTCCATGAGCGTGGACAGTGTGAAGGCAACTCTTCCTCGTGTCACACCTCTAAAACGACTCCTATGTTTGATTCAACAGGCCCGCAAAAAGATCAAAGGTCTCATGAGGTCTGCAACATCTCAAGCTGTCCAGGAGATCATTAAGGATGAGGTCTCTCAATTCAACGAATCTTCTTCTGAGGAAATTTCCGACTATGATAACGAGCACTCGGAATCTGGCTCCTCTCTGGAGATTAAGAATGTTGCAGATGACGTTGCTCAGAGGATTATGGATCAAATCATGTTGCAAAACCAAGTTTATCCAAAAACAGCCCAAGCTGTGTCAGAGGCCCCAATGGGTGTGGCCAGTCCGCCTTCAGCAGATAGTCAGGGGTCTGGCTCAGAAAGCGAGGTGACCACTTCTGAATTCGAGGAAGGATAGAGCGAAGAGCTGGAGCCAACAAAGGACAGAGGGAAATTGCTCCTCAAGATCATTGTTATGAAGCTGGTTACGAGGATCTTTGGCAAAGCAAAGGTGTTGAACACTCTAAGATCACCAGACACCATCATCAAGCGTCTGCTCGAAAGCTTATGGGTTGAAATCCGGCATGAATATTTTGAGGTCACCCCAAAAATGATGAAACGCCTTGATAAAATGATTTTCAAGAAAATCTGCAAAAAGTGGCACGGTGCTACAAATTTGCTTATGGAATTGGAGATGAAAGACCCAGCACTGGAAGATTATATTGGATCTTCGTTTAAAGATCTGCTGTTGTCGGCAAGTTCCTGCGTTTTTTTCGCCCTTTTTTGCTTATGGTAATAAAAATCAAATAAACTTTTGACTCAGATTTGCTGATCTCATAGTTTCGTGTGAAACCATTGCACTTACATTGTTTAAGATTGGCTGAGGTTAAGTAAATGAACCAATAGGAGAAAGGTGGGTTTCACGTGAAAAGTGTGACGACAGCAACAGACCCTGTGCGCGCGACATTTGTCAAACTCATGACGTATATTCAGTAGTGACGGCGAGATGAAGCTTCATGAGGCATCGACGCGGGTAAACGGCGGGAGTAACTGTTGGCACTCAAAACAGGTCACTCTGAGGAGGGCTGTTTTAGACAGGGTAAAAAGGTTGACCAAAATACACTGTAACAAATTGCTGAGTTTCTACAGTTAAATTTTACAGTAACTTCTTGTTTTGTCATTTTACAAAGTTTATCTGTAAATCGCAATGCATCATGGGTCCAAAATAATTACAGTACCTGACTGTATTTTTCTACAATAACACATTGTAAAATTACAGGCAAGTTGTATTCTGACTGTAGATGGTGCATGTTACAGTTAAATACTGTTGATATCAATTGCGCTCCACGAGGCCATTTGAAAGAGGATCTGACATCAGAGCAGAGGAGCAACACCTGCGTCCATTCCCTACATAAAAAGTAAGTTGAATGTTAATTTCTTACTAAATTAATATGGGCTTCAACTTAGTAGTGATGTTGTAATGAAATTGTTGAGATCTTACTATAACCGATGCTACTGTTTGCAGTTACTAAAGTGACAAACCTATAATGTCCAAGCTGAAATTGAAAGGCTGCATTCACGTGTTAATTAAAAGAACAAAGCTGCAGTAGCCTGTAGCAGCCTGTAGCACCCTGTCAGGATGCTTTAATAGAGGAGCAGTTAAGGTTAGTAACATCGCAGCTATACACGGGTTAAAACAAGTGCATTGTGTGTCTTCACAGAGGGGGGATGCGACATGAAATGATGTGAAAATACGGGATTAGCATGCAAAAAATAAGATCGCTAGCATGCTAACGCTAGCGGGGGAAATGGGATGGGTCTAAATTGACCGTGTGGCAGCCTGGCTCGCACACCCCAAGGTAGTGAGCGACCAGTCAGACCACCTCATTCAGCGCGAACGTCACAAGCTCAGTCTGTACCGTTTTTTGGCAGACATAAAGCTAGCTGAAGTGAAGCTAGCGCTAGTTAGAAAGTTAGTTAGTGAAATAATAAGTTATTAATATTATTGCGTCTGACTGTATAATAACTCTCTGTTGTAATTATGTTCGTTTTTTTTACCCAGAACGTTAATTACTTTTTCTGTTTTGTGTCTTTTTTGTTCTTTTCAGGCCAGAAATCTATGACTGCAAACAGTGTGCAATTTTGTGATTTCAGATGTTTAATGGGAATCAATCCTACCAAAGGCACCAAGACGACAAAGCTGCTCAGCCACAGAAGTGGGAAGGTGCGTGTAAAGAGGAAAAACTCCATGTCTCCTCTCTTCTCAAGGGATTAATGGACTTTCAATGGCTTTGAGTGACGAAAAGTCAAATGTTTTCTTCCTCACTATGTGAGTGGACATTGTTCTTGTTTTATTTTAATTTTATTTCCAGACACACAGAAAAAGTTAATCTTTTATAGCTAGATAGCTAAAAGTTACATTATACACAATGTGACCTTCTTCTACGTTCTTAATATATTCTACTAAGTATGTTGTCGGTTCAATAATGTTTGTTGATATTATGGTCAATGTGAATTCCAGTGAGGGGCTGGTTTCCTGAAATATTGTCATCTGCTCTGTTAATGTAAGTTAAATCTCTATCTCAGGTTCTGATTTGAAGAAAAGGAGGTTGAGGTTTTTGATGGATACTTTTACCTTCTTGCATCAGTTATAAGTCAAGTCAGGTTTATTTAAAGTGTTGTTTTTTTTCGATCAAGAACACCATGTTCTTAAAACGTTGTGAAACTGATTTTAGTGTTAATAAAAGTTTTATTTTTGTTGCAGCTCTGTCTCCGTTTTTATTTAACAGGTAAAGAGACTTTAATGCAATGTTGATGAATTTTGGATTAACAGTATGCCTGGTCTCATTCAAAATTGCTCCCAATATGCATAATTTGCCAAGCTGCTAATGTGAACAAATTAAATAACTGTAAAATATTTGTACAACAACACATTGTATTGTCTCATATAAACAGCTATTTATTGGCAATTTTAGTTGAATACAATTAATGTTGTAAATTAGATTACAATTATTTTCTGTTTTCTGTCATTTATATACAACAAAAACCCTGTAAATGTTTCCTGCAATATACTGTAATTGTTTTTACAGTAATTAACAGTAACTTTACAGTACTTTATTGGCAACTTTTTTGCCAGGTAGTAACTGTAAATCCTACAGCCAATTCTTTACAGTGTGTGTTACAGACATTTCATTAAGACCCCAAGGAACCATATCAACTTGCGGTAAAATGGGCTTAATATGTCTAAATAAAGTTTAGTTAAATCAAAGATTGTGTCATAAATCTGACTCAATTTGTGCTCATTAAAAGATAAGAGTAATAAAGGGCTGAAATAATTTAAAATAGTGCTTTTTAATACATTTAGAAACTATATTACTAACTAAATGTATTATATGTACTGTGTTAGGCTATAGAGTGTCATTTTGTGTCATTTTGGTTGGTGGAGTGCCCCAGGATTTTGTAAATGTAAAAAATGTGCAGCGGCTCAAAAAAGGTTGAAAATCACTGGTCTAATTGTACTAAGGTTTTGGGTTGCATTTCCACAGGGTGTGTTGAAGTGATGCTGCCCACAAGCGTCACAACATAGAGCTGATGTAACCCAGGTGAAGAGCAGCACCGGTTTTATACCAGACACACGTGTCTACAGTACTTTTATCACATCTGACCACACCATATTTTCCCTCAGGCTCAGCAGTGAGCCTCTAAAAAGTAAACTGTGTTCCCTCAGTTCAGTTTTAACTGTTTGACCTGACCAAAGTTTCTATATTTAATTACAAATAAAATATTTCAGTCTTGATTTGACCTTTATTTATTCACTGGGGATATTTCAGTCCAGGCTGATGCTATGTTGGGGAATTGCAACATCAGCTACTTTATACAATGATTATACATGGTATAAAAAACACTTGCTTTCATGCTGGGGCCCTGGCTGGTATAGTCTTTACCATTTTCTACCAGATTCAATTATTTTCTCATATATCTAAAGAAAAAATGAACCTCTTAGCATTTAGTTTATATTTTTCACAAAATACAATAGTGGCAATGTGAAAATAACTTTGCATTTAACAGGTTGGAATCCTGAAAGAAACGGATATTTTTTTGTCATGATCAGGACAATTTTGGTCTATAATGGCCCTATTGTATTTTTAAAGATGAGAGTGTATAAGAGTAGGATTAAAATGCAGTTTTTATATTGAAAATTTAATTGAAAATTAAATCTACAAGACAGTAACGCGCGAATTGTGAAAGAGTGTGACTTGCCTTCTCAGTGTGGAGGGCTGTACCATCTGCCAATCCTCTGAAGTCTGCAACTTGGGCGTTATTCTGAACTCCACCCTCTCATTCAAAACCCACATGAAGTCTCTCACCAAAACTGAATTCTACCCTTATATATACAGTCTATGCTTCTACCACCTCCAAAACATCTCCAGACTCCGACCCTCACTTTCAGACTACTGCAGTGCAGTCCGGTCTGGGGTACCCAGCATTGCCCTGGACAGACTCCAGTATGTGCAGAACTCAGCTGCTAGTTGTCTCACCTGTTCCTGCCCTGGCAGCACATCCCCTCCGACCTTCATCCATCCGGGGGCTGCCCTTCAAATCACGGATCACTACAATCTCCTCCTGCTCACTCACAAATCTCTCCAAGGCCTCGCTCCGCGATACATATCTGACCTACTTGACCCTACGCCCCATCCAGGAATCTGCGATCCCTTGACCGCAGTCTGCTTCACCATCCCCAACATCGATCAATTATTATATCAAACCAAAAGAATCCATTTAGTCCTCTGGATGATATTTCTATACTCGCTGCATCAGTTTGTTTGCTGGGCGTCCAAGCTGCTCCGTCTTCCTCTCTTCCCTGGCTCTGGATTCGTTGCTCCAGATGGTTCGGATCTGGATCTTCATCCTCCAGCAGATTCAGCCTCTGTCCCTCTCTCATTTGTGTTTGTCCCTTCACTTATCAATGTGAACGTTGAGCTTCACTCGTGTGTGTTCCTACTGATCTTGTTCTGGTTCTCCACCCCAGAGAAGATGTCATGTGGCTGCGGTTTGGCTGTACCATGAAGTTCTCAATGTTTTTATCTAGTCATTCATTCTTTCCAGTCTCATCGACCACTCTACAGTATAACATGCATTCACCCATTTACACACACATTAATTCACACACTATTGATACAGCCATCAGCTGCAATTTGGGGTTCAGTATCTTGCTGAAGGACACCTCATAGGTAGACTGGAGGAGCTGGGGATCAAACTACCGACCTTCTGGTCAGAAGACTACCCTCTCTACCTCCTGAGCCACAGCAATTAGCTAAAGGGTGGTTTATCACAAAAATTACCTCATAAGCAAGACTGGGAACATAATGGTGTGCCCATAATGTTCCCAGTCGTGAGCAAGACAAACAGGGTGTTATCCTAACAAAAAATATATAAAAAAAAGTATGAAAATTCCCCGAAAATGAAATTGCAAGACAAGTAAACACACAACCAAGTTCTCTCAAAACCATCTTTATTCTCAAGAGCCAATTCACATTAGCTGCTCTCATCGTCAACCGTGAGCCACTCCTTTCACCTTCAAGTCCTCCCTGCTCATGTCAAAGCACCGTCCACATCTGGACAGTGCCGTACTGGACCATGTTTCCAGTAGAATGCAGAGTGCAACAGAACAAATTAGCAACAGAACCCTGTGCATCTTGTGGGTTGACGCCACAGGTTCACTCCTGCGCCTACACACACTGACTCCCTCCCTTCTGCCACGGTTTTCCTGTACGTGTTGAACAGATGATTTGAATAAGAAGACACTGAAACACACAAGGAGAGAAATCTGTGTCGACGGTGGATGACTTTTTTTCTTTCTGATGCTTGTTACACTTTGACCTGGAAGATGTCTCCAGCTGTGTTCATGTGGAGATGTGCTGCTTTGTACTGACAGTGAAGTCAAGACACAGTAATAACTTTTTTTATTTTTTTTATTGTGGAACTAATGCTGCACTAATTAAAGTGTTATTTTTTTTTCATGATTCATATTATCTTGCTCATAATTCTTTTGTAGACGTGGACATGGATTTGAGAGCAAGACATCATTTTTTTTAACGCTATGCAAAACAGCATGTTCATATTAGGCTAACAACATCTGTAAAAAAAAATCTGCAGTCTGAAAATATACATCCTTTTTCCTTTGTACGGTAAAATAGCTTTTTCTATGGTGCAACTCTCGTTATAAGTTTATAACTGAGTAACTTTAACAGTAACAATTCGTGGGAGAGATAAGAGCGTACTGGCACCTCCTCAGGACCAGTAAACATTTTCCGAACCAGCAGTCAGTGTTGACTATGTTTACATGCACCAACAGCCCCCGTGAATATGACCATTCAAGTAACGATGATGATGTGATGTACGTGTCACTTTGAGCCGTTTCCCAGGGCCACACCGAGTTAGTTTCATAGTCTTTACACTGGTTTTTGTTTAGATTTGAGTTAAAGCTGCACTAATTGCTTTTGATTCATTCTTATTTGAGGACTACCTGTAAAGTGAGGGGGTCTCACCCAGTGTTGAACCCACAGGGAATTATCAAGGGTCCCATCAACTCTACAGAACGTTTTAGCACCTCTCAGCTCATTGTTTTGGTTTTATGGTTTCACACATCCCGTGTTTGATCAAGAACCTCAGACTAAAGCAACAGGTGTGAGATGTTCCTCAGACCATGGTCCAGACCAACGGACCAAAGGTAGGATCGGACCACAGTGGTCTCAGTCCATATGAAATGTTCGTTTGCAGTATGAAAGCTTTTTCATACTGCTTTTTTTATAACTGACAACATGCCAACGTCAAGGTATAAGCAGTCACAGGACGAGCATCTGTCACACTAAAGTCTTTTGTCCTTCAATAATAATGTGAAACCAAAACTAAGCGGATCAAATCTAACCAATGTTAAGATTGGGTCTGACCATGGTCTGGACTTTCAGGTGTGAAAATGCCCTTAAACTGGCTGCTGTTATCAGCTAAAAGCTCAGCTAACACTTCCTACCCAGCAACACACAGCAGACATCAAGTTAGCCACAATGGAGGGTAAACAGGAGCAGCTAAAGAGCCGGAGACTGAGGTCATCAGGATAGCAGACACACAAAGTGGGGCTGATTTAAATGAGGATAGGCAATAGTTTATTAACCTTTAGAAACTCTATAAGGACGCAATTAGTAAAACAAGCAAGTTTCAGATTCTTGTGGAGTTTTACCATCAAACAGCCGATTAAAGATTGTTAGTACAACTTTGAGGTTACTTTAAATCATTTTAGGTCAGGTTCTAGTGTCTGTGACCAAACATCCATTTCTTTCATATTTAAAATAAAACTTATAAAATTTGATTTTAATGAAAAATAATTTATAATGTCAGAGAGATTAGTTCATGTTCTGACTCCACCGGCAGACTTTTGATATAACTTCAAGATCTAACTCAAGGTTAAATTCTAGACGGATAGATATTTAAGTTCCTGAGATTCACAAAGTAGTCTAATCTTTTAAAGTCTGTACTTGTGTATCTCCATTTTATACTCTCTATATACTACATTATACTCACTGCCCATAAGCAGGAAGGGAGAGAGCCTGGTTACAGTAATCGTCTTGTCTGTACAAGTCCACTGAAGGAAAGGGATCCACATACCTGGATTCAGACTAAAGCTTCAGAAAAGATGGTTGACTCAAAGAAATTGTGCTGAATATATGTGATGGTGAGCAGAAGGTTAAACAGCCGAGGGCGGAGCTTAGTTAATGAGCTCCTATGAAAAGCTGTGAAAGGCTGCAGCTAACTCAAAACCAAATTTTTTTTAACGTTTATTGTGAAAAGGACCACAGAGAACTGTAACCGAACCCTATACCTCAACATAGGCCTACATTTAGTGTTTTATAGCTCACTGCTCTCATTAACTCAGGATGTTTCCACTGTGTGCTGACTGGGGCAGAAAGCTGCAGCAGCAGCTGAAAGGTCGGAGGTTTCCCCCGGGAAGTGATGGAAATCAAACAATGACAACGAGACAAAAATTGGACTCACATTTCCTCCGGTGGAAATGAATGCCCTCGAATAATAATTTTTTAGTTTTTGGTCGAATTCTGCCCCTAGTGGCAAATAAGAAAATCAATTAATGCAGCTTTAAAATTACTAACTTTTTTTATTTTGTGGGATCGTCTTAGCTCTCATTGTGGCCTTTTACCTATGAGGTGATCCAGAAACAGTTACAGTCACTCAGGAACATTTTCGACCTCAGGAACAAAGTTCCAGTTTAGGTTCCCAGGCCACAGTGTGCATCCTCCAAAAAGGCCCCCACTCCTGAGGTAGTATGTGGTGCTAACAGTACTGTATGTCAGTGACAGGTCAAACACAATCATACAAACTGCTACAGCACGTGTGTGTGTGTGTGTGTGTGTGTGTGTATACAACTGTCAACCAGACTGCAAGCAAGCAAGCTACAGTTGGTGCCAGCATACTGGGGCTGAGCATGGGATTTTGTCGATGTTTAAAGAAAGCTATGCAGCCAAATTCCTGAGACTAGTGTTAAAGTCTAAAAAGTTTCAAAAAAGAGGTAAGAGTGGGAAAGCAGTGTGGTCACATGCTTATGTATAGCTGTAAACAGTCATGAAATCGTCAATTACAGAAGACAACTGGATGAATTTAGATTTCTCATTACATAAAAAAGTATCAAACAATTAATTCATTTTAGGCCTAATTTGTTAACGTTGAATTCAGATTTTTGTACGGCTTTTCAGACGCAGTTGAAATACAACACATGTGTACTAATGAGACTTTTAGGTCGTAAATCGTTCCTGAGTTTAGCTCCTGGGATTGTTTGGTGGTTAAAGGCCAGAATACCAATCTAATAACAAAATATAGGACTGTTCCAATTCTATAAATCCGTCTGTTATGGTTGAGTAAGTTGCTCCTGCTTGTAAAAACTGACCAAATCTTTTCACTGATGTTTTTTACTGGCGGGCTCAGGGTATCACATGAGTTCAACAGCACTGTGGAGGTGAGGGGTGCATGCAAACATAGTCAATGTTACTTTTCCAAATGGCCGTGGCTCAGCATGGCCCAGCCCGACCGGACCGACCGCCTGAGTCTGGGTGCCTGTTCCCCCATTCGTCTCTCTCCCTCTGATTGTCTGTGCATTTATATTGAGTCTGTACAGGTTGCGAGGTGTGTGTGTGAGGTCCGGGTCATTCAAACACTGCAGCAAGTCTATTGCTTTGATAAAAAGGCATCACTTCACAGAAAAGAGAAAAACATAAAATAAACACATGCGGTTTTGAGGAGTAGTGTGAAGCTTGGAAAAGCGAGATATACAAAGCAAATGTATTTTTTGTCACATTGCAAACAACAAGACCATCGAGAAGCTTTCAAAACAATGACAAAAAAAAGAAGAGAACATATCGGCTAAAATAAAAAAAACAGATAAAGCGCTACGTTTTCACAATCTCAGCATCTCCCTCAGTGTACCTTGCTGATGATGAATCAGGTATCGGGCCAGCCAACTTTCACTTGGCCTCAGAGTCCCACTGTTTGGTCACAGTGGTGGGGTCTGACCTATGTGTGAATGTAGGCACATGCATGTGTGCATATACTGTACATGTATGTGCATGTGTGTGAAAGGTATACTGTAAGTATGTGTGCGTGTTTGAGTGTTAGTGTCTATGCATGCCATCATTAGAGGGTGGTTGGCTGGTATGTGAACAGGTAATGTTTGTCTCTGCACGTAGGTAACGATACAGTTCAATCAGCCATTTCCCCAACCCACCATAGCACCATGACGTCACTGTATTAACATACGGCCTCCCGTCTGCGGGGAGTCGTACTATAACAAAAGAAAACAAAAGAAAAGCGGTTGAAATTTAAATTTTGTTACTAGTTAGCCGAGGTAAAACACCTAAAAGCTGCTAATGTGTCTGTGGAACGAGTCTGTGAGCGACGCACACTAACTAAGTCAAGTGCCAGAGTCGCAATGAGAGCCCTAGCAGGGATTCAATAAGGAGGGCATCATTCACTTGGTTTTGGCACAGCATGTGGCATTGTTACACACAAAAAAACGATTACAACATGATTGTCTTCTCATGACGTCGGCGTCATTGTGTGCTTTAGTTAGTCCTGACCAGTTTGTGGCGACGGTGACCAGGCTCAATTTTTTAATGCTACCGCTGCATTCCTCTCAATGTCGGAAGTCGGGATCGAGAGTGTGTGTGTTTCGTGGTCCACGTTGTAAAAATAAAGGCAACAGACACGGACACAAGACCTTCTTCACTCAAACGCAGCTGGGACAGAAAATTTGAGCCAGGGAAACCAGTGCCCTGCTGTATTTCCGTGTGCTGGCTTATGATGCAGCTGCTACCAACTATTATCATGATGGATGGATCTACGGTTTCTTTTCTTGATTATTTATTTTATCATGTGGTTTATACAATTTCTCTCATGTTAAGATAAGGTTTGAGGGAGCTTCAAATAACATGAGCCTCACAAATAACACTCTTTTCCTTTGGCCTGAACATGCTGTCGTGGTGCAGAAGCCAATGTTGTCCACCAGGGTGGAACAGTGCATGGTGCTCTGTTTGCCCTATGACACTGAATAAAAGAGTCCCAGAAAAGCTCTGACTCGTTTCTGACTCTGACTTTCGTCTTAAGCTGCTGTTCTGTATATTCCGATTTTCCCGTCGCCTCGGAAACACTGCATGACGGTGGTGACATTGTGTCAAGTGGCGACGCAGAGACGAACCCAGTCCTGTGGAGCTGTGGTCCATTACAGTGAGTGAGGGTTGCCAGTAACGTGTCATAGTTTCATAGCAAGTAGGTGACAGACTACATGACGGTTAAAATATCAACCAATGAAGGGGTCCAATAAAGTCGAGCAGGCAGGCGGGGGGGAGGGGGGAGAAGACTAACAAGTAGCTGATAACGTCCTAGTTTTTGTGTCGGGTGAGCAGCCATTTTGAATTTTCAACATAAAGGAAGGAAAATACAACATTTGCATGGTTTCTACTGAATAAACAAGCGTTGTTAAAATTCACCATTATGCCAACTGTACAATCATCAACACATATCCGAGGTGAGAAGTTATATCCACAATAATAACAACAACAGAACAAAAAAAATGTACCCGCACTGTAAGGAATGGTTCCATCCACAACTAGACCAGAGAGCTAATCCTAACGTATGGAATGAAGTGACACTCAGTAGTGCTAATAGAAAGTTCAATGTGACGGCCATTCTGCTGGTTCCACTCCTGAGACCACCAGGGTGCCCAGACGCTGACGGATGCACGCACACACACACACACACACACACTCACACACACATATACACACACGCACGCACGCACGCACACACACACACACACACACACACACACACACACACACACACACACACACACACACACACACACACACACACACACACACACACATACACACACACACACGCACGCACGCATACAAGCAAATCCATTGGTCAGTCCTCGAAGACCTCCAGGAAGAGAGGAGGGAATAGCTCGGTGGGACACTCCACTTTCATGTGGAGGAATCGGCTGGCGTGGCAGGCGCCGATCATCCGCAGGTCCGTCACCTTCATTAGCAGCTTGGGCCAGAAATGTGCCAATTTGTGTTTGCGGTAGTTGATGTAATGTTCAAAGGCCAGCAGGAACTCCTCTTGGCAGCGCTCGATCCGCTCCACACTACTCAGGCCTGGCCGATCTGAAGGCAAAAAGGAGCGTTAATTTTACTAGAGACAACACAACAGGGAAGTGGAACACTCACAAGTTGGGCTTTGTCGGAGGTATCGCTCCACTGAGTGCCCTTCTAGTGTGTGTATGGATTATATACTCAGTTTTTATCCTGACATTCAGTGGTGTGCTTCTCTGGTACAAAGGGTTAGAGTGACAAAGCAGAAAATGCTATTGATTAGACCTCTACTCTAAGTGTGTCAGAAGACAAAGCAGATGGGCAGGTTAACCCCATGTCATGTCTACATGTACAGCAGAACAATATTGATCTCCAATGAGATGCAGAGCGTCACACAGACAAATGGTGATGGAGGCAAAAACAAATTACAGTAGCTGAACAAAGCTCCTCACTATAATTAGGGTGATGTATTGATTGACCAGTGGGATAAGTGACCATTGTGATTTACAGACAGATCCTGGTTCTTTTGTTCCTGCTTTTTTTGTTGTATTTTTAAATATATAAATGACAAATTATGGCTTTAAAGTCTCTAATACAGTTTTTACGCTATTCTAGTCTGGTAACTATTGTCAATAATTAAATGATCTCCTACAATATAAGGGGTATGCTAATAGATTAAAGTAAGAAAAAAAATGTATTCATGTGCGTAAATAGAGTCCATTGCTCACCGGATGAAAGCAGGATGACCGCCTGAAGAAGAGCCACCTCAGAGTCGTCCAAGTTAAAGGAGGACAGCGACACGCCAAGGTCGAAGATGGCGTCCGAGACAACGCCCAGGCCTCCGTTCTTAAGCTGTCCCCGTGTGACCGCCATCTCCCCGTTCAGCGTGAGCGTCTCGCTCTCAGGATCGTAGCGAACAGCAGCTCGCAGCGACATGATCTCCATGCAACAGCCTTTTAACAGGATGATCTGGTCTTCACAAGGCAGCTGAGGATAAGACACCAGAGGAGAACATGGTATTGACAGGATGTGGCTCCTCTACTGCTGGCATGCACACTGCTATTTTTGTGCACAGTTTCAAACTGGAAAATTGGTAATTATACAGTAACAAAACAATGTGGAAAGCTAATTGTTTGTTAGCTACCATTAGTATTAACAATACTCCTAATGTTTATTTAATGTTTATTTAGGACAATAATATTTAGCTGACCAGAAAAAAAAGTTTTGCAAATTGGGAAATCACATTAACAAATGGTCAAAACGTTTTATTATGATATAAGAAGATTGACATCCGACTAACTCTGCTAGAACTAAGAAAGCATTTTTTTGCTTTATTGTGTGGAATGACTACATCTCTTGAATTTAACATGTATTTCATAAATTAGCTGACCTCTAACATTTTGCGATGAGATTTTACCCTTAAAATAAAGCTTTAATGTGAAATAGTGATACTCACTGCTGTCCAGGGGAATAATGACAGTTTTGATGAAAACCTAAGTTTGTTCAATGATATTTATCACCTGAACTAAATTAAATTAGTTGTATTAACAGTCTCTACTTTGCATTAATTTACCTAATAAATAAATACGATATGTTAGGCCACTACACTGACAATTATGAATACTTTAAAAAAAGAGCTAGGGAACACTTGGATCTCTATCTACATTTTAAGAAGCAGTGACACTTACCTCACAAAACATAGGCAGTTTTTTGGCAAAGTCCACCACTCGGGTTATGGCAGGGGTGATAATTTTTGTAAACTGACTGAAGGCTTCTATATCCACTTTGTTTCCTTCAGGTGTATTTGCCATGGACGCTTGACCAATTTCCTCAGGCTGGGAAGACAAGAAGGGAGCATCAGTGTCTCAACAGTCTCCATGTTTGTATGAAAAGTTCAACAGCATGTAGAAACGTTTTCTAGGAACATTATAAAACCTAGCAGTGAGATTATAATAGGAGTTTAAACCATGTAGTTGACAGTGATGTGATGTGTAGATGTAAATGGGGACGTTTCATACACAAAGATGTATTTATACAACTTATTTAAATGTGTTTAACATGGGAATGACAGTAAATACTGGAGGGTGAGACTACACATTGTATCAGGCTCCATTATATCATTTTTAATATGTATGTTTGTCTGCTGTGTCTCACCTTATCTTCCTTCACCCCCGCTGCACTCTGGTCAGAAGTATAGAATAAATTACATGTTATTTCATTAAGAAGCATAGCTTCCTCGACCTGTTGGATAATCAACAGGAATTGTGAAGTTTCAATGAAGAACCCGTCTCAAGCCAACTAAAAAGAAGACATGTTAAAACTGAAGACAGATGAGAGAGTGTGCAGATAGAGAACAGTGGAAGACAGAAATCCAAGATGGGTTTCTATGGCGAGAATCAGGACCACGACTCAGAAACACTCGACGACGCTAACATTTGTGACGACGGCTTACGCAACTTAAATCTGCCAAAATCTCAATCGGATTTTTTTTAGAAAGTAGTGAATTCTACTTTACAGTTCAATACCATCATGTCAAATTTGATTGCGAATACCACAAATTCATTCTAATATGAAAAATGTCCGTCTCAACAAAAATCTCTTTTCAACACTGGTTAGAAGAAATGTTCTCCAATTCAAGCCGGGCAAAAGGTCGGAAAAGGACCGGCAGAGAACATAGTGATACATTTCCAAAATAAAAAATACCGTGCAGACTAAACATTGGCCACAGGATTTTTAACCGCAGATGACGAGAGGTATAAAATAAACAGCTGACTAGAACAAGTAAATAAATAAAAAAGAACGGGGAGACCAACACTCCGCTTCTGAAACGCTCCTGGTGAGTTCTGAGTGTTTCCTCTGATGCTGCCATAGAAACCCAATGTAAAGTCAGCAGCTGAGAGATTTTCAATCTGGACACAGCGATTAAACTTCAAAGAAAGGAATACAAATTAGTAAAATAAACAAAAAGATTAGGTGAGAAATCGAAAAGCTGAAAACAGAAAGAAAGAAAAGTGAAACAGCACGAAATAAGCAAGTTATATTAGTATCAGCAATCAACGATCATCGCCCATAAAAAAAAACTGAAGAATAAGATGTTCCATTAGAAATAAGAGCAGAAACATTGAGAAACACACTTTTCTCCATCGTCCAGCTAATTCTCCCCACTCTACAAGGAGATACAAAAAAAACACACGGACATATTAACACAGGGATCAGTGGAACAGCGGTTGTGGTGGAGGCGGAGGAGACAGGGGCATGACTTGGAAGGGGTCTGAGAGGGGTGGGAGGCGAAGGTAGGGGGAGGGAGGGGGGGGTTGGACTGGATAAGGCAGGGTAATCGATACAATGAAGCCTGTGGTCAGAAAGGAGGGAGGGAGGAGGGCGATGTCTCACCAGGAATTTCCGCTTCTGCTTCCAGTGGTTGCCCTGGGCGTTGGTGGACATATGGGCGTCAGTCACCATACGGATGACGTCCCACTCCTCCTGGGTGGGCTCCAGTCGGTCCCACACCGTCTTCTGCAGCTCCTCCTTCCGACGGCGCTCCCGGTTCTCCTCGATTAGCTTGCGCTTGGCCAACCGCTTGCTGTCGTTCAACACCACTGGGGTGGAGGGAGGGGAGGCACAGGAGAAGAAAAAGGGAGACAATGAGAGTGGACAAGGAGGGAGAAGGAGGGAGAAGCAGGCATATGTGTGAGCGAACCAGACTTATAAGTATGGCTGAAATTAACTGTTCAAACAAGGAGGAAAAAAATCACATTTAATTTCGGTGCACATAACCAGTGAATAAAATCAAACACAATTTTCACAAGTAGCTCTTTACTTATAGGTTTAAATTGTTTTTTGCTTGGTCAACTATTTAACTTGTACAAGAAATGATAAAACTAGAAACGTTTTAAGCTAAACACATTTGATACTTAAAAGTAATAAATCCACTCTAGGTTCTATGTTGGAACTTTAAAACTCTCACTACAAGCTTGAAATGTGGATGATTTAACAAGTCCACAATGAAAGATGCGTTATTGTACCTGTTTACTTTCAAATAAACAGAATTGTTCAGTTTTGAGTTGGTACTTGAGTCAGATTAATTTGATTTCAGTTGGGAAAAATTCCTTTGTGTTCAAGGTAAATGTCTAGAGAAACTCCCTAAATCACCTTAACAGCAAAAGTTATTTTCTAACTGATTCATTATTTTTCTTGATTTATCAATTCAGAATTTGCTCTATAAAATGTTAACCCTATTTTTTCATTGCAATTAATTGATTTTCCAAAAAAAATGATATTTCATTGGCCATAATTAGGTAAAGTGCAAATCTGCAGGTTGATGTTCTGCATTAGAAGAAACAAACAAATACCAACTAGGAGAACACAGAACATTAAGAAGCAGACAGGGCAACATTAATTTGTCTCAATCACCATTTGACTGAGCTAATTAAACTTACAGTCGGTCGCCATTCCCACCACAATGCACTTCTTGAAGCGACATTCCTGGCACTGGTTCCTGGTCACTTTGTCGATGACACACTTCCCCTCATACTTGCAGGCATAGGTCGGGTTGAGGTTCTTCTGGATCGTCCTCCTGAAGAAACCCTAGAAAAGCAGACGCTCAGAACGGTTTTCAAACGATGACGAGTGCATGAAGCTTCAGCTACGATTCACTGAGACTCGCTCACGTTACCTTACAACCTTCACAGGTAATGCAGCGATAGTGGTAGCCTGTGGCTTTGTCCCCGCACACTACACATAGCTCATCCTTGTCCAGGTAACTTGGTATGTACCCTGGAGAGAAGAACAGATGGTCAATTTTAGATTTGATTGAAAATAATGTGTTCAGATGTTCAACCTGATTTTAAATTTGTTACACATTAGACGGTTAATTAAGGTGTTATTGTAATAAAGCCTCAGTGTTTTGTGCTTTTAATCATTTAGTTTCAATGTATTAGTATTTGTTTGGCTTTGTTTTCATTTCGTGTCATTTGTAACTTCTGTCCTCTCGCAGACTTGTATGGAAATGCTGATGTTGTGTAAAGTCACAAAGATAGACTGACTCCTGGACGACTCCGAATTTGAACAGCACTGATTTCCACGTATAGCACTGTTGCTTCCAGATGTCCCACTGAGTTAACACCTGCCCCTTACTCGGGATTCAACTTAATGAGATCAGTACTTTGACCTCTGAGACTGGAGGTTCAGAAACTGATCAATACTTTTTTGGGGGGTTTGTGAAGAAAGCAATAATTCATCTCTCATCGGCCTTCTGTTGCCTCTACATCAATCAATAAGAAACCCCCGGCCGCCTGACAAAAACTCCAACCATCAGATGCGCCAAGTGCCGCTCACAGATTTGCAACTACATGATGCTTTAAGTCTTGGATTTACACTTACTGGACCTAAATTGAAAATGCCAGACTTCATTGATTCATCGATTAAAGAGGAGTCTTCCAAAAGTATTCCAGGGAATAACAAAGAAACATCAAAACCAACATCGAGAGACCATGTAACAATGGAAGCAATCCAATCGCTTAATTCACAACTGAAGACCTTAAAAGTCTACATGCAACACTTTTGCCTACAGAAAATCTCTCGTTCTCTTTGACGCTGTAAACAATCAGGATCAAATGTCCTACCTTTTCTGTGTGCGCCCTGCATCCACTGTAGGTGCGAGAAGTCGGGTTTGATCTCAGGGAAGTACTCAGGCTGATGGTGGCAGTGACTAAGAGGGATCTCCATGTTGCAATACTCGCCCTTAAAAACAGGCGAGCCACCAGTGTAAGAGCAAGAGTACTGCTGGCTAGGCCAAGTCTGCTCCATGCAGGGCGGATGGTGCAGGGGCTGGGGCTCAAAGTGGCCATAGCCGGGCCCCTCACCTGAGTACATGCAGTGCTCCCCACTGCCCTGCATCGTGTAGCCTCCCATGCCACCATGAGGCATCTCATACATGTCTGGTATACAGTAATTCATCATGGAGAGCCACAGAAGAGCAGCATAAAAAGTTCTGGGTAAACTCTTTCTCACAAAAAAAGAGACAGAGTCAGATGTAGAGCATCAAGCCACTCGAGCAACAGTTTGAAGTTTACGGTAAAAAATAAATAAATCCGGTACAACTTTACTCACGTAGACGCACTAACATTTGTCCACGAAATCCAAAGACCACGGAAGACACCTAGCAACTGTCCCACCTGCCACCATCCGGCTGAATTGAGGAGCAGAGGTTTATGACGACGTGGAGCTCTAATCTTCTGCTCCACAAATCCTAGATATGCCACAGCTACTGGTGATGTCACAGATTAAGACCTCGCGTGTTGTACATAACATGCCCTCACGTGGAAGAACAACTCCTTGGACAGCAAAGTTCCAAAAAACACTTGATGAGGAGATGAAAAATAAGTAATGGCACTTTATATCATCTAACAATCCTTAGTTCTCTCACCGCCGGTATCTTACCTAAACCCCTAACCCCCTAACCATTTCAAACAGAATCCGTAAACAAGCTTGCTTAGATCACTATTTAGTGAACGTTATGACACTAAGAAGATTTTAAGGAGTTTGACATACATACATAACCCTGACTTCTTACAGTTAAGACTGTAATATGTATTTAAGCTCTATATGACACGGAAAAGCTAAGGCACAGTTAGCAGGCGGGGAAAGACGGAACACTTGACTCAATTTTAAAATACGAATTCCTGAGATGAGTTAAGACTTTCTTAAGGAACAATAACCAAAATAACTTCAGATTAGATTACTGGACAAATCAAATGAACAAAATAAACAATTTTTTCAATCATTTGTATGATGCATACAATAATATGTATTTAGTGTAAATCAAAATGTACAACTCAGCATTAAAGTTGAAAAACATCAACAACAACAATGTTTTATCAAATCTTTTTCTAAAAATATATTTTTTAAAGATTGATTAACTTTATATCACATTATTTCTTATAAAAATATAGTTCATCATTTGCATGGTAATGGCACTTTTCAGCCTAAACTAAGACAGGTTGTAATTCGCAAAGAAATCTTTATTTTGTTTCTCCAAAATATAAGACACATGCGCAATGCATTGATTGACACATCGCGTGATCTGTTTTAGATAATACACCGACTCAGCCATATTGATTAGGCCTCCTGTTCTATAAAAGATGGGATAAGCCTTAAGGCGATGATGTCTATCTGTTTCGATTCATTATGACTTCTTTAATATTTTTACTGTTCTTTATAGTTCACTATTACACGTTGATCTACAAAGTGCTTCCTAGAAATGCTACTGCTCCTGCTGGTAAAAACACACACACACACACACACACACACACACACACACACACACACACACACACACACACACACACACACCACACACACACACACACACACACACACACACACACACACACACACACACACAGCCGCACAACCTTTTAGAATCCAAAAGGAACATCTTCGTTGAAAGGTTGTTGATTTAAAATTATGACTATTAATGCAGAAATCATTGCAACAACAACAACGATGTGATTTATTTTCTTGTGAAAATGTGCTGTTTACTTTTACTTTTCATTCATACAAGTACATTCTCTGATATTTTGAATATAAAGTGTTAAAGTGAGCAAAATCCTTACATTATTTTGAATTACTGTAAAAAATTATACAGAGATTGCTGTATAACATTTTTTGTAAAGCCCTGTCTAGCATATTTTCCACATTTCATTTCATGTTGCCTATATTCGTAAAGATTAATTCAAAGCTAGACTATAATAGTTTAATTTGAATGACTCACCATGATATTAACCATACTATTATATACTAAAATTCTCTATAAAGAGTAAATAAAAACACGCCTATTTACTTAGCACCTAGAATACAGACACTCAATATCTGTTGAACTCAATTTACTTCCTGTCCAGACGTGGCATTATTTAGTTTTTCTATTCTGAGACACAAGGAGGGAGCTCCAAACTGATCACAGAAGAGCAAGAAAATAAAAAATTAAATAAAGGACTACCTATACATAATAAATTATGTACTTTCAGTAAAACTATTACATATACCCGCCTGCTATTCAAGAAAAACCTCCAGAATAAGATCTGCTTTTATTCGTCTGTCGTTTCAATTCTTGATTGTTTACAGTTTTTAGGTTAAGATCTGATCACGCAGATGTCTTTTATCTTCTTACCAAACTGCCAGACTAAGTACTACAACACGTAACAGAAGAAGGTGGGCCACCAACATGGAGACATGTGAATGCAGGAACACATGGTAAAGTCTGAGTAAAGATGCTTGCAGTTAGTTGGCTTTAGATCCCTGCTGCTTGCACTGATCTGAACTCCCTGAATCGCAGTCAGTCTGCACGCCTGCAGCGCACGATCAATACTCTTGGTGTATTCAGGATTATAGAGAAATACGATTAATCAGGCCTCCGATGTACATGGAGTGCAAAAGTTGACACATCTTGAAGTTTTGTTCAAGATGATTTACAAATACATTGGAGTTCCCCATCTCACTCCATACAGTTTGACAATTGGGGATGTTGGAGACCCCCCACCGCATTAGAGCTAAAGCTTCTTCTTAGTTTTAGCCTTAGAGGTGTCACAGCAACTTTATTCACGTATCAAATCCTAAATTAGTTTTCCACATTGTTGTTTTTTCCCACACAGCCAACCACCTACACTGAATATGACTGAAAAGTCGTGGTTAGGTTCCCCCAGAGGTTTGAAAATATGAACAGAGTATAAGTGAAATTACATAGCTTGAATACTTTAACTAACAGAAGAGTTTTTTTTGACAATAAATAACATTACTTTTAATATTACATATTCAATATGTAAATGAATTATACCTTTTAATTTCACGTTAACCTGGTATTATTCTCTTCTGTTTTGTCCTCTTTTGTTGACAATTCTGAGCTCTGTGAATAATAAAATATATATCAACAATCAAACAAAACATTTTCTATGGTTGGAGACGTTAAATGTTTGACCTTAGCTGTGCAAAGTCAATATTATTTGCCATATTTATCCAGTATCATTTACTGCCTGTTTAGGTCATAGTTAACACGGGTTGTGATAATCCTGTAATACAGGTGGAAACCCAGAGAGCCAGAAAAACAGATTACGTGTCCTGATACATTATGACACTTAAAGCGACTTAAACATGTCATCCGACACGTCGAAGTGACAATTCTGACTTTTAAATCTCATTGGATGTGGAGATCTGCATGACAGAGGTACTTTTATGTACCATGAATCATGCAAAGTTTTTGCGAAGATCTACAAAATACGGAACAGAGTCAAACAAAAGGGCTACTGACTCATGAAACATTGTGAGATAGTCAATGTATATTATAACTCTAGAAATCCATGGTTTCCCAAATCATTTAAAACTTAGTCATTAATGTGTTTTTGAGGACATACATCTGCCACTATATAAGGGTAAAATAACTATATATACATATTTACATAAATAAACATATTATGTATCAAGGCCACTTAAAAGGAGAACAAATATATGAAATTTCAAGAATAAAGTCGAAATATTACGAGATTAAATGTAATGTAATAATTGTACAATAATTTAGTTGAAATTAATATTAATTTAGAAGAACGCTTTATATATACAGAAAATCAATCATTTTAGGCTTCATGCCATGTTAGAAGGGGAATATCGGAATAACAGACTCATCTGCATTACAGTGATGAATTTGGAGCAATTAATGTGTTGAGTGCTAAGTTCTACTTAAGTACAATTCTCACAAATAACAACATACTATACAATCAGAACCAAATTATTGCATCAACAAGAGTATCAGATTGTGAGAAAAACTGAGTCTCTTAGAGAAAGAAATGACTTGGAGGAAGTTGCCTCTTCTGGTCAAAGGGGTTTTGTAAGAATAAGACGGTTCAAGGTTTTGGATGCAGAAGGAGCGGAACTCAACTTCCAAGGACTTTTGTCTCAATTATGAATATTCTAATATTTTGATGACTTTATTGTGATACAAATTACGACATTATTCCTGAAATCTATGATCTTTTTTTTTACAGTACATATAATATATAGGATACATTTAAAAATTGTCTTGCCTAATCCTGAGTACTCCTTTCACATGCTGGCAGAAGCTTTGCTGAGGACTGTTAAAATAACTGCTAGTATTGTTGTTATTATTTTATTTATATCATTCAGGCCTGTTCAGACGTGTAAATACCAAATATTGTGTTTTGTGAGTATTTTGTATAGCAAGTAACTCATACCTAGGTATGAACTAATAAGTACACCATATAATTTGCTATTTTCACATAAATATACTGAACAGCTTATTTTATTTTAAATATTAAATTTGGGTAAACAGTTGTTTTCATGTAAAATACTTCCATGCACATTCTGAGCGATATGACAATTTATATTGTGTGATGATCAGAGAGTATATATTATAATGTATTGTTTATTCATGCTGGCAGGAAAATTGCACGAACGCAAGACCAACAAACTCAGAGAAGGACTAATGTGACAATGTGGTAACTCTGAGCAGGAGAAATAGTCCAGACCTCCAAGACAAAACAAGGCACTCGTGTCTGAATAAGCACTTATTCTGCTGTTAGAATATTTTTTGTTTTGATATTTTTTACCATATTTAATTTTTTTCCACATTCCTATTTGCACTCTGTACATTAATATTTTACATTTTGTTACATGATACATTAAAGGTTTGCACAAAGGTTCCAATAAAAGAGGAAAAATAGTCAAAACTGAGTAGGTACCTTTCAATTTAACTTACTTTTTAGATTGTAATTCTTCCTCTGAATACTGAGTTTCTATCTTAAGTTTTTATCTGGATCATTTCTTTGACCCTTCTCTTTGACGCTTCTTTTATTTTTTGCTGTAGTCTCAGGCACAATCCTTTTTGTTGTAGCTGACTCCATCATCAGCTCCGGCAAACCGATTACTGCCGTTTTGGGTAAAAACACTACAAATGATGCACAGCGGGACAATGTTGTCGCAGACACCAGGTTTGGATCTACCTGACACTGATGGGGTTTAACAGCGTTGTGTTTACTTGTTAGGCGAGGGGCGTGCATGTAAATGCCTATATATAAGAGTTCTGCTCTAACGAGTGATGCAATGAATGTTTTCACTTGTTTAAACTGTTTTTCTTTTAAACTCATAATAATGGCTCAATTATAAACATCAAGATTTTTGGTGAAAAACATTTTATACTATGAATGCGCAAACGTACAGAATCAGAATCTGAAATCACAGCATCCGACAGACTTGATACTCACTAATAAAAAAAGTCCAAAATAATTCTTAGTCCTTCTCTTATTTAAAAACTGTATAAACCTGAGATTGAATAAATGATCAATGTATATTATCTGTCTGGATGAACCTTTAAAAAGGCTTAACAAGGGATTACTGACTCCATCCACTCATAAGTGTGAGTGTGTTACAAGTAGATGTGATCAACATGCAGCAGCTGGTAAGAGGCTGGCCCTATGAGGCAAATCTGCTTGTAAAGACGCCTTGATACCAGTTTAACTTTTTGATGAGGTGACGTCCTTTACTTGGACTAATCTTGTTTGGAGTTTCTTAAACAACTGTGAACAAACTGTTAAGCGTCTGACAGACATAGTCTAACGCGTCTCGATGCTGAAGCTATCTGTTGTCTGACTGGACACAGTTAACACCTGCGGGTCGCCTCGGGAGGTATTGTGCGATGTATCATTAGTCTGCTGGTCGTAACAATTATTTCTATTTATTTATCTATTTATTGTGACTTGATGAAATTGAAAACATTTAATACGTTTAGAATTTTTAAGCAAAGTCAGCTAAAAAACGAATGGTTTTGGTAATAAGCATGTACGGTACATACATATTTTGATTTAGAACATGCTAATTTAGAGACAATGTAAAAGAAGATGTAAAGGTGTTGATATACATGTATACACCTATCAAACAATTCCATATTGAGCAGGTTATTCCTGATTTAAAAAGCTACAGTGAGTAAACATCATTATATAGATATGCTTGATCATAATTAGTTAGTATTGAGCTAGTTTTAAAGTCTAATATATATATATACTATTCCATGTACAAAAAAATGTATTTAATTTAAACAAAAAAAAATTCTTTCTTTACTTACCTTAATTTTTTTGGTTTTCTCAGATGTTTCTTTTTTCTTACCTGATCTAATAAAAAAAATTGGAAAAGTATTTCCAGGAGAATATTCCACATTTCCTGTTTGAAATAATGCGTAGTAAATAACCACATATTAAAGGTCCAACAGCTACCTCCAGGCAGTCCTGACAAACACCCGAGATAAACCTTCCTATTTTCTGCCCGTGCAAACAGGAACATAGTTTCTCTATGGATGGCACCTCAGCACAGTGGCCCTGCAGTGGGCTTCTGCACAGATATATTCCCTCCCTGATTGATTACTTTAGGACTTGGGGTTCAAAGCCGGTCATGAACAATTTCTGGATGTGAGGGATCTTGTTTCCCTTAACTGACATGATGCCCTGAGTCAGATGTCCCCGGCTACACTGGGTTACCTGAGGAGGGCACATTAGTTGGAACCTTTCCCCTTAAAGTGCATGGTAAGCTCAAGGGGAACAGCAGAAGGCTCCAATTGGTAAAGGTTAGAGTTTAAGGATTATCCTGAACTTTATAAGGAAGGAATCTATTTTAGATATACTGCAGTTTTTTTGTTCACATTTCCCACAACCCCAAATTGTCATTCAAATCATTGTATGTGTGCAGAAAATTATCTCTGGCCTCCTATTACTGCCTTTGTTCATATTCTGAATGTTGAGCAAACCATACTGTGAAATATTCGTGCATCACAAACAAGGACTGCCTGACCCGCCAAGTGGGATTTAGGCGGTCATAGTTAAGTGATGCAATGTTCAGGTGCAGCTCCAGGCCCTTGACTATACAGCACTAAGATTAAAAGGTCCTCATCTGAAAACCTTTGACTTATTGACATTAAACATTAAAAAGGAAATGCAACCTAAATAATGATTTCTTACTAAGGGGCTTTAAATGCGAGCATACAAGGAATCAGTACAGGGAGCAGAATATGGAATGAATTGTGCCACAGAAGAAAAACAGAAGACAGAAGAAAACCGTTATAAGTTTGGGTGTCTGATGGATTTTGGATTAAACATCACGGTGGTTCAACACTCTCACAGCAGCAACACGAAAGTCATCTCCGAGCTCACCACTCAAATGATGTAACTAAATTGTACTGTATGTTTATTCTGTAAACTCCTGGGACTACTGAAAGGGTCAATTAATAATACCACCCTTTGTACTTTTTGACTTCATACTTTGCATATACAGATCCTGGATATTATGTTTCTGTTTCTGCTGGAGCCACTTAACCTAGTTTTTATTTTGTTTGAGGTCCATCTTACTTTGAGTTGCCTATGTCCTGCCTGGGATCTGCTGTCAAAGTTGACAACAAGCTTAATTCACATTTGGTCGCTCTTCTGCTTGCAGAAAATTGTTGGTGTGTGAAAAGCCCCCCCGCCTCATATTTTATCATCCAACGAAATATTCAATTCTTTAGTTTGAGTGAAAGAATATATTTAAAATGCATTCCCTGTAAGTCTTGCTCATGCATTAAAAAGCTTTTTAATAGCCATAGACATAAATTTCTAGTCATTGTCACAAACAGTCCATCAGAATTGCTTTGGTTCCCTTCACTGACCCCAATAGGAAGTCTGTAAATGAACCACTGCTGAGAGAGGAATGAATCATCACAAAGCTATTTCTTGAGGCTAAACATTATTTAATGAGATCTCTCCTGAGACGCATAGAACTGAACCTCAATTAAACTTACACAACACGCAGACAAAACCAGAAAAGTTCAAATTAAGGTCAGAGAAGGATGGCGCAAGTAAATGCTAGACATAACTAAAATGGCACTAGGTTGAACACACACAGTAGCGAAAAAAGCAATTATTATGATAGATAAATATGTGGAAAAATATATATGGAAAAATAAGCAAAGAAAATAGTGTTTACAAAAAAGATAGAAACAGCATAAACTAGAAGGGGACGTTCACACACCTCTGCCAAGGCTAATGCAATATCTCGCAATGTTAAAGAAAGGGAAAAAATTCAATCCTGGCTCTACCAATATCTGCTTTAAAATGTAATCGGTTCTTCCTTGCCTCATATCCTACTCCTTCACAAAATGATGTGGAAATTACATAATAACAAATAAACAACGGAGATCAGGGTTATGGCCTTAATGAAGGAGGGAGATGACAAAAAAACACACAAAGAAGTAAAAAATACTTGCCTACAAATATTCCGCATCAACACTATTCATTCAGCCAGTGATTTGGATTTGTTACAAGTCCAACAGCTGCTCAAGAAAAGGTTCAAGTAGATTTGCACCAGGTCATTTTCCAGAGAGAATGCTCAACATCATCACGTGATCGAGATCTTTCTCATTCACTTGAGGAACAGCCGAGAGATCCACTGCCTCGTGCAGAAGACTGATGGCCCGGTTTAGGACTTATTTTCGGGAAGTTAACTGCTTACTTCAAATGCTTACTTCGGTAGAAGCTGTTAATAGTGTTTTTGGGCAGTTTTTCCTTACTCTGGGTTAAGGACGGAGGATGTTTCACCTTGTTATAGCCCTATAGAAAAAATTGTAATTTTTGAATTTGGGCCATAAAAAC
Organism: Pseudopleuronectes americanus; assembly: GCA_038501795.1. Taxonomy (NCBI): domain Eukaryota; kingdom Metazoa; phylum Chordata; class Actinopteri; order Pleuronectiformes; family Pleuronectidae; genus Pseudopleuronectes; species Pseudopleuronectes americanus. The sequence goes on from CM076731.1 coordinate 17,918,262, forward strand.
TAAACGTGCTTGATCGATGATTGAAGTGATAGAAACGAGAGTCAGCATTGGGGTTACTGGACACAGCTCTCAATTAGTAAAGAAATGTTTGTTTAATGGTGAACTTGAATAATCTTTCTAGACTATTAAGTAAACTGCTGTTAGTGCAAACACTGGGAAGTTAAACAGGTACTTCAAGTCAATGTGGTTGATTTACTAATCTAATGTAAGGCTCTGAATTCATGCTATGAATTCATACTGTTGAGTGTCAGATAAGCATGTATAAGTAATTATCACGCCAATCTCAGACACTTTAAACTGCACTGAGATCTTTTTTAAAGTTTTCTGCGGACAGTCATCAGAGAGGTCCAGAAGCGAGTCTCATCCATTCACAGCAGCCCCCGACTGAAGTGTCCTTGAATGCACCAGTGACCAGAAGAGAGTAGATAACACCTGCCAGCCATGATGGATGGCATAATGTCTGTCTGCCTGTCCCCCAGTTCTCCCGACTGTGACGTTTTTTGGATGAATGGTACTCCAGAGAATTGAAAACACAGACATCAAATTACCTAAATAAACTCCACACAACCATCCAACTGACTAACGGTTGTACGTTATCACAGTTATGACACAGGACTTTGACACCATGGAACATTGCACTGTGAAATCATAAATCATGACAAACCGTGCCCATCAGGCTGGTTGTGTTCACAAGTGCAGTTCACGGTTTGAAATTAAACAGACAAATCTTTGTCTGTCAATTTTTTCTAGAACTGCTTGTCTAAAATCGACTGACATCGCACCTCCTCTGGTTCTCACAGACACACACACAGAGTTTAACATCTATCGGATGAATGGTTGCCGGGTAATTGGAAACACAGTCAAAGGAAGATTCCTTTTTTATAGTCAGTTGTGACCACTCATCTTATCAACTTCTTTGCTGAGCACACAGGGAAGTGCAGTGTTGATTGTAGTTTTTTTGGGGATGAGCATGTCTTTTCTCGCAGTATCAAACATGTTACCTGACATGAAGGAAAAGATTAGGAGGTACGAGGGCAGTGAAGCATCAGGACACGCCAGGGTTTTAAAAAAACACCTCAACCGCACAATGGCCCTTCTGCCCCCTCACACAGACACTATTACTGCAGAGAGGGCATCATTTCATGGCAGGTGTATCGCTCAGGACCCGAGAAAGTGCAGTGTTGACTTTGCAGTTATTTGGATGGTACTCTCAAGTAAACTGCAAGATGGATTACCTCAGGCCAAGCCATCAGCACCTCAGGCAATGCACTACTAGCTTTTGAAATTGGCCTCCCTGTCCTTCAGTTTTACGAGGGGCTCGGCTGGAACTTTAAGTCACTGGTGGACAGGAGTGATGGAAATAGAGAAAGAGCGGGCAGTAAAAAGTGTCCACTACATGTTTACAATAACAATTAGTGTTAAAATGGTGCTAGATGTACGTAAGTCTCTTCAGACATTTTGAATGCAGGATTAGGGCTGTCACTAATGATTATTGTCATCATCGATTAATCCGCCAATTATTTTCTTGAAAATAGAATGGTGTAAATATACATTAAATATCCTGGAGACTGGGATGACATTATTGGAACTGTCCAAACCCCAACCACCTAATTTATTATAATGTAAGACAAAGAAACGCTGTGACTTAGTGCATCTGAAAACCTAAAACTTACATGGTTCTCAAAACAGTGACCAATTCAAATACACATTCATACAGTGCATCTATGTGCACAAATCACACACACACACACACACACACACACACACACACACACACATCACACAGACATACACACAGCTGTCAGGGGCAGGTTGGGGTTCAACGTGCTGGAGGACACTTGGGGTTAGTGGACGACCCACTCGACCTCCTGAGCCACAGCCGCCCCACAGTTTGATTGATTACATGTTCACAGCATGTTAGAACCAGGCTATAACCGCCTCACATAGGTTACACCTTGCATGCTCCTTTTAGTCACTGTGTCAACACACACATTTCTATTCACACAAACGGCACCAAATTGCACACACATAAAAATATCAGTCCCCTAAACATACCAGATTTTTTTTAGTCAATAGGCTATCTATCTTTTCATAATCCTGCTAATTCACAACCAGACAAACAAACATGTGCCATAGAAAACACGACATCTTGCTGGAGGTAATCATTTTGGAGAGATTTCCAGTTAGTTGAGTTCTGTTTAGTTATATTTACAATATTTAAATTTTTTATCAAATTACAAGTTTAAACTTTATTTTATTCGTCATATATGTGGAATTGTGTGAATGTCTAGAGGCATCATTATTTGTTGAGCTAATCTGTTGCACAATGACAATAGACACGTAGAAATAAATCTCAGCATTTAATTGCGATTAATTCATTCAAATGTTACCACTCAGAGGAGATTTTGGATTCATGTGAGATTATGGATTCATTAAGATTCATATTGGACATAAACATTGTTGGATTAAATACATTTAATTATATTTAGCATTCATTCGTGGGTCTTAATGTGTTATCTAATCAGCCCAGACAACCAAATCTTAGCTCAGCCTTTATAGCTCTCTATAAAATGAATACAATGTCTCTGTCTGCAGCTACTCCACCATATATCTACAATGAAATTATGTTTGAACTAGATTTCAGTAACACATTCCTCATGAGCTTAGTGGATGATTTAAGTGATGGATTATGATTTTTGGTTATAAAAAAAATCCCACGGAAATATGAAAAACCCTGAGACAACATTTTTCTTCATAGTGGCTAATTATCCACATCTCCTGATCTAAACAGAATCAATCATGTCATTGAAAGCATTCACCAGGATGTCAAGCAAAAGCGGAAGGAGGTTAGAATCAGAGGCAGCTCATCACGAGTGGCGCAGAGCACACGCAGACTGACAAGAGAGGAGGAAAAGCAGTGCTGAGTGGGAGGATAAATATTACCATTTTGAATGGCCTCATCTTTCCAGGAGGGGGAGCAATTTTCTGCTGGTTCTAAAATAGATGGGAGAGGCACTTTTAAAGAAAGCTGCTTGCTCAGTGAAACAGGTGGCAGAGGCAGACTGTAACTCCTCTGCCTTTCATATCAAACAAATGCATTCAACAGCGAGTTGGATAAAATGTCAGTCCTAACACAGAGGCATCAAAACATTTATTTTTAACAGTTCCCTTGTCGTTGGTCTCATGGTTTTACAGAGAGTTCGTATCCTCATGTGATGCATGTGAGCTTGTGTCTCTCGTGCCGGATCAGCGAGGTCGATGGAACCGGCTTAATCTACACGCGATAGCTAATTCACTCTGTAAATTATATCTTTGGTATACACAGAGTGGCTCAAATAGTCTGTAACAACCTGTCTGAAATAAATAACCCTTGTCCTTGATGAGTGAGGAGGGTACACCATGTCTTTAAAGGGCTTAACTGAACCAAACTGTCCTTGTGTGCACTGCACAGACTGTGATAAATGGGTAATGGGGTAAATTGTGGTTATTTGGTGCACAGTGGCATATCAAATTTCAAACTCTCAAATCAAGAGAAAATTAGGCAAACAAGAAATAAAGTATTTTTGTTTTTGAATATAAATTTGCTGCTGCCGGACGTTAAATGAGGTCCCCTGGTGGTGAAGACAGTTCATCTTCAACCAGTAAAACCACTGAACACAAGTGGCTTTCAGGTGCCATGATGATGGTATGTATCCTAAAGCATTCTGCACACGATCATCAGTATACATGTTGCAAGAGCAGAGCTCAAGATAATGCAGTTAAGCTTCATGTCACCATAATATGGCCAAAACGTCATTAAAATAATAATTGATTATTAATGTCTGCCAGTAACAAATCTGGTCGAACTGTTGTTATAAAGTCCAATAAAGTGGACAGGCAGAAAGAGTTATTCTACTTTAAGTGCCACTGCTTTCATAAGTGAACCATCAATTGACACAAAATTCTACCACTATAATAATCAACACAAAAGATTGACAACTGGGTTCAGAAATATATTTTTTCTATTAAAAGTTAACCCTAAAATACAAAATCAAACTTATCAATTTATTTCTAAATTCTGTTGCCCTTGGTGTTAAGTATGGGCAGAAGATAAAAAGTATGCTGAAATAAAACTCTATAATCTACATATAAATAAAATGTATTTGGTAATTGGATTTCAGTTCAATTTCATGTAATTTCTTGATAAATTCAATATTTGTCAGTTTCTTTTCAACAACTGACAAAGATGTATTTGTCAGTTTTTTCTCAAGATGGCAGCCAAGGATTGTGGGTTTTGGTGTAAAGAAACACTGTGGATTGCTGTACAGAGTGGGGCCAACAGTTCTGTTACCAGCATCTCCTCCCACTTGAGCAACTCTATAGTCTTCAAGCCAGGATTGTGGTCTGGTTTTGAGGTTGTGTTGTACAGTGTTCTTGTTGCCATCATCAACACATTCAGGTTCTTCAGTTTTCATGGAACAAAACCATTTCATTCTGCCACTGATCATGAGTAGAAAGCATAACTAGTTTTTCATTTACTTTATTCAAATCTAACTCTGATAAGTTCCCTGCTTTTGAGTGGAAAAATAATTAAAATAAGACGTTATGTCGCTGTTTTATTGTGAAGATATGATGAGCAGTGTAGAATTTAAGTATTAGAGGAGGATCCTAATGCAGCATATTATGATCCAGGGGGAAATATGGAGGGTTTGTTGTTTTTTACCATTTGAGAGTTTGAATATCTGCTTAATGCTACTATTATCAGCTCAACAATGGAGTTATTATTATTTTCTCTCTATAAATCAGATTTGGAATAAACCTTAGGGGTATAAATGCGAGTGAGACTTACCTGACATACTGGTGGGGTTCAAGGCCAAGACGTCATCCTCAGAGCCTCCTCAGACATCTGGGTACATACCAAGCTGAAATCACACAGAATAAATCATCAAGCACATCAGTCTATTCTTATCCTGAATCTATAACAGCACCGGGTAGTGAGAGTCAGGTATTTGTGCTCCACCTGGGCCAACTCTGCTGTGACATTAAGTGAAACAACTCAAATAAAGTAGGAAGAGGACCAAGTGATACTAATTGGATGCAATCAACATCTTTCTTGTATCTTGATGTAACATTGTCTGCATCTCAGAGGACGTTCAAACACGCAGCTGTCAGTCTATCAGAAGGAGTGTTGCACAAAGGCTGTTCAGGTGAGATGATTGTCTCTGTGTAGGGGGACATCTAGTGGTCAAATGTAAAATCACACAACCTCACAACAGAAAGAAAAGTAAAGTGTAGTGTGAAACTTGACACTGTTTACTACAGAGTGCAATGACAAAGGACCATGAGCTCCACATGTGTGTTACAACTGCTCTATTCACAGCAGTTTATGGTGTGTAAGCACGCAGTGGGAGATTTAAAAGTCAAACGCTATCACACACACACACACACACACACACACACACACACACTGGATGCAGTGCGATGTACACGTGTTTGTGCTGAAGCAACACTGCAGCCAGTGCACCAGTCAGCAGAATGACTAAGCATAAATAAATGCCACAGCAGCAGACACAGAGTCCATTTACCAGGATGGAGCTCACAGTCTCCCACTGCAGCATCTCCTCTGTCAGACTGTTACTGTATATGACACAGCGGCAGTGTTTGTCTCCACAAAGTCACACTGTGCATCTGCCTGTACTATAACTGGCCGTGGTAAGTTGAGAAACCAGGAAGCTAGACGTCCTTGGCTGCCTGTCCTCGAGACTTCCCCCCCCCACGCGCCACATCAAGAGAAGCTAGAGGAAGATGGGGCAGAGCAACACAACGTCTCACTGTGCACTAATCAAGACCCAGGTTCAAATTACTCTCTTATCTGTGCTGTTGCTTTTATGAATCGACCTGCAGCATTTGGATACATGCCCTACAGACTTCAGTAGGGAACTGCTTGAGGGCCACGTTTATTGTATTCAGGATTGTTTTGTGACCTTGAGTGTAAAAAGTGAAAGTTTCTGCTTCAGATATGAACACAGGGCGACGGTGGTTTTTACCAACACTTTGTGAATGAAATCAAAACACTTTTGAAACTACTGAGCATGACATGGTTGACTAACCATTAGATTGTTATAGGTTCAATGTGTAGGATTTTGTGATATTATTGGAATGTACAGCTTGCCTCCAACTGAATACCCATTGCCTCACCTTTTCCTTTCCCAGAGTGTGGGGGGGACGTTAGGTGGCGGACTCCAAATTAAGACTTAAAGAACACATTCTAAGACCAAATCTTACTGTCAGGTGATTATATACTGATAAAAACATAATTATAATCGATCCTCCTGAATCCTACAAACGTTAAATCTGAACTTGCGTGAACAATGGTATTCAATGTTGTCTATGCCCATCCAGTACAGGTGTTGGATCAGCAACTGTTAGTTTAATGAAGCATAACTAATGAAACCAGAGGAAACTGCCTCACCCTTCAAACAACTTCAAACCCCCCTCATTTACATATTTTGATTCCATTTGAGTAGCTAGCTTGTGTTCTTACTCACCAGGTTTCAGGTCTTATAAAAGTAAGAGACAAGGCAATCTCATCCAAACCAGGGATGAAAAATGTATATATACATTTTTTGCTATTTAATTATAGGTGTCTTCATGATCTATGTCTGCTAAGAGTGATTCAAATAGTTTCCCCAAGGGTGAAACAAATGTTTAAATCCAGTTCTTCCACAGATTTACCATACAGTACATTTCAGCGAGGGATATAGAACAGGACAGATTTCAACTTGCCCCTCAGTGAACAATTTGCCATTCAAGGACAAAAAGACGGTTTTTGTGAGACAGGTTGACCCTGATGGACGGAGTAACATGTCTGAATTACTCACCACAGTTACATCTGAAGTCATGTACTGTATTGGGCAATGTATGAGGTGCCGAGGTTACAGATGGGGCTAGTCAAAGAACTCTTCATTGGATGTTTAGGAATAAGACTGACACCACTGTTCCTTGAGACTGCAAACAACACACATTTTATGGAATGCAGGACTATTCCTTTAAAAAAAAATCGTACTGTAAAATATTCATTTATTAAGACAGGGCTAACAGGCATAATAACGTCACTTAAGAAACCGAAAATCTTTTTAGCTCCAAGGCTTTTCTTTGAATGCTGCACATGCCGTTATGGAATCTGACGGTTGGCCTGTTTCATCATGTTGAATCTCGTTACAATGGGCACAAGAAGCCTCTCTGAACTAAATAAATAAATTAAAAGGAAAGCTGTCATTTATTTAAGTTAGAATTCTGTTGGATTGGGATATTTTATCAAAGCCACAATTAAAGCTCTTTTATGTCTCGTTGAATATATTTTTTTACCAAAAATGTAAACCCTTGAGTGGTAGTTAACAAGGTCTATAAACAGAGGAAGAAATGAACATGAACCATTCCTCTTTGTCAAGCCAAAGACAGAATGCAGTTAACTTGGAAGATGTTAAATAAGCTGCATTTACCATTTATGCGTCCTCAGCTCACCGAGACTTTTCTTGTTAAATGTAATACTGAGAAGAAAAAAGGTTAAAACCAATAGATCAACTAGCCTTATACTAAGACGTGCATTTTCTAACTCTGCCTATCAACAGTTTCCGTCAGGATACTGAGACAAAAAAAGAAAACACAAAATAGTTAGAGCTTTCATAATTCCTTTGCACTGGAACAACAGCTGGCTTGAAAAGCATTATGGGAAACTCTGCTGTGGTTTACTGCTTTTTACCCTAGAGAGCATTTAATATCCAGACATATCCAGCTGGTGAAATCCTGAAAGCTGGTTCATCCGTACAACAAGTTTCTGCAGCTCTAACGAGGACACAGACTGATAGAAGCCCGACAAGTTACTGGCGAGAACAAATGTGAAGACAGATGGAGGAAAAACAAAATGGAAAGGAGACAATGTATGTGCTGTGATGTACACACTGAAACGAGAAATGATTGTAGGTCACAGTTGGGGCCTGAGATAATGAGATACAACAGATACCCAGCAGGGTGAAACTCCACGTGGGAACATTTTTATTAATAACCTCCTATCGGATTTCTATATCATAGAGAGCAAGGGGGAATCCATTGACTGGAGGAAAACTGTTGGCTCCAGTATCACCTGATCTGTAAGTGTCCGTCCCTTATTATTGGGTTTTCAAAGCTGTAATCTAGATTGAGTTTCAAGTTGGGAAAAAAACCCAAATTTGATCATTCTAGACACTAACTACACTCATACACCACATGGGAGGATCCTTTAGTTCCCAGTGTTATTTTACCACTGTTAATTCCCATTTCTATTTGACAGTCCCAGTAGACTCCTAGATGAGTAATGGCCTGTGTGGTTGACAATAGTTTCCATTATCTTAATGTCACTTTTGATATTACCAAGACTTTTTCCCCTTCAGGTGGCGCAACCGACTTGCAAGATAACAACAAGATAATAATGGAATAGTCCATACATACATACCGTATGTAAGATACACATATTTAGACATATTTATCTAAAGAGTTCTTGGCTCTCTTCAAGCTATTATTATTATAATTATTATTTTTATATATACACAAGTCACAATGCTTGATTGTTGCCAAATTCACCCAAACACAGGTTTCTAGAGAGCATAACTTTCAGCTTCTACTTGCCATTAGCAGTGTAAACAGGTGATATTTAACCAAGGTGATAGAATATGTCATAGGGAGTCGGAGTGAAAGACTTCTTTCTAACATATTGATAAACAAAGGTTTGAATCATTGATGTTTTCAACCAGGAGAGTTTCATCAAGTCCTCTGAAGTGCATCTGACCTCGCAGTGATTCTAAAGAAAACCCGGGAGGACTAACTGACCGTTTCATACAAACTTCTTTACTAATTTCTTCATGTAAAGTTGATGTTTGGCCTCTGAAGAAATGTAATATCTGGACTCAAATGTGATTTGAAATAAGACAACCTGATTCCATCAAGCAGGAGGTCCACAGATGGCAATTTATTTTGGAGGGGGAAAAACAATCTTACAGCTGAGTGCTTTTTGTGGCTCTCTAATTGCACATTAGTGTCCCAAATAAACAACAAGTGACAATAATGGACATCCACCGCAGGCATAAATTAGATGCAGTGGTGGAGAGCAGGGTTGTCCCAGTCCATCGTTTCCATTCTCATCGAGCTTTGACCTTTTTTTACTTTCCTGCTTGCTCCATCTGATGTTTTTATGCATTCAAAATAGAGAGGTTGATTTTTGCTGGATAGCTGGGTATTTGAGTCCTGACTCTGTGATATAGCAGCTTGTATATTCTTCTCAAATGAAAACAATACCGCTTGGTGCCAACATCTGTTGATTTGAACTTACAAATATATGGTTTATGCTGATTAACACTGGACATCTGTCTGTGAATGATTATTAATCATCCATCCATCAGACATTTCCAAGCCAGACCACAGGCAGAGTTATGGTGTGTCTCTCATTTTCTCTGGTTGCTCCGTGTGCACATATTGATTTCTATTTCCTTTACTGACCTGAAGGAAGCCACATTTCTCAAAGATGAGAAAGCGCTGAACATTTTAATCTGCAGGCTCTGTGACTGTGAAAATCGTGTGTCATGGTGTTTATGTAGAGGTGTTTGTGTGTGGGCATGTTTGTGCATGAGCTAGCCTACCCCAGCCTTCATACTGGCATTGCTTCACCACATAGACATGCATAGAGGCCCCTGTCTTAGACAAAGCTGTACCAAGTGGGACACCAAGGGAATTTGTTGGTTTCAAACAGAGGCAGTTGTTTATTTCTTATCCAGTACCCGCTTTATATAAATAGCGAATCTTGTGCTAATGTTCTGAAACACTAAAAAACAAGATGTAGTCAGGCACATTGTTGGCACATTACTATCTTGAGGCAGCTGAAAGTGATCGACCCACAAACTCCTGGTCTGCAGACAATAGTGCAGCATTTCACTGTTGTTTTAAGCGAGCATTACCAAAGTAATCATATATATATGTATGTATATATGTGTGTGCAAATTGTTTATTACACTCAGATAGTCTATTTGATCACACATTGCATCCACAATGCAATAATAACTGGCCTTGTTTGCAGTTCAAGTTATCAATTCAACAGTTTGTGGATGTGGAGTTTTTATAATGTTAGTAGTAGAATTTTGGAATACCACTGGAGACGTCCTGAGCTAAGTATCAGTATCAGGGCCAATCCGGGAAAGGAGTGGTATTGACTGAAATTAACTTGATGAAAGTCTGCTTCCTCCTTTATGTTCTCTACTGTGATCTGTTGTCAGGCTGTGTGCCCTCTGCTGCTGGAGTAGGCACTCTGCCAAAAAGTCTTCAATTAAGGAAAAGAACCTACACTCTGTAGTGACACCGAATATCTGAGAGTCAACTGTTTCTGTGGTTCCAACAACTTCAACAGAGCAGGTCTCTTCTTCAGCAGTAGCATTCTTCTAAGTTGGTCATTCAATAACCTACAATTTCCAATAGAACTTGTAATTTAAGTGTGTCTGAAATTTTGTCAACATTCTTGGACTCTAACTCTCCCGGCGGATACCCACTGTTTAAAGGACTTGTGAAAATAGGAAACAAAGTAAGTGCTGCAGTTGGCTGCTGAGGAAACTGGCAGCGACACTGTGTGCTGCCATCATCTCCAGCTCTCTTTACACATCTGTGGCGTCCACACAAAGGATGCAAGTACTCCAGAATGTAAATGGCTCTTATTTGGCTTACAAGTCATTTGTTGTTCTACTTTCAGCGCATTAAACGGTTGTTCGTGTAATGCCTGCCAGAAATTAAGTACCAACATGACTATGGCCAATCTCAGCAGAATGTCATTGCTTATTTTGTTTAACATAAAGATTTTGCATTTGTTAGTCCTTGAGGTAAATAATTGCTCATGCTTCAACTGAGGTGCATATATGCATCTGAAAACCAGGCAGCTTATTGGAATAGTAACAGCACTTCTAAATTAGGGTGACTTACTGTATCCTGGAAACAGAAGAAGAGTCTAAGTTACTGGCATTTCCTGCTATTGTTCCGGGAAACTACGAATTCATTAAATGAAAATGGACAAAATGACTTTTCAAGATGTTTATTTTTCCCAGTTAATTCAAAGCACCAATGTTATGCTTTGATTTCCCTTGGCGGAGGCGCAGATGGGACGCCTGGAAGCCAGCGATGACAAAGCTTGAGAAAAGGCAAAAGTAAAAGACTGCAAGTGAGTCATTGGAATGGAATGGTCTGAAGACGCTAGTGACTCGGTTTGGCATGAACTGTGTTTGACATAAACTATGTGGAATACTTCCACATGGACTCAAGGGGTCGCCAAAAAAAGATTATGACCACAACTGTAGTCTAAACATAACTTTTGCTTTTTGCTTTTAACTATATAAACCGGTTTATGTGACAGCTTCTTACATTTTACAACAACAGTCAGGAGGCTCTGTGCTTTGAGGTTTAGGTTATCTCGTGTTCGATCTGTTCAGTGGGTGTGTGTTATGCCTCTGGTTGGAGACGGGGCGGCGCTGTGAATACTGTGTGTGTGTGTGTGTGTGTGTGTGTGTGTGTGTGTGTGTGTTTGTGTGTGTGTGTGTGTGTGTGTGTGTGTGAGAGCACTTCCTTCTCTACACTGGGAAACAGCTACCACATCCTGCATTACAAGAGGAGCAAGAACACTATGTATTGTACATTAGTGCAGTGTGTACACAGGACACACATGACAATGCCTGGCGAGTAGGGCCGTGCGATTTTGAGGAATGCTTTATTGTAATGCATTGAATAACCCGGATAGCTATGGAAGTGTGAACAGGACGCTGATGTTAGGAAACATCCTTTCCCCAGAGTCCCCTTGTTTTATTGTTGCAGATCCAGGATCGTGGTGTCAGTTTAAGGTGGATTATGATTACAACTAGAGATTGCTTAGATATATACGATATGACTACCCACATACTACTATTACTTTAAATACCTCTATCATTACAATTGTCATTAGTGCTGCCTTCCTCTGTCAGACATTTTCTTAAAAAAAACCAACTATATTTTGTTGACATGATCTGTTACATGCAGAGATTTCAATTTGTTCTATCTTGATAGTGGAATACCACAACTGTAAAACTCTCTGAAGTTTAAATGATTTTAAGGTTAAGGGCAGAGGATGTTACAAGGTGTCCAGTTGGTGAATATAGGATATAAAAAACCATGTGCCCTGTCACTGTTGCTTCTACAATTTCTGCTGCCAAAGTCCAGCATATTAACAAGAACACTGCTTTGTCACATTCCTGAAAGAGAAAATTGAACTCCAAGCTGATTATAGACAACCATTTGATGCAACAACACAGACACAAAATAGGTATTGTGAAAACAACATGAGTAAATAACCCACAAGTGAACACACAAGCCTGAGTTAAGACAGGAAACAGGAAATAGGCCTGTAATGTGGTACATGCTGCACTTTCACCAGTGTCATCTCACCCAAAGAGCAGTTAGGTGGTTATTGCTAATCAGTTCATGATACCAAAAGGAAAACTCCACTAGCTCTGTCCAACAAAGCCCTGACATTTTTACATGTCTTTGTATTTTCTGCACAGAATGTTCGACAGCGTATCACAGGTGAAACACAGGGATCTCTTAAATCCTATCCCAGATACTTTTTCCTATAAACATGTTTAAACACCCTCAGCATTACATACTTGAATCAAATGTCAGCACTACCCTGCAAAACCTTTTGTCACTGACAACAAGGGCAACACATCTCAGAAAGGACAATAACAGCGACACAGCGAGTCATCAAAATAGGGCAGAGCCTTTAGGCGTAACACAAGTCAACATTCTTTGAGTCTGACATAAAGTTAATGAAAAACACATATGCTTTGAAGCAACTTCCTCCACTTTCAACCCTGAAGAGCATTTTCCTGACTGCTGCTGCGCTGTCACCAGACAGCATCCTGTACACCAGCAACTGTCAGACATAGAGAGAGATGGCAAGTGAGTGACTGGATCAAAGGTTTCACCCTCACCGTGCTCATGCTACCACTTCCTCAAAACAGCTTCTCAGTGAACACCTTTCTCATAAATGCTTGATGTGGCAACGTGAAGTTCAGTGGAAGGGGGAACCCAAAACGAGGCAGTGCATATACTGCACCTCCTCACACTTCACTGATTGAGTTGTAGTTGAGAACACTGTGTCCTTAAATTGAGCTCTGATATTTTAGAAAGATCCCGTTTCAAATATGTGGCTGATTTAACAAGAAAATGCCACATATTACCTCTGATGTTTTCAGTGAAACTGATGACAGTAAGTCTAACCTCCATAAGGCCTTTGGTCAATTATTATTGGCTCTAGTGTTTTATTCTGTTTTGAAGATACACTTCTGCGTTTAAATCTAATAATTCATTTTTTCATTTGACAGTTATTGTCAGCACACATAATACAAATTACTTTATGAAAACAAATGGGGAGAGTGTAGTGTACTGCTGACTGCATTTTACAGTCAACCTGGCTCAAAGCCCTAAAAACACCCCTTTCCCGTCCTAAAAAGCCTTTTAGTGGACATCCAAGTTTAGATTATTTTGTCACACAACAGCTGAGCCTCAGGTTGTGATGTCAGCGAGAACACTGTTGTCCCAGCTGCAAAATGAGGGCGCTGCATCATCCTGTTGTAGGAAGTTTGGACTCCCGAGTTCAACAAGTTCAAGCGCCCTAGAACTCCCCAAGTGTAAATTGAAGGTACTCTGTGTTACTCCATATCTTTTTTACGAAGGTTGGTGGAATAGCGAGATAAACTTGATTTATGTGGGCAACCTTTCCAACACAGTCAGCTGATGGAGAAACAGCAATTCAGGCAATCAGTTTCCCTTGGTGCCCCCAGTTGCTGTAATTTGTATAGAGAAAAAAAACGTACCAAAGTCCTAACTAAGTCAAATCTGACTACACAGACATGATGAAGAAAAGTTTTAGAACGTCATTAATCTGATTAAAAAGCATGGGAAAAAATATCTCCCGAAGGGGCTTTGTGGCCCATCCTGTTTTTGCTCCAAAAATGTCCTTGTGTATCACAGTGTTCCAGTGATGTCTGTCTTAACATTGTCTGTACATTGTACAATGGAACTAATATACAGCATATGTGGAACTCTGGTTCCAAAACCTGATCCATGATTATCCATCCAACAGAAGTAAGACACAGTATAATAATAGGTAAGATGAAATCCATTTGTTTGATGACGCACCAAACATATTTTTTGACGTTACTGAGTCCAAAATGAGACCCATGCTGATATCCTTGGATTTTCATGGATAAGAGTCACTACAGTTTAAACCCAGAATGATGCCAAAAACAAAAAAACATCCAGTGAGCAGCAGTTGTGGACAGAAATGCCTTGTTGATGAGAGAGGCCAGAAGAGAATAGTCAGACTGGTTCCAGCTGTCAGAGAGGCAATGGTTCTCAAACATTTTCTGGCAGAGGCTGAAAAATGTTCACCCAAAGCCACCCAAGCAACAAATAAAAGATTTCAGGAATTTTTGGGGATAAAGGTCTGAATAACAGCATCAGCAACTAACCTTAGTTTTTTTACAATACATAAATCATGTTAATTTATAGTCGCTCTATAATTTTCCCTGGTTATACCACTGCAGGGGCTCTATGCCCCCAAGGGGATCTCTCCCAAGTTTGATAACTAATGGGCTATGGCAACTCAGATAACAAATTTGTGGTGAGCAGAAAAGCATCTTAGTTTGACTTAGAAGGGTGCTCAGAGAGTGCATACATCCTTCAGGACTACTGTCCTATGAAAGAGAGTCAAAACCACATTCCCGGATCCACCCATTTATCCAAATTTAATGGGTTCTTCCATGGGTCATGTCCAAATTTCAAGGAAATCAGTTCAGCAGCTTTTGAGATATCCTGCTGAGAGACAGGCAAACAAAACATTGCAACATCAAGTCCTGCCAAGAACAGCATCTGAGGCTGAAGTGGGCACAGACTCACCAATACTGGACAGTTGATAAATGAAGTCACAATCTGTGATCAACAGCATGAAACCATGGAGACCACCTGTCTCTTGCCTCAGTCAATACTGCTGGTGGTGGCGAGGGGACTGTTTTCTTGACAACTTTGGGTTGGTGAATACTAATCAGCCATGGTCTGAATACCACAGTCTATGTTAGTAGTCTTTTTATGGTCACAGTTTACCATTTTCTATTGTCTGCTTCCAGTGGGATAATGCTCCATGTCACAAAGTAAAAGTCTCAAACTGGTTTCAGGAACATGAAAGTGAGTCCAGAGAACTTCAGCGACCCCCCACTGTCACTATAATGTGATCCCAGTAGAACACATTTGGGATGTGGTAGGAGACATGATTGACTCCTCGGTGACCCTTTGAAAATCTGGCAAGAATTAAGCAAATATTGAGGGGTGAGCCTCGGAATTGAAACCAACCGAATCTACTTGTGTTACTGGGGTTGTATAGTAACACACTGAATGTCTTCAGCACAATGTGTTTGAAGCTTCAGTGTTTCCTATCAAATGGACACAAAACAAAGCAGACTTGTCCCAGTGGTGTATTCTTTCATAGGGCCCAAAAGTTATAGCGGTGCCCCTGGCTGTAGTTGTTTTGTTAACTCCACAAAGGGCATCAGGACCTTATCTAAGTTTAAATGTCAGCCCTCCTGACTGTCTTCAGAGGTAATCTCATCGTGCGTCTGGCTGTATCATGGATCAACACTGACGAGCAGACAAACAATACTCATAGCCTCGAGCAATATGCATCTTATTTGGGGTGGCATTCAGATAAGGCTCGATCTTGATCTGAAGGCCGTTATGGGCCGGAGCGCCCTAATACTTAATTTACGAAGCTACATCACACTATGCAACGTGATACAGACTCTGCATCATGGCAACTGGTATCAGAAAAAGGACGACAGATGGTGTTTTCATTAAAGAATTCAAGCTGATAGAAGAATCAACTGAATGACTTTGTTTTGGAGTCTCTAGTGCACTTATCATATTACATTAAGTTCTTGAGCTGCCGGGAAAATCCCCCCCCAACAGAGGCCAATGTCAGAGAGGCCCGACGATACACAGGGGCTATCCAGTGCAGCGCTCTTGTAACACTGTATGACCATCATCCTCACTGGAGACTGAGAGCGGAGCAAATACCACATTGTGGGTATTATGACCAATATTACATGCACTCTTTAACGACCAGCAGGGAGAACACAGGCGTGGTGCGAGACGAATGGTCCCGACAGCTGGCACTAACAGTCACCTGCAGACCCACCAGTGATGTTTCAAGTCTCAAGTTATCATCATTACATTTTGGCTGCGACACATTATCCAATTTTATGGGAGCAGACGGAGGCTCTTTGTTTTCATTTCGAATTGTCCTCCGAGCAGCCACTGTGTGTTTTCCTGAGTGCACTGTACTGTACACAGGGCTGGCTCTGACAGTTGATTTTTGTAGGGTTACACAAGCCTGTGCAGTTTGACAAAGGTGGCACGGCCAAACAAAAAACTACTTCAGCTGTATGTGTTAGTTTCTTTTTCATGAGCTGACATTAAATCAGTCACAGGGAGGTTTAAATATTGCTCTTAAAGGTGGCAGACTGCGCTGAGTGCAGCAAAACTTGCATTGCTCTTAATGTGAAGCTACATGTGCCTATAGGGGCAGTAGAATGCATTTTGTGCTTTTTATAGCCAACACTCTGCTCTGATGCGCCCATGTGACACTCAAACTGTCAGCTCGATAGCCCTTCCACTGGAGCTTAGAGAACAAAACATCCTTTGTCTTTAAAATCGAATGATATGTTGGAACTTAGCGGTGGTTCATTAAAACTGCTCATTTCTTTGCTGATTATTCTGGGTCTGGAAAAATATTAAAAGTTGCTATTTGGGGTCATGATGTGCTAAGCATGCCACAAAAGATGACACAGTGTTAATATGATAGCATGACATGGGCATTGAATGCCATTACTATAATACTGTTAAGGGAGAACATTATCTTTACATATCTCAAGCCAACATCGTTTGTACAACACACAGCTTCTGTAGTGTATTGGTTGGGGATTTAGTGAAACCTGATATTCCAAGCTCTCTGACATATCTAATTTCTTGCTGTTTCTTGCATATTTATCTTTTTTCAGTTTTCCCTATTCTCTAGTGGGATATTTTTTTTTCTGTATATAAAAGTTCTGAAAAGTTAAAAAGCTGCTTTTCTGTCACACCCCCTACCAAAGCCAGGTAAAGCCCATACGGAGGCACACACAGCTACAATTGGTTGACCAATTCAGTTGTATTTTCTGAATGTTACTTCATGCAAACCGTTTCATTAACTAACTTAAAAGTATGAACCTTAACATAGCACTGTTCTATAAATGCTGGCTCTCAGCGTTCTGCATGTACAAGCTGTTCCTGCTGCCTCCTAGAGGCCATAAAATCCCTTGAAAAATGCACTTAATGATTTTGTGAATATTTTGTGCATAATATTGCTCCATTACATGTGTTGCCCTTGCAATTAACCATTTTTATTGGATGAATATTCTTGTTACGATATCTCGCCAATATTAAGATTACCAGTGTGGTACATGATGTTTAAGCCTGTAATTTTAGATTGGAGTATCACAGCAGGGATGTCGAGTGGAAAGAGAAGCTGTGTTGGCATTGTGCAGATCTCTGGCTGTGTGGAACTGAGCAGGAAAAAAGATCTTACCGGTGGAAGTAGTGAAGTCTGACTCCAGGCAGCGCTGAGGAGCCGCTCAGCTCCCCAAGAGAAACACCTACAAAAAAACACACAAACATATAAATAAATAAATACGTGGGTCCAAATAACGAGCAGTTGAGATGCATAATCACAGTTCAGCTATAAAAAAAGAATAAACAGCAGGTACTCAGGGCGGCTAGAAAACCACACAAACAAGTTTCCATGATATAAAAATCGTAGCCAAAGAAATGGATATATTGTAAAGGGGAAAGGATCTTTTTCTTGTTTCCTCTTTGATATTTTCATGTCATTAAAAGAGCTTCAAAGGACATACTTGTGTCACATTTTAGCGCTGACATCAGCTTTAGCACATTTTACTGCTGAGGTATGTTAGGCAGGATGTAGTCACAGAACTACATCTGGCTGAAATGACCTATGTGCAACATTTTCCTGAACAAAGAAACTCCCACCGCGCCTGTAAATACGCTCAACCGCTGGTGGTTGCCACATGTGGTTAGAGCCACAAATACTTCCTCCTACGCTGCAGCAAGGGTGGAGGAATCCCAGTATAAATTTCTCCTCTCTTTTGGACCAGCGGCCCCTCATATGAGTCCATATATCTTCTCATGTGTCAACCCCCGAAGCAGAGGAGGGCTTTGTTAAAGGGAAATGGCCATGAATAAAACAACAGTGACACAACAAGATGAAAGCAGGAAAACGTCTGGTTTTGCCCAAAAGAAAGGAAGTCATGTTAAGTTCATAGTGAGAAAAAAAACCCAGGAGGTTGTTTGATTATGGAGAAAGGAAAGCATTTGTTTATGTCATTAATTCGGTGGCAGGAGAGGACTGGTCATCTCCTCCGACAGACGGTAATCACTTGTAATCAGACTTAATGGGCGCTGTAATGGGAATGCTTTTCCTCCCTCATGCTCTGTCTGCACCTCTTTAGCACACACACACAAAAACAAGCGTGCTCGTGCGTGTCCCTGTACACATTCGCGACTCATTTGGGGAATGTAGCGCCGCGCTTCCGTCTGAAAGGGAATAATTGTTTTAATAACACTGTCTATCCATAACAATACGACATGATCAAGTCCTCTTTGTGTGCGATATTCATTTACATGTTTGCTCGGTTGGTTTCTCTTTGTTTCTCTTCAGGTCTCATTTGCAGAGGCTGGTTAAAGCTCCGCGTCATGTTAAAATACAACTAAACACAGTTGACATTGATCACTGGAGGATCAGTCTGGTTCATTACATATCAGGACAACTACTTCAGTATTAATCATGACACCAGACTGAGGACAACGGGGTAGATGGCAGCCATGCAGTCAGACAGTGAGGAGGCAAACAAGCCGCCGGTTTAGTCAGATTATCTACACCACGTCATATTTTCATGCCAGCGGTAGAGAAAACAAGTATCCTCAGTGCTATCTGTTTTTTGCACATGTACTTGCTTGATATTTTTTTGGCCCCAAAGGCCGGTGGCAATGTGCTGCGGCATTACTGTGCACGTCAACATATCTGTGTCCTCACTCCACTCACTTCAGTAGGCAACAACAATTATTGCACTTGTCATAATGCAGACACATCAGCTTTTATTCCCTTTCTTATTTGTTGTGATTTATATTAATATCTGAGGTGATGTATATTTGTATTTTGGAAGCAGGTGAGCGCTGGAGACCTCGGCCTCTCTACACAGTTCATTTCATCGGATTTTTTAAAGGGCACGAGAGGAACTCTTGATCTTTGCTGAAGCTCTATCTAACTCCACTTGCTGAATATGGAGTCTTGTTACTCATAACGTATTTGGTCTCGCTCTTTTCAACACTACACATAGCACTGTGCTATGCCTGTTTTAGTCAGTCACACCCATGGGATTTTTGTGTCGTGAGATTGCTCTCATGTGCAGTTTGAGGAAAACGCAGCTCTATATATATTGTGGTAAAACCGAAAATGAGTACACTGACCCCCTGACTGTCAGTAATAATCCCTCAGTGCACAGGGAAATCTTGGATTGATGTTTACAAGAGACACTTTGGATAATATTCTAACTCTCTGACTCTCTGAATGCTCATCTGAACACCCTGTCCAAACCTCAGCAAATAACCTCATAAGTACAGTGTCTTCATTGCAGATACGAGTCATGTGTACCTTTTATATCCAGAGAAAGTAATAAGAATGAAAAGTGGGGCAATTCAAACCCTGCGTGTGCTGTTTATACCCCAATCAGGCAGTGCTAACTGTTTATATTGTAATCATGCCATTTCATAATAATGTCATCATGGTGTCATTTATAACACAAGGTGATAGATGATCGGTCGATTTAAATAAGCTGTAGACTGTGACTATAATGTCATTTTTTAAAAAAAGTGAAGGTTCTACGGCACAATAAATCTAAATTTGATGACTTTACAGTGACATATTAATGACATCCTTCCTACCATATGATCATAACGGGTTTAAATCATCTATATAAACTTGAGGTTTGTGTCTACAGTTCTAAAGGATGCCGAGATACTTGGGATATGTATTGTTGAACTATTCATCATTTTCGCCTGAAAACCTGAAAACCAAACAGCAAAGAGATGCATGTTTATTTATTAGAAAAAATGCATTTCCATTTTCATTAAACCCTGCTCGCGTATTTTGACAGGACTCTTAAGAAGCCAAGATATTTCTCTACATGAGGTAATCATTTTAAAATGCTTTCATAATGAAGCAGGGTTTTGAACATCTCCGTTTTTGGAAATGCAAAACACTAGCGCTTCTACGTTTAGCTGAAGGGGTTTGGGTTTCTTTTTCCCTAAGGATTACACTGGTGCATGGATTTTAGAGATTCCAAAATCTCCTTCACTCTTATCTTCATTATCGATATGTGTCAGCAAATTAAAACTTTATAGCTTTTAAGGCTCCGATGGAATCCATCATCAGTTAATTAACATAATATAAGATTAATATTAAGATGTTGATGTTGAACATATTGTTTAAAGATTGCATTATTTGTTTATTATCACCTACCAATTATAGTGAGTTAGTTGTAGCTTGTTAGGCAAACATACTCATTCACACACACACACAGACACACATTGCAACTTCCATGAGTGTATGTTGTCAGCTGCTATTGTCAAGACAGGAACATGTGTGGTTGTGTTTAAGTGCAGAAAGACACAAGGAGAAGGATGACAATAAAGAAAGACTATGTTTGTCCAGGAGAGACAGGGAATTATAAAAAAAAGATTAAATAAAACACCAAGTTATGCACTCTGTTACCCAGTTTCCATGGTGATTCGAGTTATATTTGACAAGGTGACGCACATTTTCGGCATCCACTTTTGCTGTTAGTCATCCTCATCTTTCCCAGTGCAGTGAGCTAAAAGCATGAATGGTTCCTACAAAAGGAAAGTGAGATGAAATGTCTTCGGGCCTATGTCTGAGCCTGGGGAAGTTAGACGAAGGAGACGTTCAGATGAGGGCTGACAGGCTGGACTGTGAAGGCTGCAAAATGTTTGCGTAAAAGCAATGACTTCTTCTTTTTCATCTTTTTCTTCGGTTTATTCCTCCAGGGATGTGTCAAGTGGTCTGTGGGAAACTAATAAATGCAAGGCTTTTACTGTGCCTGTGATCCGAACTCGCAAGTCCCCACTTCATGTTTCCAATGTGATTATTACTGCAGACCCAAACACACGCACGTCTATCTCCTGTTTTGTATTTGAGTAAATACAAAAACTCCATGCACACCCCCATGTAAGACAGTGATAATAATTGCATGAGCCCAACAAGTGAAAAAAATACAGAGGCATCTTTACATGAGTCTTTAATGTTTCAACAGCTGTTGGATTCTGTTGGAACAAAATATGTATTTGTGTGTGCAATCAATGTCTGAATAATGTGCAGGCACACGTTGCAAACAACATGTTGTGTCTTTAAAAAGTAGGTGACTATAAAAGATTCCGTTGATATTATTAAAAAGCTGTTAGCAACTTAAACTGACATATCATGACATGTTCACCAATTCTCAGGCCACCACATCAAGCACTGAGCTGAAATTTAACTTTCCTTGTAGCCTTTTCAAAGTGTTGACCCCCTTTCGCAGCTTCTTTCTTTCTGCATATTCTGCAGACAAAGTGAGCATGTTCCATCAAGTTTTCCTCAGCACACTAGCGCTCCCCGTGCCACACTGGGTGTCTGTGCACTGTGTGACGGCTGTGACCCTGATCTGCTATGTTTTGTACGTATGTTGTTCCCATAGGGAGCATGTCTGCTGCAGAGCTGCTACGTGAGGTTTCAGGTATGATAACTGTATTTTCTTGGAATAAAAATAAGCCTGTACTCAACTAAATGCCACAGCTCTACAGTATAAATCTGTGCATCTTCCAGTCCTACAATAGCAATGAAAACGTTGTTAAAAAGAGGAATGGATACATTCAACAGAAATGCGAAAGTGTTGAAGTGATAGTTGACAGATACAAAAAGTGCGACCCAGACTCTCAAGATGAGTAGCTGAAAGATGTGCCTGAGATCCTCTGCTCAGATAGGAAATGTGGCTGCTCTTACCAAAAACATGGATGCCAAAATGAAAAGCAGGCAATCATGTGATGCACACAAGCCGCTCACACATCCAGTGTTGCTCCAGCGCTTCATAAACCAAAACATGACCACATTGGAGACTTGGCGCTCTAACAAGGCTGATTTATCTTTGATGTCACTGTCTTCTGTCATGTCGGTGCTGCACCTGCATGTGGCAGACTGTTGACAACTGTGGGTGATCCAGGGTAAAGGGGAGTGCTGTGACCAGCAGAAAATAAGTTGTACCGCTGGCCGATGGGTTTGATCTCTGACTGAGATTAAAACAAGATGAAGAATTTTATTCTGCAGCATAAAATACAACAGCACACTTCTCCACTATTACAGCCTTGTGGTTTTTATAGCCTCTTCTTCCAAAATATTACTTTTTAAGAGACAAACGCTTTTATATGAGAGGTACGCAACAAATCATATTGTTGAAGTTGTGGGAAAGTGATTACAACTATTAGTTTATAGCGGGGCATTCGATTTTTACTTTTGGTATTGTATTCAAGCTTCAAACCATAGCAGTGCTGTTTAAAAGGAAGATTCTCCTGTTAACAAAATGTGAGTATCATAAACTTGTGTTTGTAACAAAGCTGAATACCTGCAAGATCCAGTTGAAAGATCTCATTGGCTAACTTCCCGGGGTTGGCCTATAAAACATATATCATCCCTTCACTTCTTAGCACTCAAACTAAGAAAGTATGAGGAGATCAACATTTGCCTTAAACTGTGTGGATTGAAAAGTAAATAGTCTGTATGTGCTCTTGTTTAGTCTCGAAGACCCTCAAAGCTTTTAGTACAGTTTTGCAATTCACTCCCTAATCTATGTGCAGCATTTTATCATACTTCAATCACACACAGCCATCAGGGGCAATTTGGGATTCAGTATCTTGCCCAAGATCACGTGCCAGCTCCTTAGGCTTTACGCTGCAACTGCAGAAAGTAACATCAGTTTAAATGTGAGACAGCCCCACTATTACTGAGTGTTTAGGTTGATTCATGAATACTCTGTGTTTGACGTGTGTTAACAGTTTTGGTTTGGAAGTCGGTGACAGTTGATCGGAGCAGAGTGACGACTTTGCATGGAAACTGTCACTTTGTTTTGTGGAGACACACAGTCTCTTTTCATGGCCCCCTGTGTCTGATCAATAACAGCTCTGCATGTTTACATTGCAGAATTCTCCAATAGGGGACGTTGCACCAATTCGACACCGAGACATATATCTAGTGTTTAGCGTTTTTTGAAGAAAGAGATGGATTTTCATACACGCTGATGTTGTGAATATATAACCAGAATGAGTGCACCAGTGCTCTTATCCTGAGCGGCGGGCGAGCAGCATGACGACTTTAGTTGTTTTTTTCATGCAAACGTTGCGCTTTCAAGTTTGTGTCGTGCTGTCAGTTGATGTCTTTGGACACAAACAGGTCATGTCTCTCCTCCTGTGGAGCAAACTTCTTTCACAGCCTCATGTGCAGTTATCGCCGCGACTAGCTGCTGTTTCTCACCGGAATACTTAGCTGCTAGAGACAAAAGGACACAGGGTTTAGGTGCTGAAGTGTGTATGGGGCAGAATGACGATTCAGAATAAGTCGTGGACAGACAGGATGGTGAACTGCTCAATAGTTTAATGGTTTGAAGAAAACAGACAACTGTTTATTAAACCCATTGATTTAGAATTTTTTAAATCAGTTGAGCCTCGAATGATAATCTCCTGACCAACCAAATCTAATATAGAATATATATTGTACGTCTCTACAATAGCAATAATATAATAATATAATATAAGTATGATTAAAAGTTTTAATGGCACGATGATGAGAGACACTGATATACAAACTTGGTTTTCTCTGCATTTAATAATAGATTGAGATTGTAGACTTTATCTCTCTAACATTGTAAATAGTAGTGCAGAAAGTACAACACATTATCCATATCATTAGTGTGTTAAAAATGCACCATCAAATGGTCAAAAACACCAGCTAGCCAGAGAGGAGAAGGAGGAAGTGAAGTATTTATATTTATATAGCCAGAGTGTCTGTTTTGTTACCTGGGTAATATTAAGTAATTTATGTATCAGATTACATTAATAACAGAGTAGTATACATCTGGACTAATGAATTCTAAAGTATTGCTTGATAAATTGAATAGATCAATGATTTTAAAGGATGTCCATGATTTTATAATATAAAATGTATTAGAAATAGGATGTGTGCATATGTATGTTAGTCTGATTGAAAGTAGATGTCATTATTCGTGATCTTGCTTTTCTATATAAATAAAGAATCATTTCAATGCTTAATCACTAATTGCAACCTTAGCAAAGATTAGAAAAAGTTATGTGTGTGCTATTATGAGTGGGTGTGTAACTGAAGGGCTTAGACACACAGGTGTGTATTGTGGACGTGCTGAGCCTGTTAAAAAAAATACATCGCTGTGCTGCTGAAGGTAAGGATGGAAAAAATATTGAAATTTCATTCATTTTTCCCCCAGTAATATCACTGCCCACAGTGCACAGGCACACACGGCCAGACACACACGCGTATGTGTGCGCGCAAACCTCCCTCTCAGGCTAGCAGTCGTTGCTTTCGCCTCTCTGAGTGTGGGTCACATCAGGACAATGCACCGGCTCGCAGACTCTGTTTGCAACAATACCAGGTTTTTTTTTCACTCGTTTTTTCAGCCTCATGGACACTATTTCAGGGCCAGCATGAAAAAAGCAAAAAGAGGAGGGGGGGCTTTTCAAATTGATGACAGCAGTGGGCGCACAGGGAAACCATTGAAAGGAGTATATAAAAGCAGCATCATAGCATCTGCCTGTCTCTCCCTCTACATCCCCCCCTCCCCCTCCCCCGGCATCAAAAGCGCGTGCCCATCCTGAGCCGACAGAGCTCCAGATCGGTGTTGCAGTGCATGCTGGGTAAGAGAGGACAACTCAGGACACAGCCAGGGACTTTAAGGATACTGCAGTAAGCTGTTCACGTTGAAAAAAAGAGGGAAAAGATGCAGAGGGAAAGGAGGATGGGAGGGGTGGTGAGGGGAGGGAGAGGAGCCAAAAATACAGGCACGATCAGTGAAGGATGGAGGAATTCAACGAACATTTCAGCCGCACAAATATGAAAATGTTCGACGTAGCTTTTTTCTCCGTTTTAATGGCTCCCGTCGTCAAATGTGCATCAGTGCATCTGTTTACTCCCAAGGATTTGAGATGTATTATAAAGGCTGTTATTTATCGCCACTCTGAACCCGTGCCTCATCTCTAGGTTTGCTGTTAACTAAATTTGACAAGGATCATAAAATAAAGCAGGTATATGGACTCATGAAAAGCTGGATGAACAGATATATTTACCAGTTCAAAGCAAAGGGTGTATAGTGTATTTTATTGATTTAATATTTTTTTTCATGAGGACTTGGATTGATGTCTTCTACATTACACAAATATCCACCACTATCTCCCGATCCTTAACTGATACCTTGTTTTTTTGTAGAAACAACACCACAATCTATTTTACTTACAATAATATGAAACAGATACAATTAGTAAATGTGAGCTTTTGGCAGACTAACATAAAAGTGTATTATAGTCTGTAAAATAATGTTTAATAATAGTTGTGCATTGTATAGAAAATTATTTACTTAATGATACACTATTCCATGCAAGTACAGTACAGGATCTTGAAATAAAAAGGAAATGATTTTATCAATAATATTATTGTAATAATCATGATAGGCTACATTGTAAATTAAAATGCACCAAAATGTTTGTTGTACACATATTTTGTATTTTTTTTATACTTAAAACATTTAGTTATATAGCACATATTAATATACATTCTGGTACTCTTTACTAACCCTGTCTTCTTCAATTAGCAAATGGTTGTATGTTTGGAAAAAAACTCTTGCTTCAGGGACATGGCCGCTGTTACTACAGCATCTGCTAAGATACTAAGATTTACTAACAATATATTCAATAATGTATGTATTTAATTTATTACTATAAACTGCAACGTTATTTGCATTTACTGGAAAAACATTTTTTTGTGGTATATAAACAGAATTTAAAGAGCACACGCTTTGACTCAATAACCAAACACATGGTCTAAAGGTGCAAGTCGATTTAGGGCGTTTCCAAATACATTTACTTTCACACCAGACACAAAGGTTGCTGAGCCAAGCGCTCAGTTCAAAAGAGTTTTTACTTAATCTCTTAATTAACCATGGGTGTGCTCCAGGTCTAACATGCATTAAACCAATTAGAATGCGATCTCCTTAACCTTTAAAAGCCAAGTGAGCTTACACATTGGTCCATTTCCCAGGAAGCAAAAGAGAATTTCCCCTGACTGCATATACTTGCAGACTTGTTTTTGTTTTATTCTACAATGTTAACGAAACTTCCCAGCAACTGTGTCAGAATGTCAAGCACTGCATTGCTTATATCTCATTGCCCACAATGACTCACACTAGCTTTGCTAATTCTGCAAACATTCCTTAGCTCTACACTAGGAGTTCACTGTGATGAACAGACACGGCACAAATATAAATGGGCTGTAACACATGCCAGAGTGAGACACTGGAAGATGAGCAGAGTCTATGTTCTTAAAACAATGAGCAGGAGAGTAACCTGTAACAAACATCATGCTGGTATGTTGAGCCTTAACTAAAGTAACAGAATGCAACAGACTGTCTTTTAAGACTGATTCACTCTGAAAGACTCGCTATAGAGGCTCTTGAAAACCCTTGCTAGCTTAGCAACATAACAAAGCTACATAAAACCCATATTGCAACACCCAGTAAAATACAGTAGTTGCACTGGTACTGGTACTGGCACAATTGTCTAAAGGTAGAAACGTATCTGATCAACAGAGTGGTAGAAAACCCTAGTATCTGTTTTCTGTAAAATCATTTTTTATGCTCTGCAAAAAAACTTAAAATGGAAAGGAATCAAATTGACGGATATCAATCTTACCGACTGAGAACTTTAGTCCTATGAGCCAAGCCTCAAACAATTTGGAGCCCCCCTTTGAGCAGCCCACCTCTGCTATAGAGCCACGTGGATTTATTTAGGTGCGTACAGTGAGAAGGAGTGACATCAGGAGGGGGTTGTTGTTGGATAAAAACAAAAAACAAAAATATTTGGTCATTATCCACTCACACCTATGCCTGTTGTTTTATATTACGTCTGAAGAACGGGTCAGTTTGGCTGCAACATTGTTTACCCTTGAGACTCCAAAAGTGTTTTGTAGACTCAAACACCTTACCCAGCACTCCATCAACACAGTGGTGAGTAACGTGTAGCGAATAGAGTGCATTTTTTGGTGGACTATCCCTTTAACAATGCATGTAAAACCAACACATGAGTGAAAGAAACCAAAAAATACTGCCAAATGGTGCAAGATTACAGTGAAAGAAATGCAAATAGAGCAGTTACAATATTTTAGCATAAACATTTCAAAAAATAAATCCATTTGGCGTTTCTTACTTGTGCCATCTTCCATGTGGGTCACAGCTTCACCCAGACAGTGTCATTGACACTGACCTTGCATGCTGGGCAAACTCTCCCATCGCCTGCCTCCCCACTGACATTCAACGGACCACAAGCGCTGCGACCACCACAGCACTGACATAGAAGCATCTGCTGGATTCTACTATATGAAAGCCTGACCCCTGCACAACCTCTGTGTGTGTGTGTCTGTGAGTGTGTGTGTATACAGCTGCATCTGAAGTGTGTCAGTGTGTGAATGAGTTTGTCCTCAGAGTGTATGCCTGAAGCAGACAGGTTCACTACAGGGAATGCATGTCCACACAGCGTGCGTCAGCACTGATCAGCCGCCGCTGCTGATCCAGCCACATGTGACAGCGAGGCTGCCGGAGCCCAGACCCAGGCCAGGCTGGGGGGGGTGGGGGGGTGGGGGGTGGGGGGGGGACACTGCCGCTGACCCACAGGACGCCACATCACACCTCTGCACCCCCCTCGCAACATGCACCACCAGAGTGTTAAAGGTTTTCCTAAACATAATCATATCAGTGTCACATTAATCCTGATACATTAGTATCACCACTGTGAACATGTAATGAGGGTCAGATAAGGCCAACTGGGCATCTTGCTGGACAAAATAACCATAATACTATAGCTAGCAGGGTTGCTATGGCTGTAACTAATGATTATTTTCACCAATGTTATTGAGTAAATTAGTTAGATTGCTTTGATCTGATCAACTATTCAAAAACAAAATATATTAAGTTCACACTCAGTGTGTTTTCACATTAAATGACAAAATAAAGCTGAATTCATCAGATAATCATTTGATCAATAAACTCACCCTAAACCAATTGATATCACTCCTCACATGTGAACCCTTGATATAGTTCTCTCAGTTTTCTGTGACAGTGACAACAGGTTATTTCAAGACATCAGCCTGGACTTTGGGGGATTCATCGATTCACCTCGTCTTCGACTCATTAACCTCCAACTAGGGCTGTTATAATTACTCATATATAATTACTTTGTCTCCTTGTCTGATTGAATGACACCAGATTGGAGAACAAGCGCCATCAGCTGTTTCTCTCATTACACATTTAATAAAAAAATGTTTCCTTGAACTGAAAATGTGGTTTTCAAATTGGATTGAAACTGATGACCTTTAAAACCTTTTTAATTTCAATTGATAGCATTTGTCTTTGGTAGAAACCAAACTACAGATGTATTCAGTTATTAGCATATTCAGCACAGGAAGAAACAGCTGAAACGAGAGGAGACTATAGAAGTCTGCGCAAATCTGTAACGTTACAAAACCTCTACAAGAGACGGCTTCTTTTCCTGTTTCCTTGACAATATACCTCTGAACTATTATTTGTGAACTTAATCAAAATCTAACCAGATGTTTAGAGATTTCAAATTAAAAGTCCTTTAACAGCGATGCTTTCAGATTATTTATGATCAAGATGTCTTTCCAACTCCTAAACAAATGAATGCCTTGTCTATGATTTTATATTTGTCGCTACAACCATCTAGCCACTTGCTCTTCAGATCACTCATCGACATCGAGACAAAAAAAGTTGCTGGGCAGCTCAACAAAGTGCTGGTGGCAGGTCAAACCACTGGGGCCTCGAAAGTGACCGACTTTGAGGGCCACAACTTGATTGACATGTCAGTGACTTTTATCTAATGAGGACGATAAATAGGTGGGACGGACCCACGTGGGGATTGATATCAGGAAAATCCCCCTACAGCACTGATATTATTTGTGAGGCTGTATGCAAACAGTGTTAATCAATGCATTGGGGGGGGAAAAGGAGATAATGGATGTCAAAAAATTGACTTACTTGTTAGATATTCATAACAAGCAATTGTGTTTTTGCAAAGAGACTTACAAAGAAAGAAGCTGCGTATTTTAAGCGGACCTGGCAAATAGGAGCAGCTACTATAACCGGGTTTGTGCAATTTAATTTGTCATTACTACAACTCACATCCTATTGGTAGGGAATTTTGACTGACTTGTTACAAAAAAACTCAGAGAGCAGAGGAAGAAAATCTGGGACAAGAGGAGAAATGCAAGACTCTACACTCATGCACAGAAGCTGGAGCTCAGCAAATCAAAACACAACCCGGCTGTATATGAGTGCAACGTGAAATCAAAAACGTGCACTCTTAAACCAAAAGTCCAGGCTCTTGAATACAAATAGGAAAAATCCCTGTAACGAATGACATGTTTGTTTTACTACTTCCGTTACAGCTCAACATTCAACTCAGTTTGGAGACTAAGTTATTGCGATTATAATTTGAAATTCCATAGTAATTTCCATGTGCATAAGTCTGTATATTTTATGTTCACCTGAAGACTTAAAAAAACAAACAAAGACAAACAGCGGACTGCTTGAGACTTGAGTGGTTACAAGCAGTTCTTAATATAAATTTAAAGCTGTAAAATACATTAATGGTGCCTTACAAAATGGAATGGGACCCAGTTTAAGAACTAGGTCAGTGAACAAGATCACACATCCAACAGATAATCATGGGGTGATACTTGGTGCCAAACCAAATATGTGTGTTTCTCAACTGCCTGAAGATGCTGTTGTCCCGACTGTCCTAGGCAGGTGTCACTCTTGTTGTTATGTGGCAATGAGCTGTTGCTTTAGAATATTTAATTATCTAGGGAAGCATGTTTGTTCAGTTTAACTCACATACTTGGGCACAAACACTGTTGATGTGTAAAGCTGATGGATGTCTAACGTGCTCAGCAAATAAGTGTAATACATTTATCTGGCTGGTAATACAGTGTTTTTGTAGGGATTTACCTGCACTGTATTCATACCATTTTAATATTAAAGCTCTCAGGATGTTGACCAAAAACAGCCAAAGTGGTAGTGCCTGTTCCCGCTGGCTGTCGAGCAACAGGTCTGACAATTTCTTTCTCTCCTTTCAGTGGTGCTGCACCCAGGAGGAGTTGTGCAAGAGAGGTACAAATCCCACCTGCACTCAGCACACCTGACCAAACAATGTGTGACTGTAAGTTGTCAGAACAAATCTCCCAATTCTGACATATAGGAAAGGTGTAGAAGGAGGGAGCTGCAGCTACTGTTTCTTATACTACAGACTTGGTATTTTCCAGTCTGACACAATTAATATACCCAGGATGTTTTCACACCTTTAGTTCAGTTCATGTTCAAGAAAAAAGGATGCATGGTTGCATTTTAGCTTTGACTTCATGACAAATCATGACCTGACCTCTGCAGAGAACGTCACATTTTTGCTGTTTTTTTGTTTAAGCATGTTTGCCTAATGACTGAACCATTGAAAAATATGGAAGAAAGTGCAAAATTCCTGATATTGTTGGTACGATAAAACCAATATCTGCACCCAAATGATGTGAATGATTATGTATTTTTCAACCGCTCATTCATTTTGTTCTAATATTTATGGTCTCTACCCCTAACTGACAACAGAAAACAAGGAAAGTAGGACGTTTAGGCCTTTTTAATAGTTGGGAACATGAAAATATACACATGAATGCA
The DNA here is from genome assembly GCA_038501795.1 of Pseudopleuronectes americanus. Taxonomy (NCBI): domain Eukaryota; kingdom Metazoa; phylum Chordata; class Actinopteri; order Pleuronectiformes; family Pleuronectidae; genus Pseudopleuronectes; species Pseudopleuronectes americanus. Next base: position 17,949,527 of record CM076731.1, read on the forward strand.
AGTTATTTTCCCCAGCATCCGACCCTAACTATTGAAAATAATCATTAAATGTGATACATGCCAAATTCAGTGAACTGATTAATTTCATATTCCGTATATAAAAGAGAATAAGATAGTCAATAATACATTTAAATACATTAATTTATGACAATGTTCAATGCAGCAAATTACACTATCCCATAGGGTGAAAACTATTATACTATATAACTTGAACAACAGGACTGAACTGGGCATATCCTTTTCTTGATAACATGCAAGGGCATACTGATGATTTCTCTATGTTGCAAAATTTGTAATAGTCCAATGAAAATAGAAAATTCTATTTAAAATATCTTTAAGACCTTAAGAATAAACACACAATTAATAATATATTATATTTGCACTTATATGATATCATATTATTGCAAACATGTGGGCTTATACTTTCCCTCAATATCTGTCTTGTTGAGGGAATTTTGCACTTTTTTCTCCATATCTAGATCGTTAGGGTGGAGCTACAGGCCTCGGATACAGAAATGATCTGACTAAGCTCAGTGAAGCTACGATTAATATTCCAACATGGCTGCTCAGATAAGCCTTTCTGAGGCTATTAAATTTAATAAGGGCTGAAAAAAGTGATTTAAACATCTTTACAGACTTTGGTCTTGGGATTCGTTTATGTACAAGTTCTGAGCAAAATCTGACACAATGCTGTAACAAGCTAGTCTGATCTAACAATTCATAATTAATTATTGATGAAGACAGCAACTGGACCTCATACATCATTGATAAGGTTTTAGAGGCAGGACAAAAAGATGGATTTTGTACTGTAATGCAAGACGAGAACGATTAATGTGTGACTTCTACATTTCAACTGATTCCTTTTCACTTCCTCAAGCATCATAGAAATTTCTGCTCTCATGTGCTGACGAGTTCCCTGCTTCTCCCCTTGACATTCGTTTAAAAGCAGTTCAGTTTTTCAATTGATCACACAATCATATATCTGCACTTACAAAACCCCATGCTTGTCTTGCTTTAATACTTTGACAACCACTCACTATTGGACACCACCTTCACCTCGCCTCCATTTTACACAGCCTCTGTCCAGTTGTTTAGTTCACTCCATGCATCCAACCAAGCCAACTAACCAGACTGCACCAAAATAAACACAGTTTCTTCGATACGCACCAAACAAGTAACTAGTGAAAGCACATTTTCCAGACCTGGCCCAAGTCATGTATCTTGTGAAGACAACTAGCTCTCAAATGTCATTGTCTCAAGAGCTCACAACTTGTTTGAGTGGCAAACAAACAGTTCATCCAACAATACGCTGCTAAACAGAGCACAGACACACAACACAGTCTTTTGTACACAAAGCAACCAGACACAGTCACTTGAGCTGTTTTCAGACCTGAATTCCGGAGAATTGTATTTTTCTTGTTACCATGGGTAATTATGTCGCAGTGACGTAATATTTTCCCCACAAATGTGATCGGGGTATTATGATCAGATATTATTTTACCAGCTGTCCTTCCTACATTTAGCAGCTGTAACAGTGTTTCTTTGTCTGCATAATGTGTTCCTTCTTCTCGTACTTTTCTAATATAACATTGTGGTCCTCGTTGTGAAATGTGCGGCTCTGGTGCCAGTTCACTTGTGCATGTCTGTGATTGGTCATATGCAGTAAACACCGCCCCTTTTATGTGCAAACGCTCAGATCTTGATGAAGCAAACCTGGGTTGACCTTCTGAGTTAATAACCAGCATCATGTGACCGTTTAGCATGATTGCAATTGTTAGGTTAAGTTCACACAGATATCGGAAAGATATCTTGGGTATGTTGAACTCGCTTTGTAGTACAGGCCCCTGGAAAGTCACTTGTGACTTTATGTGCAGTACTGGTTATTCTTAACAGCACAGTTAGACTGCCTGACCACCCAGACCACACAGGATTACTGTTCGGCTGGATCCCATATGAACAGCTTGTCCCCGACTGGACCTCAAATTAGGTATTTTCTGTTATTTAGAGCAGTATGTAAACACAATCCCTGAGAGCACATATACACTATATGAGCAGTAACACTGTATACTCTAGCACTAGCAGGGCACTGTCCTGAAAATGAACCGGAAAGCTGTATTGCTTTGGCTGCGAAGGCAGCTTTACATGGGAAGAGATTTACAGTTTGGACACATTACAATACAGATTTTAGGAAGTGAACTTTGGGCCATTTATATTTTCATTTCAGACACTGTTCATACACTGTTCATACTGGTAAAAGTCAATTTTATCCACCGCCTAAGCTGTAATTGTTCTCGTCACTTACACAAGCAATAAAACAGCCTTGCCATGCACCTCAAAGCACAGCCTATTCAGAGAATACACCACATTGTAAAAGCTGGACTTTGTTAGAAAGTCTTCACTATAGTTCCTGAACAAATGTTTTGCCCATTAGTCTTTGTGGTTGAAATCTTCCAGCAGTTTTCCAGGTCTATACATGAGGACAGTGTATAGCATAGGAAGTCATCTGTACACCCAGGACTATATTCAGACAGCAATAAACCAGTAAAGGCTGGGTCTGTGAGGCTTTTCCTCCCACTGGTTCTACAGCACTGCCCAGTTCCCTACAGTAAATTCAAGGTTTACCAAAGGCAGGGAGGCAGCCAGGGCTGGGAAGGAAAGGAAGTAGGCGAGCTGAGTGCCAGGTAGCAGTTCATCACATACCATAGCAAGGTATTAGATAAATGATGAAGCAGCATTCTTGACAGAAGAGATACACAAGGTAAAATATGACCACACCCACCGAAGATGCAGGTATTTTTTCATTTGGCAAGTAAATGTCAGAAATGTATTGGCCACACGGGCATGATATGTTTGTATCAAAACAGTCAGATCATTAAAACACTATTCTCAGTGTCAAGTCTAATTTGATTTTCAGGCGCACACACGCGCACATGCACACGCACACACACACACACACACACACACACACACACACACACACACACACACACACACACACACACACACACTCACACACACACACACACACACACACACACACACACACACACACACACACACACACACACACACACACACACACACACACACACACACACACACACGTGTGTAATGCGAAGGCTATGGTTATGATTTATTCGGTTTACCAAAGAAAAAAAAAGTTTCAGGCTTTTAATTTTATTTAATTAATTGTTAAAAACTGATTGACTTATAAAATATAGTACAATTATTTCATTAGATTTTTTCTTGAAGATTGTATTAAACATGTTTTATCTCAATGAAATACCAAAAGGCTATTTCCTTTTATTGGCTGTTAAAAATCTAATTGCATCTACCAGCCACCTCGGCTGGTGAGACAAATTTGTAATGTAATGTAACACTGTAAAACAAAAATTAAGAGGAACAAAAAATGGCATAAAATTAGAAACTCATGTGGAGACCATTATGTTGAAAACAAGAAGCTTCAATATTTAACTCAATGAGTGAAAGTTATGTTCTGTTAGAACTTGATCCAAATCTGTGTGTCTTCAAATCAAAGCTGCTCTGGCAGTTATAAGGTTTGCAAAGAGAGTAAAAGCCTGCCTATCTGCAAATAGGTCAGTAATGGGCACCCTAGGATTTTCTCCAGAACTCCTCCTCTGATTGGTCGCTTTCCACGTCTCTAGGGCAGAAACCTGGATACCACGCTGGCACAACCCTCCCGAGCTAGGAACACTGCCAGGTTTTAGGAGAAACACACACACACTGTATGCATGTGGAACACAGTGAAAGGCCAAAATGCTCCACATATATCCAGACAGACCTCCAGCATCCAAGCTTTCACAATATGCATGCAGGCCTTGTTTTGTCACACTGGGCTGAAGCAGAGTCTGAATTCTTTAGATTCTGGACCCATAAAGATTCAGCGGGTGGTAATTTTTTCTGTGTACACTGGGCTCGTCTCCACCCAACAGTTGGGGCCCTGGAAGATTGATTTCTCTGACCCTGAACAGCACAGAGATAGAGCTGGATAGAGAACAGCCACAGCTCTGGTCAGTTAAAGCTCTATTTCTACTGAAAACACACACTGAAGTTCCTAAACTGGAATTATCCTTTGGTAAGTTTTTGCCTATTACAAATTAGAGGATAGGGATGTGTTTTTTTTTCTCTTTTTCCTACTGATTGCTGCCACTTTAATCGGCCGTTAACAAACAAGATTAAAATGTTCTTAAAAGAATACTACAATTCTTATTTATAACAAGGGGTTAATTGTGAGCAACATCATATTAATTATCTCTGCCACGGAGGCTGCCACAGTAATGACTTATTTTATTCTTGCGATATATTTACACTTGATACATTCTCTAATGTTTTACATGTTTGCTTCATTGTGCAGCAGAGTTTATCTCTGTCCCTAACTTCCTATCTCTTTCTCGGAGCACCAAGATAAATCCTGTTGCTTCAGGGGGGCAGTGAACTGTCAAAACATCCTTACATATTTTACCATCCTTGGCAGGCAGAACCTGTCATAACCCTCTAGTGTCACTCTACTGTAAAGTATAGCATGTATTGCAATACAACTTTGAGTAGTATTTTTAGGACCTCCAAATGAAAACAAGCAAGCCTCCAGAATATAAAAGGATATAGCTTGTGTACTAGTTTAAAAAAAATATTAATATTATTTTATAATGTTCATATTTGCCTACATATGTAATTGTTAAGCTGATATCATGAAAACAGCCATGTTTGATTATTTTCTTTGGCATGAATTCATCGTCCGTGTAACAAAATTGCAATGTTATTTCTGGAGGGTGGCCTAAAGTATTGAATTAACAAAATTCACCAATTCTGCCATCGGCAAACTTGCAGAACATAATGATTTTACAGCAAAGCTGAACTTTGACCTTTTGGATACAGACTGTTGACATGTCATTCTTTCATCCTCTTAGACATTTGTGTTATATTGTGTCATGACTAATCCATTCTTCTGTAAATTCAAACATTGTACCAAATCTAAGGTGTTGCTAAGATATTGCATTCGTGGAAATGGTAAGGTTGACTGTAGGTATGTCATTATGTACCTATAGGTATGGATAAACAAGATACAAATAGAACTTAATGCCGACTGCAAAACAGGGCAAACAAGTAGTAAGAATTGAAGAAAGCGTGTGGAGTGATGGTGCATGGAGCTCAAGAGAAAAAAGAAAGTCATTCCTATTGATGAATACATATATTAATGTGTTTGTGTGTTTCCCTTGAGAGTATTACCCTGGTAGTAATACATGTAGCTCTGCTCTTTAAAAATTTAAAGACAAGGCTTGCTGATCACATCCATCCCTGCTACAGACACTCTAATACACTAATCAGTCTGTTATGTAACCCTCTGAACAAATGGCTTGCAGGAATAAAGAAGTAGGAGGTGTTTTTTTCAGCAATACTGACAAAATGCAGCTCATGGCCTCGATGCAATCTGTGAAACAAATAGAGACACAACCTTACAGGGCCTCCGAGAGGTGCTTTGTGTTCATAATAAAACGGCACACAAATTAACTAACAAACAAAAAATTTGGTTTTACTTGTAGGCCATGACTGGCATATACACTGATTGCGTTGTCACACAAAGCTGTAGCCATTGGCAGTTAACCATACTTCAAATATGGATGTTGCTGCAAATAAGCTACAACAGGGAAAGAGGTTGTGTCCTTGACCTCTGACCTCTGCAATCTATTCAGTTCATCCATGAGTCCAAGTGAACCTTTGTACTAAATATGATAAATTCCTTCACAGTTAATCATGGATAACCCCATGACTAACTGGTTAGGTTTTTGGCTTTCAACTTGCAGCAGGAGTGCATTTGTTAATGACACAATCTTTTCATTTCAACTACATTTTTAATGCTCCATTTTTCACCACATGTGCATTTTCATCACCTCTGTTCTGATGGGACACAGCCCTTCTCTGTTTTTTGCAGATTATTACTGATCTGTATTGTTTTTTTTCCGCCATTATTATAATTTTTCTATAAATCAGTGCCACAATAGCCAGAAACAGGAAATTTCCTGACTGGTCCTACATTCCACCATACTCAGGAAACAAAACATGAGTTACTGCACCTATAGATGGCGCATCACTAATCAAGTCTGAGTTTTATCATTAAGACGTCTTTTGCGGAAAAAAGTCCTGAAACATTGGATAAAAAGCAGCCAATTAGCCAGACATATCAAAAAGAACCACTGACCATTATGAGAAACTAAAAGTCTCAGACTTTTAGATCTCGCTGCATAACTGTAACCAAACAAGTACAAACAGTGTCAGTTAAAGACTGACATCTCGTTAAAGGTCTAAAGAGGCTGTTGAAACAGTATTTACAGGTTAAACTAGGTGTCTAAAGATTGATCTAAAAAAAACAACAACATATGGCTCAGTCTTCCAAGCTGCCAATCACCAAATCAATGCTGGCAAGTAAAGTGAGGCAGGACTTGACTAAATAAAGAATCCCTGATGACTGTGTAACCGAGCCTCATTGCTGTCAAACAAAAAAACACACTAATCTGGATGGAGTCAGGGATAAGCTTCTCTCTCCCTGCATTCAATAACATATCAATACATCAAAGTGAAGTAGAAGAGTTGGAGCCAGGTGCATGAGCTGCAGTCAATTTGTGTTTATACATTATTGGATCGTGTTGAAGGAAAGTCAAGTGAAGCAAAGACGCATAGCTCTTTACCGGGTTAACCATTCAATTCTCATTCCAGTGCTCAACTACGATAATGAGTTTTGGACCCTGACCAAAAGAATAAGTTTGTAAATGTAAGCGGCCAACTATGCAATATACAGGAAACTATGCAATCCAGGCCTACTGTGTGATTTATTGGGCATTACTGCCTGCTGAATGTTGACCACTTCTGACATCAACAATCGTTTCTATAGATTTTTCCAATAAAATCTTGCAGGGAAAAAGGAAATGGGTTAATTTTAGTTACACAACACGATCACTGCTGCCATCAGTCAAATAAACCACCAAAAAACAAACAAGATGTGGGTGTATGTATTTGAGTCAAGACACAATGCAAAGAAACCCCAGTTCTGGTGTCATGTCAAAGACGTAACCAGGTGCAGAGCACAAAGTCAAAACATAAATTGTCGGACTTTCAGCCTCTTCCAGTGTCTCCTCGTGGGTCTGTCCTCATCTCCCCATGTGTGTTCTCCTCTGGCCCCTCTGCTGCTTCCTCTTGAACCAGAGGATTACTCAGTCATCAGCTGCACTGATTAATCCTCTGGTGCAGAGGTGGAGGTGCTCTCCATGTAACCTCCATGCCCACAACAGTATTGACTAAGCTTAGCATGCTAACTTGCTAATTCCAGGCGCTAAAGACAGTTGGCTCTTAGTCCAACAAGATTGCATGACTGAGTAGGACAAACCAACTTCAGTGGAAAAAAAGCACCACTGATAGTGCTCCTGCTGGAACCAGCTCCTGGCGAGGAAAGGACAAAGGTTTGATGGTGAACCTCAAAATAAAGTTTAACCCTGAAACTGCCCTTTGAGGTGACAGAAAGGGAGGACTAGCCAAAATGCCCTGATGTTCCAGAAATGTCCTCAATCTGTAAAGTCTACAACTGGCACAGGTCTTCAAATAGAATGCAAGTGCATGCAAGTTCATTTTGACTAAATCCCACCAAAAAACTGGAGCACCAAATGTGCGTTAATCCTCAAGTGAAAGTAGTCCCCAACCTTTGCAATATTTTATTTTCTTATTTGACCAAAAGAAAACTGAAAACTTCTTCATAGGACCAAAACCATGTAATTCCATGATATTTTGAAGTGCCACCAGCTTAAGCAGCAATTTACCATGAACACATTGCATTAAATTATTTAAAAAAATATGTATTTTTTTGAAAAATTGCTTTGACTATTAATAGTGTATTATTTGTTACTCAGGAATAGATAACAAAAATATAATTTGATTTGTTTTATATATGAAAGAAGTTCGACTAAAACTAAGCAGCCTGCTCAACCCATACTGTCAGATGAGGATAGGCACAGCACCTTTCTCAAGTCAGGATTGAAATATTTTTGCCTCAGGTGCAGAATGATTGATTGATTGATGAGAGCAAAAGGCGAATAACCAAAAGATACAGGCCAAAGAGAGTTATTTTGTCCTAGTAGAAAGAAGGATATTAAATATTAAAGGCACTCCATAAAAAGGACTTGGACAAATTGATAGCTGGACTGGGTGGCACCATTGAATTCAGGTCTACGTTATCAACTGTTGCCTTATTCAGTCTTACTAACTTAGCTAAATACCACCTGAACACCAAAAACATCATTGAAATAGAACAAGCATTCTGATTTCACCTTATGTTGTTTAAGTGTGAACAGGGCTTTAGTAAAAGATACCCGGCATCTATTGAGGTTTGAGGGTAGAATTATTTTTATAAGCAAATTACGAAACCAGAATATACGTGATCAAAATGATAAGGGTAAGGGATGCAATATTGTTGACAAAAATATGTCTGAGGTTTAGTTCATACTGAGGTTCAAATATTTAGTATTTAAAAGCTTGTGTGCATGTTTTATAAATGCTATCTACTCTACTACTACAGACTCATTTTGTTATCCGTTTGAATAAATCCTTTTGGCTAGGTCTGGACTAAAACAAGAATAAAATGTTTCACGGTTTTCTCAATGCGAAGAAAATATGTTTTAGTTTAATTTAGAACACAACTAGATTAGAAACATCTGACTAAATTAGCACCAAATCCCTCTAACAGCAAGACTAGCTACTTCATCATGAGCACGGGAAACCTGGCAGAGGTAGCAGCAGAAACTCAGATGACAAGACTTAACAAATGCACGCAGTTACTGGTGAAATAAACACATTGAAAAGCACATCAAGTATTGTTTAATAGTGCCACTCGTGTCCAGAAACTGTGTCCCTTTGATTCTCTCAAGAAATAAATGAAAGCAGAGAGGACACACACTGTGATTTGGCACCGTTGCTGCATGACTGTGAAAATATATTAGGAACACAGCAGTGCTATTAAATGAGTTATACACACCTCCACTCCTGAAAACAAATGTGTGTGTTCTCACATGTGCAGGCAACTAACATGAGGTCACAGTTGGATCCACATCTGGCAACAACATCTGTGCAACTCCGGAGCATTTGACCTCAGGCAAAGTAAAGAAATTGACGATACATGTTCACCCCTATCCCTGTCAGTGCTACCAACTTATTAATTCTTACAATTTAAGAGCTTTTAGCCATCATTCTGCTACTCACAGAGGCCAAATAAGAAAATAACGTTGAACATGATGCTCTGATAAGATATCAGATAACAACTCTCTGATCTGGATGAAAAACGGCAAATGTATTGTGCCCCTCTTTGTATCTCATGTGCTCTTCTGGAAGCACAGACAAACCCATTACATCTAAAGAAAAAATGTAATTGTACCAAAACTGGGTTAGCAATGGTAGTTTTTCAAACAATATCAAATCCTGCTGCTATCACCTCAGGGATACCCGCTTTGTAAATTATACCACCCAAAACAGCCTGTACTTAGTGTGCTTTCAAAACCCCACATCCTCAGAACCCTCCCATCTCACTCCAATTTCCTCTCTGCGGTCCTTCTACAGTTCTTGTATATGACAGCAGCCCATTGAGCTGTGCGGTATGTGTACATATATACAGTGTGTGGCATAGTACATTAACCAGAGATGAAGGCGATGGCGATGGTGATGACAGCTTTGGTTTATTTTTATATGTTGTTAAAATGCATTTGAATGATGCTTACCACATATTTCATCGAGTCACTGTACGTTAGCGGTCACTGCCACAACTAGATCAAGACATTTGTCACTCTACATAAAACAACTATATATATATATTATTGCAAAAAAAAAGCCAAGCAAAAGTAGTCAACATGAATATAGTCTCAAATTTGCAAAGTTCTTAATCTAACCAGGACCATGTGGTATTTACTCTTACTTGGCACTATTCGCCACTTTAAAGACTTTTTGATGCTTGCAACTACCCCTACACCCAGCCTTGTAAATCAATAAACAACAAACTGGCTGCAATGAGTGGGCCCAAATGTGACCATGCCACTGGCCACACGTGTTTCCAGTCTGTCCAAACTGCCACTCTAATGCAGCCTCGGGTTTCTGTTCTTGGCTGACAGGAGTGGAACCTGACGTGTTCCTCTGCTGTGTTAACCCATCGGCTTCAAAGTCGGACATGTTGTACAATCTGAGATGCTTATCTGCTCATCACAGTTGTAAAGAGTAGATATCCGATTTAGCATAGCCTTTCATGCTAACTCAGCAGGGAAGCTGTACATCCCAAGGTGTTTTTACATCCAAAGATCTGGTGCTCACTTTGTTTTTCACACCAATCTGACTCACGGTCATGGTCATAGAGATCAAATTTGACATGCTCTGCAAATCCATCAGATAGTGTTTCCTATTAAATATCTAGAATGGGGTGGCCCACCATATTCTAATTTGTCCCACCACAGTTCTTAAAATATATTTTACATGGTGTGTGCAGCGATACTTGCAGCACTTTTTGCCATGTGCTCTCAGTTTACACTTTATAGTTGCGCATGCAAGTGCTAACCTGTTACTGCCATAGATTGAATTAATTCATTAATTCTGTTGGAAGTAAATATTCCTCAAGAAAAGTGAAAAGCTTGACCCATCATCAAAGTTATGGAAATGACTGTGCACAATGGCAGTGGCAATAGTTGTGGGGATATTTCAGTTCCTACAATCAATATTAATTTACAAATAAAAAGAAAAGGCCCATGTTTACATTATTGAACTTTCATTTTATATTAGAAAGCTTCCTCATCAACGCACACTTCTTTCCCCCGCTCTCCTGACTTACAGGCCCAAACAACAAGTGTGTACTTGGTTTGTTTGTGATGCTGGAGAAAATGTCACAATATGTCTCTTTGCCTTATTATTCCTCTCTTACTTGTTTCCCTCGGTCTCCCAATCTCATCCTTGTGCCCCTTCTTTCGCTGCATGAACGTTTTTCAAATCTTGAAAGCAATCCAGCTTTCAAGTTGCAAATATTTTGGCAGGCGCCTTAGCTCCCCCCCATCCGTCCCCTGCATCCCCATTCTGCTTTTTTGTGCTGCTTTTGTTTTTGAGACAACCCTTGGCTTTAGCAGACAGACGGTGGGAAGTCAGGGGTGACAAGGGCTTTTGTGCTGTTTCTATGCATTGAAGGAAATCTGAAACTATTCAAGGGAACTTTACCCCAAAACAGACTAAAGCCGGCGATCATTGCAGAGCTGACACAGAAGGGGGACATCGGTCTGAGATGAGTAGGGACAGGTCCCAAATCTGATTCTTCCTCACATGTGACAGAAATTTCTCTTTTTAAATTTGAGTGTTAGGCAAAAACATTAATCCATCTGGTCGACATACTAGAGATATGTGGTATAAAATAAACTCAGGGTACATGCACACTACAAGTGAATTTGCTTTCATAGTATTATATGAACAATACCATGGTATTGTAACAAATTTAGCATCCCTCATCTACAACACTGACACTGGAGCAGTTTAAGTGAGCCAGAATTCTCAACACAATAACACAAACATTAGCGTGAAAGCGTAAGTGTACTTTTACTGCTGATGCCAATCTAAGCATGGACTCACCTGAAGAGCAAGCTTGAGCAAAACAATCGCCAGCTACGACTCCCATAGGTGCCCAATAGTCGGACCGCGGTCCGGACCAGACAAGACAATTATTTTATTATTAGATTAGCCTTGGTAAGTTAACAGCATTCGCTGGTGTTATCAGGTTAGTCAGCAAAGTGTGTGACATCAGTTGACCTTACAAACAACAAAAAGACCCAGCCAAGCGTAAAGCTTTATCTTGAGAATATTAAGGAGTTCATCAGTCTGGACAAACTGTGGTCAGAATGAACGTGGCCTATAGTGCAGGCTTGAAAATTAATGTGGCACTGGTCTGGGAAAAGGCCAAATCAAACTGCCTAAGTGATAAGCAGAGCTGAAATCTAGGTGCTATCAACAGGGTGCTTTGACTGGTTTGTCTTTCCAGGTTAAAGGCAATATTCTGACTAAGTTAATTTATTATGACCCAAACCAAAGCAAATTGCGCACCAAGACCAAAACATGGGATATAAACATTGCAAGCTGTCTTTTAAAAAAAAATTACGATACATTTATAAAAAAACATGAATATGCAAATAGTTCTCGGTGAAACAAGAGGGGCAGTAAGAGGACATCCAATATAAACACTCAGAGAATGTGTGCCAATATCTTTTACTTTTTTTCTTTTAAGGAGATCTTCTAGAAAATGTAAATATTCAGAAAAAATAATGGTCTCGTCTATGTAGCTCATTTTCAGGCAACTAATCAGTTTGATTGGCTGATGAACTGCTGGGAAGTAGCACTACCCAGCATAGTGCTAGCATCTTTTGTACTACTTTACTACAGTAAACTATGCTACTAACCATCCTTGGATAACATTACTGTCACCAATTGATACTGGTTGATTCTCAGAATTTTAATGGATTATTTCTGCAACAGGGTAAGTTTCGTGAAGTATAAATTATGATGTATATTATGGAAAGACTTAATACTTAATCTAATTTGACACGACAGGAAACAGGAAAGGCAAACTTTGCATTACAGTAAAGGCTGTTTGCCCCACATGACCTCCTAAACCTTTAAGCTGAAGGTAGGCTCAAACAAACTTGTTTGTAGAATGTGTCTGAACAGCCACACTTAACGAGAAAAAATACTCCACGCACTTCAGCGGATGCATAATGACACGTTCAACTTCAACTTAACAAAATAAGAGGGCTCACTCTGGTACTGGGCTGCACTGGACACTGGTAAAGCCTCAATGCTTATACTGAACCATGTCCAGATGTCCTTGCTTTGCATCAGGGACAGGCCATTTATGTTTAAACACTGTTATATCACTGTCCACCAATTTCATGCCTGATCAATGCCCCATACCAAGGTTTCTGTCTAATAACTTTAATATAAGAAAGTGATGGTTATCATGTTTTTTTCTATTGAACTGAATTCCTGTTATCCAAGAATATATTTTTGATAAATGAAATATGAAATTAGATTTTCAACAACCAACAAGTGCTGTCTAAAATCCAAGGTCTTGACAGAGGGCCTCCATGATATCCTTTTGGGTTCAGCAGCAAGTTACAAACAGCATAACAAAAGGGATATTATACTTTAAGGCAATCCTTACTTCCCCCTTACCCACATCCCACTTGAAGTGATTGCAGATGCCTGGACCCAGTGAAAGAATTTATCCAAGACATAACTCATGCTAAAGATATTTGTCTGTGGATAGAACCACACATCCTTCAACTGGGTATAGCCTCAGTGTACAAAGAGCTAATCATGGCACCCAGTTTGGGGAATCTGGGCCACATCAAAACGAGGAACAATACAATGTCAAGACTAACTGAGGTCTTTTCATTTTGTCAGTGCGGACACTCACTGTAATACGCCATATTGTTTTGCCTTACTTGTCCTATGTCCTCTGAGTGCACCGTCTCCCTCTTTGCTCTCCAAGCTCACAGTTTAGAGTGCATTTGTGTATGCATGTGTGTGGATGTGTGTGTGTGAGAGAGAGAGAGAGAGAGAGAGAGAGAGAGAGAGAGAGATAGAGAGAGAGAGAGAGAGAGAGAGAGAGAAAAAAAAGTGCTTAATATGAGATCAAATGAAAAAAAATATGTATTTTTTCTTAATATTTTACTCCATAACATGTATAAACAATCTCATCAAACATTAACAACTTAACCGCTTCAACACAATTACTCTTTGTTCTTTGTTTCATCTCTCTCTCTCTCTCTCTCTCTCTCTCTCTCTCTCTCTCTCTCTCACTCACTCACTCACTCACTCACTGACTCACTCTCTCTAAGGGTTAGGGTTAGATGCATGAAGCATATCACATTCTCCTGCTGATAGAACCAAGTTGTCTTCAGCTCGTCTCAGGCCTGACCTCAGACCAGCCAATCATGCTGCCATGTCAAACAGTTGGCACACACACAGTCTCAGTGTAGCCTGGATCAGATTCTGTCAGCCTCTGTTTCTACAGGAGACGTCTCCTCCTCCTGACTGGATTTTGGTGGTCAAAGGTCAACGTCACTGTGACCACACAAAGCAGTGTTTTGCCTTGTGGACACAATGTTTTGGGAATGCCTCCAGGGAATCTTTTTGAAGTTGGTACAAATGTCCAGTTGGACTCATAGGTGAACTGATGGTAAAGGTCAATGGTCAAGGTCACTGTGTTCTCACATAACAGAAGTTGAACATGATACATGATATTCTTCGGCCTGTCTGAATGGCATAATTTCACATTTTTACCAGTTCAAAATAAAAAATTGACTGAGTCAATTTCAGGGGTTAAAGGTCAGGGTGACCTCAAATGAGTCTGGAGAAAAAATGTATTTGGACTGACATTGCACAGGTTGACAGGGGCATACAACCACAGGGTTTTATTATGTTCAGTCTTGATGAGCAAAACAACTTCCCATCTTTTATATGGTACAAGAAGTTGTTACATGTTTTATTATAATCTTTACTGTTGAGTGTTAACAAACCTCTTGCATTAACAGTGACAGCTGTGATGTGAATAGATGGAGAAAGAAGGCAGAGTGTCCGCTACTGACACTGTCATTCATTTGAGTCAGGCTGTGAGGCGGTAGTGTTTTAATTTTTCAGCTATAGTAATTCCTTCAACGTTTTTTATTTTACTTTTGACGTCTTCTCAGTCGGAACTAAAAAGTTAATTTGTTTACTGCAGCATATTTTATCAAATTTGTGTTTTAATTTGTTCTCTTTTTTCCCCCTTTTTCTATTTCATGGCTGCTGTCCTTTGATCTCCTTCATCGTGGACTTTCCCCTTCTCTCTTCGGACACTAAAATTCAGGTAAGAAATGACTCGTTCTTTATGTTTTTGAGCTGTTTGAGTTCACTTGTGTGTTTGCTGTGCGTCACTTGACGTCTCTTTGTGTTAGGAGGATTTTCTACATGTGTTCATGCAGACTGATGGTATTTGCTTGTTAAGTTAAGTAATGATCTATTATAGTCAAACCTGCTCTGACAAGCAGAGCAGCTCTGAAGTGTCATGAATTCATGATGTGAGGCTGATAACTCAAAGAGAGAATCGTTATTTATTGTGCTAGAATGACTGATGTGTAGGAAGCTTTGGTCCTGGATATGTGCTGATAGAGACACAGTTCATGTCTCTGTGTGTGTGTGTATGTGTGTGTTTGTGTGTGTGTGTGTGTGTGTGTGAGTGTTTGTGTCTTGGGTGGCCACCAGCAGACAGCAAACACAGTGTGTTCTCCTGAAATGACAGTGCAAGGCTGCTTTAGAAAGTGTGTCAGTGATGTTCACGTGCACATGTTCAACACACACAGTTCCCTGTCCTGTGTGTGTGTGTGATGTTGTTATTTATTCCTTTTTTCTCCTCTTTAAAGTGTCTGATCTTAACATTTACAACAGCACATTTTAATCGTATTCATCTCTCTCTCTCTCTCTCTCTCTCTCTCTCTCTCCCTCTCTAATAATCGAAGATGAGGACCTGGTTTGCTGGAGTTGGGGCCTTGAATGACTAGCTGCCTTTAAAAGCTCCACCTCTGCTCTCAGTAGACTAAGTTCAAGTTAGGTGTAGCAGCCGAGAAATCGTAAGATTCAAGATTCCGAAACGTCCTGTTAGTTCCTTGTCTGACTTTCTCTGTCTCCCTGCCAAACTCCAGCCTCTGCCTGCCTGCCTGCCTACACGCAATCCGACCATTAATGATATATGCTTCATGATCTTGGACAATTTTCGCATCAGCTTGCTATTCAGGAGAGTCCATACTTTGACAGTGTGCAGTCATCTTCCTTTCTAAGTGATTCGCGAGTCGACGTATTAACGTAATCGTTTATCGTCGATTACGTTGACACCTCGCTCCAGCCCTAATGCATAGACACTGCTTTTGAGGGTCAATAATTGATTCTAGAGTAAGGATTATGGGCAGGTTATGTGGTAGTTTAATTAAGGGTAAACTGCAACTCAATGTATTGTTTGTGAGTGTTCCTGATAAATTCTGGTATGAAACCATTTTAATGATTTTAATATTGTTGTCTTGTTTTTTAGTTTTTTATATAGTGCACCAACCACACCATGTCAATTTCCAATATATGCAAATATACGTGGCAATAAAAAAAATTCTGATTCTGATGACATTTTGGTATTGTTTGATGGTTAAGACTTACAGTTGGGGTAAGGTGCTAAGCAGTGTTGGGCAAGTTACTGAAAATTAGTAATTTGTTACAGTTACTAGTTACTTCTTTTAAAAGTAATTGAAATACTTCACTAGTTACTGTATATCAAAAGTAATAGTTACTAGGGAAAGTAACTTTTAAGTTACTTTTATGTCTGCTTTTTAAATGTAATGAATATGAACAGTACTGAACAGTCAAACACAATAAACATATTTTTAGACCTATTTATTGTAATCAAAAGGGCAGCAGGCTTTCAAATCAAGCAGTTGTACAAATGTCCCTTTTAATACTTAACTTAATACAAAATAACTGTCTCAGTCATTTAACAGTGTTTTTTTTTAAATACTTGGTACATGCTCGTTACAGCTAAAAGTAGCAGAATTACAGTAACACGTTACGTTGTACCGCGTTACTCCCAACACTGGTGCTAGTGGCAGAAACTTGGACTATGGGCAGAGAAGGTCTCTGGTTCGTCTCTGGTTCGATTCCACAGAGAGACAACAAAAGACGAACCTGGATTGATCTGCCCAAAAATCCAAGAGTCTCTCTAGACCCTGTCTAGTGCCCCTGAGCAAGGCACCTTACTCCCCCAACATCTGCTCCCCGAGCGCTGTACATAGTCGCTCACTGCTCTGTGTGTCCCGCACACAGATGGGTCAAAAGCAGAAGTTAAATTTCCCTACCTGCATGAGTGTGCGTTTGCATGTCTGTGCATGTGTGTGGGACAATAAAAATGGATCTTAATCTTAATCTTAATGTTAATGCGTGTGTTCTTACAGCTGTATAAGACCAGTGTGTGTTTGTGTCTTGTTAGGCCAAACTAGGGCAGTGATTGCAGCTTAAATCAAATGCAGAGCTGTGAGTCCAAGAAGGCATTGTGTTGAGACACATGGTGTATAAGAAATGCCAGGGTTAAGTCTTATGGATGTATTTTGGACATCTAAAGGTAAGTACAAAGCTTTTCACTGCTGCTGTCTTGACAAATATTGCTGTCATCGTCAGACCCTTATCTTATTGTACGCCCATTAGTGCTGGGTCGAATTTCTGGATTGAGTCATTCACCATTTTTCCCCTGACTCTCAGCCAGGGGAAATTGCACACACTCTCAGCATTGACGTCAATTTTTGTCCATTAATGTCTGATCAGGTGCAGCTAAGTGACTAAGGGCAACATAAACAACATGTGGACACTAAGCCCGTTTCTTGGTGCTGAGGCTGACCACGACTGATCCTTTTACACAACTAAGTTGTCAACAGTAACTCATATTGCTATTTCTCTGCACCGGACAATATTACTGGGGTTTTCATCTGCTTTTATGGAAGTTTAATATTTAACAGCAGCGGTAGATCTGCGATATTAATTGTGACATGACCAGGGCTATGTAAGCACTATCATTTTTCCAGAAGTTTCAACTACATCCTGTAATCTGTGGTCGGTGTTTGCTCAGTTGTAAAGAAAGAATGTGTGCGGAAGACTTTTATTTTTATGATAAATTCAAAAACAAAACTATCTATCTATAAACATGAAAAAGGTGATTGTAGGACATCTTTCAAGAGAGCTCTATTAAGTTCTAAGTTGTTTATAACAAAAGTAAATTGGTGAAGGATGTTAAAGGGAATATGAATTGCGCATTAAAAGGATTTCTACACACTTACCAGCAGTAAGGGGAACTGTCACAACCCAATTCCACTGCTGGAAGGGGAATTTCAAACCGATAACAAACCATATACTGCCAGACAGAATGACTAATAGTGGAGAGTTTGGGAAAACCTCAAATATTTGTTACATAACATTGCTTTAATTTTTTCTACAGTGCCATGCTTTAGAAATTATTGTTTTCAAAAATATTTCCACATGGCAACAAAAGTTTATTTTAGGACTATACGTTTGTGATTAGGCACAAACTCCACTTTTAACCAATAAAAGCACACTAGTTCTGGTACTAAACATAAATTATGAAGTGCAAATTCACCCAATATGGTTGTACCGACTTGTGATACTGGACTGTTAAATTGAAAAAACAAATGTCACAGCTTTCCGAGGCCTTCAGTCATTTATGTGTATTTCTTTTTTAATAATGAAAATATTTTTATATAAATAACTGTTGGTTTTTCAATTGCATAGATGCATAGATGAACTCAGGCACCACCAATAATCAGTTACAATGGAGAATGCATGATAAGAGCTCTGAAGTTTCTACAGCAGATGGTCTATTTAGTGCCCAAAAGCCATGTGTGTGAAAACACATTTCATTGGGACTGTGTGAACTGCAAACCGACAAAATTTGAGAGGAATCTTGAGCAGTGAAACCTTGACCTGAATCCAAAGCTTACAATTACCATATGGAATCATCTCAAAGAGGCCTGAATGCTTTCTCACCTTCTACCACCCACTCACACATTCCCGTACACACACACACACACAAATACTTAGTGAGTCAAATGTTTCTGTTCATCAACCTACTTAGTCAACAGGCTTTATAGACAAAGGACTTTGGGCCTGTTCACAGACGATGCAGTCTTGGCAGTAAGACCTGCTGTTTTTTTTTATATTTTCAGTATGTATTTCAGTGTTTCTTTCACTGTCTTCGCACCATTTGTATTTTGTGTCTTATCCACCCAGCTTACCTCATACTTTTACAGATATATTCTGAGCACATAGACAATATATTCAGTTGTGAATGGACAGGCCTACATCCCTGGGCACATTGTCACTGCTGTTAAGACATAAACAGTATATTCTTTCTATGAATCTTGTAAATCTTTCTTTGAACCTAAGAAAAAAGGTGGTTAGATGAGACAAATTTTTAATCTGGTTAGGGACATGATCTCATGCTGTTAGCCGAGTGAATGACAGCAGATTAATTTGTCTTTCCATCTCATGATCTCAAATTACTGCAAATAAGATTTTGAGCTAGAAAAGTTATGCTCTTCTGGGCCTCAAGTGGGAATAATTGTATTTGATGATTCTGTAGAAAACAATGGTAATAATTCAATCTACTGTGTGCGTATGCAAACCCAAAGTCACAGATAAGCCAATGCGTCTCGTCATTCAAAAACAATACTGACCATAATTGTAATTGCATCTGTTCACTACTTGTATTACTTGTGTCTCTTTTATTTATGGAAATATCCTGATTTAAAATGTGGGGTCTTTAAACACGCAATTTAAAATGTAACTGCCACTGGATTGTTTTTTCTGTTAACGGACGGAGGATATGTTGTGTATTTGACAAGTTGCAAACAACACTGTATTTGTTTTTTCTGTCAAAATACTCGATTTTGCAGCACATCATCCACTTATACTGATTACAGCCTTAAAAAAGGCGGGGCCCATTGTGTTCATTTCCAGCAAAATGTTTTATTCTGGGACTCCACCAGGGAAGATTTCTATGAGTCACAACAAAAAGTTATTTATCTGTCATGCAGCCCCTCAGTTGAGCCTCTCACTGAAACTGGAGATATTAGCTCAGGCCTTCTTTTGGACGGCGTCCTGAAAGCCTACTTTCTTCTGATTGGTTGAAGATCCGGTGGCCTGCCAGGGGGCATCTTCTTACCACTGAGGAGGTTCTGACAGCAAACTGTGAAACTAAGGAACTAAGGAATTACTCTGTGACATAATAGTCTCTCAATCATAATCCATATAAGTGGACACGCAGGAACAACCTAAGTAAAAACATCTGCTGTTAGGATATAAGACAGCAAATGTTGCGAGTAACATATAATTCTGCTCTCTGAAAACAACTGCACAGTCAGTTATTTGTATGCCGGAGTATGTGGACAGTTTTGTGAGCTGTGTTGTGCAGAAATCTGTGACAAGTTGAAGTAGAAAAAACCTAACAGAGGAGTCAGAGCCTGTTTATTTACATTTAACAAAAACTATGGATAAATATTTCTCTGACCTTCACCAGAACCTAATCCTCCAGGTGGGAGTGAGGAGTCTCTGAAAGCTCACCCTACACCAGCAATCTACCCCGACCACCTCCTGCCGACTGGTCTCGTTAATACATGAAGTTCATCATTTATTTATGAACGTTGCTTCTGGACATAATCAACACAGCCATTAGGTTCCCCACAAAATAGATTTGCTGTTGTAATTTCTAGGAGACAGACCTGATATTTCCATAATGCATTTCACCAAACTGGCAATATTAAAAGCATGTTTAATTAGCTATTAGCAGTTTCTGTTTGCATTGGACCCATAAACCCCCCAACTAACAGTCCTCATTAATACTGAATGAACATTATCATTACTATCGTCCTCCACTTTTACTATGATTTCTAAGCAAATTCATGATCTATGTCTGATCAGAAATATCGAAAGAACCAATCATTGAGGAACTGAATCTAAAAAGGGTTGCATCATGTAAAGATTGACTGCCTCTGTGAGCGGTTTGTCACTGCTGCAGTTCCAAATGCCCATGTTGACAAGGAGGCCAAGTCTGTGGTGTAACCACAATAACAAACATCCTGGAACACATGCATGCACCTGTCCCCTTCTCCTCACACAGCATCTCTGCATCATGTCACAACATCTGCCTGAAACCTGTGGATCAGACAAACCCCAATCATAAGAAACTGTTTTACCTCATACAATTTAAATAAAATTCCCCCCCAAGACTATCTAAACACACGTTTATCTTTATAACACATGCCTATGATAATAATTAATAATGTATAATAATAATGTTTTTTCCAATGTATTCAATTATTTTTCTAATGTTTCTGTGTTCCTTTAAGAAGCCCTATGAGCATCTCTAAAACCAATCTTAACAAGAATGTTCTATATTGGACAACAAATGATTGTATCTATCTTCAAAATCTCTTCTTCCCTCTGTGTGTTAAACCAATTATGTATTTAAGCATAAAAAAACAAAAGCAGCGCGAGGAGGAGATCCTCACCATATCTTTATTCAAAGCTTCTTGTTAGGCACAGTCTCAGCAGAGCAGCAATCCCAGATGAAAATCAGACACAAAAACAAAATGGTGCAATTGGACTGTGTGCGGGAGGGAGAGTCAGCTATTTCAGCGCATTATAATTTCAGAGAGCGGAGTGAGTCAGCTAAAGGGAAGCGGGCGGGTGGGGAAAATGACAGTGGGTTTTAAAAAAACGGAGAATATTAAGAAGGGTGACAGATGGTTGGTGGAAAGGAGAGAGAAAGGAGAAAGTGAATTAGGCAAAATACTGAGCGGCATTAAACATGATCCAGAGTCCAAAGGGCCCTTTGAAGCATAGGGGTGATAAAACCTCCTGTGCTGGTTGGCAGCAGGACTGTGCAGGGGCCACGCAGCTCTGAGCATCACTGCCAAAGCCTTACATAACAGGCCACAGTGCTGAGTGCTACCATTCCAGCTCCCCTTAAAGGTGAAGGCACACAAGCCACAAGCCAGCAGGGCTGACAGAGGGAGATTAAAGCCTAACTAACTGCAAATAGAAGATAAATGATCCTTACACCCAATCATTGGCAAAAATTATATTAAAAAAAAAGCATGTCACACAAACTGAGCTGTATATCACCTTCAAAGGGTGCATCTCAATGTGTGAACATGCAAATGGGAAATGTTACACATTCGCAAACTCGAGAATGTAACAAATCGCGAGCCTGCAAAGGTGCAATCGAAATTCCTGCAGGAAACATTTGCATTGGAAGGAACAGTTTGTGGGGAGCACCGGAGATAAGAGGAACACTTGTAATTAGATCTTACAGCTGAATTCAATTAGCTTCTATCCAATCATAAAACGTGTTTCACCAGAGAAAGTCAAATTATCCAGTCTTTGCTGAGCCGAGTCTTCGGTAAAGATTTTACAAGCCCCAAATCCTTGTTCTGATCCTGCTTGGAACAAAATCATACTAATGATTTGGCTGTACTAGAAGTCCAAAAGCGTGGTTAAAGCTCCACTCAACATTGGTTTCAGCTTTTTGCCCTTACAAGACAGTTGATAGCTGAGAAAGAAATCCAGAGAGACAAAGACATAAACACGACTACGAGGGATGTCATCGCTAAGACTGACTTTAATTGTTTTAAGCACTTGGATGATGCCCCTGTGAATATTTTTCACATTAAAAAGACATCATGAAACCTTTGGCTTGATAAGTTAAGAGCTCGCGCTGCAACTCTGCAGTATGAGCTTTTCACCCTTTCTATAGCCAATAGATTGATGGTTTTACTACATAATAATGAAAAGTTAACAAAACATTGACAATAAATAAATGCTGACGATCGTCTCTCTGCTTTATTTGTATAGAATAAGGTCCTTCATGATGTTGGCAATAATGCAGGAGGCCTGAGGTGCAATGGTCCTTCCAATGGGAGCCTAACCTGGACTAATCTCCAACTACTATTATTGCATTTTATTTTAATATGTTTCTTTTTTCTCTCTTCTACACTCCAATATATGACCCATTCATATAGGCTACATGCCCTCAAGGATGCATACAAAGCAACACTCTAGTCCCACTGCAGAAGTTCTCCAGCATCTAAAACCGCAGACACTTTGAACTCAACCCTCACGAGAATGGAGCCGCTAAGTAAACGTCACGGCAATCAGCCACGTGTTATCCCAAAGGATCTTCTATAGCATGTGATATCCTGCATTTAATTTTAACATATTGGCCCAAGTGCTCACAGGAAGTGGACAAACATTGAGATTCAGCTTCTGGGACCAGGGATAATATCTACAGCAAATTTGAAAGACCTCTTATCAATCATGGTGCTTTAGAGAGAGACGAGGGCTGCAACAAAACCTTTGAGTTTTATCCTCTGTCGACAGTGCCGTCAAAAGTGCTGGACAAACGTAAGGACTAGCACCACCATCTTTAGGCCTTGGAGACGCATCCGTTTTTAGCACAGTATTATTTCTGATATCCACTTCTAGTTCTGATAGTTAATAGTAAGTTTTTGCATTTTTCTCTCTTTGTGTACCTTCTTCCCCTCAAACTGTATCATCTTCATCCTCAGTAAGTGAAAACCTACTTTCCACAATCCTATAGAGAACGGGCAGGGACATATTTTCAATCAGTGGGTATATGGACTTCAGAGCAGAGCCAAACAGCTACTTAATTAAGATCGTGGTGTGTCTGTAATTGTAGAACAAGGTTCGAAGCTGCATTTCACTCATCAACTGTGGCTACTGTCTGGACAGTCTGATATCTCTGACTCCAACCAAAGATCCCTCTCACTCCAGCTACACTGGGACCAAATGGGATTATATAAATATACATTTGAAATATTGTTTAAGAAGAGACTTGACATTAAAGCCTGATTTGTGTGGTGTTACTTGCCAATGTAGCATCTCAAATTGTTATTAATCAACAGATGATGATCCTGTGCACATGTTAAATATCACTTGTCTGCCAGGGGGCTGAACCTTGGCACGGAAATTGCAAAATCCCTTACTGTATATATTGTCTTACTGTATATAATATTGTTGTTTTGTTTTATGTACAGTGCACCAACCACACCATGGCAATTTCCAATATATGCAAATATACATGGCAATAAAAATAATTCTGATTCGGATTCATTTTAATATGAATTGTATATAATAGGCGACGTGTAGGTTGGAGTCACAAGTGTGAGAATGATGTGGATTTTATATTTATAGTTATTTGCCCTGATCTGCTTTCTCTGTTTTATTATGAATAGTGTCTTAGAGCATTGCTTTGTATGTATAATAAATAATTTTTGTGCAAAATATATTTCATGTCATCTACACAGTGTTTGGTCTTTTCTCCAAATTATTAAAGAACATAATGAATGAACCCAAACAAGCAAGGTTTGACAGCAACATATTGTGGTTATCAAAATCAGCGTCATGTTTTTGATCTAAGAACATCTTGCCTTGTTACAAATAACTATCTCCTAAGTTTAAATCTGCCTGGTCTTTTCTGTAGAAAAAGGAGCAATTGAAATCTGTGAGCCTGCTTTTTAAAAGCAAAACCTTGAGTTTAATTCAGCATTATACTGCGATAACAAAATGTAGGGATGAAGAAGAAATACTACCAGAAATGCAACCTTGCATGTTTTTAAATGCATTTGTATTTTGTGAGACTAATGTAATTATGAATATTGTATTAAATTCAAGGCTTTGTTCATACAAAACATCTTTGTCATGGTAATCCCCAGTTCCTGTCATGAATACCAGTTTGGTCCTCGTGTTTTTTTCCAGTTGCACTTTTCCTATGAGGTGTAAAATAAATACAAAATCAAACACAAGGAGAAACCTAGCTTTGAAGTGTCTACTCATAGCTCCTTCATCTACTGGATCTGTAAACACCAGTAGATGAAGAGTTCAACAGACTCTCTTGTCATCATGCATGATGTAATGAATGGTTCAGACCATTCTTATTAAAGACAGGCTCGCAATTTTCTATGTTTCATTGAAAGACTTGGTGTCTCATAAAACATGGGTCACAAATATATATAACTTTTTCAGTCATTTCATAAAAAACGCTTGGCACTCTTTTAACAGTGCATTTGTTGGGGACTATTTTCAGTGGTCGAGTAATACATATTTAGTGTTCAGTTGAGTATTCTTTAAATACCTGTTAGCATCAAATTGTTGACCTCCCATTACCATTGCTTTTGTTCATCGTATTTATGTTACTACAATGTGTGTATTCGCTGTCTGCATGTATTTTTCCATGGATGGGTCCAAGTATGATTCCCCTGAGAACAAGCTGCAGCTAAAAGACCTCGCCCTTGATCATCAGTGTGGGAGTATTTTAGACCCACCAATGTGGTGCACTGTGAGCTCTGCACTTTGGAAATGTCTCATTACAGCAGTACAACTGGGCTTTTCTCAAGAAAGCTGCAACCAGAATTACCACAGGCAAAGCAAATGGCTCGTTCCAAACGGACATATTTATAACTGACACTGCATTAGTGTCACTAAGTTCTAAATGCAACACGTTTTACAACTTGTCTTCCCTTTACAACCCGCTGACATCCATGACAACTTTACTGCATGAGTATGTCGTCATTACTGCAAGAAAGCTAGTGAACCAAATTAAAAAAACAGATCTGAATATATATATTTATTAAATACAGATCAATGACATGCTAGAAATGTGTGGTCTGGATGTGCACCTTCAAGGGGAAGGCAACTGGTAAACACCATTAGCAGAGCCTCTGAACCCTCTCCTGTCATGCTGGTCAATGTGGTACCAATGCTCTTATGAGGATAATCACGAGCCTCTTACCCCATTTCACCCCATCACATCACTGAGCCGAGCCGCCGGGGGCAGAAAAGTGAAGACAAACACTTTTCCAGCTCCTCTCCCTCTATCTCCCTGAATAATTCAGCACCATCCAAGCCTGAGAGCGTTTTTCAACTTCCCCTGAAGCATGAAAACACAGCTCAGCTCCACACTGACTGCCAGGAGGTTCATAAGCTCCTCATACCTAACATAAATCCACTCCCGATTATAATAGGATCACATCAGGCCACACAACTAGAGGTTTTGCTGAAGGCACAGGCACAGGTAGTGTGTCGCTCATGATGGCTTAGAGCTGAAACACATTTATTTCTGCGCCACAATAAACAAGAAGATTATTTATCTCTGAGTGCCAGTGTTTCGTTTGTCTGTTTAGACTGCTGCAGCTGTGCATACTACTACTCACTACAGGTGTGTTAACCTGTTTTGTAAAAACCATGCTCTAAAGGAATCTGTATTTAGATACAAAATCTAAAACGCAGGAAACCAATGGTAACGTTAGGCTTTTGCAAATTGCAGAGGAAACTGTTCCAGTGATGAAGCTTAAAACCACTTAATTAAATAACCGCAACATATAATGAGATTAGAGTTGCATTTCGGCTTCATAGATGGAAGATAATGCAGATAATTCAGAAGCAGTCACCACATATTTCACAGAGCATTTGATAAGAGCTGTGACACTTGAGTCTGTGGCCACTTCTAATCACTACTCAGCCTCACAACCTTCCCTTTAATCACTTGTTGTCGGATTGTTTTGAATTCTGTATTTTAGACACAGGACGAAAGACTTTTTTAAATAAAAAATGTACAATTACACAAATATCTGCATAGGGAGTTCTTTTTAATACTTGTTCTTGGCCTCAAATGATATTTTCCCAAAGTTGGGACAGAGTCATTGTTCTAAAATGACAAAATGTATGCTACCGAATTATAGGGCTGCTCATTAATGCAATAATCCTAATCGTTATTATTTAGGTCAATAGTGTAACCACGATTATTTTACAAGTGTTACTCTGTTGAAACTTTTTAGTTGGTAAAAGCAAAGACATACTACTAATAATAATAATGAATTGATAATAAAAGACAGTAAAACAAAGAATATGCACCTATTGAATGGAGACCCAATGTTACTGTGAGCGGCATTTCTTTAAAATCAAGAAATATCAAAAAGGAAAGAATTTGGGAAAACCGGGTCAAATTGCAGAGGATTCCCCAAAGGGCAAACAGTTCATAATGAATAAAGAATAGAAGAACATACCTGTAGTAGTGTCAGTGGTTGATTATCATGGTCCAGTCACATATAAGACAAGCAAAGGGTAAAACATTAGTTAAAATTGTTTGTAGATCCTGAATAGTCAGCTCATTATTTAGTTATTTATTTCTGAGTCTGGTCAACTAGTAAGGGAATCCAGGCTGTAAGTGGTTTGAGTATCAAAAGTACATTTGAAATTTAAGCCCCCCCATTTGCTGCTATCTATGTGTCGCTGCTTGGAAACACTTGTTAAAGACAACCTCACACTCAATAGATGATATATCTATGTTGAAATGTTGCTGGCAATGTCCCGCTCAGTTAAGGATGGTGAAGGACGTGTGTGTGGGTCGGTGTTTGTGTGTGTGTGTGTGTGTCAGAGTCGGTGAGTGCCCCAGAGTGGCCTAGCCAAAGGCCAGGCTTAAACCAGAACATCTGTGGCATGATCTTAAGATGACAGTTCACAGATGCTTCCAAGCTCATCTGACAGAACATGATAGGATCTGCCAAAAAGAGAAGCCTTACCGCCCAACCCTTGGTGTGCAAAGCTCGTAGAAACCTATACAAGAAGACTTGAGTTTGTAATTGCTGCCAAAGATGCTTCTACTGAATTAAAGGACAAGTGTGTAGGAATTAAGGGGGGACTGATGGGAGATATAGAATGTAGTCTATTTTTGTGATTTCGTTTTTCATTAGTGTATGTATAATCATCTAAAATAAATGCAGCTGTTTTATAGGGAATGAGTCCTTTTCCACAGAGCCCGCCATTTTCTACGGCAGCCCATAACAGACAAACCAAACAAAAATGCCTTTTGCAATTTTTAATTACCTAAAAGAAACCATATGTTTGGAAAGGAAGGAGTGAGGAGAGGGATATTCTGTCTGCAACCTCACAACTTGAAGTCACAAAATTCCACATGCTGGTCTCATTTCAATACAGTTTTTTTTATTTCTATTACATCGTCAATATGAGTTACAGGGTCAGAAAATGTCTAAATCTAAAAGCAAAATATTCAACACAATCAACTCTGCAAAAAGCAACTGCAAAGCCTGAATCGCTTTTGATGCCAAAGTACAAAAGGAAGTTTTTCTTTTTAAATTAAATCTGTCCTAAACTAATCAACATTTGACACTTCAAACACCTGATCAGACTGTTTTAAATAGAGCCAGGGCAAATCATTTGTGCTCGTCATTGAAAGTAATTTACAAAAGTGACTAAGCATTGTAGGAAGTATGACAGAAAAATAACGGTCTTCCTGCTACGAAGGCTAGAAGAGGATTACACTGCTAGAGGGAGATAAGAGATAGTGTAGGCTACTTAGTGTTTAACTAAATTAGCTGAACACTGATGCACAATCATCAGGGCATTCTGTTGACTCTGCCCAATTTGCCCAATACTAGGGAGCATCAGTAACCCCTAGTTATGTATCCATTGATACAATACTATTGTGTTCAATATGAGGTGTCTTGCCTTCATCACAGATACTCAGTTTTTTTGGTTGGCAATATGTTTTCCGAGGGTGCAGCCATCGAATACCCTATGAGTCTAATAGACTTCTCCAAACTAATGAGTTGGACTGGTTTAACAAATTCTGGTTTGGTTTTGCACAACATAGCTACTATAGGTAATGGTTACCTTTTCCTTAATACAAAAGTAAAGTACAAGACAAAAAGGACAAATAACAAGGTCAACTTGGTGCAAGAAAAGACTTAAAAATTCTGTGCCGACACCCCGCCTGTCTTTTATATTGGAAAAACACTAATTCTGGCTGCCATGCTTTGTGCGTATTTGCTTTCGCAGGAGCCATCGCACAGTTTGCTCTCCTCACTGAACATTAAATCTGTATGCTGCAGAGTAACTTGTGTGAACAACAGCAGTGTTTTCCACTCTGCAGGGGTTCCTCTTAGAGAAATGTCAAAGAACCTTTTCTTTTCAGCCAAGAAACCAAACTCACTATAGTTCCAGTTCAGAGACTTGGTTAATTTGGAGTGCATAGCTGAACTTCCAAATAAACTCAGGCCACAGTCACACTTGATAATTAAAACCTTTTGTGAACACCTCATTTATAAAACATTACTGATGCATCGCTCGTTTGCAGTATGGAACACCAAAGTGCTCAATTTAGTTAAATAAAAGTGAACAAAACACCCTGTATCATTATTAGAAAATGTTTTAGACAAATTTAAAAACATTATTTTGAGCTATCCATCTGTTTAGACCGCCTTCGTAAGTGGACTTTGTCGCTCTATGACGGGGTCTACAACACATCAGTTGCTCCCTCCCCAATCTAGAGTGAGTTTACAGAAAATGGTATACACAACATGGAGGCACGGTACAAACATAAAGCAACACAACTTAAGTATACCTCAGTATACCTGCTCCCAATGCATCACATAAAAAACACAGATGTTTTAATTATTATTTGTCATAACAGTAGACACAGAAATAAGTTACATTGCTGACAAGTTTGTTTCCATCAGCTAGGGTGGCGTGCAGTCTTATAAACTCTTATGTTCCCTAAACATTGGAATCTGTTAATTTATATGAAAAGATAAATATATTCCGAATGAATAAATATGAACTTACCTTTTCCAAGAAACATGGTTAATGAGTCATGCTCTGGGCTACGGAAATCCTTTTTATTTTGATAAATTCAGTATGCCTATTCAACTGTTATAACTTCCTGTTTCCCATGTACTATTACACCCAGGCCACACTGGCTGCGTGAGCGTCTAGCTTTTCATTTAGGCACCCATGCTATCAGACTAGACTGCTGACTGAATCCATTTGTATTTGTTTTAAAACGGTTTTGATTGTTATTGTAGGATGTACCGGATAATGCACCGCTTCATAATGTAGTGTCCTGATATTAAGTAGTCTATGTAACCAAACTTCTATAGGAGGAAATACAGCAGTCATACCAGAAGCCTCAGACAGCTGGTCCAGTACAGGTACACAGCAGATACGTGACGCCTGCGCCATGCTGCAGAATACTGACGTAGCCGTCATGTGCTGCACACCATGTTAGCCATGTTAGATGTACCATTAGCTAGATCCCTAGATTACTTCGGCTGGTATGTGAATAAGGGATAGAGAACACACTGCGAATAGAAGTGTTGAACGTCTGTGTGACTGGGTGATTTTGACTTTATCTGCAAAGTGCTTTGAATGGCTGATTTAATGATTACCAGGCAAGTTCTGGGGATTCTTCTTAAGTCGATTCATGAACATTAGATTTACAGATTTGCACTTGACACCAGACATATTAGTACTCTTGGGAAGCAGCATGTGCATCGATTTGATTGTTTTGATACAATCTGTAAATAAATTTAACAAATCGTATAAGACATGAGAAACCCTTTGCCACTTTTATTTTCTCAGGATAATAATGACACCTGTCTTTCTCCTTTGCTCCACTCACATTTGTTTCAACTACAAGAGGGTATTGTCACTTGAATTTAAGCATTTTAACTTTTAGTCCTTTTACGACAAAGAGAATAATTTGTCTGCTTGAGGTTGCCGGTTAGATTAAAACCATAACTGCTAAGAGTGATTCATACAAATCTGATGGATGCTTTTAGTTTCTTATGAAATGTGTCACCTTTTCTGGACCATGATAATCAAACCCATACAGGACCCACTGGATGCAATCCATCCCTATGTGAATGCAAGTTGATGGTATGAAGGCTCTGACAGTTATTTTGTTCCAGCCTTCTTGAAGCACATCCGAGAGTACAGTTCTCATATCTGAGGGCACGGACTATGAATACAAGAATTTGTAAACTATGCACATGGATTTCTAAACCAGAGCCTGAATCCAAACTGCAACCAAATACCACATCTGTCTAATCCATCTGCTCTCAATACAATTGAGCTCCTACAGTTCTATTCAGTACAAAGAGGCAATAATTGGACTTTGATACATTCAGTACTGTCTTATGCTTTGACACTGTCCTTTTAAAACCCCACATGCAAACAAACCCTGGTTCAAAGCTTCATGCTTTTTCTCAACATATTCCCAGACAGGCCAGGCGGGTGCGCTTGACAATTGCGCGATGCGGCGCTTCGCCGTCTTACCGAGATCAGTCAGGTTGTTCATGAGACATGTTCTCAGATGCTCTCTGTCCGCTGGTCGCAGGTTGCTCACCTGTGTGGGCGCGCACGTGTCTGTGTGTGCGCACATCTGGATGGAAGTCCGCCGTGCGCGATACAGAAAGCAGAGGAGAAATCTAAACGCGAGACCATGTAGAGACAGAAATGACATGGCTCTGGTGATCTGTGATATTAAAAAATTAAATATATTATTAACTTGATCTTCCAGGGGGGGCGGGAGGTGCCATTAGCGGGGCGGAGCGCCCCCCTAGTAGAACGGTAGGGGAAACACTGGATTTATCACTTTCAATATTACTTTTGTCATAACACTTTAGATAATTTTACCGGCCTCCACAATAGAAAAGGCATCTGTAAATGCATTGATATTACCTACTTAGCCTCACTTTATCAACCCGTAGGCCTGTCTTTGTGGATTCATGCAACTGAGGAAGTTTCATATTTTCTCTCTCTAGTTTCACCCTTTCAATCAATACCGCAACATTTTTATAGCCGCTGGCAAAGGCTTTATTTTTACACTTGTAGATGAGGCGATTGCTGCCAGACCATTGTTATTCCACTGTATCTGACAGTTTATGATCATTCATGACCACTATCACTGTCCCTGACCTAAAGTGACTCACTGTTTATTTTTCTGGTTTAATCTGATATCTCTCGTGATCTTGGCAACTTCTTAAAGTGAGTTACTTTTATACAGTCAGCTAGTAGCCTTAACGCTATTTTAAGGAGGCTGTTGTAGCTTAGCTGTCAATGTGAGACATGTTAGATGGGTAATTAAATTAGTTTGAGGTGTTATCACTGTTTTTACAACTACCAGACTGATATCTATTACTCAACTCTGATACGCTGTTGTTGCTTAGCAAGGGCCAGCACAACTAAGCTGATTCTGCTAATAATTTAGCTGGTTACAATACCATGCAAAGAAAGTGTAAATATCTTATGATTTGGAACTCAAACAGACGTTTACACTCCGTGTTTTACTGGCGCAGCATGAGACGATGGTTTTGCTTTAACCATGTTACCAGTAAAAAGGTAGATTTGTATTTTTCCTCTCTGATTGTGTGTGGGACACATTTGGCATAATAACACTATCAACTGAAAAACTGACAGAGTGTCCCTTGCCTCCGTTCACAGAGGATAAAATGCAGCATTCCATTCACTGATGAGGCAAAATTACAGCACAGTCGTCCTCTTTCACAGACGTTCAATTACATTGTGACAAACTGCTCAGTGGAGAACTATCCAAGACAAAAAGAAAAAGACTTTGGGCCGAATGCCCAGGGCTAGTCAACGCCCACCACTCATGGCACAGTCAGTACATTTTTTATCTTTGTAGGTCATGTTTTTTATGTTTACTGGGATGAGGCATTGAAACTAACTGTCATGAAAAATATAAAAATAATTTTAATGAATTATTTCTGACATTGTTTTAAATTTTCTTATAGGATAAATAATATTTCAGATTGTTTTCACTCAAGCTACCATCAAGCTGTAATACTATCAGTCAAGTGCAAGATCATTAATGTGGCCATGATAAAATCCAATATGCCAGCTGTTTAGAGACACTTTTTTTTGCTATGGGTTAAAGAATTATCAAAAAATACTTTTTGATAATATTTAGAGGTACTGAAAACCTACTTTCTTCATAATAAGGTTGTCTAACCTGAAAAAAACCTAAAAAAACCTTCACATTTACTTGACTAGCTTATTGAAAACTGCAGAAATGAAACACACATTTCTGTCACTACATTCACGTTAGTTTATAACTTCATGTATTTGTACTGTGACCTGAATGGCTCTTCCCATAGGTATGAAGTGGTCACACTCAAATGTTCTGACTAACTTGTATAAAGCCTGCAGCCTTTTTCAACATTATACATACAGAAAGGACAACTGCAATGGAGGTCAATTCATGGACACATGAAAATACCAGCAGGCTCAGAGAAATGCTGGCATAAGCTTTGAAATGGAGCTTGCCAAAACTGCACACAGGGTTCCCACACTCTATTCAACATTTCTTTTTCAAGGACTTTCCAAGCCCTATTCCCTCAAATTCAAGGAGCTTAGATGCCAAAGTTAACTGACTATGAATTAGAACTGACAGGTTGTTGTGACAGTGTAACATTATGGCAGACTGTGTTCTCTATCTTCTCTTACACAGAAAAACAATACATAGTGTAAGTTCAGAGCAAAACCCAGTGACCGTTGAGCAAGAGATTTTGAAAGCAGCATACAGCCAGCATGTCAAGTAGGAATAAATATCTAAATTATCTTTTTGCACAATATATAGAAATTCTAGTATATAGTCTATGTAATTGTAATTTTTTTTTCAAATTCACAAACTTTAAACTACCAGTGGGAACCCCTCACAACTGATTTGTGTTAATTTAAGATTTCCTTTGCCATAGCATCGTTTTTTTGCTCAAACATGGCTCGAAGTTCACAGCACCTGTAGATGCCTTCTGTTGCAGTTTTATCTGGGGAGAATCCAGGACTTTTTCCATGTCTAACAGCCAGGCCAGATGTTGTTTTTTTTCTTTTCGGTTTTTTATCATGCCATAAAGTCAGTAGTTTGGCTCCTTTCAAAGGCCAACTGTTGTGGGATTCAGTGGATCTTTTCAACAATTATCTTTTTTATCACCTTTCGTACTTAAAGGGGTAGTTTGGCAGAAAATGGAAACTCCCTCATTATCTACTTACACTATGCTAATGAAGGGGTGGGTGAAGTGTTTTGAGGCCAGAAAATACCTTTGGAGTTTCAGTGTTAAACACTGTTGGAGCCAAACCCAATACAATTGAAGTAAATGGTGAACAATTCTTCAAACGTAAAAACATTGAATCTTGTGGTGTCATCCAAGTGTGTGTAAGCCCCAACTTTTAAATTCTAGTAATGAGGTAATTTACACCATGTTTTTAACCTAAATTTCTGCTGTGACCCACGTGTGAACGTGGCTTGAGATGAAGATATCATTTAGGCTCAAAACATGGTGGTAATTAAGCTGTTTCAAGACAAATTTGAATGCCGGGGCTAACGGACACTTGGATGCCACCACAGTAGCTGTATCGAGGGATTTTATTTTTTTGTCTGTTGTTTTTATATGTATTGGATTTAACTGCAACACTGTTTACCCCTCAAACTCCGAAAAAGTTTTGATGACTCAAACAATTCACCCACCCCTTCATCTGCATAATGGTGAGTAGATAATGAGTGAATTTTCATTTTTTTTGGTGAACCATTCCTTTGACTGTATATTAAACCTGACATTGCAATCCATTTCCATTCAACAATGATTCAAGTTTGACCGACTGCTAAACATGAATTGTTAATACAACCCACTCCACCTCCAAACCAAATATAGAAAGATCCAGGAGTAAGAAGTACTTAAGACAACAATGTCAATGTTACAACAAACTTATTATCCAAGCATTACCTGTATACACACCCAGAAGACACTGCAATAACATCCCTATTCTTGTGGCCACCTGATGAATGAACAGTAAGTCCTAATTTAATGTTGTGTTAGCTCTGGTTTGGTCCCACACAACACCTGAGTGACAATCTGGCATTTTCGCTGCAATAGGGCCAAAGAGACCTAAGAATTGGGTTAATAATTATCTCTGGCTTTGTCAGTGTGAGTGCCACAGTTCACATTACTCATAGCTATTTGACTCATGATAAAAACATTGGTTAGTGAAGCTTCAATAACCTAAGGCTTGCTCTTGTCTAATATTAGTTTCCGCTATTCATGGCCATAGAACATTATTGCTAGTCTCAGCTTAATGTTCTTCATGTAACAAAAAATCTGTCCCCTTTATAGAGCTTGTATTCATAAAAAATTATTATAACAACAATGTCTGTCTCCATCTATCTCCCTCAAGTGGACCAGTCCTTTAAATGATTCAGCATGTGCAAAAAGAATATTAAGCCTATTACACAATACGTTTTGGCCTGAAGATCAACAGTGACACCCTGGCTGCAACAGGAAGCCCTCTACATCTGGAGAACACCTTTCTTGCTGTGGAGCAGGGTGATAGCGGTTTCATTTTGTGGGGATGGGTCTCACAGACAGGGAGAGCAAGTTAGTTCTGTATTACTTCTGAGGTTAAAAAAATTGGGTACGGAAAATGATGGTGATAAATTTGTCATAGCAGAGGGTTTAATAACTTTGTGACTTTACCAGTTGTGCGAAGGCTAATTCTGGGATTGAGCTTCATCATCATAAAATGCCAGACTTACAATGTAATTTATGTTTATTAACCATGCTAAATAAAATGTTAGGGTTTTCTTGTATGTTAGTATTCATGCATGTAGGTGAGTTTTTGACAATGCGTGAATAGCCTTCATTTTATAGGATTAGGGTATCCTATTTTTTTTATTGTAATTGTGATTACTGTAAAGACCAAGATCATAACTTGTTAACTTTAATAACATAATAGATGTACATGTGACAGCTGCTGCAGTGAGAAAAGAAAACGCACTAAAAGGAGGCACTGCAGGTTCACCTGCAAGGAGTGAAAGCAAAGCTTTGCAAATACAGGAAATATACGGCACATTGTTTTCCGTCTTCCCGCGCGCAGTTCAGAGCAGAAAAGGACAGATCATTATCTTTCCCCACAGTTTCAGTGTTTATCTGTCTTATATGTTGATAACATTCATTGGTGTAGGATGGTCTTTTCAAAATAAAAGCACCCCAGCTTTTCTGTGCAGAATCCATCTGTTTGTTTTTAAAATAGTTTTATTGTGAAATATTTGCAGGAGCGGAAGATGCATGTCTTCAAACTGTATAGTACTGGTATTTATTTGAGTTCACAGGACTACTTTTAAACAAGGAAATACTGTGGTTATACTACTGTATTGTACACACACTATACATCTATGGTCCTTTTCAAGGTAAACCCCATGTAAAGACATAGCGCTGGTGGTAGAAGCTCCGCTGCAGAACCGAGGCTGAACTGTAGCCGGTGTGAACAACTGACACACGTGTCTGCAGAGCATCAGGCGTCATTCATTAGGTACTGATATTAATAAAAATCAGGTCTTGTAATGTTTTTAATGACTGGGTATTGCAATACCATTCTAGTATCGGTATACAGTGCAACATCAAAGGGCACTGTACAGTATATGGAGCCACAGGGAGATGGTAGAAGAACCCTGCTGCAGAGTGCACACAACCTCAGACAGGAAGAGCACGAGTGGCCAAGGCACCACGCCAAGCCAAAGCTGGAGCAGCTTCAAATCTGAGCGTCCTTGAATGACCCAACAAAACTTTGAACTAAACTCTACAAAAGAAAATTGTCCAGAGACCCGAAATACACAGTGAACCAACAATCCACATCAAGTCTAACAAAACGTCAAAATATAAGCAGGGAATCTGCTCAGAAATAAATATACAACTCTTTTGAATGCAAGTCAAGAAAACTTCATGCTTGAATCTAAAAAAAATATATATTTTACTGTACTGTATTTTACTGCATATTTCTAAACCAGCTCCCATATTTTAGGGTTTTGATTTATGGCATAAAAATGTTGCTCGACCAATTTTGATTGAAAAATGATGGGTTGTAAAAAACTTTAGGAGGCTTAGTCATTTCTTACTTTTTATATCATCAGCAACTGAGGCCCTTTATCATAGTAGAAAGGTTCAGTGTCTAGCTCAAGGACACAGCAGCAGGATTCACACTGACTTTTGCAGGTCTACAACATCAAAGACTTTGGTTACAGGAAAGGACAGGCAAGGATAGTTGTGGTTGATTTCAAGTCGTTAAAATACATTCCCTAAACTGAAGGTCCTACATAAACGTCAGTACACATTCAACTCTTTGGTGTTTCGCTTTAAATCCTAACTGAACCATACACTTTATCTTTCTTTCATGACTAATTATCTTTTATGATAGCTGGAATGTTCACTCCTGCACATTCAGCTGAACTTAAGTTGAAAGTCAGATAATTACAATTTAATTAGTTGATGTATTGAGCTTTTCAAAATCCTGTGGCACAAAGGACCATATGAGCAAATGGATGAATTGGTGTCTCTAAACTGAATTTAGTTTTCTGGTTATGGCAAGATTATTATCCCTTTATTATTCAGTTTACATATACACTGTAGTTTGGCTTTGTAATTTAATTTTTTATTCTTCTATCTCTTTGTGTGCGTGCAGTTTATGCATAACTGCAATTACCCTTTAGAATGAATCAAGCCATCTCTCAATGACCTACAAGATGTGGGCACTGTGAGACTCCACAGCACTGATGAAGTGGAAACATTGCTACTAATAACGGACCAATAGCAACCTTGTAAGCCTTGCTCAGTAGCAAGTATAACAATAAGTACGACTGGTTCAGCTTAAAGCTTGGACTGGTCAGTGGTTCACCCTACAGCTAAATAATGAGCCACAACATTAGAATCACAGAACCAGACAGAGGGTGAAAGCAAAGCAACCTGCAAGTGCAACACATTTCACAGCGTTTCGACAATGTTTCTGATTGTTTGATTGAAGAACTTCATGTCATTTAGTTCAACTAGAAGACTCCATGATTGGTTGGTTCTGTGCTTTCATTTTAGAATCTCACTAACTATAATCAAATGGAGGTGTTGTAGAATGTTGAAATGGTAGTGTGTATGTAAAATCAGTTCCTTTCAGCCAACCATTGACAATGTAGACTGAATATTGATTGACTATAGCCGAAGAAATAAAGTTTCTCAAAAAGTTTCACACTATTAGCTGTGTGATGTCAAGCTGCTTGCCTTTTTGACTGCAAACAGACAAGTATACGCAGTGTTAGTTAACTTTTATGATCCTGTTTTGTGTTTCCCTAATGAGCTTTCTGCGCCAAGAAACCATTATTTCTGTGGGCAGAAGTGATTCTAACTAAATAAAACCTGAGAAAGTTGTTAGTGGAGTGCAAAAGAAACTATATATGACACATGGCCGGCAGAGACTGTTTATCATGCATTAGATTATTGTGGTTCTTGCTGTGAACCACAGCAAGAACCACAATAAAGGTTAACCTTTCTAGAACTGTTGTATTAAGCCAAGTTACTGTGTGTTAACGCTGAAGCTCAAATTTTCCTTTGCTGAACATCTCACCTCTAACAGGCATCATGATGATAGCTTATACATAATGTTTAAAGAACCTGTGGTCCAAAGCCTTGAATACAAGATACACCTCACATAACAATGTAATGTGGCTTGTAAAGCAACAAGGAAGACTGTAGGTGAATGGAACCCTGCACACTCGCCCATAAAAGTCAATTATTTGTCATCTGACGCTTTGATTACTGATGGACACAAGGCCCTTGTTTTCATGCTGTAAAAAGTCTGATCTCCATACTCTTATCTGAATGGCATGTAAGCAGTTGTTTCTGACAGCTGCAGAGTACAGTATGTACAGCCAACCAAACCTCACACCACCCGCCACAGTTTGTCAAGAGTTCTGCCTCAGTAGGGCCTTGTTCAGTCCTAACATCCGTCTCAAGTGATCTGATCTCAAGTGTCGGTCACCAGTGTGTACACCTGACATTATATTAATTATCCTGTGATCACTCATGATCAGATCTCGCTTCCCTGCTCTATATGCATTATGCAAATACAGACATACCTTTTTTCTCTTTGCACCAAATTAGGTTGTTTTATCAATCCTGGCTATAAGGATGGGTTCATTGGCAATGAGAGAGAGTGAGTGAGTGAGTGAGTGAGTGAGAGATTGTGTGTGTGTGTGTGTGTGTGAGGAAGAAATAAAGGGCAGAGTGGAGCCAAGAGATTCAGTATGCTCCATGTAGCTTGACTATGAAATAAAAAATTCACTCCAAAAAAAATATAGAAAATCAATATGTGGTGGTCAGTGTTAATATTGTAACTGTTGCCACAAATAAATCCATGTATGACAAGTATAAATATACTCTCAGTTCATAATGAAATTGTAGCAGGTCAGCGGACATCAGGTATATATATTTATATAGTACAAAAAGTAATATACTGTACAAATAGTTTGTCTAGAGTAATCTACTAGCTAATTTCACCTTACAAAAGGTCACAGCATTAAAACTTAAACAATATCTCATCCAATAAAGATCTTAGTTGCTAGGAAACATCGTACCAATTTCCTTAACATAATGACATCAACTATAGGCACCGAGAGTTAATGTAGCACAACAAACTGCATCAAATCACAATAAGCACTTACGCGGGATATAGTGTAAGATGATCACAACCTGTTTTCGTTTCTAGCTGGGGACCTTTGTTTCCTGTCATACTCCTCTCTCCCTCACCACTTCCTATCTGAAATTACTTTGATCTGTCTATTAAGGGTCCCTCTCAATGTCATCTTAATAATGATGATATTTCAAATTATATTTAAGTTATATTTAACCTTACTGCCAATATGATCTGAACTTACTTTGTTTCTTATAAATGTGCCTCAGAATTTGTAATATGCATTTGAGAATAAGAAGTGTAAAATTAAACCGTCCAATAGACATTATATCACAAAGTGACATCATAAGAAATCGTCATCTGAACTATTTGTTATCGAAGTTATTGTATTCTGTGTTATTATTCCTGTATCATTATTGAAAGTCATGTCAAAATGTCAGCCATATTTCATATAACCTACCTGACTATTTAATCTAATCTTTAACCTCTTTTAAATCTTCACAGTGGGAGGCTGGACTCTGCATGGGGCCTTTGAACAGTACCGGGGGAAGTGAAGAAATATTACATTAGTAATTACATTAATTATCAAAAGGAGATGATGTCATATAACATATCTTTGAAAAATAAATAAATAAAGACAGTGTTTAGGGGAAAAGTAACCTTCCCAGAGTCAGACATTAATAAAAGCCTTTGGACAGACAGCACCAAACCCTACCACACACTCACTTCAGTACAGTTATTGGAACACATAGCAACAGCTGTTCGGAAACTGCTTCACTCGTCAAACTTCTCGTAACTGCAGAGGATGTGGCAGCAGGCGAAGGGGGTTAGCATAAGCATCAGACTGACACTAATACGACAACAACTACATAATCACAGGGAAATACAGGGATCCAACAAAGTTATCGGTTCAATGTGAGGTCGCGGAAGTGAGGTTTCAGTTGAGGGTTTTGAGGATCAGATGAGTAAATTATACATCCTCGGGCCATAATGTTGGGCTCAAAGTGTAAAGGTTTGTATTTCCAAAACTTTTTTTAAACCTAGATTATGATGTAGCATGTCAAACAAAATTAAATGAGTCCCACTAGCTGAGAAAACCCCAGCTATAGACATGAACCTGTGTGTGTGTGTGTGTGTGTGTGTGTGTGTGTGTGTGTGTGTGTGTGTGTGTTGGGGGGGGAGGGGGTCGGTGTCTTGAACAAACAGTAAATGTATCAGGTACAACAAAGAGCACAGTGTTTAGACTTGTAGAAAGGTTGTTACTGAGCTACTTTATTAGCTTCACATCACATCATATTTGTAGTATACTTGACAGTTTTAATAAGTACTTAATGTATGCACCACCTCCAAGCATCATATTAGCATGTAAACTAATAAAATATGCTCAACTTAAATACACAAAGACAAGTTTTGGAATCCTTTACGTAAAATAAAGGTACTGTTGACTCGAATTTGTGGTAGTTTCTTGCTAACTGTAGGCTAAAGTTACATGGGGACGATGCCATGTAGTGTTCGCTCTTTATGTGGGTTGATGTTTATGTAGCTCAGGCACTGCAATGAAGCACAAAAATCTGCGATATGATTTGGTGCAGTAGGTATCGGCCAATTGCCTGATGGCACCGGGTTTTGGTACCTAACTGAAGTTGGTGGTTTGATCCCTGGCTCCTCCAAGCCGCCCGCCAAAACGTCAGTATGTGATTAATGTGTGATAGAAAAAGTGCTGCATGATGTAGGAATGTATAAAAGCAGTCCATTCACAATTTACCCAACATCATCAAAATCGCTGACAAGCAACTCATTAGAGGAGTTAATGGTAAATGGTTTTGTATTTGTATAGCGCTTTTCTATTCTTGATGACCACTCAGAGCACTCTACAATACAGTTTGACAGCCACCCGTTCACACACACATCCATATCTATTAGCAGCACTCTGTACTTCTATGCGGGGTGATTCGGGGTTCAGCATGTCCTTGGGCAAGATGGTGAAGATTGAGATTAAACTGCAGACCTTCGGGTTGGACGACAACTGCTCTACCCCTAAGCCACAGCGCCTAATGTGATTTATGTCTTCAATATTCTAGTATGGCCCTTAAGGGACATTATAAAATGGTTACTGGGTAAAAGATTCCCCACCCTTGACCTAAATCGTGCAACAAACGTTAACTATACTGTGTGATGTTATCCCAGGATATTGTCTCCTCTCACACCCTAAGAAATTAACAGTGTTTAGTATTTTAGCTAACAGGAGTGAATCCAGCCTCTGAATGACTCATGTGAACAGCACAGGTAGCTTCAGTGATGCTAGGATAGAAGGAACAACTGCTCCAAATTAGAATAGTTTAGATATGCTGACTGGATTAGCTGAGATAAATCGGTCTGTACTACTGTAGAGCAGTGACACTGGTAGCCATGTTAACTGTGCCCAGCTAACATAGCTGCAAAATACTCAGTTTTCTCATTACAATGCTTTATATTTTTTCCCTATATTAATTCATACTCCTGTAATAGGTGAAACGATGTAGAGCTGATCACTCAATCATTTGATCCACAGAAAATGTATTGGCAACTGCAGATTCATCAAACTACCAATACCATGCTATCGATCCATCTGTTACTATGTCCTTTTACACCTCTGTATCACCTTAAACCACAAATCCAACATTGCAGCCTTTAGAATTGATTTGTTGAGCCGAACTGATGCATGGTGACCAGTAAAGCTACCACAAAACCTTATTCTGTTTTGGCAAGAAGAGATAAATTCATACCAGTCATCATTACCTTCGGAATTAAACATGAACAATAGGTGAGACCTGTACAGCGACAAGCATGTCTGCCTGTACTTGCAAGCAAACCCACACTTGCCAAACTAACTTACAACGGCCTCATAAACCACAGCACCATTTGGAGTAGTGGCTTAACAACGTTCCACCATTACACTATTACGGTTTCCCAGAAAGTGAAGACAATCAGATGGTTACTGACCAAAATCATTTAATATTGTCATTAAATAATCTTCTGTTGGTCCAGCTTGGTTTCTTTCACAACACCTGTATCAAAACCTGGGTTATTTTAAATCAATATGGGACGAACCCAAGTTTACTGCTTAGCCACTTAGTGCAACATGGTGCATTATTGGTCTTGCACGATACACTTGAGGCGTAGCATGAGCAGCAGGCGTTCAGGAAGGTCACCTGCATTGTGGAATCACCCAAAGCCCAACACATAACCACTGTGGGCACGCACTTACACCACAGAAAAATAGACTTTCAGGAGGAAAATAAACTTTAGATCTAACTTATAGGTTCATGATGATGGACAGACGACTGAAAAATGCAACGGAAACACTTTCTGTGTGCATACCTTGTGACATAAAAAGTAGTGTGTACTTAGCCACAGTGTTAATAAAATGCACATAAACTGCACCGCACTTCCTCCAGTGTGTTATAACTGACCAGATATATGGATCATGAGGTAGATGGAAGCTCAAACATCAACTAAGAGGAAAATGTAATAATGTTATAATAAGTCATTAAAGTCCCCACCAATCACAGTGGATCCTGGTACTGTTAAGACTGTAATGGTTGCATATTTCATAATGAGACATTTCTAAGATGGAACTGTTGGAAGTATACCGTTTTTGAAGGAATTATTTTGAGCTTGATGTATTTCAGAGGATAATGCCACATGCAGCCTCATGGCAGAGACAGAGCTATGTTCTTTTTAGGTGATAACAGCTAAAATCAGAATGAGATAAACTGAGATCACTGTTGACCCTGTATTTTCTTACCTTGACTTGTCCAGTCTTCCATGAAAAAGGCTGACCATAATGGCAGAGGGCAATTATAATTTGATGACATACTGACTTTATTGTTTTAAAGATTACAGTCCAACATTTTCAGTCAATTATTTTAAATCTAATTTATTGTTTGGACAAATTATCCATTATCTATCGATTTTGTTTTGTTTTTCTGATTCCCATCCTGATTCTACCAATATTCAGATTTCATTCATTTAATACATGTCTATGATCTGTTTACTTGTGCTAACCAACAATTATTTTCATTAATGATTAATCTGCTGGTTATTTTCTTAATTAATCCATTGGTCTATTAAATACGAAAACACTCAAATAGCTTTCATCAACATATTCTACAGCAAAAGTTTTCATTTTCACATTTCTCCCTTTGTCCAAACATGAGTCAGAAACCCACAAAGATCCAATGTTCTATAATGTAATTCAAGGAAAGCAGCACTGCGGAGCACACTTGCCTTAAAGGAAAAAAGCAGATAGATTGTGTGTGTAAGATGTAAAGCTTAAAAAGCAACCTTTATGGTTTCCTACAATATTTTGTACAGTAGCTATGGAGAGGGACGTGCCACAGTGCAGCCGCAGTGGCTGCAAATCTCTCAACACAGGTAATAACTACAGTGGAGTCCTGGCACAGCTCAATTAAAAGTGCTGTGTATATGGAGAACAAGCCGTACCTATTTATGCCTAATTAGTTCTACAAAGGTCTTGGTAATTAAAGCCACAACATGATACCCTAAAATAACCGCTCAAAATAATTTTGCTGATACACAAACTTGATACGTGTCATTGCCACAGTTTGCTGCTGGCAAATTGCAGACAGTTTTACTACAGAAATATCTCACACCAACAACCAGATCCAGAACTAGTAGCTAGCCATAAGAGACTACTTGATCAACATTCTCAGTGTGGAGGGAAAGTGACTGAGTAAGAATATTAACAAGAGTAAATACTGGATGATATTTAAGTCGTTGGCGAGATGCAGAATACAGGACCGATGCCAACATGTTGTTGTTGTTAGAGTAAATAAGACACAGCGCTGGACGACATTGTATCAAACCAACTTTAGGAGCTGTTGCTATCAGCTAAGATAGCTAGAGTGTACGTGGCAGCACACTGCTGGTATCTTATCAGGGTTTCTGCTGGTACCAGCTCTCGCCAGGGCAAAATAAAAATCAATCCAATCAATTAATTATCTAATCCAACGGCTTGGTGACTTGCCCAAACAAGTGTTTAGATGGGAAGAAGAAGACACTCAAGTTGGGTTAGCTTAGCTCTTATCCATCTCTCTTCCCCTCCAGTAAATATTACACTAAATTCATTATGGCTGACTTGAGTAAGATGATTACCTATCAGACTTCTCTGAGGCTGCAACAACCCGCTGGTACTTATCTCTCACACCAGGAGAGACTCACTTCCCACAGTAAACCCACAAAGCGAGTGAGTCAGATTTGAACAGGTGCAGTCGGCCTGTTGAAGCACTGGAGACGAATGAACTGTCAGTAAAAAATAACCAGCCAATCATGTTATTATTATCTGTTTGTTTACCTGCATAGAGAAAGAGAGAGAACATGGATGAGTGATAGAAGATGGAGCTCAGTGAGGAGGGAGCAGGCAAGGAGAGGAAAGGAAAGAAGAAGGAAAAATGAACTCTAACCATGGATGTGCATGGATGAGAAAGAGATATGCCTGATGTTCCAGGATTGAAGAAATCAATGAAAGTTCCATATATAAAGAATGTGGCTTGAAATATCTAAATTACAATAGATAATGAAGATACTCTTAATAAATAAATTGTTTTTCAGTAATCATCTCAGCCACTTTTGCCCAATTAAAAACCTCTTGATCCATAACAACATTAAATCGATTGTAATAAATAAATTGGTCTTGACTTTAAATCAAGTTACTAATAGATTTAATTAACACATTTATAAATAAGGTAGTTCTGCATAATGAGTGTAATAAAAACAAACGAGTGAGGGCGTGAGTGTTTATAATGAAGAGTGTCAGGCCTT
This sequence comes from Pseudopleuronectes americanus, assembly GCA_038501795.1. Taxonomy (NCBI): domain Eukaryota; kingdom Metazoa; phylum Chordata; class Actinopteri; order Pleuronectiformes; family Pleuronectidae; genus Pseudopleuronectes; species Pseudopleuronectes americanus. The sequence continues at coordinate 17,994,344 of CM076731.1, forward strand.
TTATTTACTGGCCTCAAACTACTTGTTGAGCACAGAAGATGTGCATCCGTGCATGGGTAATAAATTATGTCAAAGGAAAAACACAATGCTTTAGATCGAATGATGTTTCACCTTTTAAAAGGGACACCAGTGGTTTAAGCATACGCCTGCTATTTAAAGAGCATAAAGGTTTAGTTAATTCTTACTGTTTCAAATCTGTGGGGTTGTAAATGTGTAAAAGACAAAAAGAACAACATGGTAAACTGAAGTGAATCAGTTCCATGTGATAATGTGACAGCGTCACAAAGGCTGAGTTGTAGAGGATACACAACATGTTTCATTTGCACATCAGTCATTGATTAAAGATGCCTACTTGATGCTGAGCTCACACCTCCTCACTCTGTGCTTGTGGTCCAGGTTATAGTCATGTTGTGGAGACCTAAATCTATTTAGAGTGACAAAATAGGGACTTTTTTTGCCTTATAACCCTAAAATTCCATTCCCTATGAGGTAAATCATTACATTTTAAGATAAAGACATGCTTTAAGGTTAAGTTTGGTTTAGTGTTGGGACAAGGTTAATGTAATAGTTCACCCAATAATTATAATTCAGTCATTATCTACTCACCCCTATTCCGATGGAGTGGTGAGTGAAGTGTTTGAGTCCACAAAACACCAAACACATAACATGCCTCCGTACTGCTCGTGTGGTGTCATCAAAGTGTCTGCAAGCCCTGACATTCATATTCAACTCAATACAAAGTCATTTATACCGTCTTTTAATCCTATAAAAATCCACCAGAAGCGGATAATCTAGCGGACTTTAGCATATCAAATGATCCCTGAAGAAATCAGAGTATATTTAGGTTTAAAACTTGTTGTACATTACGCAGTTTCCAGTCGAATAAAAATGTCGGGCTTGCGGAAACTTGGCTTACACCACATAAACAGTATGGAGACATGTTGTGTGTTTTATCTGTTGTTTTATTACGTCTGAAGATATAGGTCTCTCATATCTGTGGTTGCATTGGATTCAGCTGCTACTCTGATAACCCCTGAAACTCCAGTAGTGTTTTGTGGACTCAAACACTTCACCCACCTCTCCATCAGCATATAGGGGTGAGTAGATTATGAGTGAATTATATCTATATCATTCTAGGGTGTACTTTTCCTTTAAGGTTTGGGTAAAATTAGAAATCAATTGAAGTCAATGTAATGCTCTTTATAGTCAAAGAGACACCTGTGTGTGTGTGTGTGTGTGTGTGTGTGTGTGTGTGTGTGTGTGTCAGGGCTTGTTGTATTGAATTGACAACCGTGCCCCTAGGGCTGGGGCGTCCATAGAAACTTGAAACAGGTTACAACGCATCACACACCAGAAAGTAGTAAATTAACTGAACATTCAATGCAGTTGCTTGATGTGTCTTAAATTCTTTTCAACAGTGCTATCATTTAAAAAATAACTGTTAGAGTATTACACAACTACACTACTGCAAACATGAGCCTGCTGTATGAGAGGATGCTGTCCACACAAGCTCCCACAAACCAGTGACAAACTGGCAAGTGAAACATTTAGCTTTTCTGGTTTTAACATTTCCCTTTAATGTTTCAGCTATGTATGCAACACACGTCTACCAGCTTGTTTGGCTTGAATTGTTTCAGCAGAATAGAGGCCATTTTTTCCATGGCTACAGCTGTGTTCACAGGTGATCGGAACACCTCTGGGTAAGGGGGTGTGATATTTCCGACACATGCAGTCTTAGCGGTAGACAAGTCGACCATTCGAGCAGAGCTGGCTTTTAGGAAGAAAAAAACACTGCAGCAGTGTGGGAGAAATGATGTGTATTTGAGCATTACAGCATGTAAACCCATACTAGGAGGTCCACATTTATTAACCTGTAAATGGCCACGATATGGCCACTTGAAGTAATCTCAGATGCAAAGTGATCCTGCCTTCAGTAGCTCCTTGAAGTCTTCCTGTTTGAATGATGTATAACTTGTTGAGGCATACTATTGCCCATTAGAAAAATACCACTAGCTATTCTGCATTAAAGTACTTTTTTAATATAGCGGCCTAGGTTTTTTATTTCCCTGACTACAATAAATACATCATGTACAGCTCTGCAACAATAGTCATATTGGCATTACCACAGACATTTATTCTGTGTTTAAATGATGCTTGATTGACAGGTTGTAATTTAATTATCTCCCAATGAAATCAGAAACAGATGAAAACAAACCTCTGAATGTCTGTAGCTGTGATAAAAATCGTTTTAACCGTGTTTATATTTCTAAGCCTGTGTCTATATTTGGCTTCGATCTTGACAATGTTCTTCTCTGAATCTCATCAGCATTACCAGTAGAACCGACTGGTGTCATAGTATGATCCTGCCCTGAACGTCACATCTCGACACCCAGACAGGAACAGGCTCCCGCGGACACTTGCTTAATCGCACACGCTTGTATTTCCTGGCAGCCTCGGAAGGCATCACGTTAATACGGTAACCATCATGACAGCAACATGTCACCTATCAGTCCTCCAAACTACGGCGGGGCAAGAAGGACAGTTTAGAGATATTTGTAAACACGCCTACAGCCAACTTTGCTCTGGCAAACATGTCTATCCGGGGTTAGGGGCTCATGTTTGGTCACAACGAGGCTTCAGCTGAAAACTCACTCTGGTGTTTGTTCAGTGTCGGTGACAGAGCTGTGAATGTCCACGGGTCCAACATTTAAAAATCACCAAGATCCCCTGCAGCTTCCTCTGCATGCTCGATGTGAAGTTCGTGTTGCCAAAGCGAAAGCAAGAGTTACATCAGTGAGATGAAATGCGTCTGCCACAGAAGTAAAAGTCAACCCCACGCTACCAGGCGAGAATTAAGCTGCTAACATGGCCCAGGGTTCCACAGAGGGGAACTGGAACATGGGTCCATGAAAGTCCCTCAAGTCTTCATTTACCACAAATAAATACACAGCTAGTCCGGGAACATGCTGTTATCTGGCACTCGCAGACCTCATGAGAAATATCGGTCAATTTAAGACGCCCCACGCCTTTTCTTGAATTTAACAACCACAAACAACAATTTACAAATAAGTTTCTAAATGTCCACGACGGGTCGTTCAATTCGGCCGTAATTAAACTTACCTGAGATTACCGAAAAGGGAAACTTTTCTCATAATTCCCCCTCCTTTCCTGTTTATCTTATATATACAGAATACACCACCGTGGGCGTAAAGAACCCGCGTTAACCAGTTACAAAGTTCAAATATTCCGGTGGTAACGCGCTGCACGGCGGATAAATCCCCCCCCGAACTGTCACTAAGATTCGATCGGTTCTGGAAAGCTCCAAGTCATGTTCACCCGTGTGTGCACCGTGTGCCGGTTGGCAAGGCAGCGCTGAAATGCACACATTGGAAACGCAGTTCGGCGAACACCGATTCCCTCCATCTGACATTAGAACATATTAGTGTCTGTGTTAAAAAGCGACAACCCTGATATGAGCGTTTCGCTCCGGGACCGTAACGTACGCCCACCGAGCGGCTGCTCTGTCAAGTGCCCGGTTGCGTGAGGCTGTCATTGGCCACACGGATGTCAGAAAATGCCCCAAAATATGAAACCTACCGCATATGCAAGACGAAGCTGGGGTCCGAAGATTATTTCAAGTCCCGGTGTCTGCGCATTCCTCCTCAGCTGGAACCAGTGTTGATCTCCGACGGCTAAACTGAACGGGACACAGCGCCAGGGTTTAACCTGGAATGACCCGCGCTAGTGCAAATCAGGCGAGGACGACGCGTGTGTCTGTGTGTGTAATCTGTGTATGTGTGCGTGTGTGTGTGTGTGTGTGTGCGAGTGTGCGGCGGTGAGAGTCTGTGCTGTGGAGGCAGGACAAAAAAACAAAAAAACTTCAACATGGAGCCGAAAAGAAATGCTTGAAAAAGCGCCACATTAACTTGCAGCGCTCCGACGGATCGCTACGGGGAATCCGAGAGTCGGATCATGGAACGGGAACCGAACAAAATGAGCCTCGCCCCAATCACAAACTCTCAACTTCTCTCCGTCTGTCTCCATGACAGGAGGCCTACATGCCAACAAGGCAGGAAACACACTGCTCCAACCTGCGGCGTGTGTTCGACAGAGCAGCATTACATGATTTATTCAAACGATCAATAATAATGATGATAATATAAATGCTACAACTACCAAAACAATGAAATAATAACAACGATAATAATAATCACGATAACAAATTTAAATATTACAATATTTACCAATGATAATAAAAATGGTCATAATATTGCTAATCGAATCCATATCACGTATTCTTTGAGGGTCGCAGGGGGGAGCTGGAGCTAATATGATTTACATTATTATAAAAGTATTATTAGCACACTATTGTATTTATTTTAGTTGAATGTATTTAATCATCACATCTATGTGTATATGTAAGAGAATGTCCTACCTCACCCCCTTTTAAACCAGTGGGAAGCTCTTATCACTTTTAATTGGGCTTTTGGGTTTGGTTCTTTGCTCTATTTGTGTATTCGTTTACTGGTCTTTGTGTTTCTTTAATTGTACTGTATCTGTCTGCACACTTTTTTCATTAGTTCCTTGTTTCTTACCTGCTAAGGGACAATGATGTTAATAAGCAGAGATATTTACATTTTGTATTTTGTACTAATCAACAAATAAATCATCAGTACGTATAGATGTAAGTACGTATGTATATATGTATATATTTCTAAATAGTATATATTGTGTTTGTAAATAATAATGACGTGTTTTATGGGCAGAGAGCAACAGGTGTGGCTGAGGGGTAGAGCGGTCGTCCTCTAACCAGAAGGTCCGAAGTGTGTGTGAATGGGTAAATGTCGAACTGTAATGTTGAGCGCCTTGAGTGGTCATCCAGACTAGAAAGGTGCTACATAATACAAAGGAGGTGGCAGAGATTGAGAGTTTTAGTGGCGGCAGGTGTCATCCATGCGGACCATCTGGAAGCTTGTCCTAATTATTTTAAAAGCTATATATCTATATAGATATATAGATCTATAGATATATAGTATTGTAAACATTAATAAAGAAACCAACAACTATTTTCTATATAAAGATGTAGCCGAGTGTTGGCGTCCTGAGCAGAGTGTGAAGTCACACTTCTCCAATGTGTTGTAGTCTAATCTCTGTTCTTGTTTTGGTAGCGGGCCTGGGACTGTGTTCATGTTAGTGCATGTGAGTCCCTCCCTGAGAAACTGTTGCCCCATTTATAAAGCGAGATAGATCCAGTTACAATATGCCGTGATGTAAACACGGCACCCGGGAGTGCTCATTTCTGTCCCTTTCATTGTATTGTAAACACACCTGTCCCCCCTGTCGCGTTAAACCAAATACACCACAACTATTTCCAAAACCTTATTTTCAAAACAGCAATTGTGCAGTGCCCCTTGTAAACCTGCCTCTTTGGAATGGGCTTTGTCTGTGGTGATACTGGTTGCAGCTTTCGTTCTGAAACTGTAGAAGTGACCAGCAGTAATTGAGCGACAAGTTAAGACCGGCTGCAGGACAGATTCCTGAAGCTGATCCGCCGCCGCTGCTCAAATAGCTGTTCATCTGTTTATTCAAAGTTCGGTGAAGCTTGACTCAGTACACAAAACACAGAACTGGATAGTCACTTCCTGTTGTCTTTGGCGTGAGTGCGCTGTTGATCGACAATGTCAATGACGTGGATTCGTTCCAGTCATCGTTCCTTCAGAGCGCTTCTTTCCTGTTCATTCAAAGTTTGTAAACATTGAACGTATCACGTGTCCCAATCGCACCAAATTTTACACTGTCAGGAGAACCCACACTTTAATGTCATATATTTCCCCAGTTTGCATGACAGCTAGCTGGAGGGTTTTACCTTTTGTTGGCTTTCCAGTCCATAGATTGACTTTATTAGGGTGTGGCTGTGGTTGTTTGGCTGCCACTTTAATCCGGCTTTGCAACACCCATACACCGACGTGGCTGATGAAACATTCCTTTTGGTCTGAGAGGCTGGTGCTCCTGCGATGTCTTGCAGTAGTGAATAATGTTCAAATGTATACAGTAGGAGACAGGTTGTATAAATGAATATGTGAACAAAGAAGGAAGTCTGGACTTCAAGACACCTTCAGTCATTACATTGTAAAGACAATTACATTACGTGATCCTAAAGCCTAGCTAATTCTTTGTGGAAGCATAGTGTGATGTCAATGTCATAACAAAGATATATAGTATGTATGTCACATGCATTTTCTAAATGCTTACAAGAATACTGAGTAATGTTAATGCTGAATTTTGCATGAGCAATTTGTATTTTATGTACTACTTCTGCTTACATGCTGATGTTGCTAATATTGTGAGTGGTGGTTGGCATTAGGCAATAGCCCACTGACGATGCCAGCTCTGTGGCTATTGACCAATTTATTATTACTATAACTACAACTTCGATTTTTGACTGGAGCTTTCATAAGTCTTATCTGTTCATTGCCCTTCAACTATAAACACCTGTGTTTAGCTTCAAAGGGTGTCTTGGGCGTAGGCATATAATCTTAAATGAGTATTTGTTTCTGGGTTTTTTCTGGTGATGTAACTGTGACTTCCACTTTAAATTTGTCAACTATTTCTACAGGGCCCACATTTGCATTCGCATGTGCTCATGTTCATCAAATCTTAAATGACAAAAGTATTTTATGTTGGTCACCAAACTACTTGGCAAGTGGGAAAATAGAAAAACTCTGCAGTTCTCATAACTAGCTTGGCCACTTTGACCCTCTCTGACCATAACTATTTGCTCTTTCCTTGCTTTTTTTCAAACTGTTGTCCAGCTTGAACATAATTTTTTTATGCAATTTAATGGCAAAAATATTGCCTCATAATTACATCAGTATGTAGTTAGACATTTTCTTCTGGAATGTTCTACTACACATTCTGGTAAACTGGATCTAAACTTGTTGCAGAATCACAGCTTGCAAGTAGATTATTAATGGGAGGTTTCAAAGTCTTCTGGCAGCGATTTGTGACCATCGCTGTCATGCATACAGTACCTTAGATGGCACTGATCACATGCTGTGGGCCTGTTCTCTTACCTTATATCACCTTTGCTTTTGCGTACTGTATGTTTAACTTGGACAATTTCCAAGTGTATAAAAGGGCTGTAGAGTGGGTGTTCTTGACACACCCAGTTTAGACATTAAAGAGAGTCCTTCTGTACATAATCTACTAATCTTAAATAATTTCAGCTCCAACAGATATAAGACAGCTAACAAAAACTCTACTTTGTTTAAATGCAGATGAAAGCAGGAGGCTGTGATCTCACAACATTTGTACACTATCTTGGTTTATTAAATTCAGACCATTCCTGGAGAGACTTTTGTAATCTTTAACTTCAACTTCAACTTTGTCTACTTGTTCAACAGCCTGTAGAGAATCTGCAGGAACGTTTTGTTTTAAAATAAAGATGTGTGTGGGTTATGAACAGCAGTGAAATTAGTAAAAAGACTGCAACATAATGTGTGGCATTTATTTGTGTTTAAATTTGTTACATTAGCTTTAGAGGGTACTGTTAGCAGGTGAATGTTCTCAGGGCCCTGCCTCTTCTACCATGTTTTCCTTCTTGTCACTGCAGAAATAAATCTTTGATTCTAAGAGACTGACACCAATGCTTTCAGTTAACTGTTTTAGTTTTTGAGGATTTGACACGTTTTCTGCTGTCAAACACCGTCACAGCTAAAGTGGAAAGTATCAAGACATCATGTCACGTTGCCTCTGAAAGACTGACGGAATAAGAGCAACACATTCACACAACAATATGGCAAATACACGGTGCAGTCCAAATAAAATGGCAACTTCCATATAGATACTGTTCATGTTGGGGTGAATATTTGGTTTTATGATGAATTTGTGAAACCTGACAATTCAAGGCTAACACACACACACACACTTTATTATAGAGTGTGAGGAGTCTGACAAGACAATCGCAGCAGCAGGATACCGCTGTGGCATGCTAAACCACAGCTGCACATGTAAACCACATGACCTGTTGTGGTACGCAGGAAAAATGCAGAACCTGTTTGCATGAATTGTGCTTGCCCCTGAGAAGAACATTGTGCTACTTATCCCAGGTCACATAATTGTAACAGGGCAAATTAGTTCATATTGCCTAATTTACATGTGTATGTTCCTAAGAGGTGATAAATCCACAAAGATAACTCTCAACAAACTGCAGGTTCTAAGCCTCATTTAGCGTGTTTTGGTTTCACCGCACATTTGCTGTTTGAGTAAGCCTCGTATCTGTCGAAAGAAACAGTTTCTAACAACTGAAAGCAGTTATTTATAGTTTTCTTTTTCTGTCTCTCGAAGAAATTTTTTTTTATCTAAGGAGTTAGTGGAGACAATACAGCTAAAGATGTATATGACAGGAGGTCAGAAAAACAACTACAACAGTAGCTGGTATACTAACTACTTAGGCTGTAACATGCAATGCTTCTTTTTTTAAACAAATAACAAAGATTCATTTATTTAAAACCTCAAAGTGCATTCTCAAAATGTTTTTCTCAAAGATGGTGTCTTGTCATTTCAGGCGGTTCTTATCACACTGAGGTATGTTCGAGTTGTCATGTCTCTGATAAGTTTGGTTATAATTGGTTATATGCACTTTACTCAATGCAACAAAATAAAATCATTTCACGACACGGACCATAGGAGTTTTTTTTTAGAGCATTGTATTTAAAGTGTCTTTAAGATGTGGAGTGGTTGATTGTTGCGGTATCAACTAGAAGGGCTCTTGGAAAGTACATACCTCAACCAAGGCTAATACTCTATCTCGCCTTGTCAACTATTCATGGAACCATCCATTCATCGTGTATATTTATTTGGGTCATGAACCATCCCTCCACAAAGTTTGATAGAAATGGGTTGAGTAGCTTTTCAGTAATTGTGCTGACTGACACACGGGCAGACAGACAGGCAGACAGACTGTCAGCGATACATATAAGCTTCTTTGCAGAGGTAATAAGTATTTGTGTAAACTACTGGAATGTGATGATTCCCCTTCTGTGCAGTACTTATTGATTTCAGTGTGCATTGATGTGAAGTGAAGATTAGCCCCTGCCCTGTTGCTGAAGGCTGAGAAACCAGTTTTGAAGAGGTTTATTTATTTTACACCTTTCTGGGATTTAATTTGAGGTATTGGTACCGCTAAGATGATATATCAGTGGTTTAAAGTCAAAAAACTGCTGCGATGTGTATTTCCATGTTGTCTCTTCTGCCTCTCTTTGGAACTGCAGACATATCAGGTTGTTTTCGTCTGCCTCGTGAGCCCCTCCTCGGATTGGCTGACTGCACTTTGAGTGACAGGCAACCACGCCTAGCACCGGTCTCATTCTGGCGCATTGACGATCCCTCTGGTAAACACAGCTGAAAGTCACATTGTTATGTTTGCAGCTATAGAAGAGCAGCCACATATTTACAGTCGGTTAGAACATTACATTACATTTCATTTAGCTGAGGCTTTTATCCAATACGACTTACAATAAATGTATTCAACCATGAGGGTACAAACCTATACCAATGAGAATCGGTAGGTTACACCGTCCTCATGTTTGTCCAAGTTTTAGCAGCACAGTCGGCCAATGTAGGAGTAATGTCCCGAGTTACAGTACGGAGTTTCACAACAGAGTTTCAGTTTGGAGTATCGTCTACGTTGGGAGTGGTGGCAGGTTCGGAGGCCGGACTGGTAACGGCTGGGTGGGTGGGGCTGAGAGACGAGTGTGATCCCGAAGGACATCATTCAGAGAGGAAGTACAAAACTAGATTTTTTTTGATAACGTATTTCTTCGAATGGACTCAGTGAAAAAGTCCATGGAGTGACTGTTTTCTTACTTGGAGGATCCCTACTGACCCCCTTCAAGTAATTACGGATAGTAAAAGCACTTAAAATACATTTTTCATAAAAAAATTTTTAGGTTTTATGTACGCAACATGTTTTTCTCAGATTTTCTTATTTCCTTGATTTTTTTTTAATATATAAATTGAATACAAGATTTACACAATTATGTGTATTTGTTAAGCCTTGGTGGAGGTTTGCACTCTCCTGAGTGCAATTTTAGTTTTGTCAGAGAAATCAGGAGGAGAATAACAATGCTGCACACCTTGCCCTCATGCAGCCAGAAGTTGATCTACAAATACGGTTTCTAAATACATAGTCAAAACATTTGTACAGAGACAGTTGATGCCAGAAAAAATTATATGCAAGGTTGGGTGTAAGCCAGCTGTTCAAAATATACCATGAGTTGTAAGGCTCACTGAATTAGTCTCAAGATATATATAGAGTCAGACTGGGGCCACTGGCCAGGTGTAGCTCTCCTGGATGACTTTACTGATACAGCTGATGGTAAAAGAAAACCTTACACATATATTTTAAAACTTAGCTACCTATCTTTCTCCATCCTCTCCCCTGTCGATAGCAGACTGCTCTGCAAGTAAGAACATTAATGCCACCTGAGATCCCGTTCCAGGAGAGCAGCCCTGACTGTCACATTTGACTGTGTCTGCTCCAGGTCAACCTGTCACAGAAGTTTGAAAGGAGACATTCTGGATTCCTTCTTAATTTACATGTTTGGAATAAACTTGATCAACAATCCCAGGTTGTGTCTCTTGGGACTGCAACCAAACAATGTTATAATGTCAAAAAAGAAGAAATCTTGATGCAGTTTAGCTACAAACATAGGAGGTAGAAAAACTATGAGCCATCAGAAATGTGCCAAAGCATCCAAGTTTAAAGAATAGATAGAAGTATTAAGTATAATGTATAAGGGTATTATTTAGTAATATAACATATGTCACAACTAGCTTTCTCTTTGCTTTATCTTTTGTTAATTATTTATACCACTGCAGCATCAGACCCCAGACACAAGAGGATCATTGCTTAATACTCCCTTCTTCTCACTGACAATATTTTAATGCTCAAATATTTATGATGTTTAATGTTTTATTGCTTTTGTATTTTGTATTTCTATTAATTTAGTTATTTAACTATCAGCTGTGGCTGTTTTAAATGTGCTATTGTCTATAAATACATTTAGACTTTGTTAGCATGCCAGTAAGCATTACTGTCAGCTATCTGTTTAGTATTAGCAAAGCTCCTTTATCTCTTCAACCTTCCACTGACCATCACTTTTTAACAAGGAGGTTTTGGTAATATAATATTATCATATTCTATTAGTTCAAATCCCAGCTGTAATGACTGGGTTTTAGAATACTTTTAGCCACTCTGCAGTGCAATCATCTTTCTGCACAATATCTTCCATATTCACAGTAATTGTCATAAGTAACCAACATTAGAGCCACAGTTTTAGTGATATTAGATCAGTTAACATTCCATTGTACCAAATGAAATCTTAATAATTCATGTGGTGAAAGTGGGTCACTGCAGCAGTCACAAAAAGACAGAGAACAGTAGAAAGTTTAGGAGATGAAAAGACTGGGTTTATCAGTCACTAAATAAATCCACACACAATGTCCCCGATCCCTCTGATAAAGATTTACTTTTGGTTCAGAACAGACGGCACATTTGTTGGGTGTTTGCTTTGTAAAGAGGCAATTCCCCCATTTCCCAAACCACCCTCCCGAAACCTTAACAGACATTCTGTTGGATTTAGACCCCAATCAAAATAAATACATCTCAGTACTATATAAGTCTAGGACTAACAAGATCCATATGGGAAGATGACTTGAGTTCAAGGACCATCATTGGGATTCGGCTATAAATCTTATCCACTCGTCCTCCATTTGTGCCCGCCATAACCTAATCTTATGCAATGTTCTCCACAGAGTCCACATTACCCAAATGCATAATCATCAAGAATTTACCCCGCTATAAGAGAACCTTGCAACAGATGTAAACAATCCCCTGCTAATCATGCTCATATCTTCTAATCTTGCCCCAAACTGAAAACCTTTTGGGAGAGCATTTTCGTCACAATGAGCAGAGCCCATGGTCGTACCATCTGGCCCAACCCCTTATCAGACATATTTGGCATCTCTCCTGTCACTAATCTCTCTGTGGGCCTTTTTGACCCTGCTGGCTCGGCGACAGATTTTACTCAATTGGAGGTTCACCAGTACCCGAACACATGACCTCTGGATCAAGGAAGTTCTCTGTAATTAAAAACTCGAAAAACTTGGATTTTCACTTTCAGGATCTACCAAGGTATTCCAAGATACAAGGAGACTATTTATCTTACCCATGTATTCAATATATATATATATATATATATATATGTATATACACACACATGCATGTGTGTGGGGATATATACATTAATTTTATTATCTCATTATTTTTTTTATATATATTTTGCTGCTGAGCTGTTGATCTGTATTAGTGAGTGTCTGTTTGTGGACGTGTTGTGTTGTACGTCGGGAGCTGGATTGGTTTTCATGTCATTGAAAAATTCAAATAAAAACAGTTAATGGATGTCTACAGAGCAGATGTGACTAACTACCAGCTGTTTATATAATCATCATACAGATAGAAACATATGCATACTAATGTGTGGGCAGCCCAAAGCAGGAACCAAGTGTTGAAATTTAGGCAAAGACTGTTTCTTGTGTCCGCACAGACATTATTATACTAGTTACACCATTAATATGAATTAATGTTGTTAAATGTATCTTTCTCTTTATCCTTGAATAAAGGGGATTCTGTTCGGCACAAAAGCTGTGAATTGCACTATACAAAGGTTTGAATGTTCTTTAAAGCTCCCACGGTTGTTCCAAGGTTTTCAAAGTGGTGCACTGTAGTGGTCAAATTGTATTTTAATGTAAAGGATCTGAGATCTGTAGTGCAGGGGTCCGAAAGTGCATCATTCTCAAAGTATTGGTCCAGAGTCATGTTTTAATCTAGTACATATTTCAGTTTAACTGTCATTTCCTCACACATGCATTATATATATACAGAATGAAAGTTCTTCCTAATAGACATAGTGCAGCTGCATTAAGTATGTGTGCTTAAGTAGTAATGAAACAAAATAATTGTGCACTGAATTGGAAATCAAAAATTGTACATAACACACAGACACAAACAGCACACATTCTATGGGTAAGAATGAACACTCAGTTTGGCTCATTAGCAGCTGACTTAGTTTTTAAAGAAACAGGATGTCTGTTGTCAATGTTACTGTAAATAAATGACCGCTAGCCGATTGTAAGCCACATAGAGTTATAATGACATGTGCTGTCATTACAACAGTGGGTGGAGGCCAATGTTACTGTGGAGGGTTGAGCTAGCTTGGGTGTTACAGATCATGTGCAAGCTGTTGATTATCCTCACAGCATGGGGAAAGAAGCGGGAGCTAGATAATACAGAGCCGTCATGTGTTAGCAGTGTAAATAGGAGTGGGCCGGACAGACAGCCCAGTGGAGTGCCGTGACTGCTGCTGGTGGTGGAGCTAAACTTAACACCAGGAAACCACGCTATGAAGACGTGCATCTTACGGTCTTGTGATGACAATCAAAGCCCAGTGACAATAAATTAATGGATTCAGAAAGTGAAACGCTGGAGTGTTTATTTGTGACATAGACAGATTAACATTGTGGTACACAGCAGAATAAACATCGAAAATTATCTTTCGCCTGAGTTTGATTTTTATCTATATGTCACTTACTATATGCGTGTCAAATAACGCAACAATTCCAACTGATACGGGCGGACAGGCCAGTGGAAAGCGGTAAGAGGAAAGGAGAAGGTTTGGCAGTGTTTGTAAATTAAAGATGGTAGGTCTGGTCCAATCACTATCACAGAACATCACTGCTTTCGGGAAATTGAGGTGTAAGCTGCTAGCATGAGACCCCACTATCTGCCGCAGGAAATCGTGTTATCGCGTTAGCTGCGTATTTCCCCCCTCTGCTAACGCTGATGCAGCCTGTGATGTCCTGCACTCTGTGGTGAACAGGCTGCAGACACAACACCCACAGGCTCTCCTCCTCATCTCTGGGGACTTTAATCATGCCACTCAATCCTCCACTCTGCCCACCTTCACCCAGTAAGTCACATGCCACACCCCAGACAATAAAACACTGGACCTTTTCTATGCCAGCACCAAGGAGGCCTATACTGTAACTCCACACCCCTCCACCCTTGGGAGATCTGATCACAACCTGTTTCATATCCTGCCTAGGCAGACTTTTTGGACTGGTGCCAGCGGCACTGCCTCCAGATCAATGCGGGGGAAACATAATAACTGGTGGTTGATTTCCGTAAGCGCAGACATTCCCCCCCCATCCCCCAGCCCACATGACTGGTTGGAAGGAATGTAGGGTGCAGTCATATTGCACCTTATTCAGATGTACTGTATTCAGACTAGTGTCATAAAAATCAAAGTCTGTCTTAAAAAAAACATGTGCAGTGGTAATGCTCTGAAGCTTTTTCAGAATTATTCAATGTCATTAGTAAACCCGCCCTAAACAGTTCTACAATATACTGTTGTGCAGAGTGAACTTTGTGTTCATCCTGCCTGGTTTATCTGTAATGAAGATGTTATTTGTTCAACTGTGACCACACTGATTGCTACAATCAGCTGGTCAATTGTTTATACATTTTTCTTAATATTGAAAATATTGCTTAATCTCACCAAGACTCTGCACTGCACCCTCTTGTGCAATTTAATCGATTTACATCAGCAGTTCAGTTCTGTACAGCCCAGTTTGAAACCCCTGTAGAACAATAAGATGTAGGAACCAGTTAAATTCTTTAATGTTGTTTAGCAGTAAAATGATCTCCCCTCTCATTTAACTGATTGCCTTAGTCACAAGGTGAACTTACATTTAAAAGAGTTCCATCTTTAACACAGATATGTGATTCAGATTCACAGTACCCTATGCTCACCCACACATTCAAAGTTTAACAATAAAAATAGTTTCCAAATATGATTTATCTGAAAACTTTTAATGTACCTAAGTAAATTAAAATTCAAATAAGAAAAATACATTTTAGTATCTATTGTGTGTGATTAATGATGTATTTTTTCACAAAATATAGCAAAGTATTTATATTACAATTTGTAAGAGAATACAGTTTTTAAGCTAAGAAAGCTTAAAAATCTGAAATGATTTTGATGCAGAGGAAGCTTGAAACTTTGCAGTATCATTTTCCACAGCTTTATAGCTTTTGAGGTACCGTCCTGACAACACTCAACAAAACAAGTAAAATGTGACATACAGCATTGAGGTGATCTCAGGAGATCCTGTTATAGTTGTTTTGTTGCTGTATCACTGTAACTGATACTCCTCACTTATTCATTTCAACGATTGCTATGTATCTCCCTCAAAGGGAACTGTTGGCATGTTTAACTTGATATTTCATCCCATTCACATATGGACATGCCTTTGGAGGATTTAAGTAATTCATGATAAAAAATAGAAGTACTTGAAGGAATATTGCATCAATCTGCTCTATACTCCCCTGGCTCGTGCTTCAAAGAGTCTTCTTGTTTTTTGTGATTTGTCTGAGGTACCATCCAGCGATGCAAAAAAGCAAACACTGATGCGTTGGCAGGTGACCTTGTGAACCCGCTCTATCTCTGATCTTCCCACCTATACAAAACAAACTATCTGTGTGCAGTTGAGTGGCCACTCCCTCTGGCAACTGGGGCATTTTGTTCTGGGAGCTGTCAAGTAGCTTTATGATCAACATCAACACCGAGCCCTCCAGATCAGATCAGATCAGATCAGTTCAACACACACACAAAGACACACACACACACACACACACACACACACACACACACACACACACACACACACACACACACACACACACACACACACACACACACACACACAATCTAAGTCACATCAGCTATAGGCTCCTGGTATAGTTCAGTTGCTAAACCTGAATATTGCGGAGATAAGATGTCTTGAGGACTAATGCTCCAAAAAAGTCTGCATCACACACAAGGTCATGTGACTGAGGCTAGTTCATCACTTTCCACATCCTACGCGAGTGTCTGCTTGGTTCAGACTGGTGTAAAGTGGGTGTACAGGTATCTGTGCACAACTCTCCGTTTCTGTGTGGCCACTATGCTTAATGGGCACTGCCTGCACATGGTCCACACCAGTGACTGTCCAAAAGATGGCTGACACATCTCCACTTCATCCCACTATACAAAAAACTATCCTTTTCACAGAAATGTGAGATACCATTTGGAGATTGTATTTGGAGCCAGTGTCTGTGTAATAGTGATTGTGGTGTTGAGTCGTAGTATTGAGGTCTCGCCGATACACATGCTCTACCAATCACGTGTCAATCTCAGCTGTCATTCATGACATTTCATCCTGTTTTTATTGCATCAAATAACTAATAACAAGTGAAAGGTAAGTGCTCTAAAATTTCTAAGATGACGTACAAAAACATTTTTATATAGTTTCCATATAGATTCTCCTGGTTTTTGGTCTGACAACTACGTCAACATTTTAATTCACAAATTATGTATTTCGAAAAAAGACGGTGTAAGCCTTAAGCTCTGGCAAGAATAAAGCAAAAACAGATGATGAAACTATCATCTCAGGGTACCCTGATGGATGAAGACATGATTTTCAGTGTCCCAGCTTTGACTCTGGACCGGGACCTTCTTCTATCTCTGTCCCTCCCCTCAGGACCTGTCTCTGTCTATTCAGATGTGTTGAGTAACACTACCAACCTGCAGTCAGATTGTTACAGGTCTTTGCTGACAGGACACCATTGGGTTTACAGCTGTGTATGAAAAAGAAAGTCTTGGCTACTGCAGTTCAGGATCTCATAACAAACCGTAGAACTTCTCAAACTAGTTGAGAGAAGGTGAAAAAGCTGATGTTGTTTTTTGTCAGGACACCAGAGGGCATCCCAGATCAGATGCAGCGTTTGTTGTCTTTCATGTGGCACACTGTATGTAACAGTGGAAACAATACTCAGATCTTATGCTCATGTTAACACAAAAGAGTTTTTTGAAAAGAGTACTCCACTAGCATTGTAGTCCTACAATACAGTCAATTAGATGAATCAGAACCAAAGATGCATTTTTCATTCCACACATTCTTCCTTGTCATAACTTTGCACCCAGTGAAGTGCAGATGTGTGATGCTAGAAGAGGCTGAAGTAGCCACATAAATCAGGAGCAGACTACAAGACTTTTGTGAACCCGACTGTGACATCCTCTGTCCTTAACCCTCAACAAGAGTAAGGAAAAACTACTAAAAACCCTTTTAACAGGGTAAAAATAACTTAGAAACCTCAGAGAGAGCCACATGTGAGGGATCCCTCTCCCAGAACAGAAAGAAGTACATTAGATGTCAAGTGAAAAAGAGAACATCATCAGGATAAAGGTTTTAGCAGCATTGATAATTGTCAACATTTTTAAGTATAACTGAAGGTCAATGATTTGATGGATTATTGTCAGTAATGTTCGAGTATCTGAGGAGAAATACTATATGTCAAACTAACTATAAGCTTTATCAAAAAGGAAGGTTTTAAGCCTACTCTTCAACGTACAGATGGTGTCTGCTTCCCGAACTGAAAGTGGGAGATGATTCCACAGGAGAGGGGCTTGATGGCTGAAAGCTCTGGCTCCTACTCTACTTTGAGAGACTTTAGGGACGACAAGTAAGCCTGAATTCTGAGAGAGCAGTGCTCTAGTGGGTTGATAAGGTACTAACAGCTCTTTAAGATATAATGATGCCATATTATTAAGGGCCTTGAGGACATTGATCAGACTTCCACATAAATGACGGGAAAGTAAGGATAATGATGCATGAGGATCACGTGACCACAAACAGGTGGACATTGTTTCTTAGTATGACTTTTGAGTTCTGTAACTTACCGGTCTAGAGGATTTGATATAAAAACTCTGAAAAGGTAAAATAGTAACTATATGGGGCATTTATTCATTGGATGTCTTAGACCAGAAAAATTTACTTTTCAAAGAACACTGATACGAGTTCATAGAAGACTCGCCGGCATGACATCGACGAAGACGGGGCTCCATCGTGGGTTAAACTTCATTCCAGAGAAATCAGGAATCTGTGAATGCTAACGTCAAAGAGATCAACTCGGCCATTTGAAGCTTATCCAAGGATTTCAGTGTGGTGAAAATGCGTAAGCTTAATGGAGAATGATTTGGAGAGGGAAAATACACTGATGACCTTGAGTCACACAGTAGAGGAATTAACATCAGAGCGATTGGCCTGAAAGAGGATACAGATGATGTTAATGTCCAACTGAACAACATATTTCATTATAAACTGAGACTGAGTGAGAATTAACCATGCACCCCAGGTTTGCAGCAGAGAATTTACTCTTGAACCTTTTAAGATTGTAGATGAAGAAGGTCAAGTCCACAGGGAGGATGAGTGAAATCTCTCTCATGTGGAGGGCAACCTCAAGATCTATCAATGAAATAATTAAAGATCTGACAAAGAAAAAGCCAAGGGTTGGAAATAATTCACCCTGCCCAGCATGTCGTGATCACTGTGAAAGAGAAGTTCAAAAATAACTCCATGGACTCAGCTTAACCAATATTGACCTCCATTGAAGTCCTGACGGGGTTAATGTGAAGTTAATTCACTTCTTACAGACACTTAGATCATAAAAGAGGTCTGGACATTAATATTTATTAATAATTTAGCAAACAAGTGTCTTATTTGGTCCTCACATTTAGGTTGTACCTTTATTATTGTGATCTCTCACTTAGTTTGATTTGATTAAATCCATAACGCAAAATTTCTTTGATGGAAATCACTGTACAGTTTTGGTCTGGTAATCAATAATAAAAGGAGGCTGTGGCTCAGGAGGAAGAGCGCGTTGTCCACTAAACATCGTCAACGGATCGATCCCTGACTCCTCCTATCCTTATGCCTAAGTGTCCTTGGTGAAGATACTGATCCTCAAATGTCCCCTGATGGCTCTGCCACCAGCTTGTGATAGAGGAGGTGCAGCATGTCATAGCACTGTATGAATGTGTGTGTGCAGGTTTGCATCTGACCTGTACTCTAAAGTTATTCATTAATCAAATTCAATATGACTTCTGATCCCTGACCCAGACTGTGTGGGAGGCCTTTAAGGCAAATAAAAAAATATTTATTGGAATAGGAATTACTTTTGGCAAAGGAGGAGTCTGTATTATATAGATTGAAAAGAAAAATATCACAGCTTAAGGGATATCATATCATTGCTTCCAACCACACGCCTTTGAGTCTGCTTTAATAACAATCACATAGTTTTAGAGAAACATCCAAAAAGGACTGTACCCCAAGGCTTTTATCCAATATAAGAATTCAAGGTATTCCTATCTCCATCCCCCTCCAGTGTAATAGCCGAATGTGTTTGATATTATTTCCAGATGCATTTGGTCCACGATGCTGATAATAAATAAGAAAACTCTATCAACCTGAGTCGTTAGTTTAAAACACTGGTACCATTTTCTTTCCTTCTCATCTGTGAGGCTTCACCAGACAAAGCTGTTCCTTCTCTCCATTGTTTATTTTAGCCTGAGAACCACTGAACCACAGTGTTTTAATTAGTGGTTATGATCCTAGACTAATTATTGTTGTATTCAGATTATATTTTGCTGGCTGTATCCCATACATTATATATTAAAGGTTTTAGAAGTGATACAGGAGATAGAAAGTAGACACTGATGATGGTGATGAGGGATGAAGAGAGAATTGGATATTCAGAGCTGAGGTGTAGGGGTGCAGGTGGGTCACTCATCGATCACGGTACTAAACTGACAGCTAACCCTAACCCTGACCCTGATGGGGTAGTCCTAATGGGGCAGAGCTAGATTATTGAAGATGACCATTCTCCAATGGTTGACTCTGTCTTTTTCCTTTGTAGCTGCATGTGTGTTTCCCAATATCTTATTGGATCATATGATTCCATTCAATTCAATTCAATTTTATTTCCATATTACCAAATCACAACATAAATGACCTCAGCACACTTTACATAGTAAGTAGAGACCTTGAAAATTACAGAGAAACCCAACTGTTCCCAGAACTTTACAAATACTAAAGATAGTAAAGATACTATCTAACAATATGCACATTTGAAAGCAGTTTCCTTGAAATTTTCTAAAGAATATTTAAACCATCTATGGTGAAATGTAATGTAAATGGTCCATATTTATAAAGCACTTTTCTAGTCTTGATGATCACTCAAAGTGCTTTACAGTACATTTTTTTACCATTTACACACATCCATACAGTGCATCTATGTGAAGAACTTTGTCTATCACACATTATTCACAAGGTCTCTCCCCCTCAACATCCAGTCTAGGGTCTGATGTGATCAGGATTTCTGGGTCTCACTCACCTCTGCAGAGTGGAACTGTGGAGGGGTTCTGCAGTAATTTGTAAGTCATCCACAGTCAGAGTTATACAATAAAATAAACTTGAACAGAGATTATAAATATCGCTCTGTGGAAGAAAACAAAATTTTAGAATTTGATGTCCAAATCACATTTCGACTGTGTGTTATTGCAAATAAATAAAGACTACTACACAAGCTGGTCCTGTTATCCTCAGAAGACCCTATGATGATGAAATAAAATGATGAATTAAGTAATATATGTACTTCATACATCCCACATGTTGTTAATCTTAATGTAATGTACTGTACCTGTGGTTTTCAATGTTGTTTTTCCTGTTGTTCTAACAAAAAAATTTAAATAATTGACGTCTTTTTTTTGAACCATTGCGCTAAAGAATGATAAAGGTTAACATTTATTATTCTCTTCAGAGAATATATTCGTGACTCATACATATTTTCATGTTACATTAGTGTTCAGGTGACACAGTTGGGAAAATTCTGAAACTTGGACTGTCTCCAAACTCCTTTAGAGCTGTGATAAGAACAGAACAGGCCTTAAACACACCCTGACACACAAGACAGGCTATTATCATATACATCATCATTTAGTAGCAGTTGAATAACTCTCAGTGAATGTGGCCAGGTTCACTTCAGGCCACAGAATCAGTGTCAGAGAGGGGAAGGTCTGTGCTGCTTGACGCAGACGGAGATTTCTCTGGACTCCCACTGCTCAGCTCTCCAAGTGTATAATCCCAACAGCTGGTTAGACAGTTTAAACACATGGTAACCTCAGTCTGTCTGTGTGTGCGTGTGTGTGTGCGTGTATATGTGTGTGTGTGTGTGTGTGTGTGCGTATGCGTGTGCGTGTGTCATTGTGCAGCCTCCCCCAGCTGCCAAAGCCAAATACTTCACCTCATCCTGGCAGTCCTCCAACCATACTGATAAATGGGACTTTAATATGAGCCCTTTGGTGCACTCTGTTTCCTCACCGAGAGCCTTCACATGTACCAAATTGGACTAAATCGCATATTTGTTTTAGATCTTTGACGATTTAAGGGTTTTATCTGATCGGCAGGGAAAGTTTTGGTAATTTGCCAAATTATGTAACCTGCTAATCACGGTCTGCTGCTGCCATCAACTGGCCACTTATTGGAATTGCACTTCTGCCATGGTCATATTTTGCCTCTAGATAAAATAAGGCGTTTATTTTAAGTATATATAAGTATTATTGTAAACATTCTGAAGCAATATATGAAAAAAAGGAAAAGGGAAAGGGGCCAAATATCACTCTTTCACTGTATTTGCAATAATGTCATTATATATAAATTATAATTCAGTGGTTTGAGCCAATTTGGGTTTGTCGTTATTCCTCAAGTTAAACAATTTCCTGCACTGAAAATACTTACAGTGCATCAAATTTAACAAACACACAAAGTAGCTGATAGGATGAGAGCATAAGCATTTGAAAAGGATTTTGGACAGTTGTGCTATTGCACTTCTGTCCAGCCACTAACCTGCACAGTACCATCTAGAAGGGCAAATTGGTTGGGGGTTGACAAAGGCAAAGAGCTTTAACAATTTCACTCCCTCTGTTAGTTTTGATACTAAGGAGGCTGAAATGGATTTGTTTGCATATGACCACAGCCTTGTAATTATACACCGGTTTGTAGTCCTTGATAAGAGATAATCACCATTGGTGAGCTGTATAGTGCGAAGAGAGCCAGTGACGAACTGGGCAGGCTTGCTTAACCAGTGGGGAACTGGGCAGATATATTCATCAGTCGATAGTTTATACAAATTTTGTCTCGAGGTGGTTCTGCATTAAGACTACTTCTGTCAGCCAGGAACAGAAATGTGAAGCTGCAGTGCCACAGACTCACCAACACCGGACAGATAAAGACAACAGCATGAATTCATGAAGACCTGCAGGCAACCACAAGTTTCTTTATCTGTCCTGGTTATATCTAATGCAACATGGCTCCACGTGATGGAAACATGTCGGAACAAGAACCAGTCTGTGAGACTTCATGGAGCTGAGGGAGGTCTGTGGAAGCTGGCGTTTCACTGACTGATCTGACATTGCATGAAGTCAAACTCAATTGTTCGAGTCAAGGAAGAGAACTCTGCCAAAGAACATGAAATGAGGCCTGATGAATTTTGGCAGCACATTCTTTGGTCAAATTAAACCAAAATATTTTTTTTTGCATCAGATGGAGTCCAGCATGTTTGAGGTGGACCAGGCCAGGATTAACACAGTGACTGTATCGGGCAGAATGTGACACATGGAGGTGGGGGTGTGATGTGATTTGGCTGCACAAGTGAAAAAGGTGTGTGGATGAAAACATTTAAAAATGTCACCATATGGATACATGTGTAAATCCAGGTACAAAAGCTGACTCAGTCTCAAGACTCTTTTTAAAGAGGGAGGTTTCCAACATGAAACTGATGCCAAACCCAGACTTTGTTAAGAAGGAAAAAGCAAATCTTGTGACCTGAGATAAAAACGTTCCCTTACATTAACCTTTGGAGTGTTTAGAAATAAAAGGTTGTGCAACAAAAACCCCTCCAGCAAAGAGCAGCTGAAAAGAACCATCAGTGATGGGTGGCAGAACATCTGTCCACAGATTTTAACCATCTCTGCTGCATCATCCGGCGGTGCAGATCACGGTGCAGCGCACATAATCTTGCGGTGCACATAATCACATCATCATGAAGCGCACATCATCACATCATCGTGTGCCGCACATCACCATGCTGCGCACATCACCGTTTAGCGCACATAATCATGCGGCGCACATCACCGTGCCGCACACATCATCACATCATCGTGCTCCGCACATCACCGTTTAGCGCACATCATCGTGCGGCGCACATCATCACATCATGGTGCTGCGCACATCATCCTGCAGCGCACATCACCGTGCGGCGCACATTTTACTGCGGCGCACATAATCATGGCACGCACATCATCACATCATCGTGCGCCACACATCACCGTGCGGAGCACATTTTACTGCGGCACACATAATCATGGCGCGCACATCATCACATCATTGTGCGGCGCACATCATCCTGCAGCGCACATCAACGTGCGGCTCACATCATCATGCGGCTCACATCATCGTGCGGCGCACATCACCGTGCGGCGCACATCCTCCTGCGGCGCACATCACCGTGCAGCGCACATTTTACTGCGGCGCACATCACCTTGTAGCACACATCATCCTGCAGCGCACATCACCGTGCGGCGCACATAATCATGCGTCGCACATAATCATGCGCCGCACATCACAGTGCGGCGCACATTTTACTGCGGCGCACATCACCGTGCAGCGCACATAATCCTGGGGCGCACATCACAGTGCGCCGCACATTTTACTGCGGCGCACATCACCGTGTAGCGCACATCATCCTGCGGTACACATCACCATGCGGCGCACATCACCGTGCGCCGCACATAATCATGCGGCCCACATCATCACATCATCCTGTGGCGCACATCCCCGTGCGGCGCACATTTTACTGCGGTGCACATCACCGTGTAGCGCACATCATCCTGCGGCGCACATCACCCGTGCAGCGCACATCATCACATCATCATGTAGCGCACATAATCCTGCGGCGCACAACACCTTGCCGCGCACATTTTACTGCGGTGCACATCATCGTGCGGCACACATAATCATGCGGCCCACATCATCACATCATCCTGCAGTACACATCACCGTGCAGCGCACATCATCCTGCGGCGCACATCACCCTGCGGCGCAAATAATCATGCGGCGCACATAATCACATCATCGTGCTCTGCACATCACCGTGTAGCCCACATCACCGTTGCACATCATCACATCATCTTGCAGCGCACATCATCACATCATCCTGCGGCACACATCACCGTGCGGCGCACAAAATCATGCGGCGCACATCATCACATCATCTTGCAACGCACATCATCACATCAAGGTGCGGCGCACATTTTACTGTGGCGCACATCACCTTGTAGCGCACATAATCATGCGGCCCAAATCATCACATCATCCTGCGGCGCACATCACCGTGTAGCGCACATTACTAGGCGAAAAGCAACATTTCAGTCATTGGAAATCTTTTGGAATTTACCTGATCCCCTGCTATTTGTGCCTATTTACAGGACGTCAGCCCCGCGTCCTTCCGCGACATTATTAGCAGGGGAACGCGGTAAACGCACCGCGGGGATCTGGAGAACAAAGGGGGAGAGCAGCGGGGGTCGCGGAGCGGAGGTGTTAGCCACTTAGCATATGACTCATGGCGAAGCCTCTGCTGATCGCCTCTCTCGATTCACCATTGGAGGAAAACAACCCGAAAAGTCACTCGTGATTGGCTGGTAGAAGCGATGCCATTGGTCACCCTGGATCATTGCAGCACACACGTGGGGTTAACCCCTCCAAAAAATATTAATAATAAAAAATATAATATAGTTGTTACTAATAATATATATCATAATTTATTAGTAAGCCTTTACCAAATGCAATGCAGTTAATTAGGACTATACATTCATTCATGCTTGATGTTATATGTTTACATTTTATACAGGGGAAAAAAACAGGAACGAGTTATATGTTGAGTCAAAGCTTTATTTACATACAGCACAAATATTGCACAAACACAACTGGCCTAGCCAGTGAAAAACTAATCAGGTGAAGCTTGAAATGTCTCTTTGCAGCCTCTGGGTCATATGTTCTTTGTGGGACTCTGTTCGAATCTGCCCCAGTGTGTAGACGTCTGTGGTGTGTATCTGTGAGATCCAGTGTACCTTCAAGTCTTATTTGAAGTGTGGCACACAGGTCTCTGAGCTCCTGGCTGTGGAAGGATGGATCCAATTCATCTGTCCTGCTTCAATCAGCTGTAAACACAATCAGTACAATTAGCACAGTTCAATGACAACATACACCAAAGATCAGTAAAGCTGGAGGATGCATTTTAAACAGCACAGCACATCTCTTCTTAATCGTACCTTTGCTCCGCCGGCCATTATCATCAGAGATGTGAAGAGACAAGGAAAAACAAGAAAAATGTCACGTTTATGAAAAAACTTACAGAGAACAAACTTTTCGATTTAAATAGTTCATACCCATTTAAACATGCGTTAGTTCCGCTAAAGCACTCGATGCTTTATTCTACTTTTAGCAACTTTTGCGCTAATCCAACAGCTGTTCAAATGTTTTTCAGATCTGAGAGTTAGCTTAGCAGTTAGCAATGGCTTCACACTTTGGCTGGCACTCACCTTAATTCAGGGACTGTTTGCCTGTCTTCTCCGCCTCGACTCCTCCACACCGGGCCCGCAGCTTTGCTTTCCCAGGCACTCATCTTCTCCTCCAGGGAAACAGCGTCGTGTCGACTTCAGCAAGTTATTTAAACCGAAAACTGTCACTCACATGAAACAAGCTTAACACGACCATAGATATATATAAAGGCCTTTATATATATATCTATGAACACGACCCGCTCATGTCTGCGGGAGACTGACGCTGCATTCACGAGGCTTTGATTGGACGAGCCCATCAGGTGATGACGCAAACGACTGGCGTGAGGTCTTCATAGTAAAAGCTTCACAACTGTCCTTTTCATCTTTATATGGGATGAGTATCTGATTGAGGGCCCTTTTAGTCTTTCTGGTTTTGCTGTTCTGTGTTTGTACCCTCATAGTTGAATGCACATATTGTAAGTCGCTTTGGACAAACATTTTTAGTGTTTAATGGAATACTGAGATAGTTTAATAAGAAGTTCAAATTATGAGTTTGAAGCTTACAGGGCACAGAGACACATCATATCAAGCATCATTTCTTCCTGTTGAGCGGATTGCTGGTAGATGTGTGGTTAACACATCCACTGTGCATTTAACCAGCACATTTGAAGAAGTGACTGTAATCATGCCCCTCTGTACAGAGGTTGAGATTTAGGATTGTGTTTAGGATAATAATAAAATGCTTAAATAATGTGCATTGTTTCAATTTTTTTCAAAGCATTGATTTTGCTTGTGGTATACAATGTAATTAATTATTGCACACTTACTTTCTTAAGAACAACTTTACAATTTCAGGTCTTATGTTTCTTTTAAGACTGGTGTACTTTTGCCAGAGAGTTTAGAAAAAGGTGTTATATGCTCCGAGGGAAACTGTCCTGATTTGCATTTGTAAAGCGCAGAGCATTGTCATTTGCATGTGAAAGCCTACCCTAGGCTTCGGAGAAGCTGCAATGAAAAACTGCAAGAAGCTGGTAACAGAAACTTCTCCAGGAATTTCCTACGACATGTTCTGGCACAAATTCTTCTTTTCATGCAGTGAAGGGGACTGTATCTGTCATCAAAAATAAAGCTGGACCCAAGAATGAAAAACAACTAGGGAAGGTTGGACTGAGTTTTGTTGCATTTGGATTTAAGATATGGAACTTTTTTTATTTACATGAGTCAAAACATTTTGTTTTCAACTTTAACAGCATCATTCATCTTGGGCTTTTGCTTAAAACTAAAAAAAATTAAAATAAGTGGACAGAATTTATAATAACATAATATCATAAATCTTTAAGAATTATTTTTGGAAAGCTTTCATAGTGTTTCAGTTTCTATTCTTGAGCGTGACTTAATTATATTGTTCTTTGTCAACTGATTATAGCTTTTACTTATTTTTTCTGTTAGCTCTTCATACTATTTTAAGCAAAGTGTTATATAATTTAAGTGCATTCATAAATTTGCTGGTAATTTTTATCAATGAAAAAATTACGATAATACACTACAAAATTATATAACCAACAGCATATAATAATAACAATAACAATAATCATAATTATCATAATAATAATATGATATCTTATTATAAGTTTCAATCATATATTGCATTGAAGTACTCAACAATAAAACAACAGGTTAATTAAACTAAATCAATGAAAGGACTTTTCAAAGATGGGATTTAAAAGCATTAACAGACAGAGCAAAAGGGATTATCGAGCATCATACATACTTTAGTATATTTTGCCAATAAGATTTATGTACCTGGGTGAAATTTTGAAGCAGGATCTTTATTTGTAATGGACCAATATACAAATAATATATATATTTGCCCTAGTAGACCTCAGTCATGCTCAGCAGGAACATGATATCCCTTTAATCATCCAGCCCACACGTGTTCCTCCACTAGGGGGGGTGCTTGTTTTTCATATCGCTGTCAGGGTATTCCCCCAACATATGATATCCCTGATGATTAAAGAAGCCATTTTCAGGCGACTGTATTGTATCGTGTCATTATCTGCTACGTGTTATTGTTTCCTGCGCTGCCCTCCGATTGACCCCTTCAATAGTCCCCTGAGCCGTGCTGCAAACTCAAATAGATAGTCCTCCGAAGCCTGGTGAGTTTACTGCACTGCCTGCTGACAGAGATAAGAAATCATACCACAGGGCAAACATACACCGCCATGCATATGATATGAGAAGTGTTGTTCTAAGCAGAAGAAGCTCCAACAATATCATTTAAGGAAGGCGCCGGTGCTGCTCTGGAACGTGCAAGGAGCTCAGGAGAATCCAGAAGGTACTCAGGAATGGAAAAAGATGGATGGGCTCATGTGTTGTCTGATGCTGAGACTGAATGATGGATTCACTGTGTTCGGATGAGACTCCACTGTCAGTGTTTTCATCTTTTAGTGATAAGTTATTTTGTTCCTGGGATGATACATCTGATGAAACATTCAAGCAGCGCTCTCTGTGCCCTGGGCCAGCTGAACCCCCCCGCCACCACACACACACACACACACACACACACACACACACACACACACACACACACACACACACACACACACACACACACACACACACACACACACACACACACACACACAAGCAGTCTCATCCAGGGAATCTGGAAGATCAAATTACACCAGCCAGACTTTGATGAAACCATGGCACCATCCATCACAACCACAAATTTCACCACGACCCCCTCCCCTCATATCTGCTGTGATTACGACTGCATGATCAAGAAAGAACAGGAGCTGAGTGAGTGAACAGCAGACACGGGAAGGACACATTTAATTAGTCTGAGATGAGTTTTTAGGATTTACAATGATGCTGGATCTTCTGTCGGCTGACAGGTTTTCTAAACTATATAATCACCATTATTATCATCTATTCGCTAAGAGGACCCAAATGCAGGCAGTGAAGCTTTGGCTAATGAATGTGACTTTGATGAGAAGAAAGTGAATCAAATGAGGCTCATGGTCTCTAGCAAGATGGGTTAGATACATACATGAAAAGTGAAGTCCGACTCAAGGAAAATCTCTGTGTGAACAGGCAACCTGACAAAGGGACACACAGAGACTGTATACACAAGAGAGGGAGGAAGAACTGAACACAGGTGGAGATGATGGCGATGTCTCAACACCAACAGAGGCTTCAGTTTAACCCAGGATTCATGGTGCTTCTGTGATAAACCTTTTTTAAATTAGTAATAGCGGCAGCAAGCAAGGAGAAAACACTTAAAGAAGAATTCATTTTAAATGTAGGTATTGGCTTCAACTCATCCGACAACTAATGGTTCACATGTTAAAAAAAAACATCCTTTCAGCGTTTTTACTCAACCAAAGAACTTTCAAGTTCGTAGCTCTGTTGCTAGGCCACGGCTGTAAAGGCAGGACAAGCTGGTGATGCAATATGAAGGACATAGAGGATGTGCACTATGCTGCCGAGAAAGAACGCAGCTGACGTAGGCTGCATAGACCGCATCCTCTGCATCCTAAGAAAAAATGAATGGAGGTACAGCGAGAGGCTGGGACAACTGAACTCAGGTGAAACACATTAGGACAGTTGCACACGGTCACTAGGGCTGGAAACAGGAAAAAGACAGAATTTAAAGCCATATATTTATAAAAAGAGAAGCTTCAAAATAAAACAGCCCCTCTCCCTCCATCAATCAATCGCGAGTAAGAGCCCTCTGAGCAGCGGCACAAAGCGGGCATCGATCTGCGTGAAGTGTACGTGAGGTAAACATGTTAATAGCATCCGAGTCCCTCTGTACCGTCTCAATAATGAAGACGCATCCGGTCCCTGAGCATCATTCAGAGCGGATACAAAAAGAAGACGGTGGCCTCCATCTGATTCATGTTCATGGTCACACAGACATGCACACTGGGTGAGTGGTGCCTTTCTCTGCAAATTGGATATGATGTAATCAGAATTATCTACTGTAATGACGTAAACAGCAGTGGCATAACAAGGTGAGTTGAGCCATTATGTGGACCCTTCAAAAGATTTTTGGATAATAAGCTCCTTTTCCATCAAACACACTGTGAGATGAGAGAATCAATTTCAAGTTCATCTGTAGAGCTGTTTTCCACCAGAGAGCTCTGGTAAACAACACGACACAACCCCAACAACAGAGAGACAAACTTAAGCACTCCCTGGTGAACATCCTGCAGCCTGCCCTGCGTCATTGGTAGTGTTTGCTGCAAGGCTCGTATGGTTCATGAATTCGTGAATTTTGAAGAGACGTGCTCTCACCACTCAGGGCTGGAAAAGTTTCTCTGATCTGAAACAAATCAGTCTGTGATTTTCGTCTCAGTTAAGGTCCAGTAGAAATTAAGGGGATCTATCAGTAGAAATGGAAAAGATATAGGCTATTGCAAAAATACAAAGATTAGGAAAACTCAAAAAATCAAGGAAAGTTGAAGTCAACTCAATTAGTCCAAAATTTGACACCGCTTGTCTATGCAGGTACAAATATCCAATATAAACCCAACATCCATCCAGTGTGTGATACATGAATGCACATGAAGATGGAGGTCTTAAAGCAAAGCATCTCCTTCAGGTGTGTGTTCCCATCAGCACTGCTGTGCCTGCATATAGTGAGCTGACTGCAAAAATAAAAAACTCTCTGAGAGGCGTAGACTGTGCCATCGATGCCCATCACACTGAAATATGACAGGCATTACACCTCGCTTGCTGACTTCACGTTCTTTAAAAAAAAACAGTCACGTGGGAAGAAAGAATGTGGTGTGAAGAATTAAAAACAGTAAAGTCAACAGTGACAGGTCGGAGTAAATGTAAATGGGGTGTTTGTGGGGGGTCTGCACATATGGACACGGCTCAAAAGCAGAACAGTGGAAAATCCTCCCCTGCAAATAGACTGTGTGTAATCACGTTGGTTATTGAAGGAGAGCAGCAGTGAGGGAAGGAAAAATTTTTTTCCTCACAGCTCCTGGTAAACACACCGAAGTTGTCTTCTCCACTTTGAGCGTGAGTCAATAGATTGACAAATGACAAGATTTCCTGTCACACGCTTCACATTAACAACAGCCGAGTTGCTGCACGCCAGGAGAAAGAACCGCGTGAGGACATTTCTCACAGTACAAGCTGAATGGGGCCTGAGATTGGCAATGACCTGCCACGAAGATTGAGATCTTAATTCTTTATCAGAGGAGGTTGAACGGAGGCTCTCTGTGGCAGATGTAATTAGGTTTTTAGAGGTAAAGATTGCATCATCCCAACAGGAGCTGTTCAGATTGCGATGGCCACATCAATCACAAGGAGTACAAACCGGATCGATGATCGAGTCAACAGTGTATCTGCATTATCTCAACCATATTTGAGGCAAAATCTCATTTCACAGTAAAACGTGTGGTAAATGTATTTCGACTGCTCATTGACAACTATATTTATGGTGGACATGCAGTAAGTTCACAGGAAAATAAGTTAAATGACAGTATTGACAGTTTGAACCATTCAATTTAAAAGAGAACTGTTTATTATAATAAAGATTTAAATGTTCTTTTGACGCAGAAATTAATCTGTGAAAGGAAAATAATCAATTAAAGGTGAAAATAATATTTGTTTAAAACATTCAAAATAAAAAATTAACTAAGATTATCAACAGAATGTGCATTTATGTATTATGTTCAAGAGATATCTACTAAAGGCAGCATGCCTAAATAGGAATCATGCTCTTTTAATTGTCTTGTAATTCCCCTTTGTACCCTACAAGGTGATAGTGAACCACTGCAGTGTGACCTCTTGAATAAATACAGCAGCATAGTAAGATTTGTAAACACAACCTGTAGGAGCCCCCAAAGTTGTCATTATCTAGAATTTTACCAAAGCCATTTATTTGTGGCTTTTGTGCCTCTAAAGTGTTGTTGTTTTAGATTTTACAACAACTGATGATGAACTACAGATTATACCTCAGCTTGGATATTTGCCTCGGTTAAACCAAATATAGAAACCCCTGAGGTCTTTTCCTTTTTCTCATTTAGACTGTTTCCCTGAGATTACACCTGTCACTTGGAAAATCCTTGCTTGCCTGTGGCAACTATGCAAAACAGAAGGTTTTATTATGACATGTATCTTGAATATTATTTTCCCAAAATGTACAGCACACTTAAAATTGTGTTGTACCAAATGGTTTGAAGAAGTTTCCATTTTCACAGCCATAACAAAAGCACAGAGCATTAATTTAAACCTTTTTTTTATTTTCACACTGCACAGAAAAATCCTGGTCTAAGACGTGAGGTCAGGGCTGGATTTTCCTTAAAACACGGCGAGCTTCGATCTGTTGATGTGGGTCAACTCATCTGCAATCTCTCGCTCTTGTCTCTGCCGCTGTGGATCCCCGGCACTGAGCGCTAACAGAGCGAGTGGGTGTGGGAGACTAATTGAGTGTCGGGGCTATGTGAATAAAGCCACTCTGGTAATCGTCTGGCTCAGCAGCAAACGGGATGAGATAAGGAGCGTCGGGTTGATACGGTGTCAAAAAGAGGAGTTTCCCACCGCTCTGCCGCCATCGCTCTCTCCTTTCTCCGGCTGTCTGCAGTGGAGGGCACAGATAATATCTTCAGGAAGAGGAATGCACACTCAGCCCTTGGTGCTGATAACAACATCATCTTTTGCCACTGAATGGGCTGGAGGGAGGTCGAGTACATTACGAAGTCAATGACAAATAGTACAATGTTTGAGGTGCTTCGTGTGGAGGGTGAAGAGTAAGAGCATGAGGCAAAGAGCCACAACTATATATCTTTATCTGCTGTTGACCACTTTAAGATCTTCACAGTTCAAGTCGGACTCACTCATTCACATACACATTCATACAGCACTTCTCAACACAAGTGCTTTTTCCATCCCACACCATTCATATTAATGGCAAACGACTGACACAACTGCTAAAGCCAAATAACAGAACCACAATCACAATGTGAGTGATTGACAGTGGAGGCTGACAATAAAACAAGCAGCGTTTCATTCTGCGGTCCATTTTCATCTCTTTCCGTGGTCAAGTGAGCTGTCGGCTGGTGAAAACCTGCCAGCCAGGTTCACTTGACTCAGGTGTTGTAAGTTACTTTGGTAATTTAGTTGTCAACATTCTTTGTTGCTCTCTTCCGATGGGGTTGTATACCAGTTGTGTGGCTTGTGTAGTTGAGTTACTGCCTTTGCTGCTGTTTTGTGGCTTTTGCATTCATGCTTTCAATGAATGCGCTTGTGTGATATGTCTTGGACAGTGGATTCCTACAATGTTTCCATTCAGTTTTGATTGTATATCACCAACCCATCTATTCGTCTGATCATATGGAATAAGCGGCTGATTTTGGAAGGCCTAGTGATAAACTTATTTTATATCATTACTGTGTTGACTGAGCACTCCAGCCAGTCCACAGTAAATACTGTTGATGGAACATTTAGTAAGTGGGCAGGATAAAGAGGCAGAGTGAAGCTCCACAGATATCCAGGTAATGACAGCAATATGGAGGCTGCAGCATCATCCCAATACGAGTGCTTTTATCGTTAATCAGCCGACAACGTCCAGCGCAGCTTTGAGTGGATTACTTAAGGCTGCGCTTGTCAATATTTTTGGATTGGATCATTGGATCAAAGGTGCCGCTCTCATCCCCCCCCCACCTTGGCTATGCAGCACTTTCTACCCTCACCTTGTTTTGTCTCATTGATGTCATGTGCTAATGTAGGAAACACATTAAATTTCTTATGCATGTCCCACATTTACTTCTGGTATCAGTAAATTCAAATTCAAATTCAAATTCAAATTCAAATTGTAACTCTTATTCCACTTCAAATTCAAAATAAATGTTTTGTCCCCTGAGGTCAATTCAAAGGCACATAGAGCATGTCACAACAAAAAATAAACAATGGTGACATCAGAGCAATGTGCAGGGTCAGTACACAGTTAAAACACCTTTCAGTATTATAATATTAAAGAGCAAGATCCCAAATTTGTTGGGATCTTTTCTCGTATAAAACAGTTTAAACGAAAACAAATTGTAGCAGTTAAATGGTACTTTCTTATAGCACTTTGTAGTTATAAGAATACTTTTTTGATTCTTCTTGTTCTGGGTTTGTACCCTAATGGTTGAATGCACTTGGCGTCTGTGGCTGAGGGGTAGAGCGGTCGTTCTCCAACCTGAAGGTCGGCAGTTCGATCCCCAGTCTTCCCCATCTGCATGCTGAGTGTCCTTGGGCAAGATGCTGAACCCCGAATTGCCTCTCATAGAACAACAAAAGTACTGCTTATAGATGCACTGTATGAATGTGTGTGTGAACGGGTGAATGTAAATCCAAAACCATTCATTGCATACCATTTAAGAATTTAAGAATGTATATAAATACTGAATGATCAAAGTGATAGGAGTACATTGAGGTAAGTAATACAGATATAAAATGAATTACTGTTAAAGTAAATAGGAATATTAATACAGGACCAGGTCTCTGTAGATTAATAAATACTGTAGCGCATGGCAATATGCTGTATATGTAGCTGATAAAACTATGTACAGATAATGAGCAGTTAAGGTGAAAACTGATATGAACAATATATAATTATTTTAGCTTAAAAATAAATATATATAGAGCAGATATGTAATGGATGAATAAATATAACAGCGAATAAGCAAATCTACGCAGTTGCATTCTGTTGGTGTTGAAATGAGCCTCTGTGATGTTTCAGTAACTGGGTCACTGCATGCCAAATGTGATGACAATACTCTCTTCTTGTCAGCACACGTCGTAAGAAAAACCAAAATAACGATGAATGTATACAGCAAGTCCTCCCAGCGATCACATAGGTAATCTGGCCCCATCTCCTGCCTTTCCTGAAATATAACCTCTACAGGGTGGCAGGGCTATCAGACATCCTATATCCTGAAGCCTGATGTACAGTAGGTGTCTTATTCCTCTTAGCTGCTGTTGTTAAAAACACATCAGTGAACCACAGTACTGCTCGGGGTGATGTTTGTACATCACTGTGAACGCACGCACGCACGCACGCACACAAACTCACGCACACACACACACACACACACACACACGCACACAGACACAGACACACACAAGCACTGTAGTTTTATTTTGTCTCTGTCCCACATTCATGCATCGTGCCGCCCCAATACTCACATAGCCCTGAATGTGGATTCATACGCTGTTGAAAGTTGTCCATACAAAATGTAATATTTCATCCAGTTTTGAGTAATTACTAAATAATAACAAAAACAACTGGTTCACGAAGGAGCCTCTTTTAAAAAGCAAGACACTATAAACTTGAGATCCCTGCATGGGGTTTGTCACTGAGAGCCACAGACTGTGTAGGGGGGTCAGACAGTATTTGGGTGATGGACAGTTTATGGTGAGTTAATAATAAACCTGACACCCAAAAACTGTTAGTGGCAGATGAACAATGTGAGGATTTTAAGCTTGATATTGAATATTGTATAATCAAACTCAAGGCAATTTGATTTATAAAGCACCTTTCATACACAGAGGTAGATTCAAGGTGCAGGAAGATAACCCTGTTAAATAACTGCAGTATGACAATGTTAACACTGTATACCTTTCTTACCGTTTGTATAATACCATCATTCACAGCTTGGAATGAATTCTAAATGAATTAAGGCTTTCATTCAAAATGTTCATGACCTTCATTCATTTGTAAGAGTGTAGGAGTCTAAAAAGAAACCCATGCAGGACTTCAAAATGACCCTGGAATGCTTCAACACTAATTCAATTCAGATCAATTCAATTTTATTTATATAGTGCCAAGTCTTAATATACCTTAAGCAGCTAATGTGGTCAAAGTTTGGAATCAGATCTCGAGATCAGTGCTGCTCCTCTCACACAGAAGGAATAAAACGGAAAGATGACAAGAGGATTCATCTGATGTTTCTCAAAGTGAAACCAGCATAGATTGCTTAGATATACAATATGCCTACTCACATAGACTATCATTAATGGCCCTAACACTATTATTACAAATGTCATTGCTGCTCCCTTCATATGTTAGACTTTAAATAATTGAAACATTGAAACACATCTCCGTTTATCTTAGACATTGTCTTTTCCCTCATGAATCTTGTAAATCCTCTTATTTGCCAGGTTGCTATGGTTTTTTTCCAGTGTTTAAAAACATTTTTTGTTAGCTTTTATTTGAGTGTTAAAGGCAGAGGATGTCGCTTCCTATTGATCCCTATGAGGAAAATGTTGATATGTGCATATGCGCTACACAGATAAAATGCGATTGATTGAAAAATGAGGCTACAACCAGCAGCCATTGTATTCCCCACGTGGAACATCCCAAGGTAAACACTTAGTTTAACAAGTGCTGCTCCACTCATCTCTCAAATTGTGAGTAAATGTAATGAGTCAATTCAAAGAAGTCCAAACAAGGGGACACCTTTTTATTCCAGAAAAAGAACATACACGGTTGCACAGGAACGCAGCTCAGCACAGAGGCATGATCTGATGCTGCCTCTTCATCCAGCGGTATCAGTGAGTATGAACTGTGTGTGCTTGTGTGTGTGTGTGTGTGAGTGTGTGTTGGCGCCACCTAAATGCTGGTGTCGTGTGGTTAACAGTGTCAGTCTAACGAGCGCTCCCACCACGCTGCTAGGTTAGACCTCGTGTTGCAGCAGCGCGCCCCCTCTGTGAGCAGCGGCTGCGCGCGGTCAGGTCGGGTACCCGGTGCCAAAAAGGACCTCACCTCACCCCGGGACGAAATACTGCCACGCTCCCACCTCCCCCCACCCCCCTCTCTCTCTCGCACTCTCACTCTTTGCATTCGGGCAAAGGTACCGCCGCTGAGGTTCGAGGGGCGTAAACTAAAGGATTTGAAATGAAGATGTCAGCGTGAGCTGCTGCGGGATGCGGGTGAGTAAAAGTCCCGACTGATGCCAAATGGTGGTTCCAGCTCCGGACGGAGACTCTTTGTTGGCTCTCCGTTGTGCGTGTGAGGTGTTGGAGGTGTGAGAAAAGTTGTGTGACTTTGGCCGGAGCAGAGGTGTGAGGTTGCGGAGCTCCAGACCCGGCTGCAGGTGGAAGTGGGTCAGGGGGGTGGGGGGATGCGCGCGGGCTGCTGTAATCCAGGCGCGTCGCGGGGTTTGTTTTGGTGCGTGTGGAAGTGGCACAGCCATGGACCAAGGACAGCCCTGTATACCTTTCATATTATTATTATTATTATTATTATTATTGGGCACTGCTGATCCTGTGGGTGGCGTCATCAAAAGCGTTGGCGGAGACAGTGTGGACGATGAGGAAGAGGAGGAGGAAAGAGATGGATATGATTGTGGTGGTAGTGATGGCACCTGTTGCACATCACAGCTGACCAGCGTGCATTTCTACAGCAGGTGGATAGGAGGGGGTGGTGTGCGGGGGTGCATGTGGAACATTAGTCATTTGGGCATAAAGGTGCAAACATCATCCAGCATGCATCTCATTGCATTGCCACTTTTCAACAGCATTCGCTCTTTTGATAGTGCAGGTTTCCGTGTTAACTCTTTATTGATGTTGAAGTAAGGAGCCTGTGCAGATTATTGCATGTATTCATATTCAGCTTCACAAGCCACACTAGTTCTAACAGCTTTACCCATTCTTAACACTTTTGTTATTTTTGGGCAACCCCAAAAAAAGAACCAACAATAAACCAAACAGAGTGAATAGTTAAACCAACAAGCCATTGTTGTTTTTTCTCCTCCTCCTCCTCCGCCTCCTGCTGCAGGGGTGTGGGGGTATGAGGGCTTCATTGGAGGCTCCCAGTACCTGACAGCCAGTGAGCGGCTCCTCTCCTCCTGCAGGCGCTGCCAGCTCCTCTCCTCTCTCCTCTCTCCTCTCTCCTCTCTCCTCTCTCCTCTCTCCTCTCTCCTCTCCCCGTACACAGCTCATTTCCCATGCCTTTCATGCCTGCTCTTGGAAGCCTTTGATGTTTTCTCACGCTGAACTCTGTGCACCCAAGCTGCACTCCAGTATGTTAATGTTCTCTGATTGACTTATGAATCTTTTGATTAACCCACTTGTATGCGCGCTGCAGCCTGGTCCCCTGTGGAAATGCCATCACGGGGTAAAACGGAGCCGCGGCAGAGTGACATGCCGTCATTGGGAATTTCAAAGTCAACGGCAGGTTGTGCCTAAATGATCAGTTTGATTTTTGTCTGCAACTTGTTTCTAAGAGTCATCCTCGTCCCGGATGGGAACAAGTAGTGCTACACAGTGGTGGATGGGCTGATTAAGACTTCAGCTACACTATGCAATATTAATGACTTGGGCTGATATCAAAGGCTGAACCTCAGAGATGCAATAGCCTGAAGTAAGCCTACATTAATAATGTGCTTAATTCCATCAGCAGTTCGAGTGTTTCTCCACTGCTTTCATGTGGAGCCTTGTGCACAAATCAAAGCCATTCAATTTTGCAATATACATTTCCATTTTCTCAGGGTTTACATTATCCGGACAAAGCGTGGGCCCTGCTTTTCAAGGTTTTTAAATCTCCACAGTATATATGTAGGATTTTGTCCTCACTTTTGTCTTCATAGATTTTTCAAATGCCTCTTTATACATGTTAAATCCACACACACACACATTCTCACCAGGGTATGTATGGGCATGGGAGCTGTGAACAGTCAGGTGATTACCAGTAACAGTCAACAGGTGGCAAAATGTTCTCAGGGATAGGAGGAGACGTGTCACAGCACCAGTGGAACATTGTGGTCAGACTGCTGCTGCCTCCCCGTCTCCATCCGTGTAAGTCTGGGGCTGCTGGGTATGTGTGGCGTGCCATACATCAGAGGGCAAACCAGGGTTACACTGCTCTGATCAAGGCTCTATTGTCATCCTGGTGAATATATTCTATGGGCAGAGCAAGCACCAGTCCAAGGGTCACTGGGCTTTGCTGTGGGTCAGTTGGTTGTGTGTAATTTGATTAATTGCAAATGTGACAAAACAATCACTACTCAGGGTTCAATTACCATGTGAAGGTGGACCCAACTTTTAAGTCAACACAGATGACCATTGCATATGATTGAAAACTCCAGAAGTGCCAGTCAGTGACTGTATCCGAGGGGTTGCTGCAAGTAGAGAGAGAGAAGAAAGTGGCACCCCTTAATTACAATATCATCCGGTCCTGCATCTGCTACTCTTTTTGTCTCACATGGTAAGTCTTCAAAATAAATGTGTGAATTAAATAATATAAAGTAAGATACGCTAATTTCAATGATAGGTAGATTCTGATGTTACAGCAGCTCAAGGGACCGATGCAGAGGGAATAAAACCAGGAAAGGTGATGAAGAGATTCATAAATTAAAGGAAATAGAGAAAAATTATGAAAATGTGTTGTGCACATTGCATACATTAGACTATTAAATCAGTTGAGCAGATATTTATGCAAATGTATGGGTAGGCAAAAAATAACTTGTGTGCGACTGTTATTCCTATTGTAGAGCAGTAAAAACAGGTATTCATGTAGTGTGTCCTATACACAACATAAATGTAAGCATATACTGTAAGTATGAACAAATTTACAGCATTAATAAATGTATATCAAATGACCACCATGGGTGAATAGACTTATTGTAAATCGCTTTGGATAAAAGTTTCAGCTTAATGAAATGTAACTGAATGTATTATATAGCCTTCGTTACATATATACAGTAAATAATATGAAATATAAATTAGAAATGTATAAACTAAATAATAACAATTTATTGTTCTCATGTGATAAAAACAATAAGAGTCAAATAAATCATATTATGTTCAAAACTGTTTTACTACTTATTCAGAGAAAGTAAGAGTTGGTCAAAGCTCAGTTATGAAATCTTTCTGCAATGCGGAGTGTGTCCCCTGAGGCTCTGCTGTCAGTGCTGGCAGCCGGACACTGACAGTGACGGACGCACCGCTCTGTCTGATGTTGTCCCGCACTGTGCTCCCCTCCGCCTCCATCACTCGTCTCTGCCTCCATCAAAGTTAGTTTCATGGTCAGGCCATTGGTCAGTGTTAGATGAGACGCTATTTGTGAAGCTCACCACACTGCTGCTCATGGATTGCAGCTTGAAAAAACAGACAAATGCAAACTGAGTCAAGGTCTTTTCTGCTGATACATTAACTCATTGACCTAAAAGGGATAGTTCACCTAAAAATAGAAAATAATCACTCATTATCTATCACCACTATGCCGATGGAGGGGTGGGTGAAGCGTTTGACTTCACAACACACTTTTCGAATCTCAGGGGGTAAACAGTGTTTCATCCAAAGTTACCTCTTTTTCAGACGTAATAAAATAACAGGAGAACCCCTCAGCATGCCTCCATACTGTTCCTGTGGTGTCATCCAAGTGTCCGCAACCCCCGACATTAATATCCGACTCGAAACGGCGTCATTCGCACTGTGTTTTAAGCCGAAAAGTCCAGATGAAGTGGCTAAGCTAGCGGATGTAGCAACACAAACGGGCACCCGACGCCTGGGTGAGAGTGTGTGGGGTGTTCCGTGTGCCTGAGGCCACGTGAACGCACCTCCAAGGAGGATATCAGAGGACAATTGGGCTAAAAATAAAATGAAAATGAGGCTGTGTCAAGTCTAATTTGAATATCGGCGCTTGCAGACACTTGGATGACACCACACGAGATGTATGGAGGCACTTTCTGTCTTTCTGTTGTTGAATCACCCGCCCCTCCATCGGCATAGTTGTGAGTGCATAGCGGTGAGTTGATTCGAGCTTTAATATCTTAACCAGAGAAAATCACCAGATTCTCTTTTATCTAAGTATATAATAGGTTTATGGTCCCCAGTTTTAATCATTTCAGTTGCAGTCAGTGTTTTATAATAGCTCTGGATACTGCGACACATCATGTTAACATGGCAACGGACACCAAAGCCACTTTTTCAAAAATATTTCAAATCGCCTCGTGCAGTTACTTAATAAGTGTCGTTAGTGGATCCTCTTTAAACAGTTCTATAACATACTGTCACTTTTTACTGTTTGTGTGCTGGACTTTGTCTGCAGAACTTTTTTACAAACATCTATGGTGCAGAGTGAGGTTGGAAAACTTTGTGTTGATCCTACCTGGTTTATCTGCAATCGAGAATTTAAAGTTTTTTTTATAAAATGACACTAAATTTGATTTATTACTGACAAATTTCCAAACAGGGAAGATTCCCAATTCCAGGATTAACTGTTGTGAAAACATGATATAAGAGAAGGGTGCAGTGAATCACAACTTTATTTTCCTGTACATGGGATTAATAAACAAGCAGCCAAACAGGGGTCAGGCTGGAGGAAAACATGAAAACGATGGGGCTCAGATGCAGAGCAATTGCAGTTGTGATACTAAAATACCACAATGTTGCATAATGACCTGTTTAAAACTCTACACACACAATTATTGGACTGGATTTGAGATTTGTTTGTTTGGTTTACACCAACCTCCAGTGTTTCATCTTCTCCTCCCCAGCTTCATAAATCACTGAACAGACACATTCAAACACCTGTACGGTTGAGAGAGGAATTATAAATGATTTATTCAAATGTTGAAAGGACGTTCAAAGTTTTAAATTCAATGAAAATTTTAACAAAGTGAAACAAAATCAGTTGAACAGTGAACAAATCTCTGAAGAAGCAAACAATGAGTCAGCCAACCAAAACTAATTTATTTTTGGTAGAAGCATTTTTCAATTGTCTGTTTCTGGTTCAAATGACACAATAGTGTGTCCTAGTATTGACAATCAAATCACAGAAAAGGCTTGGGAGGGAAATTTGATATTTTCACATTATCATGCCAGAATTTCAGAACATTTGTATCATTTTAATTTGGAGTTTTTTGTATAGAAAGAAAGCAAACTGCTGTTAATGCAGACTTCACCTTAGCTGTGTGTGTGTTTTCTTGTTGGAAATTGGTTTGTTTTATATATGTTTTGACAGCCAGCTGAATCCTGTAGTGGTACAGTACCAGACTGTACCCACTTACTTTCTAAGGACTTGATTCTGGACTGTACAGCACTGAGTCATAGTTATTCGTTTCCTCTTTTGTTAAAAAAAAACATGTAGACAAACAAGAGACTTAGTCTACATGTGGGCCTCTGAAGGAAGCTGATATTAAAACCCCCAATTTAATGCAATACAATTGAAACCCAGAGCAACCACACTCTTCTTAGAATAATTCTTTTTTCAGATGTCTCAATTTCAAATGTTGAAATTAAAAACACTTCATTCAGTTAATATAAAAGCCAGATAAATGCAGGCATTGAAAAGGAAATACACCTATTAATATATGTTGTGGCCTTTTTTCACTATTTCAGAGTTTAATTGAAATAATGTAAATCTTCCACATTAAAGTTTAATGACCAAAAGACCTTCAGGATGCCGACGATTTAAAATTCAGAATGAATTGTTGAAAAATGATTAAACCACTTCATAGACTTGTGTAGCAACACATTGTGTTACCGGTATCCTATTAGCAGTGGCTCACATAACTGAGTAATATTTACAGTCCAATTTGATGAGCACAAACTTTGAACTGACTTTACACATTCTCACCTTCTGTTCCTGAAGCAGCTACGTCAGCTCCAAGGATGTGCACTGAGGCACTCTGTGTGTGTGTGTGTGTGTGTAAGTGTGTGTGTGTGTGTGTGTGTGTGTGTGTGTGTGTGTGTGTATGTGTGTCTGCGTGCCTGTGTGCTGAGGAGGCAGCACCTGCCTGCCTGCGCTCAGAGCCTCCACTCGCTGCTTAATAAATTCCGCAGAGTACTTAACATCTCAATATGAAGGGGAGGTGCAGAGGTGTCATGAAGCCAAATATTATGTCAAAAAGTGATTGACTGCAATTGGCTCTAATGATGAATACACGCTGAAGGCTGTTATTTACAGAGGAATGAGTCAGAGACATTTCCTCTCCCTCCCAGACAGAAACCCTGCAGATGTCTGTGCCTTGCCCTGGGGAGTGGAACCCCAAACTCAGGCAGAACCATGTTAGTGTTGGATTGCAGTGGTGTTTTTATTCCTGAGCAGAGAGCCATGCATTGTAAAACAGATGACCATCTCTTGTTCTTTCACTGCAGTAACTTCTTCAGCCTTAGATGATTCTGATGGTGTCAGTGCTTGGTGCAAGGCAGAGTTTGGTGATCTTTTCTGGTAAATATATTGAAGTGCAGAAAGGCCCACAATGCTGTATTAGTATAAATTCATAAATTAACCCACAATATAATAATAAGGAAATGCAATTATGAAGTGCAACAATAAATACAGTGTTAGGAGGTTAGGACTGCACACAAAATATTTAAATATTACAATTACAGGGACAGATTAATTGCACAAGCAAATGTGAATTGCACAGTTGAAGGAAATTGAATTGGTAGTGCAATAACTCACAGTGGATCATGACTCAGAATTTGGATCGTTGGCAAAAAGGTTTTCAAATTAATTAA
The DNA here is from genome assembly GCA_038501795.1 of Pseudopleuronectes americanus. Taxonomy (NCBI): domain Eukaryota; kingdom Metazoa; phylum Chordata; class Actinopteri; order Pleuronectiformes; family Pleuronectidae; genus Pseudopleuronectes; species Pseudopleuronectes americanus. The sequence goes on from CM076731.1 coordinate 18,037,375, forward strand.
AGGTTCAGTGTGTAGGATTTAGTGGCATCTGGTAAAATACCCCCCACCTCACGCTGCCTTTCCAAACGAGAAAGAGAATCTACGGTTGTGTAAAACTATCAACAGGTCCTCTCTAAAGCCAGGGGCTGATAGGAGCTGCATGGTGAAACAAGAGGACCTGCTCCCTACATAGATATAGGTTCATTGTCTTACCCAATAACGCTTTGGAATGCAGCCTGGAGGTGCCGAGGATCAAACCACTGTCAGACATGCACTCCGGAGAATGTCTGCAAGGATGGGGTCCAGACTTTTTCCAGAGTTTGCCATTCATACATAAAAAATGCAGCAGGAGCTTCTTCGGTCTGACACTTTCAAAATAATGCAGAAATCTCCAGAGCAGCTGAGAGGTGGTGCAGCATTCAGGAGGCAGGAGGTAACATTTCAATTCTTCTGCAGGGATCATGACTGGATGTTTATAGTGCATCAACACCGGCGTCGGCCACTTTTGACATCTTCGGCTGTGCCTTCTACGTATCACTGCTTTTTCCTCCTGAGATATTTGTATTCTTCTTGTTTTTTTTATTTATAGAAACTATTGAAAAAGTCTGGATCCTCTCACTCAGACATTTGCCTTCTCACATACTGCTCCTCCAGAGACTATCAGGAGATCCTCAGTTCAGTGCAGGTCTGAAAGCAGCTTAAGTAACAATATGTAGAATTGCAAGCGTTGAAGCTTTATACAGGGCTCTTGCAAACAATTTAAAGTCATATTTAATGCTTTTTAAGACCGGAAAAATATCTAAACAATGTCTTTAGAGAGAAGAGAATTTATTTAAATCTATTAATAAGCTTAATAATATATCAGAATAATAATATGGAAAAACTTCCTGACAGAGTGCTCAAAATATGAGGAGATTAGAAGAAATGTTTTAAAAATAAATGTACTTTACACAAACATTTAATAAACACACATTTAGAACCCCTGTACTAAAAGAACCAGAGCTTACTACTTGGGTAGCTTACTACCAGAAGAAAGTTAGCGTCCATTAAACTAGCCAGCAGTGCTTGTGAGCTAACTTTAGCATCTGTCATTGCAGTTCCATTGCTGACCACTTATTTGCAAGACTAGGAATTGTGTGGCGCTGTGCACTGCTTAACATTGAGTATAACTGCATTGGTGTTTCACGATTAGAGATATAAAACTGTCAGTGACTAAAGTTTAAATGATGTTTTGATGGTAGGACACTGTGAGTGCCAATTTCCCCATCAGCCTGCAAACTTAATACTCAGTGTAAGACCTTAATTACTGTAATCCTGTGTGTGTGTATATATATGTGTAGCCCTACTCATCTCATGAACTAACAACAGCTGTGTGGTTGCCCTCTATCATAATGTGATTACAGATTAAATAATTGATATTTAGTAATGTTTAAATTGAGTTATTTGTAAATGTTGCATGCAAACATTAGCTAGAATCTGAGGGGTTGTCATTCATTAAAACGCTGTTGAACCTCAGCTACATTCAAAGGAGGTGCTCCACGTCTTCAGACAAAGTTTATAAATAATTTACTACACATCTGACATCCCTGTTTGGCTAAAGCAGCACATTGGTGCAGAGGTATACCTGAGACCGTTGTGCACAAGTCTATAAAGTCAAACTCCAAACACTGGCGGCCACATTGCCCTCCAGAGATAAAACAATAAAAGCAATACAGCGTACGTCCTCAACGCACAATCAATGCTTGTATGCATGACAATTTAGCTCTCAATAGGGATATCACAAATAGCAGCTACAGCACTGTTTATCCCGCTATCATATCATCTACTACAAGTGATATCATAATTAAACACATACGGCGGGGGGGAAGCAGTAAATGAGTAAGATGGACCATGTAATGTGGAGAGTCAGGGAGTAGAGGGGTGCAGAGAAGAGAAGACGAGATTATAGAGCAGCCTTTGATGCCGGCCGGGGCCATGGGAATCCTAGTGTGCCTTCAGGGGAAAGCTCCTCTCACAAAACATCAATAATGAATGAAAGATATCTTGTTCAGTGGAAGACTGAACATAACTGGCATACTGATTTGTTACCGTGAACCTTATGTAAAAATTGCATCAGGGTGTTATGTATGCTTCATTAGCCCGATAAGAAGCTGTCACTGATAACAGTAGGAGATGAATGGGTGGAGCGTACAAACCCAGAGAGGAAAGAAAAGACGGCTCCTCCGATGTGACTGGTTTAATTGTTTTTAATTATTTCTCTAAATGAGGCGATCAAATGTTTGCTTTGGCTTAGAATAAAGGGCATGGGATATTTAAGGTGTATATATGTAGGTTATAGAAAGTTATTTCATATGTGTGTGCTACAGCAGGTTTCAGCAGTACACTTATTTGTTAAAGTATAAAAATACATATATAACAAAAGTCCAAATCCATGTTTTTTGCATTGTGCAAGCACATTGAGGAGGTATCACACATAATTGAGCGCTCTTTAAACTTGAAAGAAATAATAATTATATTTAATTTATACATGTTTCTATTGTTAATGGCTTATTCTTAACTAAAATCTCTACTGTACTGCAAGAGATAACCACTAAACAAATATAATCTGACAAATATTCTTGTTTGAAGAATGATTGCCACAAATACTGTGGTAACAATTCTCTCTTAAAAAAATTTAACTTTTCATTTATGAGGGTTGTTTTCGTATTGGTTTAAATAATAATAAATACATTTTCGTTTTTCTCACTTTGACTTTCCTTTTTGACTTTACTGAAACACAACCATTTATTCTGTGATACCTGATCGTTTCCATCATTCCTTATAGTTGAGTTATCTCAAGTGGATAAAACTCTGTTTATTCAAATATAAACTCATATATATTTAATATGAATATTTTGCAGCTCTGCAGATCACACATAGACATTCCAATATTATATTGTTAAAACTAAAGACGATTTTCTTCATGAATAGAATACAATACCAAATAAGCGTTGAATGTGGAAAATCCAGACAGCATAATATATTTGTTGTTGCAAACTTGTAATGTATAAACAGTTACTTAGAGACTCAGAGTTAAGCTCTGATCTGATAGCATATGCGATCAGTTAAACTCTAAGCTGTAAACTTGGAATGAACTCATATCACCGCCTCTGACTTTCACTACGATATTTTCTTCTTCCCACATCATCTTCAACATCCAACATTTAAGAGCTCAGACAGTGTTAAAAAAACTACAAAAAAAAACACAGAGAAACTGCATCGAAGTGTGTCTCCAGACTCTTTAACACGGCACAACACAGGGGCTTATTATTGATTCTTTAAGCTATTCAACCTGTGGGAGGAGCACAGTGGTTTTAATGAATCAATCACATGTTAAATTCCCTCAGAAAACAGCCCATGAAATGATTATTACACAGTCTGCTGTCGATGTAAGAGAGGAGGCCGAGCCGACGGTAATTCAGTGTGATGGTGATGTTCAGTGTGGAGGCGCCCGCTCTTTCATGTGCAGCAGTTCCTTACCTCCTTACAACTATTCTAACAGGGAGGAGAAGTGGGATTTCTCTGCAGCAGAAGTTATTTGAAGGGCATGTTACTCTGCGTTAAATACAGTTTTAATTTGCAATGCAAATGACTCATTCTCATCGGAATAATCCTCCTGGTTACCTAACACTGTGGCTTCATGGCACTCTGTAATGTGTCTGTCGCAGGCTGGCTGCTGAGGTAAATCACTTGTACACTTTGTCCTGCTCATTTGGGGCAATCCAAGCTTAATGTTTGTGTGTGGGTAAATATAAATATATATATATATAAACAGAGTTAATGCAAACACAGTGTTAACTTTGTACACCATCTCATGTCCTGGTCCCTCAGTACAAGGGAAGTCACATAATAGTAGATGTTGTTGGTTGATCAAAAAATATCAGAATGATAGCAGTTATTGGAGGTTGACATAAACTATTATTTTGTAGCAAAAGCAATTATCATGTCATATTTAAATCTACGTTAGATATTATAAAAATCAAGCAAATGGAATTTATGTTTAACACTGATTGAATAATTTGAACTGCCACTCTTTTGTCTACACTCATACAGTATAAACCACTCTATGCATCCAGTCTGTCACTAGTGATTACGGCGACCCCCTGCTGTTGCAGAATCTGGCAGAGACAGTATCTGATGATGCAGAATTTCCATGGGCATTTTATGAATCATAGTTACAGTAACAACATTATCAACAAACTTCAGCCGTATAAATGATGACAATAAACATGAGCCTATTTTAGACATGAATAGGATCATGGAGAACGTCCTGAGAATTGAGTTGGACTTTCTAAAGAGTTTTATTTTCATACATGCACAGCGCAGCGTTCATAACATTAACTTCCCACCAGAGTGTTAAGATGATTAAGATTAAGGTGCATTTATTAGTCCCAAACACATGCACACTCATGCAGGTAGGGAAATTTAACCTCTGCTTTTGACCATGTACGGCGCCCGGGGAGCAGATGTTGGGGGAGTAAGGTGCCTTGCTCAGGGGCACTAGACAGGGTCTAAACAGACTCTTGGATTTTTGGGCAGATCAATCCAGGTTCGTCTTTTGTTGTCTCTCCGTGGAGTCGAACCAGAGACGAACCAGAGACCTTTTCTGCCCATAGTCCAAGTTTCTGCCACTAGACCACCGCCTCTCCTCCTGTTCAGGTGAGGTGTGGTGCAGCAGGCACAAGACGGACTGTACATATGCTGCTGCGAAGATCACGTGGTTTAGTTTAAAGCACATCTACACTGCGTCGGCTCTTATCAACAAAATGTAAAGATCTGAAGCAGGAACTGGACCCAAAATCAAAACACAGACGAGAGCTCAAAGACAAATTACAGTCTTTAATGAGAGTAGTAATATTTCACAGGTAAGGTCGCAGATTGTCTCTGGTGTAGATGTCGTGTCTGGCGTGGCAGGTTACAAAGCTGTGTGTGGAGCCCCTGTGGGAACTCACACAGTGATCGATGGCAGTGGCAGAGAACAGGGTGTCGGTTACTGATCTCAACAGGCAGATGACTTCCAGGCAGGAATCAGGCAGGTAGGACCCCGGAGCAGGCAGAGACATGGAGAGTAGCCTTCTCAAGTACAGGGACCGAAAATGAAGCTTAGTGTGAGTTTTGTCAGGAAGATATAACCTTCATCCTGATCAGCTGATTGTCAGCATTCCTTAATATCCAATCAGATCTGGTGCAGTCTCTTCATTCAGCAGCTGTCAAACTTAAAAAATCCCTTCTCCTCTCTTTCGCAGTCAGCTGTCATTCAGTGACTCACTTAACCCCTCCTCCACCCCCATCTCCTCCAGTCTTGAGAAGAATACTCATCACCTCTTCCAGATCCCGACATCAACTGATCGTATGTACTGTTTAAATCCCACCTCGTGTCGGCAGCAGACATGGACCATGATGATTGATCCCAATAGTGTGGCGGCACCCGATCATGGTGGCAGCTGATCGCGGACTAAAAAATCAACAAGACCGCCTGACAATATACCTATTACTCGTGGCATCCATTGCACTTCTGTCCGTCCTGGAAGAGGGATCCCTCACTTGGTGCTCTTCCTGAGGGAAAAGGCTTTTGTAGTTTTTCCTTTTATTCTTGTGAGGGTTGAGGGCAGAGGATGTCACCCTTAGCGAAGTCCAATAGGACAATGCTCATAATATGGGCCATCCAAACAAACGATTGACTGATGAACCACCAGATTCCTGTTCAATGCCCTGCTCCCCCACCATCTAATCCTGATCATCTCAGAGGGCTCTAAAAGGCCAAAGACTGTAAACATTCAGTTTACAGTCCAAAGATGCCACACCCATCACACACACGCACAGACGCAAACACACACATACACACACACACAGACACACACACACATACATACATTCATTCATCCCAAAACTGCCACACCAATCAGAAATCAATCACACATTAATTCAGCCATGGTGAACACCATAACACAGAAGCTCTCTTGACATCTGTCTATCTTCTCTGTGTATGCCACCACTTTTTCATGCAGAGAAATTTGTTATAATTTTTGCCTTTGTCACAGGTTAGAAACATGGTGAACCCTCCAACTCGCTCTGGTTCTGCTGACTCTAGACCAGGGGGCCAGGCGGAGAGGGTCCACAGAAACTCTCTGAATAAATACTACTGCTCATCATCGTTACTGTGCGAACTGCTCACTCGAAGTGAGGCTTTGTGGGTACCAGGATATAAAATTGACACATGGATCAGCTGCAGGGATGCTTAAATTATTGGTAACTCAATGTATTTCCACATAAAGGTTTGAGTCTTTAGGTGCACAAGGATATCAGAGAAAAGAGGAGGTTTGTCATCTTATGTTACCATTGAGATGTCATTTTGTGAGTAGACCTTTCATCCAATTAGATTAATGCTAGACAATGATGCAATGATAGCAGAAAGATGTGATCTTGAATGGAAAGCCAGCAGTGGTGGAAGAAGTACTCAGACACTTGATAGTTAAGTAAAAGTAAATACAACTTCAGTTAAAGTACCTACGTATTAGAAGCAAAATGTAGTGCAAGTATGGCATTTAAATACTTGCTTAGAGCACCAACATGACTGGTGTGATATTGATGTATAGAACATGCAGGAGAGCAGCTTTAGGTAAAAGAGGCAACAGATGATCTCCAGTTCACATGGCAGGGTCTGAAGCAGGGAAACGACAGGAGACACAACACAATGAAGAACAACAAGGGAATTGAGAAGAGTATTTACTGTTGGGAATAAACAGTGCCAGTAAATGGGTGACACCAGGTACAGGTGATGAAGGTGTGAAGCAGGAACAGAAGTGACAGGAAATCTTTCAACCCTTGGAAAATAAAACAGGAAACACTGCTCAGTATATTCTGCAGTATTGTCGGGTTTAATCAGAAAAAAAAGCACGGAATTGCAGTTGAATGTAAAATAAATAAATATATTTTTCTTTATTGTTTACACTATGAGAGAATAAAGCTTCACAAAGGCAGGCTGAGATTTACCATATCAACAATATATATTGTTAACTCTCTCTTCAGCGACAGACCATCAATCACTAAGCAGTGACCTATCCGAAGAGCGTTTTGGGAGTTTTGTTTGTCATGAAGCTCTCCACAATCTGATCAGAGTCCAGTTTCTCTTCTTCTCTTTTCCTCCTCCCTCCTAAATCAGTTTTTAAAAGTTTGATTTGAACTGTGATGCCAGGTGTATGCTAATAACTGTATTCGTAAAACCTTCTCCTGGTGTCAATAATTCAAGCAACCCCTGAATCCTTCATTAGTATAGGAGCGTCAAACAGCATCGTGAATATGTTTGGGTTGTAATTCAGGAGCTGATCTGGAACCAGCCTGAATATTCATCGTACACCTAACATGTCAGAAATGCAGCACAGGAAGCTTGTCTCACCCTGGCTGTCTCACAACCCTTTGTTTGGTTACCCTCAGGTTTTGTTCGGTGTTGTTTATGGTACAAAAACAATTTCCATGTAAGGTATTCCCTCCGCAGCACCTCCATGGGATTTTGAATGTGCAGCAGTTTCCTTTGAAATTCAATCACTCTGGCATCTTTGTATGATTAGAATTTTTTCGGGGGGGCATCTGGCAGTGCTGACTTAGAATGAGTGTTGAGCTGTCACAAATGTGACAGGGATTGTCAAATATTGGGTAGAAGCCGGTTCCTCTGTGTAGCTGCCAGGTGGTGCATTAAATTAATGATGAAGTTCATGTTTTTTGAGAATTACTAACCGTGTAATTATTGTAAACTTATAGTTGTAATAAAGTTGGTCCCTGTCATCATGTCACCCTATATGTTCAAATAGAAGGTGAACCAGATGTATTATTAGTCATTTTTGCGAGGTTGATAACCTTTTTAAAAGAGCAAATTATTTTGTCAATCTGAAGCATTGTCATCAGGTGCAGGTGCATTCTCCACCTCAATGTGCATCAACAGGGAATGCACGTCTATTTGCACACATCTTTGTCTTCACTCTGACTTTGTGCACTGTCACACTGTGTCTAAAATTTGCCATGTTTTCTGTCTGAACTCACCTTCAGAGGCAGCGAACACCGAACACAGTGCCAGACCCAACTGCAGACTGTGTGGAAATTCGGTGCCTTATTATAGTCAACTCAATCGGCACATTAGACAGCGCTCAGTGCTGCAGACTTAAAGTTAACCTACAAGAGGATCTGTTGCAAACTTCCTGCAAGTTAGTTTATGCAGCTCAGTGCTGAACTTTCTCCTGCTGGCGTCGGAAGAGAACAGGTGGAGCTTCTCCTTCCACTGCGGCACAGTTGCTGTCAAACTTTCTGAAATGTGGATTTATATTTGACATAATAGTTGAGAATTGCATTGCAGTATAGTTCTAACAGTGAGTGTAACAAGAGACAAACCTACATTTTTCTCCATCACTTCTCCTTCCCTTCCCTCCTTTGCCTCCTTTTTCACCCTCTACTCGCTCTCGCTCTCTATTGTTTGCCTCTGCCTCATCACTTACTTCTAAAATGAGTTCATTTCTTTCAATTCTGGGTTTCCCTGAAAGTAATTAATGCAACAGCATTGGAAAAATGGTGTTCAGATACACTCCCCTGACTTAGGTGCTTTTTAATATGCAAAAGGAGGGCGGCCTTAATGAAGTACACTTCAGTGAGTCTGGTTAACAACGGATGAACACACTCATGCTGCTTTCACTTCTCTGCAGAGAGGAGAGCCAAGACACTAATTATGTCTAAGTCCAAATCAATTCTGCTGAGTTTGATCTGGTCCAAGAGCAACCTGTGATTCTGGATATCAAAGACACCTGACAGGGAAAGACTCTAATAGTATCTAATAGTATCTAGTAACATTTCATCACTAAAAACTAGTGTTGCACCGATGTATCGGCCGTACATCGGTAGCGGCCGATATTCGCCTAGTTTACTGACATCGGCGCATCGGTAATAAACTTGACTTTCAGCGATGTCATTGTCCGATGTTCACTGATAATTTTGATAAAACCGCTGGACACGTGCCGCGGCTGGGGGAGCAGTCGCCCCGTCGCCCTCCTTAAAATAGTGCTTTTTAAATAATGATTTAATTATTTTCATGGCACAAAAGGGTGAATGAATAACAACAAAAACAAAATGAACAAACATCGGTATCGGCAATCGGCAATCGGCTAGATTGTTGTTTTAAACATCGGTATCGGCCAAGAAGTTCAATATCGGTGCATCCCTACTAAAAACCCAACGCAAAAGACATTATGCCTAGATAAGGTTTTTGTCATTATTCATGTCGCTGTCCATTTTAACGGTTTATGCATGTACAAAGGTTTGTATTATTTAAATATATGTATAGTAATACTGTATTTGGCAATTTACATATTCACAGCTTTACTTTGAGCAGGCTTACACCCTTGATTGGATACACCAAAAAACAACTTATATGAATGCTGCCATCTTGCATATTTGGGGTCAGATTCTGTGTTGCATAGCAATGGGGGCATGGAGCCACAGTATCGAGGTCCTGATAGACTGATGTCAAGTCAGGCTCAGCTGTCAATCATGGCGTTTCATCCCATCTTCAAAGCAGCAACCGCTAAAATGACAGAAACCCTCTTTGACATGAGAATGTAGTTTACTTTCACTTTTTAGTTAAGTCCATGTCCTCTACGCTAACATGGAGGAGGCAGGATATTGCGTCTAGTAGTCTGATCTTCAGTAAGTAGAACACTGCTCAGTCAGTCTCAGATTAGGTGACTGACTCATCCAGCGGAGGATGTTCCACCTCTTCACGTCTGACAAGTCTTAGCATTTTTTTGTGAGTCGCAGTGTGCTCTTTGTTTTTCTGAGGTTTACCAGTTGTTTGCATCTTGTGATGAATCCTCTGCAGTTCTGGTCATCAACTCTTCTTATGATCTGTGATGCAGAAACATGTACGTCTTCCTCCTGGAGAGTGCAGGATGTCATTAATAGTTTTTCTTAACTATGCAAATAGTATTTTGGTGCTTCACAAGATACTCTAACATTCCCTGTGTTTTTTAGAATGCAGACTGCAGATTTTTTGCTTAGGAGTGTCACCACCTTCATCACATGCATGATCACCTAGTCACTCCTCATATTGACAACTCGGTCTAAATGTAAATTCTTAGCTCTCAATCAACTTTGAGCCATACATACATTATTTGTGAACACTTGCAATTTGGTTGATATCTCCCACATAGTTCTTAAAGCTGAGAACTGCATGTTTAATGTAATATACATTATTTGATTTCAAATGGACTGCTGACTACTAAAGACATAGTCTGAACTGCAACTGAACAATTTGTATATATTAATTTATTCTACTATGTCCATATCTCTGTGTTGCACATGGAGCCGATGTTCAAGGTCACTCGAATGTCTGAAGTTCCATAGTTGTTTACAGAAAAGTCTGAATAATCCCCATTCTTAGAAAGTCACAAGGCAAACGAATTACAATGGAGAAGGCTGTGACCACCTTGACCTTTAGAACAGCCCCAGTTCTCCTGGGTACACATGTGTACAGTTATTCAAGGTCCTTGGGAGGTATGTTGTTCCAAGCATCTCAGAGAACCCACTAGGGTTCTCCACAGTTCTACAGGATTCAAGCTGTCCCAGTTCCTTTTGTCTCTTTCTGTGATCCCAGTCGGACACAGTGATGTGATCAGGGCTCTGTAGGCCTCTTTGTTCCTCTTGTCCCTGAAGATAGTTCTTTATCATCTAGTTATTATCTCTACCAAATCCATTTTGTAGTTTATTACGAATACTGAAGTCTGGACTAGAGTCTAGAAACGATCAACCAACATTGCCATTCATTTACCAATGCTATTGGCATGGCTAAAACTTCAGTTCTAAGCTACAAGAAAGGCAACACACAATATTAGCATTAGCCAGTACTTAACCTAATTTATATGAATTTGATTTGTAATTTGCAGCTGATGATATTTGCAGCTTGCAGCAGCGTGTACAGTACCGCATGCAGTGTGTTTCTGTGTTTACTGCTGGTGAGTGATGATTCACCTCTCACTGAACCTTCAGAGTCGATGGTTGCCAGAGTGGCTTTTGGCAAATCCGCTGCCACACTCTGCCAACTGTTTGTACCCATCCACTGTGTCTGGCGAGGGGGGTGTCCCTGGCATCTAGCCGCCCTCCCCCTCCCCCCTCTACCCCCGATTCTCAAAGACGACAATGATAAGAAGGGGTGAGTGGGGAAGAGGGGTGTGAAAATCCTATTCAGACTCTCTGCTTGTGGAGCCAGAGCCATTCAAAATGTTCCTGAAAATCCTCCTCAATGAAGACAAGCAGAGGGAGGACTGTATCAACAAGCGTCGCCCTGGTATTTAGATGTCACTCAGGGTTATTTATGCCACTTATGCATGGCATTCCAGAGGTTGGTTTTGGGAAGTTAGCACAAATGAGGGCTGGTTCAAAGCAAGGACATGACTCTGTGCTCCAGCCTGTTCTCTGCTCACCTCTCCTCCCTGCTCATCTTCCCTCCCTTATCTTGTTGTGGAGTGGGTCAGACCATCCTCCGGGCTGTTAGTTTGGTCTGTGGAGCCTAAGAAACGTCTAACAGCTTATAGAGCAATCTGACTGCCTGAGAACCAAAGTAATGATTTATTCTGTGTTGTCATCAACAATTTACTCCACTGTGACCAACCCATTGACTGTTCCTGCAACATTTGTTTTGAAATTCTGCTTCAATGGCCTTTATGGAAATAAGAAAATTATGCCAAAATAATAGTTTTTGGGAAAAACAACTTGGTGGAAACAGGGTCCGACTATGATCTCATGCAACTATGAAGGTTTGAGTGCGATGGCTCTTATAGCCAGGTGCATAGCAATACCAGTAGCTAGCTAAATTATGAATCAATGTTCCACTTGCATAAACAAAGTAATGATAAAGTAACGTCTTCCTTTATGAGACAAATCAAAAAGCGGAGTCAACATCCTTTGGTTTTTTTAACCAAAATATGAAAAGAAATGAAGCTAGGGGGAGAATGCCTGAAGTTTAAAAACTTAGAAAAAGTTAAAAAAATTATTAATGCTAAACTAGCCTCAGCACATCCTGACTCATATATTATATCCAGTGGATAAAGCAACAGAATGAAAAGTTACTTTAATTTGCTAGATTGTTTCCTGCTATTTGCATATTCATAAATGTTTAGTTTGAAATATTGAAAACGTTTTCAACTAAGTCAAACTAATCTTTGTCCACTTGGAGAATATCTAATTTCTTCTCAAATAACTGAAATCTGCTTAAGAGGTACACATTTTCAGTCAACCTGTACCACTAATGTGAGGAATATTTCAGCATTGATAAAGTGTAGGTTTAAATTAAATTTGATATTCAATAGAGGGGAGACCAAAGAGGGAAGTGGAATTTGAATTGGGCTCGTCCATTTCAGTCACTGTAAATACACATTTCTGGCCTGAGGGGAGACATTCCCTACATTCCTGCTGTATTTTTTGAATTACTAATCATGTGTGAGGGCTTACTATAACTGTTAATCTTCCAGATCGGAATAAGGGACTGGTGGTGTACATGTTTTATCTGAACATGACAAATGAGTCCTATTTAGGCAACATTTGCAAAATACAAATCATAAATATTGCAGTTATTGTAAAAACTTGATAGAAAGGATTATTGATTCCACAACCCAGAGGCACACTGGAGAAGAGCACATCTTAATAAATACTCACCAGTAATGGATGTCACATGGAACATATTATATTATATATTATACTATTTTATTCTGTTGGATAGAAAACCATTTATATGGTCTTGCTGTTGATAAAAGACATAATCTGATAGTGCTTTTCTACAGCTCAGTACATTTTTGAATTCAGTCTTATTTACATGCGGAACTGTTGTCTGTGTTCTGTTTCAAATCTTATTCAGGTTAATCTGTTCAGCGGAACCTTTGCCTGAGCTGCTCTCCTTTTTCATGAATAAACCTGTTAACGTAATTTTCCCTCTGCCCCAGACTCTGAAGTGGTGACTTCTGAGCTGATACATAGGAGACAACTAAAAGGGCTTAGGCCTTCTCTGTGCTTCAATTCTGATGATCAAAGTAAAAGCGACAAGATGCTACTATCATATTGTCGTAGTTGATTTTATATTAGAATTAATAATAGCAACTTACTGAATTTCACTTCAACTCACTTGTAAATTAATACAAAAATCAAGCCTGTGAGTTGTAAGTAACAAAGTATAAACCTGTCCGGATCCAGAGGCCAGAACTTCCAATTACTGAATATAAATCCAGCAGTTTGATGAATGACATTTGAATCAGTAGTAGCCTCTAGCTAGTGGTGAAAGAACTGAGTGCATTGCTCTCATTGCTGATGTATACCAAACAATAGCAAGTGGTGATGTAGGAGTAATTCAGCAAGACACAAAGAAAACTGTACAGGGTCACAAATGGATGTATTAGAAAAGTTATGCATTTAATGTATCGCTCTATATGACATCATAAATCTAACAGTGATAGATCAAATGAGTGCTCATCTTGATGACAGTACTTTGTCAAACAGTTCATTATTGTGTTGCTTAGATGTTTTATTGGTGCTGATTCAAAGCTGAATGAAAGATATACAAATCTCCACCTCACAATAGGCTTAGATCTGTGATCTATGGAATCTGTGTGGATACATTTTGAAGACATTGTCTCACTGCAGTTCTAAGGTGAAATTACTCAGCCATGCTTCTGACTGATTATTCACTCACGATACAGCCGAGACGTCTCACACAAGCGCACAACATGAAATGCAAAAGTAACAACTCAACTACAAAGCCTCAATACAACCGCAAAGGCCACACAACGGAAACATAATGACTATGGAAGTGAGCAACAATGAATGTTGATAATGAAATGAACAGAGTTATTGCGGTCAAACCAGTTGTCGATTAAATTTGATGCCTGTCCTTTTTGAGGTGTTACAGTACAGGTGCTTGGAGCACGCAAAAAGGATTAAGTAATAACCTTTGCATACTTCTCTTTCATAAAAAAATTAATAAAATACAAACATTTTAACTTTTTGGGTTCTCCAAGCACCTCTATCACCTTCAAAAGAGGGGAATTACTTTTTTAGCGGCAACTGACTTGGGTTTTCTCAAATTAAGGCCCACTTGACTTTAGTAACTCTTCTTGTTTAATTGTCAACATCTGTTGTTGTACACTGTGTTTCTGTTGTGTGGCTTTCGTAGATATATTCAGGATTTTTTGTTATGTTGCCCGTGATTTGTTGTCCGACGTGCTTGCCACCATACTGTGTTGTATCATATATAAAAGTATGATATAGACATCTTAACAATGATACAAATTAATCATTATGATTTATACGCTTGTATGCATTACCATTAACCCAAACTACCTTATTGTGCTCCTCCTGTAATCTATATTCTCATAGGAAATGCACAGATGTTCCCTCACAATTCCCCAACCACAATCAAAACACCTTCACCTGTTCAACACTTACAAAGATTCCATCTCTTAACTTTTCATCCATCTCACGTCAGGGCTGATGGACTACATCTACTCCTCTGATGCCTCTGACCCGGTCTAGGCAGTCCAGTCACGTTGTGCAGGCCCTCAGAGCTGTCTTAAACACTGCACAGATCATGTGCCCTTGAATGCTTTGATCTCACAGAGGCAGCGCCGACTTCTTACTGGCAAGATCTATACTAAAGCTTTTGGACTTCACAATGCCGAAGCAATCTAGCAAATGATGCCGGGATACGAGGAGCCGCTCCAATGGTGGTTTGATTTCCACCTCTTTAGTGAGATGGACTCCTCTGAGGCATCCAGAGAAACAAAGAATAAAAAGAGTGCATCGCCGACTGGGCGGCCAACAGAATACAAATGGCTACTTTCATATTTGGCCCTGGAGAAATGTGTTACTCATGTGCACCAAAGGCACTATGATCTGCTGTGTGCTTTAGAGAGGAGCTTTTGACGGCAGACGCTAACCTGTCCTGGGGGCGGGGGGTGTGGGATAGGCTAAGGTATGATGTGCTGATGATTGGGGACAATGTTATTGATCCTAAGAGGAACTGAGGTTGTTTTAATTGTGTTGTAACATGATGCAGCTGAGGAAAAACAGAACATAACTTGGAGTAGACAAAGAAACATATGTAACTAGTGATATGGAAAAGGCATTGCAGTATGATAATGATTAGTAAAAGTAACAGTAGAAAAATAACAAATAAAGACATGTACATAAGCAGAAACTGATAATCTCAACATAAATCTGATAATATTAGGATGCTTGACATGTAATAGATCTTTACAATGTCAAACTTTCATCTGCAGATCAGAGCACTGCACAGCGGAGGTTGAAGAAAACGGGATAAGGATCAAAAAAGAGAGAAAAGTTTAACATGAAAGGAATGATGTTCATGTCAAACACAGCTTTGCGCTTCCACGACTTACAGAAATGTCGAGATAAAGTTGTTGAGTTGAGTATTGTTGCGGGTGAAAGCCTGTTACAAGGACACACTGCAATGTCCTAGAAAATGCAGCAGCATGTCGACTTCAATTGCTGAATTTTCTATTGAAGACAAGGATAACAGCTTGATGCTAAAAGCTTTGCAGTAAGGGCTCCGACAGTTAAAGCATTAGGCTTTGTTTTAACAGAACGGGAAAAAGGTTACCATTGAAAATGATCATATAACTTACATGATCATACACAGAAGATGGATGGTCTCTTCTTGACTGTTTGTGTGACTGCATACCAAACACACCAGTCTGCAGTGTGGGCGTCCCTGGCCCCATTTGTTGGGAGACAATTGGAATTTATAGCTGGAGTATTTTGCTGTATTAAAATGATAGTTCACCAAAAAATAAAAAATTCACTCTTTCTCTAGTTGCCACTATGCCAATGGAGGAGTGGGGTGATGTGTTTGAGTCCACAAACAACTTTGGAGTTTCAGGGGTAAACAGTGTATCAGCCAAATCCAATAAAATTGAAGTTTTCTACTTCAAAGAGAAAAAAAAACTGAAATAAAAAAAAATCCATGCTGCTCCTGTGGTGTCGCCCAAGTGTATGTTAGCTCCGTCAGTCAAATTAGATAGTTCCGGAAGCATCACTAGTTCTGGTAGCAGCCATTTAGGCAAACAACATGGTGTGAATTATGCCATATCGAGTTAAATTTGAATGTCTGAACTTTGGTGATACCACAGGAGCATTACAGAGGCATATTATTATTATTATATATATTTTTTTATGTTTGAAGAAGTGGTCACCAGATTCTTCGATTGTTTGGGATTTGGCTGCAACGCTGTTTACCCCTGACACCCCAAAAGTATTTTGTTGACTCAAAAACATCACACATGTATATATTTAAGTGAAGAACTTTTAACCGCTCATTTGTCAAATTATCAATTTTGCTGGCAGAGGGGCAGACTGGACACATCTTGAAGTGCCTGTGTGTGGTATTGTCCACATCTGTGTGTGTTGTAGGAGAGTGAGCTCTTTCAACCTTGCTGTTGATTTCTTTGTCATTTTTTCCCCCACTACTCAGGCTGGGTCAGACAAATATAATGTGATGCATAGATCAAGTCAGGTTTGAAATAAACCCCACTCTAGCACCTTAATCACTCCATAACATTCTCTCACACTCATACTCACGCACACGTACGCACACAAAGAAAAATGCTGATTAATCGCATGATGTGACCGATGACAGATGGTGACCTCTGTTTCGCCTTTGCTGTTGTCGTTGTGAAGGCAGCCATGAAGGCTACCAGGGATCACTATGAAGGATGGACAAAGGAACACAAACCAATGATCTTTTTTCCCCATCCAGCCCAAAGCCTCTAAGTCTGAATAATTCAATTTGTATCGACCAAAGCTGCATTTGTCATAGCTGGTGTGCGCTCCCAGGCTCTTTACCCAGCATGCTTTGCTCTGTACTCTTTGATCCACCTTTCCTCTGCAGGTTTGAAGAGATGAGCCTGCACACACAGAAGCCAGGGTGATGCTATTTCACAGTGGTAGCTTAAAAGAAAATGTACTGTTACTCAACTTTGGTCAGTGAAGACACAACATATTACAATTTTGTAACAGTACCCAGGACCACATTTATTTTATTTTGAAACTAACCAGATGATAAAGGAGAAAGGATTTGAGCTCCTGTCCCACAGCACTTATACATTTAAACGCAGCTGTTTCTCAAAATTTAAAGCATCACAGTTTATTTTAAATTGTAATGCATTTTCTAAACCATCTTATTGAGCAGTGGACCTTGTGCCATGAATATTATTTGTCGTTTTTATTTTTTAAGTTTTGTTGCTCAGGGCTTTTAGTCAGAGGCAACCTAGAGCACCACCAGGTTGAGGAACACATAAAAAAGAAGATAGGTAATTTTGCACTTTTCATTTTCAACTGGCCACTCTGAAAGAACTCAACCTTTTCTTTACGTATTATGTTGCAGTATTATGCAAAAATTAAAAAAAAATTAATAATAAAGTGAACAGGCAAGTTTAGAATAGTTTTCTGCCTTTCTTTGTGCAGTTGAGCCCATACCTGCCAGCATACCTTTAGCATACACCCCAGGGATGTGAGGGGCCCTCACACAAATCATTAGATCTGTACATTATGCAAATAGAATGATAACGTCTCAATGCTTTCATTATGTCTAATAAAAGAGCAATGCAGTATCCAAATCCTCTGGAGCACACTGCATTAGATGTTGCAAGCTCTACTCATTGTTTAAAGCAATGGCAGCAGTTGTGGGGATGTGTCCTCTGAGGGTGACTTCATATGTCGTTTGGTGTCTTAAAACAAGCTGAACATCTTATTTAGATTGAATGATTGACCCTTACAACAACTGCTACAGCTGGTTTTAGCACCTCACTGACACCCATTCATTTTTATGGCTGTGGCGATCAAAATGAAGCAATACAAAAGTGTGTTCAGAAGATAGCGCTGATCTGACTGGAGTCGTACAGACTTCGGCACAACATGGGCTCTGGAGTAGCCGTGTGTAGATCTTGGTGAACTGACACAACAGCTCATTTGTGTGGTGCTAGTGTGATTAATCACTTAGCTAGCCAGACAGAGCTGCATCGTCTATGGCTTTAGTTTGGAACGGCTGAATGTTTCACAGCTCAAAATTGAAAGGTATCAAATACACAACCCAGAAACACCAATATATAGATCAGACAGGGACAGATAAACACGATGCAACGTAGCAGTGGTCCTCTGTGACATTTAGTTAAAAAAAGCCTTATTAAAATGTTTTACCTAATTTGGTTTTAAATTAAACTTTGAAGAATCTTGTGAATTAGCTAACCCACTGTTATTTGGCAGTTAAGTGTAGTGGATATCTAAAAACAGGTGCTACTGTGGTTTCCTGGTGTAGTCCAAATATTGTATTTTCAAAGTTAAACAAAGATTGAGTGAAAGGATTGGGAGTAAAGAAATATATTTATAAAGATCTGACGAAACGACAGAATATTTTTTTTTCATATATGCTTCACACACTTATCGCCAAAAGGAAAAGCTTAATCACATTGCAACATGTTCATATTCTCTGGGTTTACCACAGTGAAAAACTGAACCACATTTAAACTCATTAGCCTTTATAACTTTTGAGATATCACATAATCTGCTAAACCATAACTTTTTATATTTGTTTGCTATTGGAAAAATGTTGCTGCAACTTTGTTCAAAATGTGCACATGGAACTCCTAAAGTCATAGCAGGCCTCTCTCAGTGAGATGACTGACTTAATTTAAGTGCATGTCACAGGTAGGATAACAAGAAGGATTTAAATAAAGTAGCTGTGCAGTGCAGGCACACCTAAAACTCCTGTGATGTGTCTGCTTAATATAAGATTCTCACATCTCTATCGCCCATCACGATCTTCTTTAGCGTCCTGTCAGAAAATAAACTTTAGTTGAATTAGCTGATGAAAAACAATGGTAGTAACTGCACCTATTAGCAAGTCAACACAGTTATGTAAGCTAAAAATAGCCATCTATACGAAAATACCCTTCTTTTGAACTATGATTCAATATGATTGATATGTTATCCAACCCAGAATCAGATAAACACTAATGGTCAGTCATACTCATTTTTCATAAAGGCTACAACACATGACAACATGTAAATTGCATCCATCCTACTCAGGTGGGTTTGAGTTGTATATACACAGTGTTGAGTGCAATTTCATGTTGGTTTTGTACAAATCAATAAGTCATTCAATCAAGCAAATCTGAGCCGGTCTGCACATCAGCTTCCACACAGCGGCACAGCTTCTCATGAAATTTGTTCAGTGGTGTTCTTGCTCCGGTTCCATGCTGTTGAAGACGGCCTGGTGCTGGGCTATTTGTCTTGAGAGACGGTTTCTGTCCCATTTAAATGAGCATCAAGGCATGAAGCTCACTGAGAGACCCGTGGTGGGAGATGGATGACACCTCAGAAGTGGCTGGAGCATAGCTCCGCCTGCCTGGATTTGTCAATGTGAAGGAACCTTTCAAACTAAATCAATGAAGGAAGGAGGGATTGCTCTTGCCAAGCAATTATTGCTCCGTAATTGATTAATGTCCTCTTTTTCATAACAAATGTCAGCCAAAGATTGGTTTTCACAGCATGTTCACCCTTTCATTTGGTATGTAAAGGATTAAAAAAAGTATAGTTGCTGATTCTCATATAGAAAAAACATCATCATTTCATTGTGAAAAAGTTTGCTTTAGTGTGAGTGAGAGTAAACTAAGATTTATATAAGTCAGAGAGTTCAGTTTATACCTATATAGAAAAATCGTACTTTCTTAATAAACACATTACCCTTATAGCCAGCTCAAAAGTCAACGCTTAACCAATGGTAAAAGAAAGTCTTGCATAGCTTAGAAAGAAAAAATAGATACAGTCAGTACATTTATTTATGGAATTATTTCCTGTGTCAGGAAGAAGAATCAAAGTTTTTTCAATAGCGAAAGGAAGTAGAAAAGAGGACAATGTAAAAAGGTGAACAAGGCATGTTAGGTATGTTTTGTAGTTTCACCCAAAAACACACACATACACACACATATATATCTATATACAGTATATAGATGTATATTAATGCTTCAATCTCATACATATATCTATATAATGTCCATTATCCTCCAGCCAGCGTAAAGCATGTTTTTAAAAGCCATTTAAATAGTGTCTTGTCTGGATATGGTGAATAAAGTTTTAAAGACTGCATATAGAGTCAGTTACTGTTAATCTTCCACAGGAGTGAAACACCGGTCAGGGGAGATAGAACCACAGAGAAGAGGAAGGGATGAGAGATAATACAAGCAGGGAAAATAAGCATCTATGTATGTTGCACTTACCACCGTGCCAAAATGACAAATCTGTGTGCCGTACTTAACTGGAAAAAAGTCCATCCCTCTACATTGATGAATGGGCATTTGTTTTGGAGATATATGGCAGAATAAAAAAGTAAATAAGTGAGATGATGTTCAACAAGAGGTAAATAGAAGTTCAGAGAAACATCCTGCTGTTCCACAACCTGAGTTTCTTTTCCCCAATCCCTCTGAGGTGTTCTTAACTATGTATTCACTGTATTTATGAGCGTCTTCGCCCAGGCACATTTTTCACTTGACACATCAAGGACACAGTGGTTTAAAAAAGAAAAATACAGCTGAAAAAAACAACAGCAACACTATAAACAAAGAGATTTGTGGAAGAGTTTGTGATTTAAAAGTCTCACAAAGCTCTATGGAAATATTCACTTTAAATTTGCCATCAAATTACCTGAGACAGATTTTAGTGAAATGGGAGTGACAGAATGCTAAGAAGGCGAAAACATCCGAAAACACCCTGAAGCAGCATGACTGTTACATTTTGATGAGTTAAGTCCACATCACACAATGTTTTGTCATGCTTAGAGCAGCTAGTGCTGCTGAAAAAAATCTACATTTTAACTTATAATCAATGCAGAAACTAACAAAACTAGCTTGGTTTGTCTATTTTTCATGCTGAGTGGCCTAAATGCAGCATTTCTGGTATTCAGGACTCTGGTCAATCACATGGACTGTTACTGGCTTGAAGTTTTCCCACCTTGAACAGATGCTCTGCCCAAGTCAACCCGCGTTTGCAACCCTGTAACATCGGAGTTGAGCCAACAAAGTTTTCTATATCAGATCACATACAATATAGACATATTTGAAGCAAAGGACCAAAAGTGGGATTGAACTAAGAAATGCAATGCCCGTTATAAACCTGCCTGTTTGCTTGGCCTGTGGTTATGCTCCAGATCACAAAATTATTTGTCTTCCCAAAACATTTCTACAATATACTGACACTTTTATTTTGTATGTTTGACGTAATACAGAGCAATTTATAAACACTGTTTGTTGCAGAGTGAAGTTGGAAAACGTTATGTTCATCCTACCTGGCTTATCTGCAATAAAGATTTTATTTTCCATGAAGCTGAATTTATTTTATTACTGTTTACGTGTGTGGCTCATATATAAGTGTGAATGATTTACTGAATTGCTGCTTTTTCATACACTGTATGGCGACTATTTGAGATGTCTGTTAAGGGAATTTTCGGGCCCACAACCTTTAAAATTAAAGGTCACTATAAAGCATAGCAGCAACAAAACGGACATTGTGCTATTACTTTGAAGATAAATTGCCACAAAAGAAGGAATTCTGTCAATGTTGTGGCCATGATGGAGATCATGTCAGATAAATAAATACAAATGATCAAGGTAATTTAATGCCGATTTGTGCTTGTCAAATCTCACCGAACTAAAAAACTAGGAATGCACATGCTATTTGTCGAAACTCTTTGAAAATTTTACAGCGTTACAGAGTCAATGGATGGTTACGATTAATTCCCAATATCTTTGGCTTGCCTGCATAAAGCATGTGACACCAACAAGCTGGACAAGAAGCTGATCATCTGTACATATGAGGTCGGGATAAAAACAAACAGTTGCATAACACTTAATACCTGCAGCTTGACAGATAATCTCAGAACAGATGATAATATCATGAAAAGGCCTGGTTCTTCTATTCAGGACCATGTATGTGTATGTGTGTGCTCTATCATGTTAGCATTTAGCTGAAAGCACCACAGTGCCTATAGATAGAGTACCTAGTGTGGATGCATACATTCTTCTCCACTTTTATAAATCTGTTGCTATATAACTACTGTATTTTTTCCTCTACCTAATTTTCCTGTCTGCAATATTTTGAAGACACAACATAAAAAGGAAAGCATGCTTTGTTACCATGTTACCATGCTTTCCTTTGGTAACAAAGCAGAGCATGGTAAACTCAGCTCCTGGAGGACTGTTTCCTCCAGGAGCTGAGTTTGGATGACTGCTCTTTCAAGCGCTACCTGAGGCTGACCAGGGGCCAGTTTCATGACTATCTGTGCTCGTTGACAGGATCTGATTGAGTTTCTCAATGCTGATTTGCTTTCGTGACATTGCGTGACACAATTTTTTTGCTTGAGTTCAATCATCTCAACTTCAGCAGGTTTAGAGGGGGAAGCGAATAAATCAAAGATCCATGCTAGGAACTTGAAGTTTGCATCTGTTCGCATCTCTGCATTGACTTTGTGTGTTGTCTCAAAAATTAGCTTTGAGTTTCTTGTGAGCATTATTTCAATTGACCTTCTTAGGTAAACCCTGACAACATCTTTCGGTCAATTGTTTTCCTAATCTTTTCCGCTGAACATATGCCATGGAATGTCAAGATATGGAACAATGAAAAAAATATATATTCTTCTTAATTTAAATTGGTTGGGGAGATGTTGGGGATCCAAGCGAGGAAAGACGTTGATGGAAAATATTGGCCTAAAAAACAGACGGAAGAGTTGCAAGATAGAAGCAGACAGACTGGAAGCAGCAGGGAATGACCTGAGGCAAACAAAGGGTCAGATGAGGATCAGAGGAGGATTTGAGAAAAACTAAGTGGAACTTGAGTTGGGCCAATGTTAGCACCCTGTTGGAGACCTCAATGATCTGAGAAAAACTGTAGTTTAAAAGTGGGTTATATATATATTGCAGTAGCCGAATTGTTAGCGGTACCAGGACAGGTGAATTGGCATGAAGGAGGAACTGATGGCCACTGTCTAAAACGTCCAACTTTTACAGAAATCTCTGGTGGTATTCGGTCACAGGAGTTTCTGGGACTATTTACACGAGGTTTGCAGAATCATTCCTTACCTCCATTTCAATACAAAATCCCTAAATATAATTTGATAGTTATGACTTAATTTTTTTGGGGAACTCCACCCTTGATACTTGACCCACAGCACTGACCATGGATAACAGTAATCCTGATTTGTGTTGAATCAGGGACATTTGTTGAATATGCCGTTCTCCATCCTCTTCTCTGTCAACTATATAATAGATTCTAACATAATCATTCTAAATAATGGAGAATTAAAAAATATATTTCATTCTCACTCACAAGTTAGCAGTTTTCAGTGAAATACATATTTGGATGAAAGAAGTACCCATCAAAATTGTACACAATGAAGTCTATGGAGTATCCCAATTGCTATTAAATATCCATACTGAATTTAACTGTTTTGCGGCACAAAACCCAATTTATATCCTTCCATTGTACTGAGGTGGAGGCAGAAATCCCAGGTCAATATTTAATGTGAGCAGGGCTAGATGCCATTAGAGATAGGGATGTGTAATATGACAAATATCTCTAATTGAAGCCATTTCATATCCAGATAATAATGCTTATTTTTTCTCTGCAGTCGATACTCCTACCTTTTGTAGACTGTTTAAATTAGAACCATATCTTTGCAGATGTTAAGTTGTAACAGCAGCCATTACTACCATCTTCATGAGTTTTTGCTATTCTGGTCTGAGCACTCAAGTGTCCTTTTTTATATCATCTGTACACTATCTCCATACTAATGCTACTTAACATGATTGTTACATAGCTGGTAAAAGAGGTTAGTGGTGTTTTATG
Organism: Pseudopleuronectes americanus; assembly: GCA_038501795.1. Lineage (NCBI taxonomy): Eukaryota > Metazoa > Chordata > Actinopteri > Pleuronectiformes > Pleuronectidae > Pseudopleuronectes > Pseudopleuronectes americanus. The sequence continues at coordinate 18,061,327 of CM076731.1, forward strand.
GCTGTTGCTGGAACACGTTAGAATTTTTAAACCCAAACCAGGTCCATGTGACAGAAGTTGCCCCCTGTTTGAAGCATAACATCCTAGTTTTGTCTTGGAAGGTCGGAGTCCTCCTGTTCTGTGCCACACTTGGTCTACTCCAAATTTTAAGTTGCCTTCTATTCATGCAATTCTAAATCCATGTAAAGAATGTGTCCAGGTAAACTGTCATCCCAACACTATATTGTTATTGCATGTTATGAAGATATGTTTTTCTGTTGTCAGACAATACAATTAATCGTCATATCATCCTGACCGAGTAAGTGGAAAAATTTAAGTAGAAAAAATTACAATATAAGTAGCAGATATCAATATGAATTGGCTGAAGGATCATAAATTGGTAGAAATTAAAGCATTTTTGTTTCATGTGTCTATTAATGGTAGTCTATTTGAGATGCACAACATTAGTATAAAAAAGAGGATTATTGTTGGCTCGTCTCTCCCATGCTGCCACACCCACTCACATCAGTCCTGTGTGCGGAACGATCACATCCCTCCTCCGTCCACGATCACCTACATAATTCAGCTAATGCGTTGACTCCCTGACACCTTAAATCTAACACTAATGACGAACAGCGCCATCAGTAGCCTGGTTAATGACTTCAGTTATCAGTGCCATAGATTAGGCCACGCAGTTATGCACCAAATGAGTTGTACATTTTGTGTATAAATATGGTCTGTGAGGAATATTAGCTGCTCTCAGCGCTGTTGTTCTGATTTCATAAAATGGTAATGAATTGTTAATGGCACGATTACTCTGCCGGTAGAATAACTGTGGAAAATGGTCCTGGCATTATGGCTCCCATTGCTTTCCCTCCCCTAATGAAATGAAAGGTTATTTCAATGTGTCAATACCCCCACAGTCCATTTGTCTAGCTGTGATCGAATGAAGGATCTCATTACAGAATATGAGACCCAATTATTCTGCATCTGTGAGCCTCTCAGTGCAGTTATCATTTTAAACAGGTGTTTGTTTCTCTCTCCTATTGTCAAAGACAGATATTACTTTGTGGAATATCGTAACATGTTTTGCCCATAGAGTGAAACAGAATATGGACTTTCATTCACTGCTTTTTTAAGTGGAAGCTGCTTGTTTGATTCCTTAGAACAAGTCCTCCAACCTGAATTATTTGTCACTACCCAGTGATATGATTCATGGGAGCATCTCCTGAAATACCATCCCTTTGGGGCAGGCGTACTGAACCTACATCATCATGGTTTGCGATAATAAGTGTAGTTAAGTTTATGGAATGGTTATGGTTAAAAGAGATGGTGATGAATGTAAATGTGTATAACAGGAAAAAAACTGTTGTCCTGTGTTATGTTGACCCATCCCTCCTCCTAACATGGAATTTGTTGAGCTTGATACTACATCACCTAACCTCCTTTGCTCTCGCCATAATTACTACTGCTGCTAGAGGCCAGCTAGTAATAACATGTCACTCTGGATTGTAATGAGCTGCTTGTACAGATGATCTATATGGCTGTTTCATGTGCTTTAAGTACAAGGTGTATGTGCACATACATTATTTTTCTATCACTAGAATAATTTGTCGAGTAACACTTCTAATATCTTGCTATAGCATTGTTCTGTGTTTTTCTTATCGTCAAAATTTACCAGTAATAGACCAAAACCAACAATGTGTCAATTTGTGTCTCAAAAACAAAGTTGCTCTGTTTTGGTCTCCCCCAGCTCCTGAGGGTAAAGTCTGGCAGTTAGCTGCAAACTGCTCCACTTGTTCATTAGATAATCAGTCATTTGTCTTTTTGTGGTAGCTATCAGAGCTCCTTTTCACCGTTTACAACTGCCAGGTCAAAAACAGTAGAGTTGTGGTTGATAAAACGATATGTTTATCTCTATAGAGACTCTTAAAATTACATTTTGTAATTTGCCTCAATATTTAGTACATTTAATGGACTTTGCCCTGAACAGCACAGCACACTGATGGACGCTTGGAATAGAACTCTGGACATGGATATCCATAGTACATACTGTATGAATGAGCTCTAATGCTTTGCTGTATTTTTTGACAGTTGGAAAGATAAAACAAATTCTTTAAGATATCTGGGTGGTTACTTTTGCCAAAAAATATAAGTATGACTCTTTAAACCCTTGACTGGTCAAACCCAATGGAGTACCCTCCAGCCTCTCTCCACGGGTAAGCCATCTCAATGAGCTGTGAAGGAAGCGAAGCTGAGAGGCTGACAGCAGAATGCTCACCTGAGCCCCGGTTTGTCAGCAGCGTCTTAATATTTCAGAGATTTCCTCAAAAAGCCATCCCCAGCAATTTCTGTGGGTTTCTCACTGCAGGCAGCTCTACAGCATGGGCTTACTGGGCTTTAATTAGAGAAGGAGGGCCCTTATCACAGGAGCAGCCACAGCAGCAGGAGCACCAGGCGCCAGGATCCTGCTCTGAATGTTTTATCAGACCCTGGGCTGCCGAGAAGCACTTGACTAGAGGTGTCAAACAGACTGTGGAAGAGTCCTCGGGCGTTGTGTGTGTCAGCACTGGAAGATGTTTGTATTTGGAGCTTTGTTTTGGGAGGAGCGGCTGTAGCCTGTTTGGGGCTGGCATATTTCCAATTACACAGTTGCATTATGTACAATGATCCATGCAAGTCCTCCTGGCATATGTGCATATGTCTGGTAGTGTGTCAGTGAAGCAGTCTTTACGAATCAGTCTGCAAGTTGGAACCTCACAAAAAAATGACTTGGTAGAGTGCTTTGGCCAATAATAGATCGAAGGAGTGCTGCTGCTAAAATATGTCCAAAAAGTGGCTAATGAAAAATAATGTTTTTTCAGAGATGAAATTGAGTTTGCGATTGAGACAGAGCTATTACATATTTATCCATTTTAATTTTTTATGGCACAAGCTATGACTCTATCAATGGCTGGCATTTTATGGGAAAGATTACAGGCAAAGGAAGGTTGATCAATTATTTAGGCTAAAATGAAAAGTACAAAGGAGCTGTATCGCAGCCTGCAGCGAGCTTGGGAAATTAGGTCAGTTTCATAATATTCTAGTGGGATCTAAGCTCGGCAGCTGCTGCACTGAAGGAGAACTTGGAGACAGAGATGCCTTCCATGTTTGACTGGGTGATGAAAATCCACTGCTCGCCTAGAAAAATCATTTAGATTTAGAGATATGTGGCCTGTCACAGACAGGCTCATTTGGTTCTCTGCACGCACAAGTGGCATATTAAGGCAAAACAGTAGAAAGAGAGAATCATTCCACTTTATCAGGTTATTCTAGCAGATTATTATTCATAATTATGCAATAATTTCTAATTAATTGTTCAAATTGGTTTGAAACAGATTTTTGTCTTGGTGACAGCCTTGCTTAGTTGAGGAATTAAACAAAGAGTCATGAGGTTTTTCCAACGGTAACTTGAGATATGACCTCTCTTAATTTAACTAAAGAAATACAGGGGGGTAATAAACACACTTTAATCAAGCAAGGGACCACAGTTATGGTGATTCAACATCATGAAGCTGGGCTAAGAAGTCTCTGCTTTTCCCCCACTGTGTCCTGCTTGTGTTATGTGGCTGGAGGTTCAGAAGAACATGATGTGCTAGGGCCCGTCTGGACTCTCTGCTGTTTTAATGAGTGCTCTTGGACTGTGTCAAGGCCCTGGGGCTGCCCGGCTCTATTAGATGAGAGGGATTATCCTGCTATTAAGAGCAGGATCTTCCCTTGCCTTGTCTTGTACTCCCAAACTCTGCCGCTCACAATCTGTATAGTGAGCATTGTCAATATCTGAGCACCTAATCACATTTATTATGCTGCGTGTGGGCCATGAAGTATACATCTATACAAGGTGGGGGTCCCTGCAGTCAATGTATTTTATTTTTTGATATTTCAAAGAATTAAGGCCCAATTGACATAATAGGCCCCATCACCACAGTCATCACAGTAGAGGGAGAGCCCTGATCATGCTGCACATCTCTAGGTCATGCAGGACCCCCCTCCCCATCAGGGCGTGCGACCAGTGAGCCAGCAATACCTTTGAACAACAGCAGCAGGGAGGAAACCTCAGATTCAGAGTCGGTTAGCCTTAAAGCGTGTGTGTAACTCCAGTGACAGAGAAAAATCCCTGCAAAAATCCCTGCAAGAAAAACATCTGGCCAGTGCACACGAGGGCCTTCCTGCCCTTGCAGGAAATGTCTTACAGTTTTACAGAAACTGCAGAAAATCTTGCTCAGTCACGGTGTATCACTCCTTCTTTTCCACTGTGAAGCTCTCCGCATACCTAATGACATTTTGAAGAGTTATGTGAGGATGAAAGTCTACAGAATGTGGGGGAACACTTCAAAGTCTCTGTATCTACCACAGCTGTAGATGCTGGGATTAAGAAGACGATGAGCAGGTTGGTGCAGCAGGTAAGAGGTGGCAAGGAGGGTTTGGGTTTTGGGTCGATACAGTCAGAATATTGAAAATTGCCTTTAATCATTGTAGTCTTCCAAAGTGGTCTATTTCATTAAATAATAGTAATTTAATAACCTATTGCTTATTAATAAAAATGCCTGAATAATAAGTCTTTGATTTTGTTTTATGTTAAAGTTAAAGACTGTTCAGGGCTATGCTTTAGCCTGTGTGTGTGTGTGTGTGTGTGTGTGTGTGTGTGTGTGTGTGTGTGTGTGTGTGTGTGTGTGTGTGTGTGTGTGTGTGTGTGTGTGTGTGTGTGTGTGTGTGTGTGTGCGTGCGTGTGTGTGTGTGTATATATTTGCAGTTACATGAACATCGATAGCATGAGCAGAAAATAAGCCTTAAAAAAGTTCCAGGTTGCTAAAAAGACATGCAGAGAAAAATAACTGTCCAAAGAGTTTTATGTAAAAAATGATACTTTGTCTACAGATAATCAAAACATCAGAGCACAGAAGGACTGAACGATTCATTGAATAGTCATGACAGAAAAATGTCTCTATGAGGAGAGCTTTTCTCCAAATAAATATTTCAGCATGAATACAAAATGAAAAATGGTAAAATTCAATGTGACCCAGCACAGTGTCTAGACAGACAAATATGTCATTAAAGCAGCCTATGGGTCATGATAGACCATCATGACCTCAGTGTGCATGGACACAATCATATTTTGGGGGTTCATGCATTCAGTTCACAATTAAAACTTTATTTGATAATGGGATTACTGGAATGGAAGACCTCAAGAAGAAAAAGAAAAGATAATTATAAGTAAAGGCCAATAGCTTATATTAGCGGCAATGAATGGCTGACTGTACTGCGGATCAAACAGGATGGAGGGTAACCTTGAATATTCTCCTGAGGATTTAATTTATTATTGATGAGTTGAAAATTTGGCTAAAGAGAATTATCCAGAGCCTAGGACACAGGATGAGTGTCACAGCCACACAACATATTAAGGTGCAAGAAACCTCGTTCGATTTCCAGCAGATAAATAAAACTCATCTTTTTCTCGAAGTCTGATATCTGATATCCTCCCCCTGAGCCACGTTCACATGTGGATCACAGAGGACAGTCAGGTCAAACCCAGGGTGTAAATGACGTTGTTTCTAGTCGAATATGAATGTTGGTATTGCGGGCACTTGGATGACACCACAGGAGCAGTATGGATAGATGGATTCCTGTTCCTTTTTTTTAAATTTTGCGGTGAACTACCCCTTTAAAGGAGCTTTATTGCTGTAAAGCCAACGTTAGGATCAAATTTTATTTCTCCACTCAACAGTGTTCAGTGTCCAGTCGTTGGTGTCATTGTTGTTAAGCCCCCACACTGTCCTGGCACTCAGAGGGCATATTATGTAGCCTGACGTTGTCATACTCACAATTCTAGTCAGAATGTGAGTCTGAGACCGCTCCATTGGGCTGTGATTATGGGGCGTGTTTCAACCGAACCAGGAAATATAATTCCTCTTCGCTCAATTGGATAGACCTACAACCAATCAGAGCAACGTAGTATGTGACGTATGTTAAGCGAATCATTGTGAGTTATTTACTAATGCCGGGTTCACACCTGACGCTGAAGCGCAGCGCCAAGCCTTAAATAACAGCTGGCTCCCATCCACTCCCATGTTAAACCTTTGTGCGGGTCACACCGGAGGCTGAAGCGCCGCTCTGCACCGAGGCTGCCTCGCTCCGTGCAGCGATCGTTTCGGCGTCGAGTCTATTTTTTCCGCTTGACGCGAGCGTATCGCGACAGGAAACACACTGAAATTAATTTAAATACTTTGAAGTCCCCTTCTGTTTTCCTGGAGTTTTACCAATGACATTATTAAATGTCTTTACCCTCCACACCCGACATTTAACGGAGCAAACAGCGGAGAAGTTCTTCAACATGGATGACATTAAATTAATAATTGAAGTGGAGAAGTGCAGTGAGTTGTATGATCCTCGGAACATGTTGTATAAAGACAACACCAAGAGAGACAAATGTTGGGACGCTGTTGCTTAATGTTGGAGCAACAAGTAAGTATACCGGTATGCTTGAATACTACTGGATCAACCGGTGATATTATTAGCGCTGCCCGGCGGGTCAGCGTCGCTTCAGCGTCCGGTGTTTAACAGCCAAGCGCCGGCGCGATAGGGATTAGCGCGACGCGGCGCTTTGGCGTCGCCTCCGCGTTCTCTGTTCCTCTTTCAAAATGAATGCGCTGTCGATGTCTCCTAAAACAGACTCAAATGCAGCATCTACACATCTCAGCTCTCCAGCGGCAGGCATTCTATCCAAGCCTACTTTGATGACGTGGTTGATTACGTTACTCTTGATCACCTGTCCATCATCGTATAAAGCCCGCCCTGACGATTTGATTGGATCGACCAGCTTCTGTTCGAGCATAGTTTCTCCCCAACGGAGCGACTCCAGACCGAACTTCCCGAACAACAAATGTTGTGGGCGGGGCTAAGTTCGTCTGGCACCCAGGCTACATATTATGACCTCTTGTCTGGACTGGACACCACCAGAGAAAAAAAAATTATACCTTGATGCGAAACCTTAAATCCAGAAAAAACACAATGTGGTTATTTCCCATTACAATGAAAAATTACCAAGGGGACATTTGCTCACAACCTGTCACATCATGATGTGGGGCAAGTTATCAGTGTTTAGGAAACAATTGATAGAAAACATGGATGGATTCACAAGGATACGCTTGTTGTCTGTCTTTTTTTTAATCTTCTCAACTAACTCACAGCATTACTACATTAATATGTATTCAAGTTTCAGGGCAGCCTGGACTTGACAAGACTGACCTGGAAACAGTGGCTCAGTGTTCGAGGCCACGGGATCCCATGACTTAGCAGACGGCGGTTTCAGCAGAGGAAGTTCACATCTTTGTTTTTTGTTTGCCTTTCCAGTCGGACCCCACAAATCAGTCATGTGCTCTCAGAAACTCTTTAAAAACATCAACGCGACAGAATCAGTGCCCAGTCTGATCTACATTGTGTCAAATGGCGCTGCTATGCTGTACTATTGATGATGTCTCAACAAACTGACTTGCTTTTCGTGAGTTTTTGTTCTCTGCATTTTTTGGCTCTATAAAGCAGTCGGCACATCTGAACCGTGAGGAAGAGGTGTGTGTTTCCTGCACGCCCATCCACTGCAGAGAGCCGCCCTCTCATTTGTTTTCCAAGTTGTGTGTGTGTGTGGCCGCGGTCAGGGCTGTGAACAACATTTTAATGAAAGAGTAGAAGTCCAGAGAATTCCTTTTTAAATTATACTGTCTGTACCTTTTATTAACAATGCCCTTACTACCCCAAAGTTTTGTTGGACATATACTGACATAGTTAATTTAAAAATAAACTCATATTATATTATGAGTATTTTCAGTTTTTACTGGTCATGGATACCTGAAATAACCAAATAGTTGAAACATAATTTATTTTAGATTTTAAATGTAAAATCTGTCAGCACAAGTCAGGTAGTCCCGATAATTAAAAATGCGATGGGATAAGAATTAAAAATAAAATAAAACCATATATATACTGTATATATAGGGTATAAATAAGGGAGTGTGGCAAGACAAGGAAAGGCAGAGACGCAGGTACTGCTTACTGTCGTTTATTCAGTAGTGAGGAAGAACTGGCACATGTTCCCCATACGGGAAGTATATATAGCTACAGCCTTTAACATTACCCATCAACCCACTGGGTGAGAGGACACACCCATGAGTGCACGCCACACAGCCCCCCCCCCGAACACCCAGAGGGAAAAAAATAAATAAAATGGGACAAAAGTCAGTACCTCTCAGGGGGTTTAACGAGGCGACCATAACGGCTACGCCGATCCCCGTCCGCAAACGCAGGGGTGGAACAAGCAGAAGGGACATCATTTACAACAGGCACAGGATCAGGAGGCACAACTGGAGAAAACAACACAGGGGTCTTAGAAGGGGGGCGACCACGACGGGGAACCCGGGCCGGTAGCACCTCTTCGCCGGCCAACAGATGAGCTGGCTTAAGTCTGTCTAACGAAACACGCTCCCTGCGCCCGCCCATGTCCAGAATGAAACTTTTAGAACTCGCCTCTAACACTCTAAACGGGCCGTCATACGGGGGCTGGAGGGGAAACCGGTGAGCATCGTGACGCACGAAAACAAACCGAGTGGTCGCGAGATCCGTTGGCACGAAAGACCGAGGAGAAAAATGATGCACGGGCACCGGTGCACAATCAATCAATCAATCAAATTTTATTTGTATAGCCCATATTCACAAATTACATTCATCTCATAGGGCTTTAACAGGGTGTGGCATCCTCTGTCCTTAACCCTCAGCAAGAGTGAGGAAAAACTACTAAAAACCCTTTTAACAGGTAAAAATAAGTAGAAACCTCAGAGAGAGCCACATGTGAGGGATCCCTCTCCCAGGACGGAGAGGGAACCTTTCCGGTTCCGCGCAACAGGAACCGGAAAGGGGGCCGAGCGCTGAGGCAGAAACTCCCCTGGGACGCGGAGCGGCTGACCGAGTACCAACTCTGCAGGCGAGGCATCCAGGTCAGCCTTAGGAGCCGAGCGCAACCCGAGCATCACCCACGGCAACCGATCCAACCAGTTGGCATCTGAGAGCGCAGCCCGCAATGACGCCTTAAGCGACCGGTGAAAACGTTCACACAAACCGTTAGCCTGGGGGTGGTAGGCAGTGGTACGGTGAACCTGTGTGCCCAAAGACTTTGCTAGCGCTGACCAGAGATCCGACATGAACTGCGGGCCTCTGTCAGAGGTGATATCAGACGGTGCACCAAAACGTGAGACCCAAGCTGAAAGAAAAGCGCGTGCCACGTCCGCAGATGTCGTGGAAGACAGAGGAACCGCCTCTGGCCACCTAGTGGTCCGACCTACCATGGTAAGGAGATGTGTAAAACCCTGGGAAGGGGGAAGAGGCCCCACAAGGTCGATATGCACATGATCAAAACGCCTGGCTGGAATCAAAAATGGCTCGAGGGGCGCCCTAGTGTGCTGGTGAACTTTTGCGCGCTGACACGCCACACATGTGGCTGCCCACTCTTTGACCTCTTTGCGAAGGCCAGGCCACACAAACTTCGAAGACACCAACTTCACCGACGCCCGGACACCCGGATGAGAAAGAGAGTGCACCATATCAAAGACCCGACGGCGCCAAGCAACCGGCACCACCGGGCGGGGGCGGCCCGTGGAGACGTCGCAAAGGAGGGCAGGCCCACCATTTTGCACCACTGCCTCCTCCAGCTCCAGACCGGTACTCGCAGCTCTCAGTGCAACGATACCCGGGTCACCAGGTTGATCGGCAGCCAGTGCGGAAAAATCAACCCCAAGATGCACAGGGCACACCAGCACCCGCGACAGGCAGTCTGCAACCGGGTTCGCTTTACCCGCCACATGTTGGATGTCCGTTGTGAATTCGGAGATCGCCGCTAGATGGCGCTGCTGGCGAGCAGACCATGGCTCTGTCACCTTCGCCATAGCAAACGTCAATGGTTTGTGGTCAACATAGGCTGTGAAAGGGCGGCCTTCCAGCAGGAAACGGAAATGACGCGTAGCCAGGTACAACGCTAACAGTTCCGTGTCAAACACACTGTATTTTCGCTCACTGTCTCGCAAACCGCGGCTAAAAAATGCAAGGGGCTGCCACGCACCCGCAACACGCTGTTCAACAACTGCACCAACAGCCACATCCGAAGCATCGGTCGTGAGGGCGATGGGCGCCCGAGACGCGGGGTGCGCCAGAAGCGCCGCGTTAGCCAGGGCAGCCTTAGCCCCCTCAAAAGCCTGGATCCTCACAGGGGTCCAGTCAACCTGGTCCTTGGCTTTCTTAAGCTTCAAAGCACCATACAATGGTTGCAGGAGTTGGGCCGCACGAGGCAAGAAACAATTGTAAAAGTTTACCATGCCCAAAAACTCCTCTAGCGACCTGACCGAGACCGGACGGGGAAAATCCGCAACTGCATGCACCTTCGAGGGCAAAGGAACCGCACCCTGCGACGAAATGCGATGGCCCAAAAAGTCTATGACAGACAGCCCAAACTGGCACTTGGCTGTGTTGACAATGAGACCATGCCCATCAAGGCGCTGGAAAACCTGCCTAAGGTGCGACAAATGCTCATCAGCCGACGGGCTGGCCACCAAGATGTCGTCCAAATAGACGAAAACAAACGCGAGGTCACGTAGCACCGAGTCCATCAAGCGCTGAAACGTCTGCGCTGCGCCTTTAAGGCCGAACGGCATTCGCAGGAACTCGAAAAGCCCAAACGGTGTAATGACAGCAGTCTTGGGCACGTCCTCTGCCCGCACAGGCACCTGATGATAACCTCGCACCAAATCGATTTTAGAAAAAATTGTCATGCCCGCCAGACGAATCGAAAAATCCTGAACATGCGGAATGGGGTAACGTGGGCCGTAATGTTATTTAAACGGCGGAAGTCGCCGCACGGCCGCCAAGAACCGTCCGCCTTGGGCACCATGTGGAGCGGCGAAGCCCACGGGCTGTTGGACCGCCTAACGATCCCCAAACGCTCCATGGTAGCAAACTCCTCCTTCGCGGTGGCTAACTTCACGGTGTCGAGGCGACGCGAACGTGCGAAAACGGGCGTACCCACAGTGGGAATGAAATGTTCCACGCCGTGTTTAGTAACCGCGGCAGAAAATGCGGGCGTTGTCAGCGAAGGAAATTCCGCCAGTAAGCGCTGGAAGACATCCTTTGACGCCGCGAAATTAGCGTGTGTTAACGGCCCGGGTCCCCCTGACTGACACGGAAAAGACGCAAAAGACACAGCATCAATGAGCCTGCGATTAGCTACATCCATTAACAACCCATTAGTGCACAGAAAATCTGCTCCGATAATAGGAACCGTAATGGAGGCTACAACAAAGTCACACAGAAATTTGCGTCCATTGAAACACACAGTCACAGACTTGGTAACAAACGTCTCTATAGCCGAACCGTTAGCCGCTGTCAGACGCGGACCACTGCCACGGGCCGAGAGGTCCGTAGCTGCAGGAGGGAGAAGGCTCTTCTGCGAGCCGGAGTCCACCAGGAACTGATTACCTGATATGGAGTCATGAACGAACAGCAGCTCCTCTTGATCGCCAGCGCCCACGGCTGCTACCGAGCGCCGGCTCTTCCGTTTCCCGGTGCCTCGAACGCGCACGGAGGAACGCAGCGGCGCGCCTTGCTGCCGAAGCGCTGATTCTCCAACGTCGACTGCGAGGACTCCACGGCCACACTCTGCACGGAGACGTTCCTCGAAGTCAGCAGGATCCGGTCCGCCTGCTCAGCCAATCCACGGAAGTCGCCGGCCGCCAAGCAAGAAGAGTTGGCGAGGGCTGCGCGCACCTGCAGCGGGAGCTGGCGCAGAAAGATGTGCGGGAACAGGAAACCCTCATCCTCGGAGCCCAGCAACGACAGCATCTCGTCCATCAGGTCCACTGCCGAACCATCGCCCAAACCGGGAAGCGACAGTAGCTTGTCCGCTCTCTCCGCGGCTGACAAGCTGTAGCGCCGGAGGAGAAGCTGCTTGAGGGCGGCGTACTTTCCGCTGCAGCGGCGGGGCTCGCAGGAGCTGCATCACGCGCCGGGTGGATTGCTGGTCCAAAGCCGCGACCACCAAAAAATACCTGGAGTCGTCTGCCGTTACTCCTCGCAGATGGAAGAGAGCCTCGACGTGCTGAAACCACGGCGCGGGGTCGTTCTGCCAAAACTCCGGCAGTTTAACGTGCTCCGCGGAGCTGGTCGGTCGCGGAAGCTGCGGCGCCATGGTCGTTGTGGAGACACGGTCCACGGGCGCCGGGGAAGAAAATACGTCTTCCCCCGATGAGGAAGGGACACTATCCTCCTCTACCTCGAACATGTCCAAAAAACGGGGTCACCAATGTGGCAAGACAAGGAAAGGCAGAGACGCAGGTACTGCTTACTGTCGTTTATTCAGTAGTGAGGAAGAACTGGCACATGTTCCCCATACGGGAAGTATATATAGCTACAGCCTTTAACATTACCCATCAACCCACTGGGTGAGAGGACACACCCATGAGTGCACGCCACAGGAGTACATTTATAAAAGTATTCAATACATTTTAATAGGGCTGTGAAATGATTAAAAATTTTAATCAAATTAATTACAGGTTTCTATGGATTAATCAGGATTAATCACATTACCAATTTTCTTGGTATATTTTGTGAGAACAAAAAAGATTTATGACAACAGACAGATATATACATTTAACATGTTTTCTTTTTTTATTCATAAATAAACAAAACAATGGTGCTGCAACTCAGCTGTTCTTTTGCAGTTCTCTTTGCTATTCCATATGGAACATTCATCCTAAACAGAATTTGGGCTTCTTAGCCATTGTATGGGTTAATACAACTTTTTTCTTTTCTTTTTAAATCAAACAGAAATTATTTGGGCCTCTTAGCCATTGTTTTTATAGTATGATTGAGCATTTTTCAATTTTTTGTCAAACAACCAATCACTACACCATGGCACAATGTAATGCCTCTAAAGACCCTCTTAGCTAGTCTTTCTTCAGCCAATTGGTGAGGCAAACTAACTTCTTCACATTCTCTGACAGTAAAGCTGACCGCTTCTTTTGCACAATGTGTCCTGTGAGTGAAGCTGGTTTGGCGGATTCCCCTTGAACGCCCCTCGCCAACCAACTCATGCTCCGCGCTGAGGTGGAACTTTAAGCGGATTTGCTCCGGTGAAACAATAACGTCTTCCAGCAGAGTGCGCATATCACCTTGGTTTTATTGAATGTTCCATCTTTGTTTTTTTGGAGCATGATCTTCCCAGAAGGTGATGTTTGTTTGTTTCATAGCAGCGGCCGTCTGACTGCATTAGAGCGGTGACTAGTGCAGAGTGGGTGGAAATGTGGGTAAATTGGAAGGTCCTTCTGCGCATGCGTTAAATACGTTAAAAAAATTAACTAATTAATCGTGTAATTTAATCATAACGCGTTAACGCGTTATTTTTCACAGCTCTACATTTTAAATATAAAGAGAATGCAGGTATAAATATATACCTATATATTATAACTCTTGTACATCTTTATACACATGCATACATATGTATCTATTACTGTATTCATTCATACATATGATTTTTTATCTTGAAGAAAAATATAAGAAAATACACATACCTAAAACTAAAACAATCAACTAATAAATATTTATAGGTAACTTTAATATTGCAGTATCTTTACTAGGTGTAATACAAACTATTACTGGGTAAAGTATGTCAGAAATCTACCTAGATATCATATCGTCATCACCAACATCCTAAACTTAACAGCATTACACATCTCGTATAATGCAGGTTCATATGTTTAACATGAGAAAGGTATGTGGCGTTTTTTCTGTAAATCTAAATGTACAGCACTGACTCAGTCATAAACTACCCACCATACTTAGGTTTCATGGTAGAAGCAGCCCCCATCCCCATCCACAGCCCAACATTAACACTGAGCTTTTTATTTTCTATCATTGAGTGCAGCACGGTAAATATTTTAACATGAGAGTTTTCTGAGGCATTGTGTTGTTGGGGAGTTCTCATCCATCATCTACTAGATGTACCATCCTCCCCCTGACACTGCTGCGTTTTTACATGTCTAGCTGATTTGTTACGTGTCTCCTGCACAGAACAGAGGCGCATCAAATTTACAGCGTGAAGTGTGATGCATGAGAGGAGAAAGAGGGAGAGGAGACAGAGCTTTGCTTATTTAACGTACCTTTTCTCACATCCTGTTATTGCTTTCCACTGCTATCTGCTAAAATGGACACAATCAATTGTAACGAGTCAGTTTGTATTAATGGGGTGTGATTGGAACAGAATTTTGGCACAGGACACAATTTTACCCTTGGGCCGCCTGAATCATTTACTGTCCCCTCCGTCCTGACACCGCAGCTGAATGACAGAAGGACTGGAGTTGTCTTGTGTCAGAGGAAGATGGATAAGCTGGATCCTGGTGTAGCACAAAAACAATCAGCACTGGCACAGTGCAGCGATGTGCCTCTTCAGTACCTAGCATGGATTGTAGCTGCGGAGGAACATTTGTGAAGGCAGAGGAGATTGTGCGGCTGTGGATGATGAGGGTTTTCAGTGCTTCAGTGAAACCTCACTGCACTAGATGTCACGAGCTGAGATGACTTAGCTTTGTGGAAAGATGGGATGTGAAGGCTGATTCTTTCACTGAAAAGTCGTAATATTGCGTCTCTAATAACTCATTCCTAAAATAATTGTTGTGCTTTGAAATGCCTGAAGAAAACCTTCCTGTGGTTGGCAAAAAACATTTGCCACAACAACCGAATAGAAGGTTTTCTGATCCAGCAGGCGAGTTGGTCAGGCCTTTAACTCCTCTATAAGAGGTTGGGAGATTTTATAATGTCACACAACTTCTCCCACCTCCGATGAGAGAGGACAGTTATAATTCACAAAGCCACAAGGCCCTTAAGGGAAACGTGTTTTAATTTTCTTTGGGAATTGATAAAACCCTTTAATTCTGGTTTGGTCAAAGGAGAGTGGAGAAAGCATTAAAGAAAGACACCTGGATTACATTTGACAGTATTTCTTCCTACTTTATTTCGTAATTTAATCTCACATGTTTCCCATAGAGTTGGTTGTGACACGCTTCACCTTCTGAAAAAAAGAGATTTCTGATAATGAGACCATTTCTTCAGAATTTAAACCATCTAATCCATCCCAACAGTTAATGCCCTGTATAGCAGGAAAAAAATCTAAATTCTATAGTTTAGATATGTATGTTTGTCTGGAACATGAAAGATGGGATGTACATCATTACTATAAAGAAAGATGACGCCGGTATATCCTGGATCAATGGATATCGTATTGAGAATTCGCCGCAGATATAAATCCGATACTGATTATTTAGTGGAAGATTTACTAATCATCAGTTTATCCCCAATAATTTTTCTGAAGCCTAAAGTTTAAAGTGCTGATGACAGATCAATGTTTGATATTCTTGAAATGCAGCTTTCTGCTCATTCCCATTCAGAAAATATGCCCACCTTCCTCCTGCAGGATCTCTGTGCTGCCTCTTATCGTTCTTACAGGTTCTCGCAGGCATGTGATGAGCTGAGATCAGCTCATAAATATCTAAATTTGAAACTCTGCCGTCACTCTCCCTCTCGATACTGCCGTAATAAATCAGTCATCCACTGATCTGTATCTCTCTTCAGACCCGTCCAATCAGCTGGCCGGGGCGAGGAGGGGAGAAGGAGGGAGCGTCAGGAGTAAGTCAGGAGGATACAGTTGAGCCTGTAGGGCTCGAAGGAATCTGTATGCCGTGTGTCTGTATGAAAATTTAATGATGGCGGGTGGCTGGGCATGAGTGCTGAAACGTCTGTATTAGGGAGCTGCAGCTCTTGGCAGGCTGGGAGTCCTCGGAGAGACAGATGTAGAGCTCATCCAGGGGAGGAGAGCTTTGATCAGCTCCTCTTATTTCCATATCGCAATACGCCAAATGCTCCTCCTGCTAAATGAAAGACAACATGGATTATGAGTCACTGGGCTCAAGCGGCAGAGCTGCACGTGGCTGCTGCTTGAACGAAAAACTATTGTATGATGATCCATTATGTTGTTTAGTTCTTCCTGTGCCAGTGCAACAATCTTTTGTAGTTCTCCTCTGCAAACGACTTGGGTTAAAGATCATGGTCATGGTTACAAAAGATAAAAAACATTTGACAACCATCTTTTTTTCCCACCTCCCTGCTGCACAATAGGTCTTTTAAACAACACTCCCACCCACTACTGTCAAAAAGCAGCTCCAGCTTTAAGGGTGTGTGTCCATATTGCGCCAGCGTATTTTTTCACTCTGCCCCAATTAGGAGACAGCGTATGCGGCTGCCTTGAGAAACAGCGCTGCCTCAGTGTCTTCTTTCCGATTGCTTTGCGTTTTTTTCGTCTGGCTAATCCAAGCACTTCAAGTTGAATATGTGAACTTTTCAGAAAGCCACTGGTGTTGTTACTGTAGCTCCTTTTTCAGGCAGGCCATTTTCATCAGTAGGATGGGGCTGGACTTGTCAGCTTGGCAACCGAGAAAATGGAGGAGAAGTTTGTCCCGATAACATCTGTCGATCCTGAGATGTAAGAACTATTACAACCGAGACAAAGAAGCACAATTGTCGGAGATGATCAACCGGACGCTGAATGTTACCGTCGAGTGTTTTTCTTTTCATAGAATCAAAAACCCAGGTGTAAAACTCTTTTGGCGAAACTCTGTCCAGCAACGACCTCAGTGCCAGAGAAAAAACACTATAAGACACACACTCAGCAAAGTATTACATAGTGATCCGATCAAAGGAGAGGTGGTGGACTATGGGCAGAGAAGGTCTCTGGTTCGTCTCTGGTTCGATTCCACGGAAAGACAACAAAAAGACGAACCTGGATTGATCTGCCCAAAAATCCAAGAGTCTGTTTAGACCCTGTCTAGTGCCCCTGAGCAAGGCACCTTACTCCCCCAACATCTGCTCCCCGAGCGCTGTACATAGTCGCTCACTGCTCTGTGTGTCCTGCACACAGATGGGTCAAAAGCAGAGATTAAATGTCCCTACCTGCATGAGTGTGCGTTTGCATGTCTGTGCATGTGTGTGGGATAAATAAAATGCATCTGCATCTACTTAATTTAATAGAGTTGTTTTGACCTTGACCCCAAGATATATTTGTTGGGACAGATCATGATGTGACACGCCGTGTGACAGAATTTTTTATGAGTCAGTCTAGACGTGAGGAATCCTTGAGTAAGATATATCCCTGTGTCGGTGAGAAGCTGTACTTTCTGTACATTGCTCTGTGCTAATGAGAAAGAGAGAGGAGGGATAAACGATTCAATAATGTATTAGTTGGTGTTGAAGCTTAATCCATCTGAGTATCTGGGGTTTATCCAGGTATTAAGGGGCTCAGGGTCTCTAATAATTACTATATACACATTCTAAGCACACTCATTTGTAGAATGGTGAAACACCCAGTCGTGGAGCTTGATTGTCATAAAGAACAGCAGTGCAGCCTATTAGCTCGCTGAGGGGGATTAAACAGGGAATGAAGGGTTACCAGTTCATTCAAATACATCTAGCAATACTGATCCCTAACATTGCCTCACATTTATTGAATGCAAATTGCAAATAAAAATAAAATAAAATGTTACTGAAAGGGTCATACTGCTCTATTCTTGTTAGGATAACGTGAATGTATTTTGATAATAATCCCTGACATCCATGTTAATTGACGGGACTTGGCCGAAATAAAAAATTTGTCAGGTAAAATCTGCTCAAAGGTTAGATCACAGGATTTTTAGGTAAATTTGGTTTTAAATAATTATTTGTTTTAAAAAGTGTCTTGGGGGGACCCGGTTGCGACCGCTCCATCCACCGATCACTACTGCACCTGCTCTGGTGCTAGAATATGCCATGATGGGAGCTGACACATAGTGGAAGGAAAATGAGACACATTTACCATCTTTATACACAGTCTATGGTGCCACCAGCTTATTTCAAGCCATATTCAAGATTTATTGCAAGACCACCGGTTGCCTTGGTAATAATGATGGAAGGACTGGAGAAATCTAGGTGACATAGTATTAAGAGGGAGAAGCATGGGGCAAGCGAGGGAGGAGGTTGGGGTTCAAAGATGGGTTGATGAAACAACACTGATATGGGAGATCACAGTTTGTTTCCCATTTCTACAGAATAGTTGTGGATAATAAGACCTGTGTTATAATTTTAATTGCATAACCTGTGGCTGCTGCAGGACGTCTTAAACTTCCGTTCATCCACCTGACACTATTATTGTTTCTATGACAACACACCTGAATGGAGTACTCATTTTAACCCGGCCCCTCCCTAAACCTAAGAAAATTGTTGTTGTTCCTAAACACAACCAAACCATTACTGTGTGGTTATTTTTGTAACCATGATGACGCAGGTCCAGGACAATGGCATTTTCCAGGGTTTTATAATTGTGACCATGATGATGGTCAGGTAAGCTTGCAGCATTAGGGCCTCTATTGTAGGAAAAACTATTTGTGTGGCATCAGAGAGAAGAGACAAACAGGCGTATGTGGTCTCTCAGGTTGGATGACTTGTCTTAAGCAAGCAGCTGGCATGAATGAAACAAGTATAAATCAAGCTTGCTTATAACCTTTTTGAGGAATTTCAACTATCTCACATAGTCTTCATTTATACTGGATGCATAGTTGATGTGGAACCAGTGTTACTGTTGGGGTTTTATTCACAGTACGTTTATTCCTACGTTTATTCCTAACTGTGATCGTAACATTTTAAATTACAGATGAAATCCACATTAATTAGACCAGGCTTGTTTTTTCAGTCTTCAACTGTCTTGTTTTGGTGATTCTGTCTCACTGCAGCCTCACATTTCTGTTCTTAGCTGACAAGAGTGCAACCCACCAGTCTCTGCTGTTGTAGAACTATCCACCTCAGGGTTGAATGGGTTGTTTACTCACCCCCAACTGGTCGAGGCGGATTGTTGCCCACACTGAGTCTGGTTCTAGAGGTCGCCTCCTGTTTTTTTACTCTCTCCACAGTTGCCAAATGCTAAACCATTTTGGGAACTGTTGGGTTTCTTTATAATTTGTACGGTCTCGACCTTAAAGACCTTTGAAATAACCTGTGCTGTGATTTGACATTTGAATTGATTTTAGTATAATTTAGTTTAGTAGATGGATGACAATCCATACAGGGACATTTATTTGTCATAGCAGCCATAATATATGTCTAAAATAAGTACAGAAATGCAAAAAATACAAAAACCAAACATGTACAATACACCTGAATAGAAAATACACAGTATAAAAACAAAGTACCATTAAGAGTTCAAAATTACAAAAGAAGTAGAAGTAACAGTCCTATGTACAGATCACAGAACAATAAAGGATGATACAATCTAGTCCAGCTTATTGATCACAGTTCTGGTGGAGGTAGATGAGTTTTGAAAATGAATTAATATATTCAGGAGAATAGAATTTCATTAATACTGGGGGAAAGAGATGGCATTATTTTGTCTCATTTCATTTCCAACTGATGCTTTATAAATCACGTATGGCACCATATATGTTTCTTCATCATTTTAGGGAACTGCTCCTATATTGTCTGTGTATGTGTTCTAGATCATTGTTTTTCCTATGTTGCATTAAAAAGCCAACAGCCCGTAGGAGAGGTTTGGGATCTGGGTCCGCTTCACAGTGTTGGTACGGAGAGAGGAGAAAACTCAAAAGCAGCAGTCTCCAAGAACTGAGCTCAGAACAGCATCTACCATCAGTCTCCTGCAAACTCTGCTGCTGTATCTGTGTTCCACTGTACTCACAGGGCATATGGAGTACTTTAAACAGTAGGCAGCATGTGCTCCTGATTGTTTAGTGTGCTTGTCTGCTACTTTGGTGCAACAAACTCTATGTCTGATGAATAGAGCTCATCTCTGTGCTGTGTTATATGTTAATCTCCTCTGCCTGCTTGTTGTGTTTTTTTTGTTTTTGTTTCTTTAACTTGGCTCTGAGCTGATGCACTATTCCTCAGGGCTCCACCATGCATTGTGTGCTGCTGGCATCAGGGGATCGAAAAAAGAACACAAAAAATAGGGGAAGTGGCGGTGAGTGAAGGACGGGGAGAAAGAGAGAGAGAGTCATGACAGCTGAGCGACCTCCAGCCTTTCGCTGGATCCGCAGTGGGGATGTATCTCAATCTTTGATCATCATCTATTCCTTCTGCATGCACAAAATGAATCTGCATCACTTAGCGCTCCTTTTGTCTCCTAATAGAGTCGGATGGAATGGAAATGTCTTCGGTTCTAATTTGTCCACTGCTCTAAAACCTCTTTTCCCCCCACCATCCAGCCCGCCCGCCCACCACCCCCTTGGCCCAGTTCTAGCTGCATAACTGATCCATTACACTGTGGCGTTTGTTTGTTTGGCCTGTAATGATGGCCGAGAAGATCACCAGATGAAGTGTGCTGTCGAGTCGCTCGCTGACAGAATGATGGGATTTACAGAGGCTTTGCGGGAGGTTTTCACATCATAAATGAAGCATGGAAATGAATCAACAAACTCCATTTGTAAAGGAAGAAAAATATGAGTTAATGAGTTCTCTGGTCACTGGATTCCTGCAGATATTGAAATGTCTGAGCAACACGTACTGTACATGGTCAGTGTGACAAAAGCACTCGCTTCTTCAGTGTGTGACTTTGAGCCGCAGTGATCTGAGCGTCTCTGACATTAATTCAACCGTTAAACTCTCAGAGGTCACTTTGTTTCATTACATGAGTAGCTCCTTGGTAATTGAGCGTTGGATTCCATTAAACCCCTTTTTTTCCTTTCACTCATGCGAGGTGTCATTGTGCGTGAGACCTTCAAGTATAATCTGGAAGTAACTGAGAGTCACGTTATATTCAGCTTCTTTCATGTCACAACACTTAGTCAGTTATGAGAGATCTGCCAAGTTCTGGGGCTTTGAAGTCGACCTTGACTTGACTTGGATGCACATACAGAATGAAAGATGTTCTACACTTTACTACAGGAATAGCCAACATCTACAGTGATGCATGTATAATATATAACTCACTCAGATACAATTATTGACATTGGCTCCTGAGGCAAGAGCTGATGATGAAATAGTTCATATCACCCTGTAGATCCAATTGTACTTTTTTCTCCATTCTTTGCTATGAAATCCTAAACCCTGCAGTTATATCTCAAAAATAAATTCAAAATTTATCTTTCATGAGGAATATCTTCATTCACAGTGTTGAGGTCTGCACTTTAAACTTGAAATACGGCACTGAAAGTGTCTATAATCGATATTTTTATACTTTAGTTGTATCATCTATCATCTCTGGAGTTACTGAACTGTTTGTGTAGAATGTGTTGTTTCAGCCTGTCTCAATTTGACAGTGAGTTGACCTGATATTAATTTAACTGCATGAAAATGAGCATTTGAGAGCCTACACGTGGCATCTATTGCACTTCTGTCCGTCCTGGGAGAGGGATCCCTCACATGTGGCTCTCTCTGAGGTTTCTATTTATTTTTACCCTGTTAAAAGGGTTTTTAGTAGTTTTTCCTCACTCTTGCTGAGGGTTAAGGACAGAGGATGCCACACCCTGTTAAAGCCCTATGAGATGAATGTAATTTGTGAATATGGGCTATACAAATAAAATTTGATTGATTGATTGATTGATATTATCATTTTACCTTTTCAAAACACAGAAGCTGCCTGAAGACGCTGAGCTTGTGGTGACGCCTTCCTGTCACTTTCCTGACATTTTTACTAACATATGGTTCTGAACAGAGCTTCTGCACAAGTAGGACTGTGTTTTCAAATATTTCATGGGCTACGTTTATATTTTATAATAATCTGCTGATACAATTTTTAGGAGTTCTTAATAACATAACATTTGTATTCATACCAGGTCTTAGTCTAGTCTTTGTGTTAAGTATAAAGGAGTCTTGAGGCCACCTAAATGGGAAAAAAGGGCAATTTCAAGAATATAGATGAATTTGATAAGAGGATAAAGCCCCAAAATTACAAGAATAAAAGAGAAATTTCGTGCATCATTTTAAGTTATTCTTTGGCATAAGTTTAACAAATAACAAAATTCTTTATATAGAAACTGTTTCTTTTCTGAATAAATAACAGACTTCGAGGCTCATGTTAGGAGTACAAGCGATCATATATTCTCCTTGCTGCCCCCCCCCTAAAAAATCTTTTAATATTTTGACTTTTTTCTTATAATATGACAATAATATTCTCAAAATGTCAGCCTTGTTTTTCTTCATATTGCCCTTCTATTCTGCCGTTTAATAGAGACTAAATTAGGACCATAGATTTCGATTTGCATTCTATGCCCATAATCACTAAGATATTTCTTTGCTTGTGTATGTGTGTTTTTATCAATCCGTCACACCTTTAAAAAGATTGCATTATCCGTAAAACTGGGGTCAACAACATCTCCCTTCCTTGCTCTGCTCTGAGAGGTTTTATAAATCATCTCTAAGCCTGGACTTCTTTCTGCTGAATATTCTCACAGTGTTTGTGAATACATCACCTGGTTCTTTCTTGCCTAGTGAGAATTTGCTCTCAGCAGCTTCAGGGGGATTTACAGTAACAACAGCAGAGTTCAAATAGCTGGACCTGTGATTAGTGGAGCCTTAAAAGGGAGAAGTTAGGTCACTTTAGATCAGCAAAACATACACAATGTGCATCTTTTTTCTTTAGAAAATAAATTCAAAACTGATTTTCATTTAACATATCAAGCTCCTTAAACCAGTGATAAAATTACGCTATAATCAGTCAAAGTTCCACTCATTCCTTCAGTTCAGCTCTGGTTTTTATGTGACAGACTCTTCCTGTTGTTCTGTCTGACTGACATGTTAATTTCCCAGTCTGTTCTTTACCTGCGTCTCTTGCTCCTGATCATGATTTTGAACTTGCCATTACTTTTGGGGGATTTTGCTTCAGTCCTTTACTCGTTAAATTGTTGGCATCCTTTATTTTTCTTTATAAGTAAAGACTGTTGACTTAAAAATCTGCTTCCAGAGCCTGGCTCTCGGTTCCATTTTCCTAAGAACCATGACGTTTTGAAAACACAAACTTTATACTCCTCAAAGTTTCCAGAGGCACCATATCACCCCTCCAACCCACAACCATTTTCAGTTGCTCAGTGAGAGAAGAAACTGTTCAGATGGAAAGGCAAATAGAGCCTCGCTCTGGAACCGAAACATGACAAAGCACTATTATTATTCCATTAGACATTTCCTCCCTAGTTGTTTGTGTTAGGCCTCTGCTCCCACGCAGCAACTCTTTTCCACTCCATCATCCAGTTGTCATGTCAGGCCTTTTGGTTTATTTCTAGAACACTTTTTGCTTCACTGGAAAATAAATAGTGTTTTGTAGCTTGTTGATGTGGAAATAGGTAAGATCAGAAATGAAAGGATAAAAAACACTTAAACGGATAATTCACCCAAACATTCACTCATTATCTACTCACCACTATGGAGATGGAGGGGTGGGTGATGTGTTTAACTAAATCAAATCAATTTATAATGCACAAATAAATAGGAAGAATGTACAGACAATATTTACATGATGTCATTGATGCCTTCAATTTCCTCAGGCTGGATCACTGTATTTCTCTCTAGTTCTCTGTCCTATATTTCTAGAAACACAGTTTAACGTCTCAAGCTTATTCAGACATCTGCTGCCAAAGAACCAAGAGACCTGAGCACCTCGGTCCTGCTTAGCCTCAACACAGGCTTTAATTTGTTAAATAGATTTTAAAGTTCTATTGCTGGTTGAAATATAATTCAACAATCTTAGGGCAAGATACAATTCCTAACCCCCCATACTATAGGATCTTAGATTGGAATGGAGCCCAGTGATGATTGATGACAATTCAAACTATTTACCTGGTTTCTCTTCAGCAATTTCATTTCCTTTGATGCATTTGGGGCAACAAAGGGTCAATTACTGCACTGTATCTACTCATCTGTAACTCTGCAGTGCTGTTTGTATGAATATCATTTATTTTGTTTACACTGGTCAGTCCCCAAAAATATTTTCTCTGTTGATACATGACAGATGTGCAGATGAGGTCCTTTGAACTTGACTGCTGCATCCTTCAGAGTTGGGATCGTTCGTAACGTGAAACAGATCCCAGACTGTAATCCCAAGTGAGGTACTTTAATACCGAGCTGCGTGCGGCTTATCACTTAATACTGCGCTTGTTTCACTGCCACTCTGTGACCATGAGGTTGACTGACTTTGACGGTGACACATTTGTTCGCCTTCTTCCCTTCTCTTCCTCTCCCACTGCCTGATCTCAGGGTGTTCAAAGCTCCATAATAAGCATTTTTATATGGTAAATTGTTTTGTATTTACATAGCACTTTTCTAGTCTTGATGACCACTCAAAGCTCTTTACAGTACACTTCTACATTCACCCATTCTCACACACATTCATACAGTGCATCTATTCGCAGCACTTTGTTATTCTATAGGGGGCCATTCAGGGTTCCGCATCTTGCCCAGGGACACTTCAGCATGCAGATGTGTCAGACGGGGGATCGAACTGCCAACCTTCAGGTTGGAGGACGACCACTCTACCCCCTCAGCCACAGCCACAAATAACCCACAATGTTGTATGTCTGAGCCGAAGAACCCAAACTAGCTCCCTACACTCACAAATACTTCCACGCTGAGGGTTAGTGTTGGTGGGGTTTCAACAGCTATATATCACATGGTTCAGAGAAAAGAAGTAAGAGACCCACTTTACAAATGATTATTATATATTAATCTGATGGAACAAATTTCATTATATTTGACAAATACATTTCCATTGCTGTTGAGCACCATGAATTACTTTAACGGCATTAAATTAAAAAATGGAATAACATAAAACAAACTGCACAAATCTCTGGATTATCACACTGTAGCTCTTGATTACAGTTTCCTGTCCCACCACGGATATGTGCTGTTCAGAAGTTGATTTGGCTGCTTGATGTTTTGCACTTCCTTTAGAGAAACAACTTGCAAAGTAATGTTTTGTCTGCCCATCAGTCGGTGGTCAATCTAAATCGTCCTACAACTATTAGCTAAATAAATAAACAGTTCTGATGTTGTCAGATAACTTGTACTCCAGTGACATTTAGTAATACAGTATTTCAGTGAACAGGAGAGTGAATTCATCTTCTGAATGACTCACACCACAGGAAGCCGCAGTGATGCTAAATTAGCAGGAACTCTACCAGATTAGATTAGAGGTTGGAAATGCTTGATTGACTGATGAGGTGAGTCAGTCGTTACTACAGGGAGACACAACTGACAAAGATGGTGACATCTGCAACCATAGAAGACGTAGGGCGGCTGTGGCTCAGGAGGTCAAGCAGAAAGCAAAAATTCTTTGGGTCGATCTCTGGTTCCTTTCCATGTTCTGAAATGTCCTTGGGCAAGATGCTCCACCCAAAATGGCCCCTGACTGGCAATGGGTGCAGCACATATATCCAATGTATCAATGTGAATGGGTGAATGGCAAAATTACACTATAAAGTGATAAGACATGAAAATTGTTTCTTAAATACAGACCATATACAATTAATAATTAGACTGAAATGAAAAGTAGACAAAAATTTGACTACTAATAATACAACATTCTGTCAAAACACTGGAGAACACTGGCTTCTAGTGCCTCAGACACATGTTTTTCTTTAACCAAAAGCACATTTTTCTCAAACCTTAACCAAAGTGCTTGTGACTGTGGATGCAGACTCTCGTCTCTGGTGTGCGCACGCCGTCCACCCTAGCTCCCTCCCGGCGACTCAGCTCTATCTATAATCTGCTTGTGATGCATCACCATGCTGCTCAAGCAAAGTGTAACTTAAACAGTTTTCTCAGACTTGAGAAAGTTCTGCTGGAGCTCCTGAGCAGGCAGAGCTAATTGGACGGATAGAGCTTAATCAGGACAACAGCGCTATTGAGGACAAGGCTATTCCATGGAAAGCAGACAACAGGATACTGAGCGGGAACAGGAAGCAGGAGACAGAGCCGGGCGACAGTTGCCAGCACCACTTGTACAAGCAAGGTGATGTGCCGAGCTGTTCGCCAGCCTCAGGGTGTGAACGCGGCTCTTCT
Organism: Pseudopleuronectes americanus; assembly: GCA_038501795.1. Taxonomy (NCBI): domain Eukaryota; kingdom Metazoa; phylum Chordata; class Actinopteri; order Pleuronectiformes; family Pleuronectidae; genus Pseudopleuronectes; species Pseudopleuronectes americanus. The sequence continues at coordinate 18,087,454 of CM076731.1, forward strand.
TACTTGAGCATACATTTGCGCTGCTTGCAAATGCATAAAGCTGAGATAAAAAGCTGAGTTGGTAATTTTGTGAGTTCGAGGCAAGAGGAGAAAAAGTGCTCTGTTCTCCTGAGCCCCAGCGAGAGATGAAGCTGTACCGTGCCTGGCTTGGCTCCAGGCTCGGCAAGGGGACTGTCAGCTCGGGGTGGCTGCGGGTTTCTGAAAACAGTGGAGGATGTAGCAGTGATGGTTTGTCTTTGAGAATTTCTCTTTAATTCTATAAGGGGGCTTATGTTAACATGCTGTGCGTCTCGTCTTTATTGGGACCCTATCAGGCGCTGTGCTTCCTGAGCCTGTTTTTGTACCAAACCCCACTAATTACACCATTATGTAATGACCCTGTCCATTGGCCCTGAGGAAATGAGAAATGTAACGCTCAGAATATCAGACGTCAAAGACCCAATGAAGCACTGTTTGCCTGTCAGCTGCTTTTGAGTGAAGAAAAGGGGGAATATTTGTCTAGCCATGTTGACACTGACGATAAAATCACATACTGATTTACACTAAGCATGTTTTCTTTTAGGCTAAAGCTGGAAAATGTGTCATGATTAGGAGTTAAAGCGTCTTCCTGAATACAGCTTTCATTTTGTGCCAAAGCCAGGCAGAGATAAGGCTGACAGGCCGGGTAGAAGGGATTTGTATGAAGCTGTAATCCACACTTGGTGAACTAGAGCAGTTAAAATTGAGTTCTTCTTTCACCAGATTAAAACCCATAACCTTGTGTGTTCATGGTTCTGGTTTGAATGATGAAATAGACCTGACTCAGTATTATGTTCCTGTTAATCTAAAAAGCATTAATTTATGTGACTGTACCACATTTATTCTAGGATTTAGTGGAGAATTCACCATAATGGGAGAGATTCAAAATGCTGTTGAGGAATCATCTGGTTGAATACCCCCTCTGTGTACAGCTCATCCTCCGATCCTTACTATTCAGAAAGAATGTCAGCATCAATTCTGTTAACAGAAGGACACATGTTTGCCAGCCTACTGTTAAACCACTGTTAAATAAAGTTTGAGTGTTTTCTGATGTGCTAAATTTCAGTTAGGTTAGGGTAAAGAAATGACATGGTTGAGGTTAGTTAATGACCACTGTATGACTAATACATTTACATAGATAGGGAACCTTTGTTGGACTCAGGCGATTCATTAATTGATTTGAATTAATCTAGCACAATTTAGCTAAGGAGTAGGCAACCCAATTCAAAATATTCCATCCTGTCACAACTGTATTTAGTGTTATTGTTTCATAAAGACAGCACTTGTAGTAAATGTATTATGATTCATGCTTGTGGACATCAAACTGTCCACCATGACTACTCAGACTTTGAGATAATAGGGTGAAACAGTAACCAACCACTAATAGAACAGCTTTGGTTCTGTAAGTAAATTTCCCCTTCATTTTCTGCATTGACATATAAGAAAATCCTTATAAAAAGAGTTTTATGCCTGGAACCAGGCCGACCAGCTACGAGATGAATCATGACCATAAAACATTTAATTCAGAGCGAAACAAATATTGAAAAATGGTGGGAAAAAGGCTGAGATATACGTTTTTTTACCTTATTATTTTAAGAGAAAAAAAAATGAATCTGATTTTCACTTCTGGAACCACACTGTTGAGCTCTATAGATTGATGTTGATGTAGCAGCAAGCAAATATTTACAATCCACACTAGTAACAATATTTTATGAACGACAATATTACAGTCTGCTTGTACTTAGTCACAATGCAGTTTAAAATCACAGCATCCATATCCGAGGTCATAGCCTAGGGTCCTTGTGACACATCATACACACTGTAAACACTTGAGTAGATCCACACATCATACAAGTCACAAGAGTCCACAGCTGCTTGTAATGGTATATAGGCCTATATCCCTCTGAAGTTATCATCACAGCCACACACGCATAGTTGTGTCCTGAGGACACAGCGTCTATGGTTGGTTAGTCACACTTAGCACGATTAAGAGCAGCTTTCAGACTTCTATCCCCAATGTGTCTCTGTGTAGAGATAATAACACCCAGAGGAACAGACTCAGTTTGGACACCTCTCTGAGCCTGTCAGGTATCTGTGGTTGTGGACGTGAGCTCACTGCAAAACGTGTCCATGTTCATCATTTCAAGAACCTTACCAGTGTTTTTATGTTTGTTTTTCCATATTTTTATTGTGGCTTTCAAGCAGTTTCAAGCTGTTTGTTGTTTTGAAAATTTATAATGAATATTTAGTTGGTTGATAAAAATTGACAGGGCCTTGTTGCATTTCAAATTTCTGAGCGACATAAACTAAGTTCAACTCTGGAGAGACATGTTTTACTAAGTTATGAGACAGGACTCCATGGTAAAAATAGATGTCTAGAAACAAATTCTGTCTGGTTAGCAAGATAGCTGCAGTTAGGTGCCCAGCTTGCTAACTGATGGATGCTTGTGGCTAAAGCATATCACCAATTAGCAGGGAAGCTACAGTACTTTGCTGAATGGCTCTGAGTGACCAATGTTTTACCAATTTTCTAACATCATGTATTGACTATGTATCCTCAATGCACATGAACCAGGTAGGAAGAACAACAAGTGTTCTGACTTCACTCTGCATCACAGACTGTTCATAAAAAAGTGAGCATATTGTAGAACAGTTTGAGGAGGACTCACTAATGACTACCTCCGGAGTAGATAATCAAGTAAACAGCCTTTTCCAAAAAGGCAGGTTTAGAACATACGCTTCACTAGTCTGATTAAAGCCGGGAATATATCAATTTCCTTTGATATCTCAAATCCTCAGAATTTGTATTAAATGAAGCTACCATTCTAAAAAATACATTTTTAAGACCTGGGCTTTGTAATTTTGTTAAAACTTATCCCTTTGTACTATAATGATTGTACTGTACCATTGCATTTTTTAACTTCATTAAAAAATGCTGAAGTTTTGAGTATTACACAACATAAATATGTTTCGTCCAAATTCTTTGCAGCACTCATCAAGGATCTTTCTACTAAGCCTGTGGAAATAGTTGCATGCCTACTGTGGAAAATCCAGTTGTGAAATGGAAGGAGCTGTTTCAGCCACCGCTGGTTCCCAGAAGTAAATGTCCCATTCATTTTTCCTACAAGAAATTGTTGTGTGACTAAAATTGGAGAACCTCCAAGGCTTGAATTGGCGACTGAATTATCAGTACAAAAGATGTCCCAGTATCTTAGAAAGCACATTTTTGTTTCGTAAAAAAAAATGTCAAAGCCACAAGCTTATGCATATTTTTGCATCAATTAATTCTATGGTGCCGTGTTGGGTTCATAAATTTATCAATGAAATGTTTGGATTTCAACCCAGCTCTGATTAACGCTCCCAAGAGCAACAGAGGCAAGGCTCATATTAACAGACTTATTTTTTTGCTTTAATACAGTCTGAGTAACATTCACCCATTCACACACACTGTTATAGAGCGCTTCTTGGTTTATCACACATCATTCACACATTGCAAGGAAAGCTGTCAGGTTAGATTTAGGGGTCCTGCTCAAGCATGTGAATCAGAGGAGATGGGGATCAACTATCGACCTTCGGGACAGTGGACGACCCACTAACCCTGTTACGCAGCAGTCAACCCACCTGTGTGCCTATTTAAAATGTTGAAGTCCACTTAATTATGATTATTGCTCTGCTATGTTGTTCTGTTGCTGATCACTGTACAATGAAGAACTGTGAAAAAAGAATAACAGTATGAGCTAAATAATTCAATATCTGTGATTTCCAATAGTATGTGTTTGTGTGTGTGTACGTGTGTTTTTGTGTGTGTGTGTTTGTGTGTAATTCATGTGTGCATGTCTTTGTCTGTGACAGTGGGTGCATGTGAATTAATAAAGCAAGTTGTACTCTGGTGTCTCAGGAACAACTGATACTCAATGGGTCCCAAGACTCCCAGCAGGATCAGCTCCATGCTCAACATGAAACAGCCAAAGCCCCCACGTCTATAACACTGAGAAGGTCCCTTCATGTATCATAATGAATAATGCACATCGAGAAAAAAAGGGGAACTCTTCACGGCTCCTGTATGAATAATGAAGGTGATGTGTATGTGCAGTTTGTCTGATTAGGTGAGAGTCTGACATAGATCTTGTCCCTTAAGAGCGCAGAGGCTGCACATTTTGACTTCCATTTTTCACCTGAAAATTATTTTGTAATTGATCCCGGTTTGACAGATGTAGAATCAATTGTTGTCATGCCCTTGTCAAGCCGCTGCAGCCTCTGATGGATGATACTGTCGATACTTGTATTGCCATTCGGGTCTATTGACCTTTCTCCGAGGCATGTTAGCACCAGTTGGCCCAGTCATTACGGCTGTGATCCAGAAGCCAGGGGTCGACACGAGAGGAGCCTTCATCTATCAGAAGGAGCAGCAAGATGCTGAACCGATCGGGAATAGAGGAACGAAAAGACAGAGAGAAAACATAGAATATATATCCATAGATGTACAGTGGAGAATTTGTGAAGGCTGAAGCACTGAAAGTGTACCTGCCTCTGGTTTGCCAATGTGCAACCATTGTTTCTAATCCATCGAGAACCAGCAGGGAAAACCCTGACCTGGTTTCTCTTGACTAGTCCAGTCAAAACCTCCACTGAAGTATGACATAATTTAAAACATGTTTTATCATGGAGAAATACAATTTAGTATCTATTAGGTAGAAAACACAAACGCATAAGACAACGATATTGCCAGACAAGGTTGGGCTTTGTGGATATGGCAGGTAAACAAGGCAACTAAAAGATTTGTAAGAAAAAAAAAGTATGTATGAGCAGGGGCTTTGTACTTCTTGTGCATCTGTTTTTAGTTGATTTGTGTCCCTTCGTCCTTATTTGTGTTTAGTCTTAGAAAATTCAGAAATTTCTAGAATATTGTTGTAGTATCATAAAAGTGTTAAATCTACGAGAATAAATATTATATCTTTATTGTTAAGATCTCAAATTAGATTTTCCTTGTGGTGGAGACACTTTGGGCCAGGTCCACTCATTCATATAATAACTAATTTTATGAATGCAAGGAAGAGAACCAGTGGTTACGCTTTATTTCTTCTCACGTGCCATGTGCTCAGTACGGAGTAACGTCTACTAAAGTTACAACCTTAGCCACAGCCAACAGGGATGTCACCGAGCACTTACACACCGTGCACCCAGTACATCACCGCAACAAGATAAAAAACAAGCTTTTCGGCTGTTGTGAAGTTGATCTTACAGATCTGAACAGAATCAAAACACACAGTTAACATGCAGAGAGAAACAATTATTCAGGATAAATAACAAGTAATCAACAAAAAAGACATTAACCACAACAGAACATTTGTACTGGTGTCATATCTGAAGAAGTGATATAAACATATATTTATAAATAAATATAAATCAATAAAAGAATAAACAGTGAGAACTGTGTTTTCTCTTCCACAATCATGCTCAAAAAATATGATTTACTGAACTTCGAACATCTCTCTAAAATGAAAAAGTAAAGTTGAGTACAGTTGAATTATATAAATAGTGAAGTATAGTTGTATGAGTAAAATTCTGTATATGAGGGTAGAGTATTTGTTCCATTGAAGTGCAGCTGAAATTCCTGTATAAGTCATTGTGATCTGGTTCAATACATCTTCATATGCCACTGCAATTGCAGCTTTAAATACAGCATGTTTACATTTGAGGCGGTGTCCTCTGATAAGTCTGATCTGATCAAATGTCTTGTGTTGCTCATCTAGTTATATATCGTTTTTTAGGATTCACTGCTACACAGAGAGTTCAAGCCAAGACTGAATTTCAAAAAGTAAACACAACTTATTGAGCGCTCCTCTCTGTGTGGACTGTGTGGCAGTACACATGAGTGGCCCTCATCAAACTGTCGTTACTAGATGCACAAACTGGTTGTTTTTTATGTCTCCTATTTTTATCCGGCTCGTGTTCAGTTGCTGTGGCTCTTATCAGCCATGTACTCCGCTACGGCAGCATGAGCCACATTTCTAAATTAAGCCTCATGAATTATTCTTGCATTGCCCCTTGTTTCTCGCAGGAAGAAAGTTTTCTTAATGAGATTGTTTAGAAGCTGTAAGACCAAAGATGCATCAACAGTAACTGCTGCATGAAAAGCGGCACACTTTCAGAAGTTATGTGACAGTATAAACATCTCATTCTGAGAATCTACCTGTGTCCTCTTCCCCTTCTCTTTCCAACTCCATTATCTTTGACATGTGAAATCATCAACATCATTAACTGTTGTTAGAAAGTTACAATGTCTTCTTAGTAAGTCTGTACTCTGAGCAGATCTGGCCTATTATCTGAAAGCATTAGCAAGACTCAGATAATTTGACTGACTCAATGTTAATTGGAAAGTTTTGAATTTTTTTTTGTAAATAATTGATTCTGCCGGAGACATAATACGTCAAACTGATAAACAGGTCAGGAACAGAGGGCAAGGCTTAAGTGGCTCTTCTGTGCAAAAAGGTACACACTACTTTCTGCAGTGATTAGGAATAATTTCATTAAAATAGGACAGTGTGTTCTTGGACTGGAGAGGTTGTTTGCTTGTTGAGAGCTGCAAACCATTGCCATGACTACAAATACAGACTTTAAGAAGCACATTACAGACTGTTTTATGAGTGCATTTCTGTTAGTGGTCTTAATTGATGCTTTTACTCAGAATGACATAAAGCTTTCCATTGATCTGTCTGTTTACTGTATCCCTCTCATCTGTCTACATGAGGCTCTAATCAACGATCATATGTAGCGTTTGTTTTACAAGATGATTGGAATTCTATCTCAACCCTTTCTATATGTATGCTCAGACCCCTTAATATAAACCATATGATAGAGACGTCTTAATTTCATCATTATAGACAGCCAGTCATTGGAGGCATCATGTTTTGGGTGTAGGTTGTATGGTTCTATGTCCATCTGTCCATCCATCCCATTCTTGTAAACACAAGATCTCCAGAATGCCTTGAAGGAATTTCTTCATATTTGTAACTGATTACATTCGTACATGTGAATGTGACATATCAGAACACCCACAGAGAATTACATTTTATCTGGCACAAACATTCACTATGACTCAAGGATGACCTGATTACAATTTGGAGGTCAAGGGTCTAGTTCACTGTGAACCTCACAAAACCCGTTTTGCTCCGTGAACATATTAGCTAAAGAACACCTTGAGCGAGGCCTATTAGACTCTTGGAATAACTGATTAGACTTTGGTGGCAAAGGTCAAGGTCAAAGTGTTCTCACAAAACATGTTTTTCGTCTCTAGAACTTGTTATCTCAAGTCTCAAGAGCTGTAAGATGAAAACGGGAAACAACTGTCCATAACACACAGCACTGTGTGATGGTCCACGGTGATGTCATGCCAACTACCAAAGCAAAGCACTAAGCAAAAACCACAAGGTTGGGCACAGAGTCTATTTAATTTGATTCAGCTTCTGCTGCACAGCAATACAACATCATTCAGAAATGAAATGTTTTGGCCATTGACATTTGTGCTTGTTGAGACAGAGGATATAGTTGTTGCTGTGGCAGTAACTTTCCAGTGGTTATAAAATCCTTCTTCATAGACTATACAGTGTGTTCTGGTGTCTGGTAAGCATTCAAACGCATGGGTTATTTAAACCATGCTTTCCAGACCCTTTTGTTTGTTAGAAAAGAAAAAGTTTCAACAATGGAATTTGATCAAGCGCCTGGTAATGAGAGCAGAAGTTGCTGAACGCATGTGTGTGTGTTTCCTCTGTCCCTTTTGATTAAACACTTACAGTAATGTGTGTATGACAGCAGGGAACCCTGGGGAGATAAGGCTGCTGGAGCCAAACAAGCAGCAGCTCACCTTCCACCTCTTATCTGCTACTGCTGTAACCTGCTACTGAGACACTGAGAATAATTACCTGTTGGAATTTGACGATAAGGGAACTAAACTTAACACTTGTGGTTGCAGTATTATGCCCCATTAAAGGACAAGAAGTCAACTCAAGAAGTAGTTATCCAAGTATCTGCAGAATACAAATGTACTGCATCATACTAAGAGTAGATGACACTTGATGGTTTTCAATAAAAACAATAAAAAAGTTTTGAAATCTACTTCCTGATGTTTAATCTTTACACCTTAATCACTGTTTCAAACCAACAAATAGTCCGATACAACAACAAAAAAAAACTACATAACGTTAAGTAACAGTTCTTTGTACACACATACTGTGAAGGAGCAAGAGAGATTGATTCCGTTTTCCTCTCACTCTCTCCAACAGATTCTCATGCTCAATCAAATTAAAATTATTTTATTATATAAGACATAATCTGCTGTTGTCACAGGGTAAAACAAGTATATGTACACATGAGGCCTACAGGATAAAAGCTGCAGTTAGAACACAAATGTGGTGATCTACATTCAGGTTTTAGATATTAATGGGAGAGAAGATCATAAAACCGTAACAAAAATCCCATGGGGTGACTTGAATCTGTGGTATTTGTTGTCTAGATGGCAAGCTATGCCCTAGCACCTGATTGTGCATATACATTAATCAAAGAAAATTCACATTTGTCAATTTTCTCATTAAGAATGTTCTAATAGTTGCCTTTCTACATCTCCCTATTTGCAAAGAGAGATAAGACATATTTGGGCCCTGAGAATAACAATGCCTTAATATGATCTAACATTTAAACTTATTATGTTGAAATGTATAGAAGGTCAAACTGGCCCCAATATATTTAAGTATATATGTAATGTAATATCAACGTAATTCATACACACAGCACTTTGATGTATTTGTACTTTTGGTTAAGGCCTTTGTAATTGGGCTTTACATTAAAAGTCACAATCTCCCAGTCACACATTCATACAGCTAATTTAAATTCAGTGCTTTCTTATTATTAATCACACAGAATTCCCTGGGACAATTTGGGGCTCAGTATCTTACCCAAAGACAATTCAGCATCTGGAACAGGGATCAAATCACGTTCCATTGATGAGTGGACGATCCACTCTACCTCTTAAGCCACCATGCCATCATTTCCAGATGTTGCACCTGATCCACCTGCACTGAAAACACTCCCGTCCACTGGGAAGGTGTTACCATCTGCATGATGATATTTTGAAACTGTCGTAATACAATTATCACTCACTCTTATTAGTGCAGCAGCATATTACCTGTTATGTTTCCATAATAACCATGATGTTTTATCCAGGATGATGATATTTCCTCCTTAAAATATTTTACTATTATCATTTAAATTAATATATACTAGTGCAGCGCCTGTTTATACAAACCTGTTTGGAATGGGTTATTAGATTGGCCTGTGCTAAAGCCTTGGAGCCTTCTTCAGAATTATTCCTTGTGATAAGTGAGTCCTCCTCAACCAGTCCTACAATATACTGTCACTGCCGGACATTGTGTGCAGAGCTTTTTATTAACAGTCTAAGGTGCAGAGTGGAGTTAGAAAAATGTTATGCTTATCCTACATGGTTTATCTGCAACAAAGAAATACAAAATCAATGTTTTCGTAAAACGAAACAGATTTTGCTTTATTACTGTTAATGTGTGGCTTTTACATTTTTTCATACACTGTAAGTCTACTATTAAGATCACTGCTAAGCAATCAATAGATCCTCAAACCCAAGTTCACAACTTAAATAAACAGCAAATCTGATTCGGCTCAATATGCAGCACTGTTATATGTTCATTCATTGAATGTAGTGTATTTCAGATGTCTGCAAAGCAATTGACACAATCTTCAAACCAAAGCTTGGTGGTTTGACCCAGTTGTTCGTCCCCTCCTGTGGTTTATCAGAGGACTTGGAAGAGGATATATTATTGGATGTATCCCAGGTCCTAATCGCACCAAACTGCACTTTCTTGGAGAAATTTACAATACACATGCCAGATCAATGGTTCATGAGGTCTAGGCGTGAAGGGATGCAGCTGATATATGAGGATGAACCCTCTGCAAGGGATAACTTGGACAATGTCTCAATCCTCCGCAAATAAATATGTAAAAATAAAACATAATTGGAAGAGGAACATTTGAAATTGAAGGTTTTTTTTTATATATTTTTGATATTATCAACAAAGAGTATATCTCTGCAACAAGGTTAATAACCTGTTGTTTGGATGTATATATGTGCGCTTACAACCAACCCAACAAGTGTTTAATAAATAAGGGGAACATTCTTTATAAATTCTCTGTAAAATTGTATTTCTGAAGAAGAACAAATCTTTCATGACATCATGTGATGAAAGAATTATTTCTCAACTAAGCTGTTGAGCAAACATCCACAATACCACAAAGACCCGTTTAGAACTGGTAGCACTAAGTATAGGTCTGAACACACCCTAATGCTTCCTTAATGTTTCCTGAGATCTGAACACTCACACAACATTTGGAGGTGGTCAGGGACACGACATTCCTGTCGCTGTATGAACACAAATGTGTCCTGGGCCACATGTGAAGGGCCGCCGACAAAGCTGATGTCCCTGACCGCAATAGTTTCAATATAAATCAAAATTGTTTTTAGGCTTCAGTGTCACATAATGATTTATCTTTTTTTCAAATGAGTAAAAAGCTTATTGATTTATTTAGCCGCTCCTGAGTCTGGTCGTTCTCTATCTCTCACTCGCTGACACACAGAACAACAACACACACACACACACACACACACAAACAATTTCATCGGACACATCTGTGAACTATATAATTTGGTCCTCCCGAACACAAATGACGTTAATGATAATTTGCATATAGAGCTCTGGAAGTGAGATCCGATCACAAGTGGTCACAGGAGACACATTCAGGACATTTAAGACTCTCACCCCAATTCATTGACTTAATATTATCCAAGGCTACATTATACTTAAGCTTGGAACATTTGTTTCTACATGTTGCCTTTTATTCCCCTCTGTAATAGTATGAATTTGACTAACATGGCTAAAAAGAGAAATACTTATAAATTGAAGATACATTTTACACAATTGTTGTTCACAAATAGCTTTCCTGTTAGATGGACATAGTGGCCAAATTTATAACCAGTTTGTAACTGTTACATTGACTAATTAACCTACAAAATAAGCGGTCTTATAGTTGGCTTGTAGGTGAGATGGGATGGACCCATCAATCATATCATATACCATCAACGCCAAACTCAAACTAAAGCACCAACTGGATCGATTAGAAGTATGAAAACAAAACAAGCCTAAATTTAACACCGACTAGATATAAATCAAGACATGATTCTTCAAAAACAGACCACACCAACTATTCAATTGATTTTGTATGCATCTTCCAACATGCATCCATACATCATTCAGAATGAACAGACAACTTCTCTTGAGATGTTATCTCTGCCTCTAACACAACACCAGCAGATGATCAGGAAACTCCACCACGTCATCATCCCTCCACCCCTCATTCTCTGGGTTCACAACTTCACACCAACAGGCTTTTATAATAGGCAGAGTCAGGTCATCATTTTTTACTGGCACTGACAGTGACAAACACACCCACACTAGACTGAACCCAAAATACATCCACAGCAACTCAGTCCAACAGGTTGGCAGTTTCATGTACCTCATTGTTGACCATTGAATCATTGTTGACCTTGAACCTATCACTTCACGTCACATAAAGAAACCAAGCAGAGACCATCATACAGCCACTTTGTCCTATTGCTGCTTTACCTTAAGATTTACTCTGCTGTTGTTATGTTCTGTCTTTTTCTTTCTAATGATAACCATCCCCATCAAACAAAACAATCAAGATAACATGAATGAAAGAGCCATTGGACAGCTCGCACTTAAAATATCAAATTATTATATTGTTATATTGTTCATTATATTGTATAACGGCCTGAAGCCACACTTTGCATTATTGCAATCTGGTTGGAGATCCTTAACTTCAAAATGGAGGAGAGCTTGCTTTTGTCCCTTCTGCCATGGTCCACAGATCTTGATCTATTTGTATGTGTGTGTTTCTGTGTGGAATTAGTTCAGGCTCTGAAAATAAATCTTCCAATAGGACAGTAAAGGTGTATCTGTCTCGTCTACCTGATGTTGTGAAGGAATCAGCTTTCTACTAACTAACTCATAGTTTCGCCTTTCTGTTTTTACAGTGTTATTGGAACAAGCCTCTGAGTTGACCTGGGTGACACCACACTCCACCACCATGCATCTCTGGAGTCCTGAGGTGGCACCGTACCAGCTCCAGACGCACTAACTGCAGCCAGGGGGTCACCTGATGGCCTCCCAGCCTCACCGCGCATCAGCTCGCTCAGTGCTCAGTGCACCCTCTGTCCATCCAAGTGATGAAGACCGCCAGCCGCGCCCAGCCCCGCAGCAGTCCTCCGCTGGTCCAGATGAGGCGCTACACACCCGGGCTGTATCCTTTCCTGTTCCCTTCAGTCATCAGCTCCCTGCCACAGCTGCCGCTGCCATCACCTCAGAGGCTGCAGATCCAGCAGCCATCAAGCAGCGGCAGTACACCTTCGCCTGTTGGTGAGTACTAGCTGTCCCTTCGCCTATTATGGTTTGACACACATCAGCGTCTAGAAGTTGCTGCCACCATTACTTTTACAGGGATGAATAATCCTTACTTAACGAAACAGATCAGTTTAACCTTACTTTGTTCATATCACGGACTATTTTAAGGTTCAACGTAGAAGGCGACTTTGGCATTTCAAAACTTTATTGTTGCATTTCAGTGGAATTGAAACCAGCCCTTTCAGTGAATCTATGCTTTTCTTTTAACCTGTATGAAGACACTGAGACAAGTCATAATGAAAGCACAATGTAGAGCCTCTGGTGAGCTAAACAGCCATTTGAAGCTCACCTCTCATATCTTTTTCAGGCAGGATGCTATGTCAGCCACTCCTGGAAGAATTCATCAGATTATGGTCTCATCTGGCAAAGGTGGATTTGCATTGAGAACTAATGTAGCTGCCAGGTTTTATAAAGAAAGAAGGATACTTACACTGATGTTGAATAAATGAAAGACAATAATTCTGCTTCTGCTGCATCGAGTTTAATCTTTTTAAGTCTTAACCAATCACTGCATATAAAGATGGATGACCTATCAGCTCCAAAAAGTGGAGCCAAAGCATGTGAATTGCCCCCTAGTGGCTGACTGCATCATATGTCATCACGTTCATCCTGGCTTGGGCTTGAGGTCTGCAGATTCATACCAGAAGGCCTGTGCTACTAGCAGACAGTACATAGAGCACTAAGGAGCTGGGAGAGTCTTACAATTGCATTATGGGAAATGTATGTTTCATCATGTTCGAAGCTTGAGCCACAGGGAGTAGAGGTGTGTGAGTGTAAGTGTATGAACTACCTGGAGTATGCCTCCATTAACCTGAACAGCTCTGATTGTTACATCTTTTCAACATATTCATAATTTTTGTTTGGCAATAGTCTTTTCTCTAAAACTATAGAACACTTTATAAACGTTACAAAAATCCCTTGTAAATAGCGATCAATCTCCTCACTGCAGACTGAACAATTAAGCACTTGGCCTCTTTTCAGCAGATTAAGTCAATAAAACAGAAGGTGACAGAGATCTCAGGCAACACTTAGTAATCCAGACACTTGCATTTCCCCTGGATTATTTCCACCCTGGAAGTGGATCACTGCTGTCGCAACACTTTGACACACTCTGGTTTGTGCTGCCGTTGCCAGAGCTCTGCTGCTCTCAACCCAGCTCCACATATTTACTCCCTCGGTTTTCCGTCCTCCTCTTCACTATCTAAAAATCTGCTCTGACATGAGGAAAAAAAAACGTAACAGCAAACAGGTTCACCCTGGGGGAGTTCTTCTCCCAGCGAGGAGCTCAGTGTGCTGCCAAACTCTGAAGTGCAAATACACACAACAAGAGTCAGGCATTTCAATACTGGTTTTCTATTTCTCTTTTTTTAAATTATTTCTGTTGATAATGTCTCTCTCAAATGTGAAGTTGATTTTCCAAATCAAACTGGAACCTCAGCTAAGATAAACAAGTGTTATACAACCCTATTTATAATTACCTAAATAGCTTCAAGATCTTTATCGGTCCCAGACTTTCATTTTAAACAGGCTTCAATTGGAGACAAGGATTTGATTGTAAATGACCATTTCCATATTTTGATAAGATGCTATTTTTTAAATACATTGCCAGCATAAACTTTAGCACTTTAATATTTGATTATGTATGTTATCGAATGCAAATTATCTACAGTTACAATGTATATTTATAATTATACATTGCTGTGCTCGCCCTCTGTAAATAGAAATAATTGTCTCTACTCGCTTATTTATTTCAATTGATTCTATTTAGCTATTTGCTTGTACATTGCTAAGCTATTGTCAATAGAACCATTTTTTATAAATGGCTTTAGAGCTACATATTTCAAGCAAGGGAGCAAAATTCAAAGTTGTCACAAAAATCTGTAATTTAAATATTAGCCACTCAGTAGAGCACAGTGTAGCCTTATATGTTAATTGAATAAAATATTATGTGTGACCCTGCAGTTTTCATACGAGACCCCTCCAGGAAATATACAGTTGACAGACAGCCAATGTAAGAAAGTGGAGCACACGTTAACTCAACCAACTCCAGTATTTACAGTCTACACTGAAAGGAATGGGCCACTCGTGCTCTCTGGTCGATCCGGGCACATCGTATTTTATAGATAAAAAAGGTTAAAGGTCAAAAAATGATGTTATCCCAGAGAGACCAGATTGTTGTGATTAACATGCTCCTCGTAAAATTACACTTACCGAGTTGTTGTCGTTGTTCAAACAAGGACCAAAGGATAAGGATCAGGTCTGACAGCCATATGAATAATTTAAGATGTGCATGTTAATCATAGAAATGTCTTTATTGAGCTGTGTTTAGAGCTTGTGAGTTATGTACATACAGTTTGCAAGTGACAAGCTCTTTTCACTGACTTTCAGAGTTGCTACAACTTTAGATGGTATAGCCTAACCCTAATCTCTAACCCTATTTTTCAGAAGGGGACTCGTTTCTCAGATTATTCCATCACCACAATGCACCATAAATATACTAGGACGGTAAAGATTATTGGGCATAGGTGAAACACCTCAGGGTGTGCCAGACAACTACAAAAGTTGAAAACTAAACTTCTCAGGAAGTCAAACAGGTAAGAGACACACAATGCAAGGAACTTCAAAGTAAAATTCAAAAGCAAATGACATTTCAAGTCCAACCCCTAGAATCTCAAAACTATATGTGATCCAAACATCAAGACATATTAAAGGGCCTTACAGAAGCAGATCTTAACAATATACAGATCAGAAATTCACTATATTTAGGCATACCTCATGCAATTATCCTGAAAAATAACAACCATCATTCATGAGAAATGTAACAACATTAAACCTCTATTTGTTTGGCATCATCCTGTGGCCTGTGATTCACTTTTCATGCCCTCTTGGTGCCCCATCCTCAAGGCTGGTAATCAGAGAGTTACTCCGCTGACTTCAAAGTGACAGAAGGTTCCCTCTTTACATTGCAGGTGTATACCTGTAATAATAAAGCATCAACAACTGTTTCATTTTTAAGAAGAGCAGAGCACAAAGTCAGCTCCTGCAGCTGAGAGCGAGATGAAGAGAACGACAGTACATTAATGTGATCTCGTCTCTCTGACTGGGGCAGGAGGAAGAACAGACATGAAATATGCAGCAGCATTCATACACTGAATAACAAAAAAAACACAAGGTAGTTAAAAAAGAGTAAAGACACTGTGTTCTCCTTGATCAGCCTTTGCTGTGTGCAATAGACTAAATCAGAGAGTGTATTATTTACAACATTAGAGACAAAAGAATAATTCTGAGCCTGTCTGATACAAACATGTTGGCACACATCTGAACTCGGGACATCAAGATAAAGAAAACAGATGAAACAAACAGTGGAGGTACCGAGCGCTGCTGTTATTCACACAAATTATGTGGGTGCCATCGCAGCGTCCCCCCCCCGGGGACACACTCAAACGCTCGCCGTTGTAGGGTCAGCGGTCTGGTTCGTCCGCCTCCTGCCTCCGCTGGGAGATCCACAAAGAAGAGTGAACTCTCACTGCAAACATCACACACACCTCCTGGGAACAGCACTGGCCCAGTCAATATAACCGAGGTGTGTGTGTGTGGGTGTGTGGGTGTGTGGACACGAGAGACAAAGAAATAAAGCATATTCACAATATTTATGAGAGAGATAAAAGGAAATATTATAATCAAGAACACATTAATACAATTTTATATGAATTATCTAATCTGAATTTTAAATATACCCAACCAACGTCTTTTATACATACTTACTGTTTGAACGTTTGAGGCTCATGTTAGTCTCTTTGGACTGAAATTAAGGTTTTAAGATATTCATATAAATGGAAAAGGTAATGAAATATTATATTCCAATTGCAATGTCCCTTTAAAGGTCCAAGTATCTCTATGGTTTTCAAGGCTTCCATTTTCCATCTTCCATTCTGTTTATTTTATATAGCACTCCTCCATTTCATGTGCCAGAGTTTCCTTGGACAAGATACTGAGCCCCAAATCGCCCACAACAAGACGGCTGTGCCCTAAATGAATGACTGATGTAGGATAGAGAAAGTGCTGCACATACAGTGTATGAATGTCTGTGCCGAGAAGAAATGCTTTATAAAATACAAAACATTTACTTTTACCAGCTACCTGCTGTCAAGGGCTATTTGGGTTCAGTATCTTGCCTCTATGCCCCTATATGGATGGTTGGGGTATAGGCCAAACAAGAACTGTGTAGCTTTTTGAACGTATCAGATGAATGAAGAAGTGTCAGTTTAAAAGTTTGATGTTTTTTGTGTGGCAATAATAAAATCTACACCAAGTGTGTAAAAAAGTTATATTCATAAAGGGATAGTTAACAGAAAAATCTACTCACCACATTGCAGATGGGGGCGGGTGTAGTTTTTGAGTCCATAAAACACTTTTGGAATCTCAGGATTAAACATTGTCCCAAGCAAGTAAATGGTGACCACTTCTTCAGACGTGCTTTAAGGCCGGCGCATGCTTCTGCGTTTTCAAGGACACACAAGAGCAAGAGCCTTTGCGTGCCTATTGCGTGCTTGCATACCCCTTCTTGCATGCTTGCGTGGCCCAATTTTTCTGACTATATAAAAGCTACGCAAGCCTCACGCAGCCCGCAAGGCTGTGATTGGTCTGTTAACTTCATCCTTTCCGGAGTCACACTTTTGGTTTAATGCCCCATAATAGCGGCAGAAACCACAGAAGATTTAGAAGAACGAATATTGACCAAATAGAAGAGCGTTTAGCAGAAGAGATCCGAAAGTATGACCACTTGTATAACCTGTCACTGACTGGCGGATCTGTCCGCCAGAAAAAGGCTCTGAGAAACCGCAGTATCGATGTAAATAAACAGTCAACGACGACTGCCACACACAAAGAAGGCGTCTCTTAGGCCGTCTTCAACAAAAAACGTTACTCCGCCTAGTGTTCTGGCGGTGAATTGCTTTGCAACACGCGCAGCCCTTGGTAAAAAGCCGCAGCCTCAGTTGCAGAAGTATGCGCCGGCCTTTTTTTCTGTTATTTTTTTGTACTAAGAAGCAGTGGTCACCATTTACTTCAGTTGTATTGGATTTGGCTGCAACTCTGTTTTAAAAATAAATAAAACAATGTATAACGAAAGTAGAGAGCACGAATATTTGCTAATACATGCAGTGGAGAGAAATTGTTAATTAAATAATAGTTTTACTGAGGTACAGATACATGAGTAGGAGTAGGAGTAGTAACGAAGTAAACAATAATAATAATAATACAAATTTTAATTATACAGCACTTTTCAAAACAAAGTTACAAAGGGCTGTTCATAAAGCAGAGCAACACAATGAAAGACATGTGAATGTACTTTGTTACAAGAGTTCAGGTTATTTCAGCCAAGTCAAATTTGTATAGTTGTTAGCATCTTGTGCTAAGTACGGGCCTGAACGGGAAAAGAGTAAAGGAACAGAAGGCTGACATTTATCGGTTTAGAAGACCTATTAAAAGAATAGTTATTGTCAGCAAAACAAAATCAAACACATACACAGACCTCATTAGCTCATTCTAAAGCAGTAAAAAAAACATCACACATGTAGCATATGAGCGCGCTGGTTAATAGATCCCGTCATTCACACGCTTCCATCCTCTCCCCATCTGTCGTATCCCCTCTCCTCGCTCGCCTCCCATCTGGCCGAGGGGGATGCTACCTGTTCTCCCAACCTGTCAGTGTCCCACCTGCTCACCCCCCCGACAGATTATCAAAGGCTTCCACTGACAGGTGAACGTCTACGCGCTCCTGCCCCAGGAACCACGTCTCCCTCTCTCTGCTCCCTGATGCTGCCACGTGGTAACAACAGGCCTCGAGAAGAGAGGGGCCTGTCAGCTGTGATAAGCAGGCAGCTATTTGAGGTTAAGTGTGAAATCTATAGTGTGCAACATCAATGAATTTCCTTTACATTCAAGCCCCCCATATCAAGCCTATTAGATCAATCTCGGAATTTCACAATTATGCATGTCTGTGGAGATATTCCCATGCTTACCAACCGGTACCAATGCATTTCACGTTATACTCTAAAGATAACTTTGCCAGAGCTGAAGAGGAGACAAAGATTTAGTGAGATACAGTTACTAGGAGTATGGAACACAAATCAAGGAGGCGTCAGAGATAAATGTATGATTCTGCAGATAAAAAAGAAACCATCATTCCAGAGGAAAAAATAAAGAAAGTGAGTTTTCCTTGAGGCATCATAACTACAGTTTGACAGTGTTTGTATCATTACTCTCAAAAGTTCTGCTGGTTTAATGTGTTCAAGGTAAATTTGTACATAGTGAGTTGTACTGTGCTAATGGAAGCTATTCAAGTGATTATTATACAAGTGGTAATAGAGCCGCGGCAACTACAGATCTGCTACTGGACTCAATCTGCAGAAACCCTGAACCTTTTCATAATTGACTACATCGCTTATGTTGACGAGCCCAGCCGTCACTGCTGCAGAGCCCTGGTGGCCTGTTTATAAAAATGTATTCATATTGAATGTATCACATGTCAAAAAAACACAAGAAATTAAAAAGTGAACTTCTTTGGACCCTTAGCAATACACAGACTGAAGCTGATTAGATAAACGGCTCTGAGATATGTGCACCACATACAGAAGGACATACAGAGATTACTGGAGTTAGTAGATAAATGCAACCAATGCTTTGCATTTTCATTCATTGTTCAATGTCTGGGTGAAACTCAACATGTCCTGCAGATGTTCCACTTTCAAAGCCAACCAGGAAAGGAAGGGACTGTCTCCTTTGAACAGCTGGATATCTTTTTATTTAAAAAAAATGGAAAGGAAGGAGGCTATTGAGTTCTATTGATTAAAGGTTAATATAGATATTTATATATATACATATATATATATATTTGGGAAATGTCCATTATATTGTTGTAGAAATGTACAGTATTATCAGTAGTAGGAAATTCTACAACTTTTTTTGCATTTGAAAACTTTTTATAAAAAGTTTAAAAAGTACAGGCTCTGCAGTGAGGTTACTTTGAAACTGGTGTGCCTCTTCTCAAGACTGAATATTTTCCACATTATATTATATATATATATTGTATATATATTGTATATATATATATATACACATCTACTGTATACTACTGGTGGAAATTTAGGACCACTGACCCGTTCATCCATGAAACGCTTTCACCCATTGCTTCTTTGCGAAAAGATGAATTTTTTCCCCAGAAACTCTTGTCTCCTTTAAGAAGATCACTGTCCTCTAGCACCACATCTTACATAAGACCTTTCCAGCAGCAGACACACTTAAAGTGTGATGCATAAGCTGAGGGAGCAGAGTCAGACAGAATTCATAATGCAGTTGCAGAAGGAGGAAGCTTTCTCAAGTTGTATTCGTAACACAATCCGTCTACTGAGTCAGTTATTCAATCAGTCAGTCAGTCAGTCAGGCTTGAGAGATGTTATGTTCTGGGGAATGCACAGACATACACAGTTTTTCTAGTAATAAGTCTGACACAACATGTCTGCACAGCACCCAAGATTAAGAGACATAGCTGTCAGGTTGCTCTCAAACTTGGCAAATGCACACTCACACACCTACAGCCCATGAGTTATCCCCTCCTCTTTCCTTCCCCCCTTCTTTTGTCTGCCTTGCTCATTTCAAGTCACTGTCTGCCTGACTGTCTGTCAGTGTTTCCCTGTTGTTATTTTAGAATCCATCACCAGGTATTTAGGTCACATGCGGTTTCAAGCCCTGGCAAAGTATGAATAATGCAAACTTCTCTCATTACACCATGTGCTCACCCTCTGGATTGAAAATCAATGTGCACTCAAGTGGCTGGCAAATGATTGGAGCTAACTCACCAGCCTCTCCGCCAAGACAGGCGAAGGAGAGCGAGGGCTACATCTCATAGTGTTACCTAAAGGTTTAACAACACGTCTGTTTCAACAGGGACTTTTCCGAATACAATATCTGCTGTCTGAAAGGGGCGGCGTGTCTTCATTCACCGACGGCTGAATGTGATGAGGACAAGGCTTGCGAAACAAAAAAAGTGAGAAAAAAGATTATAGGTCATCGACAATGCAAAGGGGAATGTCTGAAAACGAGACCAGTGTCTGGCTGTATGACTGATTGAAAAAGGGGCTGGGAGTTTTTTTTTACCCCCACTGTTTCCAACCTTACAGTGCACTCCCTCCTACAGTTCATCCATAGTTCACATAGCCAGGAGTCTCTGCACCACCCACCCCCATCTTCCCCATGTAGCTTCCTGAAAATCCTATGCATAATGCATAGGCGCAGCCGTACATTCCATACGTTCACTAAATCTGTGTTTACAACATGATACACAATTTTTCTGGGCTTTGGAAAGTTGCCCGGCCTGCTGCAAGCAACAGTGGTTACCCACTGTGATCACACCGGCCATGGGGTCTTTTTTATGGTGAGGGGTTTATTATATGGGAGAGACTCCCCGACATCTGGCACACATCTGGATCTGTTTAATGAGAACTCAGTCTGCCTTGACTCTAAACTTCAAGCCAACCATCAAGCCCCTTCATTCCCGAGCTGTAGTGAGACCTCAGCCCTCATCTCCTCGCTGGCGAGAAGCCAAATGATGTTGATACATGAATGAATGATAACAGTCTGCGAGGGAACATTTTAAAAACGTAGCAAAACTAATTGGGAAAAGCTTCAATTTGGAAACGCATCTTGTGGTATTTACTCCCCAAAGCAATAAGCAACCTGTGATCTGAGCTGTGTTGATTACAGAGCTTACTTCAGTTTATTGATATGATTTCTGTGCCTTGCACCTGTGGGCACACTGGAGGTTTTCTGCTCTATGTTTGTGTCTCTGAACCATGAGAACCTGCTCGATAGGGAAGACATTGTTGCTTGGAATGAGTCTAAACTCATATTAGATTTCTTATCTTAAAGAAATTGAGTTCTTGGGCGGAAAACCACCACAAAATGGAACACTCCTCAACATTTTGTCAGAGGTACAAATCCCAATGCACATGTTAACATATGGACCCCCCTGCCTGCGGTCACAGTGTATAGTCCATGGTAGCCATCCATCAAGAAAATGGCTCCTTTTGTATGTTCATTAATAGGCACTACATGCGTCCATACAAAACTCAAACTGTTCCTTGAATATATTTGGATTGAAAGCCGGCCTTTTTAACGGCGGTATTCTTCTCCCCGCCTTGTAGCAGCTTGTCTTGCCGTCCGGCCTCTTATTTATTACCACTTGAAGATAAGACAATGAAAAAAGCAGTTCTCAGAGCTCTGTTTGCAATGAGAGGCCTGCAGCACAAAGCAGCATGTGAGCATCTCATTGTTCGACAGAGCCGGCAGAGATGCGGCTCGCTTCAAAGATCGCTTCGTTTTTGGTGGTGGTGGGTGGTAAGGGAGTGGAGGAGGGGTCTCCATTGCCAAGAGGAGTAGATTTCATCACAGGAAGGGATGTGGGGGCAGGGAGAACAGGGTGGAGCTGGAGATCCTGGAGTCAAACACAGGCCAATGTCAACTTTCCTGTGCTATATTTGGTGCACGTCTATAGGACGCTTTACTGCACTCAGGTTTGTGCCCTGCAGAGGATGCAAAAACTTTGATATATGGTTGAGGCTTGAGATTTAGATAAATCATCACATGACGTGTATCCTGCTTCATGGAACTCTTCAGTGGCAATGTAAATCGAGCCTGAGAGCCGCAGCAACACGGCACCAAAGTCCAGTTTTAATAGTGTGTTTCCCTTCATTTGATTTGAAATGGAAAAAGGGCAGCTGAAAATGAGTGGTATTCTTAAGCTTCCCTCAAAGAAGTTATTTAATGTGTGACTCTGAGGGGTGTGTATGAACCTGCAATCATAAGGCAGAGAGCCCAAGTCTGCACTCAGAGATAAGTTGGATGGATGTTCGCTCTCATTTATAGAGAGCCAGTGCGCTTTACTCTGCTCAATGGGCTACAGATACTCCTCAACATGCAGCCTGCTTCTGAAATATACACAAAAATGGAAAACATGTGGGTATCAGTGATATGTGTACATGCTCTTGATTTGCTACTCATGCTATAGCTGACATTCTGTAACATAACAGCAAGTGAATAAATTGAAAGGATAATTTACATTCATATATTTTCAATTAAATTTTGTTTGTATAGAGCCCAACCATAACTTAAATTATCTCACAGCACTAGAGAAAATAGAGAAGTGCTCAGTGCATGATTGGAGTTCCCTCGCCAGTCTTGGCTTATAGCAGCATAACTAAGGGATGGTTCAGGACTCACCTGATCCAGCCCTAAGTATAGACTTTATCAAAGGTGAATGTTTTGAGTCTCGTCTTGAATGTAGAGATGGTGTCTGCCTCCCGAACTCAGAGTGGGAGCTGGTTCCACAGAAGAGGAGCCTGGTGGCTGAAGGCTCTGCCTCCCATCCTACTTTTACAGACTCTAGGAAACACAAGTTAGCCTTTGTTTTGGGAACAAAGTGATCTGTTGGGACAATACAGCTCTTTGATATATGAAGGGGCTTGATTGTCAAGGACTTTATATGTGAAGAGCAGGATCTTGAATTCTGTTCTAGATTTTAAAGTCAGCCAGAGTAGAGAAGCTAAGAGTAAAACGATCTCTCCTAGTTCTTTTAAGCAGTCCTGCTGCAGCATTTTGGACCAGCTGGGGGATTCCAGAGATATACTGGGACATCCTGATAATAAATTACAGTAATCCAGTCTGGAGTTAACAAATGCATGGACTGGTTTCTCAGCATCCGTCTGAGACAGTATGTTCCTAATTTTCACAATATTGCGCAGGTGTGAGACATTTGTCCTAGAAACTTGTTTTATATTTGAGTCAAATGAAATGTCCTGGTCAAACATAACTCAAGTGTTTAGGGCCAAGCACAACACCTTCAGATGTGGCTGAATTTAGAAGTAAGAAGTTCTGGGTCATCCAGGCATTGATGTTCTTGAGACATTCCTGAAGTCAGACTTCATAGATTTGTACAGCTGGGTGACATCTGCGTAACAATAGAAGTGTACCTGGAGCTTTCTGATGATGTTGCCTAAATGGAGCATATAAAAAGTGAAAAGTATCAATCCAAGTATAGAACCTTGAGGAACTCCATGACTATCTTGTATGTGCATGACTTTATTAGAATGTTGATTTTACTATCATGGTTATTGTTGACATTCTCAATAGTAATAATAACATTTTTAAGTTTATTTGAGATCTAGGAACTTGTCAGCATGGCTGTAAACTCTACAAATCCCTACCTGGTTCAACCTTGATGTACTTAGTTACTCATAAGTTATCCACTCATACATCTCTAAGGTGCAATGAGTGATTGGTGCCAATGTTGTGCACAGTTTCCATTTTACTTCAAATCGAAGGTTTCAAATAATCTGGCTAAACAGTTTGTTGTTAGTTAGTTAGTTTTGTTGTGTTACGATACTAGTTGCTTGAAAGCTACGCTATCACTAACTTGCCTCACTGCTGTTGCAGTCTATAAAGCCTTCAGCCAGAATGCAAATGATTCTCATGTTGCCAGCTTCACAGACATCCTGACCATCTTCCAGGGTTGTAATGGCAGAACATCAGACAGGCCAATCGTCGGCATACCCTCACTGTGTTTGGTCACTGAACTCACCCTTGGCATCAGGCCTAAACCAGAGAGGCTGTGGTCGAGTTCTGTACCCCAAATATTTTTTCAGTTCCCAACCTTAAAGGGGAAGTTCACTGAAAACTAAAAATTCACTCAGTATCTACTTAACAGTATGCCGATGGGAGGGTGGGTGGTGTGTTTGAGTCCACAAAACAGTTTTGTAGTGTCAGGGGTAAACACACAGACTTGTGTCACAGATGAAACCATATCTCGTTTTTTCTTTCCAATCTTTACTGTTTACCATTCAAAAAATAAGCTATAAAAAATGAATAGACAACAGATGCTGTTATCTTTTTATGGATTTGCTCCAGCATACTTTACTATCTCATCTGTCCCTATTCTACACCTGAACTCTTCATATCCTCAGTTACTTCTCACTACTCCGAAGGTGATTAAGCCTTTTCAGTGGCTTTTCCAGACGGTGGAATAGTTTGCCCCTCACTGTCTGTCCCATCCATATCTATGTTTAAGTCCAGGCTAAAATTTAAATTATAATAAAAATCTAAAAAAATCACGCTGAAATAATATCTTCGTGTATGTAATTACCTCATTTTAAATTATCTTAATTAGTTAACTGATTGTAGTTTTTTCTGTATAGTGCTTAGGTCAACTCCTGTTGTCTTTATTTATCTCTAAATTTACTTGACTTGACTTGGCACAAGCCCCATCTCCACCTCTCCATCAACCTGTAGGATCTGAGTCTACATCCACAGGGGTAAATTATGTCACTCCCCACTCCATGCTGTGTTGATCCCAGTGTTTCCTTGTGGTGAGTGAGGAGGTCATAGCCCAGATGTAATGATTGCAGTGCTGTGTATGTTTTACACTTGACTAATCACCCATTCCATGGGAGTTGGCCAAGTTAACCATAGTTATAATATGGTTAGGGCTAGATTCGGGTTGGATAGGGTTCTAGGAAACCATTTTGCACTTGATGTGAACTGTGCCAAATGGATAAACTGGAGATATCCTTCAATGTTGATTCACTGTCTTCAACACTCAATTAAATACATATAGATATCATATGGCCAGGTCACATTGGGAAGTGTGACAAGGTCCAGTTCCCACAGATGCGCTAAGTCTTTCGATCTCTGCTGTCATTCGCCCTACTGTGGAATACCCATCAATCCGTTGTGTTTGCACTGTGTCTGTCTCAGTTGAGCCTTTGTATAGCCACTGCGCTATATTTAGCCCCTGGTCACAACTTAGCTCTTAGCTCATCAATCACAATAGGCTGAACGTGTTCTGCGGAAATACTGTCACAGAATGAATGCTTGTTGGTGTAACGGTAGGATGAAGAGATTATCAGGACTGGAGGGCCATCCCAAAGAAGCTACTTTCTGCAGCCTCTCCATTTGCTACTTGGCTGCAGGTTCCTGGCCTCCACCAGCATGCACAACCCAACAGATCCCTCTAGTTGAGTGAGTTTGTCACTGTGGAGCCTTTTTTTCCACCCGATTGAGAACGCGAACAAAAGGTTGTTTATGTGTGGAGGCTGTTCTCTCAGAGAGGGAGCTGGGTTAGCTGTGTCTGTTTGAAAGGCAGGCACGCTTTGAAAGGCGCTAAGCCACATACTCCTGGGTTCTGGAGAACAGTGGCAGCAGCACTGTAGAGCTCCGGCGACTGATTAACAACCGCTGGATGTATGTATCTGAGGCAGAAAACAGCCAAGGGAGACAAAAGACTGACAAGAACAAACAGCTCTGTGACAGATTTATGATTTCACTCGCAACAGCATGGCATTCTCTCGGCTTCTCTCTTGACACCTATGCAGTTTTATCCACTGAAAAACACCCCAACTGGAGGATATATATGAACGACTCATGGGTCATAATTATTGTAGTCAATGTTATACAGTTCGCCCAATAAAATGAGGAAATATACGTTTGTGGGCCCTCATCACACATTTTGGTTCCAGTGTGGATCTGTGAGCAGTTCAATTTGAAAGAGTTTTCTAAATGCTAAAAAAGGACCTTCAATTGTTCAGTGCAAGCTTATCTTCTTTGGCAAGGAAATACTGAACTATCTTTTATGACAGGAAAGGAGGTTTTGGTGTCCCACAATTTCTTACATCAGCAGGCTCACATAACAGAGCATCTATTTTATGCAAGTGACACACTATGACACTTGTGAAAATCCTTGGATGATAGGCTGAGCTTCACATCTATAACATAGATTTCTTCTCTTTCTGCTCCCTCACTGCGAGCTAAACACTCATCAAAATCCCGACTGTTTTCTGTCCTGGCTCCTAGATGGTAGAATGAGCTCCCCATTGACATCCGGACATCAGAAAGTTTACACATCTTCCGCCGAAAACTAAAAACACACCTCTTCTGACTATACCTTGAATAAAAAAAATAAAAAAATACTAACAAACTTTTGGAAACTAACACTTTAGTAGCACTTAAATGGCACTTACTTATAGCACTTTGTAGTTTTGCTTTATTTTGAAGAAATTGTACTTTCTTGATTCTTGTTGTCCCGGGTCTGTACCCTTGGGGTTGAATGCACTTATTGTAAATCGCTTTGGATAAAAGCGTCAGCTAAATGAAATGTAATGTAATGTAATGTAAATTTTTCCAGTCAGGAGTAATATTGACAAACAAGCATATTTAATTTCTTGTTTAGAATATCATCATTATAACAAAATACTACATACATAGATGTTGTTTTACTAAATCCTCCTCATCATATCACTAAATAAATAGTATACAAAGTTGTAAAGCAACTATGAGAGAAAACAATATACTGCTTTAACTGAAGAAGACTCTAACTTTAAGAGAAAGATATGACTCCCTTCAAAATCTATAAAAGTAGAACCATATTAATTTGTTTGTGCTCTCTTTTAGATCAACTGGACAAAAGAAAGTAGACTTATTAAATGAAAAAAATTCTCCACAAAGAATCCTATTGATAAATCAATCAACAAGGTCGAGCAAGTCATGTGTAAATCCGTCTTCACCAAAATATATTTTTCTAAAACAAGAAGAACAGAAACATTCCTGAAACATCCAATCACTGCTTTATTTGAACAAGTGACTCATGTGAACTGTGTTTCTGTTTTGGACAGGAAACCTTATTTGAACTGCAGGCCCACAGCAATGAGATTGTCACTCTACTCAATTCCTTATGTTTAAAAACAAGCCAAGTATAGGTGAATTCGGAATTCTCTCTTCAGACCTTGTTTGACTTTACCTAACTCCTTATTAATTATTTCATTGACCTCATGACCATTTCCCACTAAGATCAAGTAAAAGTGGTTTGGAAAGAGATTATTTTCTTAGTTTTTGATCACAGGAAAGCTGTCAGGAAAGTTCCATACTTTTGACACGAGTTAAGATAATTTTGTCAAATCCTTTTTTTAAGGTCAAGAATGATCATTTCCTTCTATCCCTTTAGTATCTTGTGACAGCTCAGATTCTTTATTGGTACCACATGGGAGTCCAGACCACCCTGGTTGGGAACCACTGGTCGAATATATAATTTAATACGGGCACTCAACAATAAATTGTTTGAGAAACTCTACACAAAATGTTACACTGATTATAGGATTTGGAAGCTGAAACAAGAGGAAAAGGGAAAACTATTGGAAAGCAGGATTTTGGCATACAGCGAGCCAGACGGGAGAAGAATGAGTAGAGCACAGAGAAAGGTTCAGCGTCGAGGTTGGGGTAAGGGGATATTAGCCGTACTTTGGGCAAGGCTCTAGTCCAGGTCACTGTCGGCCCTCAGGAAGGCCCTTCTGCAGGCCTGTCCTCTGGGTGACCCCTCCTCTAGGGCCGCAAGACTTATTGCAGTAATCAGCCCCTGTCAGCACCTTGGTTATGCTGCATGGACTCAATCCAATAAATGTGAATGGGACGTGTAATAGTACCTGATGAAAAGTAAGTTTGTTTGCACTGAAAGGAGTCCCCATGAGTTTTCTTTTTTTCCTGTACTTTCCTCAATCTATGTTTTGCTTTGTCTCCATCAGGAAGGGGAAACTGCTGCATGTACCACAGAGGCAGGGCAAGATAAACAAGCCTGTTTTCATTGCACAAACACATTTTAAACCATAAATCTGTGTTTTGAAATTTAGAGATCAAGCATAAGGTTCTGACAGAGTTAAAATTGTATAAAGAGGGTTATAAGAGTAGAAATTAAATCAAGTCTCGTGCAAATAAAGATGCTGATGTAAGATTGTTCATCTTGCAAAACTATTTCCCTTTGCCACCATCAGGAGCACCAGAAGTTAAATATAGTGCATTCAAATGAAAGCTATGGAGCATGTTCACTCTTTCCAGAAGTATGAACCCCACATATTTGCTTACTCCAAGTTTTCTTCTTCAGGACTAAATGCTATATTGTACAGAAGTTATGGCCATTTTTATGGTTTGGATCAGTTTTTTTATCGAAATTCACCACTTATTTTTTCATATGTGGCTGCGGCTCAGGGGTTAGTGTGGTCATCCTTTCACCAGAGGAACGGCGGTTTGATCCCAGTCTTCCCCAAGTGTCCTTGGGCAATATACTGAACCCTAAATTGCCCTGTCTCAAACAGAAAGTGCTGCACATAGATGTACGGTATTATTGATTGAATGTAGAACTGTACTGTTAAGCACTTTGAGTGGTCAACAGGACTAGAAAAGTGCTATCTAAATACAAACCATTTATCATTTATGCTGCGTTCACACCAAACAGCAGAGTACCCATAAGACTCAATGTTGAGTTTTAAAGCCAAACAGATAGCCATTTGTCGTATTATGGCAACTGTATGAGTGCTTATTCAATGTGTCCTGTTGTTTGTGCAAAACATGAAACATGAAAAAGAATAGGCTTTTGAAGCAATTTTGGTGTAGACGTGATGTTTTATCTTTCTAATTAATAGGATCTAGCATCCCTTTGTCATTTATGAAATTTTGATTTTCCTGATTGGGTAATCATCTATGTTAGATGACTATTTCCTAATCATTCAGCTACTTTTGTTATCTATCATTCCACAGGCGTATAAATGATGACACTTTAGTTATGTGGCTATAATCCCTCAACCTGGATGACAAGAACAATCCCAGAGTTACCAAAGAAATGAACTGGGCCTAGCTCTGTTCATGAGCATGTTGTCCCGATGACGCTGCTGCTCTACCATGTAAACAGCACTGCATATCGAAAGTTTGCCAAAAAGCAGCACGACACTCCTCTATGCTCCCGGAAAAATATGTTGTTGACTGATAAAACTAAGGTTAAATTGTGTGGGAAGCACTGACAGTGCTAAGATTGGGAAGTAGTGTGGAGGGGGCATCATGATTTGACGCTTTTCTGCCTCCAGGCCTAGACATCTTGACACATCCAAATGGAAGATTCGTTTCAAAGTAGCTTACCTTGATTAGGGCATTGACTTTAAAAGTAAATCTATGTGGTACAGTTGCAGCCCAGACTTAAACCCAACAAAGATGTAGAAGGATAGAAAACCGTTCACACCAGGGAGCCTCAGAAAATGACTGAGTTCAATCCGCTCTGTATGAGGAAGAATCCAAAATCCCAATTATTGGATCTGAGGGTTCATTTAATTTTTCCATCAGCCCTTTGAATTTTTTATAAATTCAATAAAAATGTGAAAGATTAGAATAATTTGTCTGTTATTAGCTTAAGCCTATTCTGTTACTCTGTACTTGTGGCTTTGATGAAGATCACATTACATTTTATGGACAGATAAACCAGGTAATTCCAAAGGGTTCACACACTTTTGTTTATTGA
Organism: Pseudopleuronectes americanus; assembly: GCA_038501795.1. Classification (NCBI taxonomy): domain Eukaryota; kingdom Metazoa; phylum Chordata; class Actinopteri; order Pleuronectiformes; family Pleuronectidae; genus Pseudopleuronectes; species Pseudopleuronectes americanus. The sequence continues at coordinate 18,117,418 of CM076731.1, forward strand.
TAAATCAGCATTTTCTGATGTCAGGAATGCCACGCTGGAGCAGAAGGCCATTACACATGCCTGTGTTTACTTTTATTAGATAATGTGGAAACAACAACAGATTGCTTCCAGATAAACACACTCTATACACATCAGCCTGTTCTGATAGGACTCGTTATTCTGCACATTATGTGGATGACATTGGAACGGAGCTCATTATTCTTCATGTATTATTTATTTTTAATTCTTGCAATGTCTTATAGGGATTTGATGGGACAATTTACAACATGAGATAGACTAGAATCATGACATTGATTGATGCAAAATCCCTTTTCCATTATTTATTTCTATTGCCATTAAAAAATCACAATAATTGTGCACTCACATCGTGCAATCACCAGGCAACAGTAAGATTTTCTGGAGTAGGAAATTCTTGATCTATTAATATCTAATGCTTAGCTTTTATTGGCTCAGCTCCATCAGAGCCATGGAACCAGTGGTGAGACTATGTGACATGTATTAATCACCAGACCCTACCACCTATATTCCACCTCACCCAGCTCCATGAACCAAACCCAACACATCAACATCATCACCGACTCTACCCTGAATCTGTGACGTTTGACCACCACAGTGATTCTAACAGATGAGCAGATGAATTATTATATGAAATAAGGCCCATAGTGAGGGAAGATCTACAAACTGTAGAAGCATTGGGTCTCTACAGTAGTATAACTACTCATGACTCTACATTGTGCATTTTGTTATTGTGTACTCTTTCTTGATGTTCCAGAGACATCTTCCTCAGACTCAGGGGGGAGAAAACATCAGAAAGCGAGGCTGAAAAGTATTGATTTTCTGGCACCGCCCTGCTTAGATTATGAAATGCCAATACAAGGATTCCACCCTGACTCTGCGGTTCATGCCAAGTTCACTTGTCATTTTCTATAATTCTGACAAAATCAAGATGCTTAACCATGATGTAGTTAGCCAAGCTTGGCCGCCCTAGGGCTTTCTGATTGAATTAGGCGTCTGTGTTCTGCCATTTGGTACCAGCCTGCAGTATTCTCAACACTTATTGGGGACAGAAGTTATTTACTGTTTTCAGAGAGCGGATTCGAAAAAAGAACAAGGCTGTTGTTCATAAATTCAGCAATTAGGAGTCTCCTATATTTCTCCACTGTTCAGATTTTCCTAACATGCCATGCTGTGACAGCCTATGCACATACGTCAGCAGATTTCATATCTGATAATGATGCATTGGCAAATTCATTTTTTGACTGCTGTGCAGCATTCAGAATTTGTACCAGTAATTGTAATGAATTATACAGAAAGGTAGAATTTGCTTCACTAAGATTATGAATTATTTTCTATTTAACATTGAATGTTATGAAATATTTTCCAATATTTTTCTGGCATGTATTTCATAAAGCTATAGACCATTTGTTTTATGTGAACATTTATTAAAGGAACATACATTAAAATTAATTATCTTAGTCAAGCCATCCATACCCAAATAAAACAAATCAATGAAATCAACCAAACACTTTAAAATCAACAAGACAGAATTGGACCGAAAAAGAAAAACTTTAGTATATCTTGCTCACAGGTAAGTTCAGCCAGCAGATTTTCTGTTGTTCAATATGTTTGTGTACTAGGTCTTTTCTCCAGCAGTCATTTCATTTACTTTCACATAGAAGGAAAAGCACAAGTGTTACTAACAGCATTAGTAATGGCTGTGTTCTATTTCAGTTTCCCAGGAAGCCATGACAGTGTCACAGTTTGACAGCATGAACAATATCAGGACCCTTAAACAGAAACAGCCAAATGGAATCCAGCCATAATTCATTTGATTATTTACCACTGTGCCAAAAGGCCATTGATGATACAAAAATAAGTTAAATTTAAGAAAGCACTTGATTTACAAAGAAAAGTGATTTCTTTAAGCAAACTCAAACAGATATAGTTCAGCATTTTGGGAAACACACTTTGAGAGATGGAGAAAACGTCCTACTTCAGAATAAAGACTGGAGGCAAGAGGATAAAGCCAGCTACATCTCTGTCCAGAGAAACTATTCAATTTACAGAAAAGACATTTAAACATATAATTTAAATTAATGGTGTCACCAAAAACTGAAAACGCATCCATTATCTACTCACCACTATGCGGTTGGAGGGTAGAGTTGAAATGTTTGAGTCCACAAAACACTTTTGGAGTTTCAGGGTTAAACACTGTTGCAGCCAAATCCAATACAATTGAAGTAACTGGCGAACAATTCTTCAAACTGAAAAAACTCTGGTGTCAACCACATGTTCAAGTTTGCTCGCACACATTGCAGCTATCGCTAATGATCTCGTCTTGCGCCCCTTAGGCGAGAGCATTGAGGCGAGATCTTTTGCGATGTGGAGCACATACGTGAACGCGTCTCCAGTGTAAGAGGATAATATTGGACATTTAGGCCAAAAAAAGGGTGTGAATATGCTCATTTCGAGTCAAATTTTAATGGCTTATGGACAATTGGATGACACGTCATAAGCAGTATCAAGGCATTAAAGGTTTAAGTTGAATTACACCTTCACCATTCAGCTTTTCAACTTCAGTAATCCTATGCAATATAATATAAGACTAAATACAGCATGGATATGCTGGTTAAATTCAACCACCATATGTAAACAATTAAAGCAAAGGAAAATAGTAAACCAAGGGAACAAGGTAAATCATGACTTGATGAGTATCATCCCCAATTCAACTGCATATATTACAGTTTATTAGTGTATGTTGCAAAGTGAGCACAGGTATTGTTTCTGTAGAGACATAATGGTACCAAACTTGGCAACTTCACTGAGACAATACAACTCCAGGAAGCTGCACACAGCTAGTCGCTATAGTTGCCTAGCTGTTGTTTGGGTTAGGGTTAGTTCCAACATGAAACTAATCTGAAAACAACAAACCGTTTTCAATGTGTAAGGTGATTGTTTTTTTTTCATTTTGGAAGTGATCAGATATCTTGATCACATAACTTAATAGCTGTGGTCCGAAAATATTACCTTTTTTTGGTGATTTGATCCAAGTAATTTGATTTTATTGTCTTGGCACTTCACTGACTGTCTGAGTGTGGCAGTGTGTGATCGTTCATGTTTGAGATGGCCATCAATAGAAAGAGAGTGGAGGGAGAGATTAGGTGACTTTTGTGCTAATCCTTGTGAAATCAAGGGCCCTGAGGGGTGAGGCGGGGGGATAGGCGAGTGCCTCTCTGATCAGAGGGGCTGTGGCTCACCATGTGAAGCCTCCTGAATGCACAGTAATCCCTCCACGAGCCACAAAGAAGCCCATTGGACTGATGGGAAGGTCCCCTCACAGCAAACACCAGGCTTCTGCCACTAAAACAGCTCATCATGGCCAGGACGGGGAACTATATAGAGGCAGGTCAGGTGAGGGCTGAGGTGATGGTTAAGCAGGAGGAAGTGAGGAGAAAGAAAATTCTCCGTCAGTTAAGCAGTCAGTGTGATCACATTTGTCTACCTTTACTTAGACTGTTGATACTCTAAGTTAAATATAGATTTTAAGTTGAATATGTTTCTTATTATCAAAATGTTCAACATATGTGACTGTTCACACTTGAAACTATCGTGTCATAGAGATGGGGGGAGAAGCTATAATGCTCACTTGTAAAGGTTGAGTCACAAGAATCGTCTTCATTCAGGTGCTGCATTCTTCGGAGGATGTGGCCTACCCATCTACGAGCTTCTTTAATGCATGCATATTAAGTAACGATTTTCAAAAATGTTATTAAAGTGCTCCAAAACTTCACTGGGGCGAATGGCTGGGTCAGCAAAATGCAAAACTCCATATGGTAGGACATTGATTGTTTGTCATTGCCATCAGGTTTATTGAAGCATCCCCACAATCTTTCCCTCACAGAATTAAAGATATTTTTATTGAAGCTATGTTAGTAGAAATGCCTAATCCCTACAGTCATTCCAACTGTTATGCCAAGCAAAATGCTGATTGCAGGATCAGATCATAAAATACATTTTAGCTGGTGAAGAAAGCTGAGATGGAAGTAGAAAGTTAATAGAGTTTTCTTATCGAGTTAATCAAATGTTACCATTTCCATTTGATCATAAAGGTCTTTCTGAGAAGGAGAAAATGGCAATGTTTCAAAATTGTAATTCCTTTTGAGTCTAAACATACCAAAATAAAAGGCATACAAGTTCAGGAACTTGAAGATTGTCCAAACAATTAATTCAGAAGCTACAATTTTAATTAATTTGTCTCAGCACTTTGTTTTACTATATACCATTTCCAATTTTTTTGCTGTTTATCTGTTGCTTTGTCCCACTTGCAACAGACTGATAGTCCATATGTCCTTTTCCTCAGGTCAGAATAATAGTCCTTCCAGAATGTTCTGGATCTAGCCCAGTATCTTTTCCACAGGGGAAAATTGTCAATTTGATTAGGACGCCTTAACCTCCACTGCCTAAATTTTTTCTACAAGAAGGAACAGTAACCCCATTTCATTGTACCTCTAGTTTTCTGAGCTACACACACCAAAGCTATATTAAATTGATCAAGTTTCTGATTTGCACAGGCCAGATAGACTTTTGACACCAGAAGGTGGCATGGTGGAATGCAAATAAGCAGTGCAAAAAGCTTGGTAGTGACCACTCAGCTGCTAATAGGACACTACAACAAATTTGGGGCAGCTTATACTTCAGCAATACATACATAAGTAGCTGATGAGAGGCAGCAAATAAGTCTAAAGTACATCTTAAGCCATGGTCACTGTGGGTTTGGAGATACTTTAGTATCGTCTGGTCAGCAGTAATGGGAGGGGTGTACCAGCTGTCATGGTAATATTCAGAAATCCAGAAGGAACTAAAAGTATAACCACTGTTCATTTTTGTTGATATGTGCCAGATAAGGTGCTTTGAGAATATGGAAATGATGCCTCCCTGTTGAGGTCTCAGTCTATCATTTCATCTCAGGGAGCAAATCAGGCTGCAGCAATTACATAGCTCTATACATCTGGCCTGGGAATGTCTGGGGGTCCCCCAGAAAGAGCTGGAGGTTATAGGAATAAGAATGTCCGGCCTTGCTTAGCCACCACAACACAGACCTGGATAATGGCCAGGAGTGGATAAATAGTGCACTAATATGATAGCTTATTTCTTTTAAACTATCCAGCACTCTTCATTCCTACAAAGGTCAGCACTGTCAAGAACTAGAATAAGCTTTATTGACAAAGTATGTTTGTGTATACAAGGGATTTGGTTCTGCTTTGCAGTAAATCTATGTACTCAAAGTACACCTCACCGTAAAAGATATGAATATTAATATAAAAAACTATTCAATTTCTGCCAAAAGCAAACATATAGACTTTAAAAATAAGACAAAATCAAGACAATATATTCAGGGTATGGATCCTAGTTTATCCAAGGAAAACTAAATCACCTACTCATGATAAAAATATGTCTTGTATGTGTCCTCAATGCATCTGGGGTAAGTTCCAAGTTTGTAGTATTTTGAGTTTTCTGAAAGTTCCATTTTCTGATCAAAAACCTTCACCTCCTCCTGTTACAGCCATCAATTCTCTCGCTGTGTTGAGACCTGTTGTTACTTAATTTTGAATTATTTTTTCAGTGACATTGGACCCGTGACTGAGCATTAACAGCATGTGTGATGCTGCTTTAATCAGATTCTTAATTCCATTTCTGATCCTGCTAAAAAGTCCAGCCTTTCTACTCTGGATCACTGAAATTGGGACGTCAGTCTCTGCTCGCAGAATTTTCATCTTTTTACTCTTTCATGAATGAATACTTCTGACATGGGAAAGGAAGTGTAGCCTTATTTGGTATTATTTGGACCTTTATAATACTAATTTGCTGTCCTCAGGCAAGTTCCAGCTTCTTTAAATCTGACGCGTTATGTTAGTACAATATGAACAAATGTAGCAGAAATTTAGGGTAGAGATTATGAACATGTAAGAAGTGAATTAAAGTCGTTTTTAGCCCCACGCATAAAATACATACAAAGCTAAACAAATTCCCACATCAACAATTTTCCTAAATAAATCATTTGGCACTGAGTTGTGTTACACTGACAATCACAGGATATTGCATTATCTTACAATATAGAGAAGCAATACACCCACACATTCAAGCACATGCTTGCGGCGACACGCAGATACACACGTACACCCACAGGTTTGATTGGAAATGAAAATGATCCATCAGCCAGTGTTTTGTTGGAGACAGAGAAGTAAACAATGGAGGCAGTCACATTAAGACACTTAGACAGAAGTGTAATTACTGCTTCTCCATCGACCCAAATTTCCAGCAGGGGACCCATTGCTGAAGGTAGTTAGGCTGTTAGGAGTAAATGAGCTCACTTTATTGCCTTCTAGTTTGTAATGGGTCTCTCCTCTATACCTCTGGCCAGTGGTACACATCTTTAACCAATCACAGTCAGCCGGCACAGTCAATGTTTATTAGCCATTGTCTTGTACAGAGCAGACAATAATGTGCACTTGACTTGAAATACCCTGTCATGACCATGGGGGGGCTTGTGCTTATAACTTAAACTTAGCACACTTCTGCCTCTAGCTGTGCAGCTGAGGGGCAGAGGTGGTTTATTAAATCTGTTGATCATGTCTCCCACTCAGCAGTGAAATTCATATGCACACGGTTTGGCTTTTGTTTGTACATGTGCAGATCAAATATCTGCATTATGTCTGCAGTCAGTTTTTACTTCTGCTGTGGAGCGTAACCAATATTTTATGACTGAATGAATGAATCTAATCCAATTCAATATAACATTACAAAAAGGAATTGTGGTTTGTGTAAAGACCTGGTGTAACCCCTGTTCATTTCTATCAAATGCTGTGGTTAAACCTACTAATTTCAATTAAATAGTTCCAATCATTGGATTCACTCACAGGGGCGGAGTGTACATCAGCAACTTAAAGTTCAACTCCAATGAACCTTAACATGCAACTTTGTGTTTTAGACCACTACCCAGTGAAATCATTCAAAATGGACGATGTTATAGAATATTCATCCTCACATTTGTCTTTAGGTTCAGGAAACAGGTGTTCTGTATATTCCTGACAATTTGTCTCTGTTTATTTTATTCGTTCTTCTTACTGCTAAAATATTTAAACATCACATGGGTTTAACTCTGTTTTATATAATAAGAAATGTTCATTTTATAAGACAATCACTATAACTGCATGTGCATTTGGACCTGATGGTGCCCGAAAGTTAATTCATTTATAATAAGCACTCATTCTCTGAGGGCCATGGATGTGTGTAATTTCTTGGTGATCAGTATTTGTAGCATCTTCACACATAATATCATGTATTTATTCTGGACCCTGCTCCATTTACTTTGATTTAAACACATGATATAGGCCTAAAGCACCAAAGACAACACAAAACATCATACTACTAATTCAACTCCACAAATTCATCTTCTAATTATATAATTTACTTCAATCTATTCATAATAATACTTGTTATGAAATTTACCATTTAAAAATTGCTAAATAAATATAAAATAACATATTTTTAGACATTTATATGGACACTTTGGGTTTTTGTGTTTGCATTTGAATATGCTTTTGTGAGGCGCAGGAATTATCCACATATGTTCTTATATATATTTTCCAAACATATTTTAAATTTATGACAATTTCTCCCCATATTCTGCTTCATCTTCAAAAAGAGCAGTGAAGTACAGTCACAGGTTTATCTACCTTGCTTCCTTTTGATAAATGATGATTTGTCTCCATTTATGTAGCACTTTTCTAGTCTTGATGACCACTCACAGTGCTTTAAAGTGCAGTTTTTGCCATTCATCATCATTCACACACTGCCGACTAAGCTGTATTGGGCAATTTGGGCTTCAGTATGTTGCCCAAGTACACTAGAGCACGGACAAAGGGGGAGGGTGAGGTAGAACCTTTTGATTAGCCGATAATCTGTCTATCTCTTAAACCATTGCTCCCCTTCAATGATGAGCTCTATGTTGGTATAGCACAGGTTGGGGTGAGATTGTCCATAAGAGATCATTCCAAAGAGATGAGTGTTTGTGTTTTTTTTAAATATATGTGTTTAATTATCAGTGACGTTTTCTGAGCGATGAAGAAAGGGACACAGTCCTCATCAGGGTCAGGAGGTCACATGGAGCCAGAGACAGCAAGACTGGAGTTGACTTCCTTTTTAGTTCTGATGAAGTTAAATCAATCACAGTCACACAACCAGAGGAATGAGTTCACAGCGACATCTCCGACCCTGAAACATGTTAAATCATGTAAACACAAACCATGTAGTTACTGTTGCAGTTTTTAATGAGTTTCACTGACAGTACGACTCACTGCGTTAACAAACATCATTCTGATTCGGGAACTGAACTCAGTTCATTAGTGTTTAAGCTAAATCCTCCCACATGCACTTCATTTGACCTCCGTGTTTTTCTTTCCTCAGTATCTCAATGTCAAACCACTTCCTGCTTTTGTGTATCCGCCGCACTATCTTTTCCTGATGGGAAATTTGACATTTTCTCACTTTTTGTTCAGTCAACAAAATATTTAAAAAAAAGCACTGCATGTGCTCATTTCACAAACTTTTCAGAGGCTGCTGTTTTTGAAAGTGATGATGTGTAGTCCTGTTGGAACAACTAAAGTTCATTTTGTGAAAAACAGAATGTATTGAAAGGATGATGATGACAATTTTTTCAGTCTTTTGAATTTGCTTGTTTTAGTAATTTTTGAATAAATCAATCCTGTGTTTATTGCACATCTTTACATTTGCTGCTTCCAAGCTTTGTTTAGTCTGTCAACACAGAAGAAGAAAAGCTCTTTGAATAATGGAACTAGAATAATACGGCTCTATATAATAGGCTTTTTTCTTCACAGTTTTGACAGTTTTAAGAGTTAATTTGGAATGTTTACTTATTGCAAATGCTCCATTTTCTTTGTAAAATGTTTTCTTGGTATAATAAAAACCTTCCTAAAATGATGGATGGTTAGGTTTAGCTGTACTGTGGGGAAAATTATGAATCAATGCTTTAAATACGACCTGGGAGGAATAAGCTGCTGATCCTCAGCCTGCTCACTTCCCTGCATATCCCCAACAAAAATAGAATATAGGCATTTTTAAAGCTTATGTAACTGTGTGCATTTATTTTTTAATAAGATAAAAGATGTCCCAAATAGGATGGTATTTAATCCATAAATGCTCCCTCTCTTATTAAATATGAAGAATTTATTCTAATGAGCCTACTGAAATGAATACTAATCTTCAGTTTCACTCTGCGTATCGTATTGCGCCACACAGCCATAATTCCGACGTACGCTTTGGCATGATACTTTACCTGAGTGGAAAATATTTTTGCTTCTGCCATGCAGCTCCAATTAAATTACCAATAGGCTAAGTGCAAGTGTAACTAAATATAGGTGTTATGGGGTTTGACCCACAGATGAATTGCGAGCACCAAATTCAGCTCTGCTCATAAATATGCTATGAAATGCAGGTTTAATGTGGACAAGAAATGGGAATCTAACATGCACTTGAAGCTGCAGTTTAGGTGGTGAGCTCATCCACCTACAGGTTGTGTTAAAACTCGGTGAAAACAGCAGCCGCTGCATGTGTGTCATCCTCAAAGCGGTCAGGCGTTACCCGGCCTTATTAAATGATCAGCTACGGTGTGTATTGTCACAGCCTGCTGGGTTTTGGCAGTGGTGGCCAAGAGCTGCGGACCGCCGATGCCAGAAAGTGGCTTATCTTGATGGATGGGTTCATTATCACCTTCTAATTACAGGTGGATTTTCAGGTGTATTCATTACCAGTGCTGACCGGGGTTCTGTGGATGTGTGTGTGTATCCATGGGTTACTGTTACACTGGCTGAACTGCAGGGGGTCAGCTGGTGTGTGTAGGGGAGGGGGGGTCCAGGGGTTCCTGTTTCAGCTCTGCTGTAGGCTCTCTGCAATATTCATGAGCTCTGTGGGGATCAATGTGCTGTGCAGTGCTCAGGCCAGCTCTGCCTCTCAAACCAGCTTCTTTTACTCCATCAAACACTATCACAAGTGTTACTGTACTTGTGGTTTTCTGCAAACTGTCTGGGGCTAGTACTGCATGTAGGCCACGGTGCATATGTCACTCAAAATTTACACTTACAGTTTCCTCTGACATGATAACAAGGATTCTTATGTGGATTTGAAGCTTTATGGAAGCTGTTAATATTGGAACCCTCTTTAAATGACATGACAGCATCACATGGAGTATAGGCCTATCATTATAAACTATAATGAAATGCATTGGAGGGGCAATTCATAGCATTTGACCCTTGTCTATAACCCCATCAGGTAATGCTAACACTTTTTCTTTCTAATAGGGCCATTTTATTATGATATTTATACTATATGATGAGTGAATGATCTAGATAAGAAGTATATTGTATCCCTTATCTCTTTGGTTGTAAAAGTGAATGTATTGTATAAGCTTCAGGTCAAAATTAGAATTATGCGTGAGCTCACTTTCTGAATTCTTTTGGACTTTATCATGATTTCTTGTATTTTAATGATATCATATCATAAATTCTGATCAACATAAGCTTGAAATTGCCTCTATAGTTTGTTGAGAAATCTTGTTTTTCAGACCTTATTTTTGTTGACCTTGACCTTTCACCGATCAGTTCACAAATGAAGTCATCTGGAGATACGTTTCCAAGTAATATTCACACCAGGTCTGGTGAAAATCCTTCCATGCAATGTTTAGTTGCTGTGCATACACACACACACACAGGTGAAAATAATATCCTGCGTATTGCTATGCCTGTGAGCAGGGTAATAACCTTGCTTATCACTAGCCAATACTTCCCAACACGTTCCGTTTAAGTAAAAATCATAATGCCAAAAAGGAGAAAAAAATATTAATTTCTACAAGCATTTTGAACCAAATCCCCTTAAAGGTATTTTAAAGATAAAGAAAATGAGGGCGAGCAATTAAGTATTTAACTTCCATGAAATGGAGGAATTTCCTAGAGACAGATTAAAATGGTCAAAATTGAAACAGCAGAGGTCAAAATATTAACTTTCAGTCCTTTATCTGGGTTAGGCCCTGAAAATACTGGATCTGTTAAATGTCTCAAAGCTGAGAGTTTTGTCCGTCATACCAGGTCATCATCACAACCACCAATTGAATCTGTACACAACATAACCCTAACCCCCTTTAAGTGACATTAGAATATGTTAAATTAAAAAGAAAGGGAAATTAAAAAGATAAAGAAACAACACTAACTAAAGAAAATGCATAAAAAGAGAAAAGAAAAAAAGTGTTACAAATTGTATAAAGCTCGGGAGTGCAAGTTCTAGTAAAAGGCTGAAATAAAAAGAAATGTTTTAAGTTTTCTTTTAAAGAGGTTTTTTGAACTAGCTTCTCTGATATCTAGCGGCAGTCTGTTCCACAACTTTGGAGCGTCATCTAAAAAAGCTGCATCTCACATTTTCTTTCGGCTTTTGTTGGGAACCTCTATTAGACTTGATGCAGATGTAGGCAGATTGATCTCAGTGCTCTACAGGGAACATAGTAAACTAGAGAGTCAGCTATATAACCCTGTGCATTCAGAGCCTTGTATCTAAGGAGGAGAACCTTGAAGTCAATCCTGAGTTTTCCTACTAACCAGTGCAGAGCAGCTAGAACGGGACTTATGTATTCTCTCCTCTTGGTTCTGGTTCAGAGCCGAGCTGAAGAGTTCTGAATGAGCTGGAGTCTCTCTATTGTTTTCTTTAGGAGGCTTGTATTAAATGCATTACAGTAATCCAGTCGGCTACAAATTAAAGCATGAATCAACTTTTCAGGAAGAATCTTGTTTCAGCAATGTTTCTAAGGTTGAAAATTAGGTTTCAGTCATCTTGTTCATGTCAAGATTAGAAAAACTTTTTTGATGTATCTTTTAAATGTTTGCAGGACAGGATTGTATAAATAATATTCCATACAGAACACAAAACTTTAACGATATAAAGTAAGTGCTGACGTCCTTGTTGGCTGTCACGTGTAAAAAAGAGGAAGCTATATTCAATGTATATTTTACATCAGTCACTGCTAAGCACATTTTCCATTCTTTAATGAGCAAAAAAGAGGAAAACATTAAAATGGCAGTCACAATGATTTCAGTGTTTGATTTGGTGACACCTGTTTATATCAATGCGAAATAGGCTGCTTAATCCAACAGGTGAGAGAATTCTAGGGTCACCTAAACAAGGTGATGTCACGAAAAGGTCAGGCCATAGCCTACTGGCCTAATTCCATCGTTCTTTGAGCAACTGTAATTTTTTATTTTATGCTACACCAAGCACAAATCTACTGAACAAGCTTAACACAGAATAAAAGGACATGTCTAAAGTCAGTGGCCTTGTATTTCACTGTTATTTGGATGACCAATTATTAAGATAGTACTGTGTGTATATTCTGCTTGTTGTACACAGACACTTGCTCAATTTGTGTGCAAAGTGAAACCTTTTCACAGTTTTTGTCACTTATAGAATGGAAGATGCCACTCGGATAAATGTATTGCATGTGATGACTATGATTAACTGAGAGACTACAGACAACTTTATTTGAACCATGCGTCTGATGCCCTGACCTTTTTATCCACTTTTAAACAAAAGTGGATTTGAAAGCAACCTAAATGCAATTGCACCAACAGCGCACATTGTTCAAATAGAGCCTTTATTGTTATATGTGTGTCTCTCACTACTCATGGCATGGAATGAAATAAAGCACTTAATTGCTGCATCCTTTCATTGACAAAAGCATGGAAAAACCTTGTGCTTATACTGACAGGGCTTCAGTACATTTATCTGAGAGATATTTAAATGGACAACAAGGAGTATTTAACTGGTTATTAAACGGTTTCATTCTAATATTGCTCCCTTTTCATGAACTACAGCAGCAAACGAGACCGGGAAAAAAAGTATTCTCAATGTCAGTCGTCAGGTTGAACCACCGGCGGCATGAGACAGTAACGATTTACAGCCGAGTTACGTTTGGTGTACGAACACTACTTAAATAAAATGATAAGGTTGTCATTTTACAGTTATCAGTCATACAGCAACCACAAGGTGCATTAATTCATCCTGCTAATAGCTGTGTGTCTTGTGTCACTCCTTCCAAACAAAAGATATTTCTTTAAGCAATTTAGAAACAATTATTTATTCCTTCTCAGATGTTATTTGCCTAACTTTGTGTCTTTTTCACTTAATTTATCAATATGTAGCAGTACGTTTGTTACTGGTACAGTGTTCAAAAAATAAATTTAGTATTATACTGAGGCCATAATATAAAGTGTCACGGCTTGCATAATCCCAGGTTCTACACGTCTCAGACAAATGTATACTCACTAAAATTACATAATATGTACTCAATCAATCAATCACATTTTATTTGTATAGCTCATATTCACAAATCTCATAGGGCTTTAACAATGTGTGACATCCTCTGTCCTTAACCCTCATCAAAAGTAAGGAAAAATGTAGAAACCTCAGAGAGCCACATGTGAGGGATCCCCATGCCAGGACGGAGAGAAGTGCAATAGATGATGCGTGTAACTGTATCAACAAATACAAATATTTACAATATTGATTAGATTTATACATAAGAAACTGTCTGAAAAAGATGAAGTGAGAAGCAATGACAATTGAAATGGAGGAGTTATTGTGAGTAATTGTGGAATACGTGAGTAGACATATGGTATATTAAGCAGTCTCTTGTAATAATCCTTGATCAGCCGCCAATATGATCACGATCCATCACCACTATACATGATAAGGATCCACCATCACTATCTACTAGCCACCATTACAATCCACGATCAGCTGCCACCACGACCTGGATCCACCGTCACGATCTATGGTCCCTGATCACAATCTAAGATCCACCATCATGATCCATGATGTGGTCGAGCAGCACAAGTACTTCGTGGGAAGAAATCAAGTCATCACATGAATTGATGAGACATTAATGTGTTGAAGAGGGAGAAGAAGAAGAGAGGCTCCTTGTGTCATGTGTCTCCTGGCGCTCTAGACCTATAGCAGCAGAACTAGGGGCAGGTCGAAGACAGACTTGAACCAGCTCTAACTATAAGCTTCATCCAAAAGGAAGGTTTTAGGCCGACTTTTAAACGTAGAGAGGGAGTCTGCCTCTATACTGTAACACCTCCAAAAAATCATCACAAACTACTGACACTGGAGAGAAGCAAATACCTGAACCATACTCTTTGTTTTAGTAGTAACGATTCTTCACAAACAAGTTTGAAAAGCTGTGAAAACGTTTCTTGAATAAATATAATAGTTCAAATATGTATTATAATAAAATAAAAGGGTCAGTAAATTATCAAAATCATATTCATATTGTTGATGAAATGGACAAGGCATAGAAAATGCAGTGACTTCTTGTATCCACCTGTTGTGTGGGGGTGGTGGTGTCTGGCCAACAGGGTGGTATATGGGCAATGACACGCTGTATTGTACACGTTGTATTCCGAGTTGGGGGGAAGCCAAACAAAGCAGTCTGGGGCTAAGGGTCAATAGTTGCGTATATGTCTGGCACATAAAGATGAAGAGTGCAACAGAGCGAGAATGTCGCTCCACTGGTTCTCGGAGGTGTCAACACACAAGTCGTGATCCCAGGTGTCTCGGAGAGATACTGTGGAGGCGGGGTTTAGGATTCGATTTCGCCGTAGACAACAGATACCGGCTGCGTCTGATCAAAGTCGAGGGAGAGAAACTGGTCAATTTCCAGGTCAGGAGGGCAGTTGGGAAAACAGGGACTAACAGCTTTATTTAGAAGGAAAATTAAGGAGATGGCTAATTAAGGCATTTTATATTTAACTGACTGAGATGTAAAGGATGAGGATCCCTCATTCTCAAATAGATGATTAGGTGTAGAGAGGATGACCTCCTACAGCTCGCAGGGTCAGAGCAGGGAGGAGAGAGTAGGTAATTGTTTCAAATGAGTACATGGATCAGGTGAAATGCCAAATCTTGATCGTACCAATGACAGCATGCAGGGTTGTTTAAATTTGTGCAAAAATTTGCATAAAGCAGAACGTGAAAAGTTAAAGTGTGAACTCAGGGAGAGTAGAAGCTGGTAGCTGGAATGTCAATGTCACAAGCCCGATGGTAGTAATGGAAAACGTCATTATAATAATAGGAGAAGAGAGACCTTTGCAAACATGTCTGATTCACTTTCATAGTGGTAGCTTAAAATATTGTTTTTTTTCTTCTCTGTGTCATGCCCTACAGTTGCTGTGCTGACTTTGTCATGTCTGCAGAGAACTTCATAAAAAAGAATTAAAAAGCATTTGAAATCGTCTTGCTGTTGTTCAAACGTGTCCCATGTCTGCGGATAGAATCGGTTACCACTCAAACAAACTTTGTTCTCTGTGAAGAAGTGCAGAACAAACCTGTTCTCTGGTTGGGACCACAGGGAACGGTGACAGGGGAGCAAATTGGAAAAAAATGTAAATGTAAGTTTTGGGAAAAGTATTTTTCAACCTTGATGAATGTCTTAAAAGATTTCAGTCAAGCAAGATGTATGGAAGAAAAGACTCATCAGGGCCCGCAGCTCTGTTTTAAAATGATTTTCTGCTCCAGTGAGCACAGGTATTTTTACTGTCAAGTGGTAAATAATAAATAAACACTGAACCAAAATGAATTATGACATTTAACCTGTGCTGCTCCTGATAAGTCATTAAGTGGAATCGCAGAAGCAGCCCCTGTGAGAGCCTGATGGTTACTATAACCAGAACATGATATAATAAGCATAATGTGCACATTATGTAGGAGGTTGAACATTTAATGGAGCAGCTGGGCATTTAATGACACTTTGATACAATTCATATAATTTTCCGATCGTTATATTCAAAGGAGCTCATCTTTGCTACCAAAGGGCAAATGTGATTGTAATGCATCACGGTGACTCATGTGATACAGCATCAGCCACTTTGCTAAAAAGGGAATAAGGGATGAGCTAGTATATGAGTATATGATTCAACTGACTCTCAGCCCTTAAATAATAAGGCTTTGTAAATCCTACTGTTGCCCATCAGCATGTTGTACCAACATCACATGCAGCTGGGACATTTCCCATCATGTCTTTTCTTCTGCAACAGTGGAGCCTTTTACATTATGCACATGAGATGCTATAACTGCATATAAAAACAGAGTCTTGAGATTACATAAAAAAAGTAATGGTAGCAACATGTACATAAAGCAGTGCAGCCCCTTTCAGAGTGTTTTAATGGACTGTTTGATTATTATTAGTGTCACATTCATGTTTAAGCAGCATTTATATATATATGATCAATAGATAATTGATTTAAACAGCTTATAGAGTTTTTATTCTGCCACAATAAACCTCTCATGTATAACATTTTACACACAAGGGCTTTCAAATATTGCATAAGTCATAATAATATAATAGAATAAGGACTGATTCAGAGACTTGGGTACATGTGTGTTTAAAATCTAAGGTTATGAAGGTGGTGGTATAAAAATTATATTTCTCTCTCTAATGGTTTGCTGGTGTAAAGTGTAAGATTTGTAAAGTTGCCCAAAATAGAATTATTTCAGTAAAAGGAAAGTTTTTTAAAACTAGAGTGCAGAACTAAATGTTCTTCCTATAATTTACTTTTATTACTTTTATTTGAGTTTTAAATATAATTTACTGGCATGTATAGTTGCGGAGAAATTAGACATTACTACAAATAAATAAACCATGATAATCATAATTTTCAGAGTAATAATAACTTTTAATGTTATTTTTGTACATTCCCTATTTTGATTCTTCTTTTTATTATTCCGCCTTATTGTGACTCACCTGAAACTGCACAAACTAATTCCATGCACACTATAATTCACTGGAGACCCATTCAGGTCCACTGTTATATAACTCAGCACCTGTACACACAATAGATATGTACTTTATACAGTGCAGTATATATAGTGCAAACTCAGTTCAAATTTCAAAAGGCACACGACTGCACAATGATTGACTGTGAATAATAATAAGCTCACTACGTAAAGCTGCATAACCACCAGGCAGCGTCCCGATGCATATGAGTTACACAACACGTTAACATGGTGTTTTAATATAATATATAAATACAGTCATTCAGGTCTCAGGGGAAAAAAGTGTAATTGTGTTTTAGAATGTTGTCTTCATACATTAAAATTGTGATTAAGTAATTAAACAACTTTTTACACGTACATGACAAGGTGACATGATTTGGTCCTCAGGTGTCATCTGTTTGGTGAGGTGTGACAGGCCTCATGCTTATAGGTCATAAAAGAAAAACACTTTCAAATCCTAATCTTCTGATTAGTTTTCCACTGATTTGTGTCATTTTATTGAATAAATTTAACCAAATAGGAAGCTCAAGAAATGTCCAAAAAAAACATCTGTGAAATGTCACTTCGCGATTGATTAAATAATAACACGCCAGCCATCAATCATTTGTTACACTTTCTTTAGCTTAAAATGAAAAAGTAACTATCTAACCAACATTCAGATTTCACGTTCACACTACTGCACACTAACAATAATCTTATTTTAATCACCTTGTGAGTTACAATGCAGCTGGATGCAGAAGTGTGTTAAAGCTGAGTTCGATTGGAACTCAGCCTGTAAGCTTTTATTTTTATTACCAAGCCCATAAGCATCAACTCCCACCACATGCACTTTACTCAGGAAATGCCTACATAGATTTGTTTTGTAATCCGTAATAATTTCACATCATAAAGCCTGAATGTAATATAAGCAGCTTGTTGTTTGGTGAGGTGTGACTGAGCTTGTGTTTATTCCAATTGTTTTTAATGAATAGACAACTAGCAGGAATACAGGCTAAATAAATATTTTTTAATCAATATACATGTTCTCATTTTAGTCAAGAGATGGAGGTTGTGGATAAATGGATCCTACAGAAATGTACAAATACATTTTCCATAACAAGCAGACCTAATGTTTCCACTTTAAGCTGATGATTGATGGCACTGACCAGAGACAGACAGACCTTCAGTTGCTGCTGCAGTTTGTCAAGATAAACAGGATAAAAGAGGCTGGATACATTCTCTCCTTTCATTTTGTTCTTTTCACTTTTGTGGCCGGCTTTCCGTAAAATATTGCTCCTTCATTACTACATAAATCAGTAGTATTGCTGCTGTTTATGACCATTCATCTCGGCAGGCGCAGGGGAATCTTCCTGTCACTGTGCGTAAACCAGACACTGAGAGCAGTGGAAACACTTCTTCAGGTCGAGTACTCCTTCGTGTATTTAATTTTTCCCCAACACAAAAAAAAAGAAAGAAAAAAAAAGATCTTTGTGATTTTTTCCCCTGCGCTTCTTCTCTCCGCCTGGTTCCGCGCCGGGGAGCTGCAGTGATGTCAGCCTGCCTGGGTCATTTGAAGGTCAGCAGCCTCGGATGGGTTCATACAAAGTTCAGTCGCATATATTAGGCTATTCAATCTTTCATTCTCCGTGGCAAAACTAGTTGGAAATGAGCGGAGCTGGGGGACGGATATAAGCCATTCGTCATCGGGGGAGAAGAACATGTGCTTTTAAAAACGCGTCCGCGTTGTGTTTTTCATATTCTCAAAGAGAGACCGTCCAGCGGAGGCGGTGTGTTACCTCCGCCTTCCCCCGTGCCAGGCAGCCGACACCGGGGCGACTTGAGTGAGAACACGGCGGCATGTTGTTGTTATTATTATGATTATTATGATTATTATGGAAGAGTCGCTTTCTGACGCCCGTGGCGGCGCGCTGAGCGGACCCGGTGCCGCGGAGGATTCCTGTTTAAAGAAAATGAACATTTAAGAGGAAGCGGTGGAAGATTTGAGCTCCGAAATAATTCATGATTCCGGTGCGGGACGAGTGAGAAGAAGAGAAGAGGAATCTGCTGTGCCAAGGAGAACAAGACGAAGAGGAGGAAGAGGAGGAGGAGGGGGGCTGAAGAAGTAACGGAGTTTGATGGAGTTGTGTGCGCTTTTGCCGGTGATTTTTTTTCTCTCCCCCAATTCCTTGACGCACAAGACGAGCTGAGCGACGCGCCGCCAACATGTTCGACTGCATGGACGTGCTGGCTGTGAGTCCCGGGCAGATGTTGGATTTCTACTCGCCCAGCCCGTCCTCCTGCATGCTGCAGGAGAAGGCTCTGAAAGCCTGCATCAGCGGACTGGCGCACCGAGAGTGGCAGCACCGCCGGAGCGCACACTGTAGGTCCAACTTCTCCTCATCCGCTGCTGCTGCTGCTGCTGTTGTTGTTGTTGTTGTTGTTGTTGTTTGCTGCTGCTGCTGCTGCATGTGCCTCACTGTTAGGGCTGATGATGAGGATGGTTGGTCAGTGAGAGCTGAGTCCATCGTCCACACTACTCTAAGATAAGTTGGCCCTTGTGGGACAATGATTATGATGAAGTTGAACACCACTTTGGCTCATTCCAAATGAGCCAGGGGTGTTTCAAAGTTTTAGGAGAACTCTTGGAGGCAGGGAAAGCATCACATTTCTGAAATAATCATCTAAACAGGGAGAGCATTTTATGGAGCAGCTGAGGTGTGCATTTCTGGTGTTTGACTTAAAAATAGAAGTTTGCTTGTGGTGTCAGACTAAGTACAAATCCCTGCGCAACCATCTCCCGGACTTGCACATGATCGCTCCATTAGATCGTTGACAAATCGGCGGAAACCAGCCCGGACCCGTCAGACGAGCCCAGTGGCGCTCGGTGCGCATGCAGGAGGCTGGAGGAATGCGCAGAGTAAACACAGGCGGCGTCGACCACACCTCCGGCCCGGCGGAACATGACAGGGCGAGGGGCTGGTGAGGGGGTGGTGAGGGGGTGGACGAGCCGCGACCTGCGCTCTCTGACACTGATTGAGATAAACGACCATGCGGAGCCTGTCAACGAGATTAGCGGGGTGCTGCTCGGAACGTGTCCACGTTCTTGCGTTTTGAGGTTTGGCTGACAGAGGTGGATGGCTGCTAAAGTTTTGGTCAAGTAGGGGAAGTGGATGCTGCACCTGTATCTCCACCTTGTTGGGGCAAAAAAACAAACAGAAATATGAAATAGAAAAAGTGCCATTAAGGTGACACGTAATAATCATCTGTCCTCATACACCAAGAGGATAAAATGATCATAAATATGATAATAGCAGGAGATACAGTATGGTTTGGAGGCCAACATCTGATGTGATGCAACATTAAGATTCATCACACAAAGTGCACTAGAAAACCAGACTAAAGGTGACATTGATATTAACCTTACATTTATTTTAAATGATGTTTCATCATCCGCAGATCTCCATCATCTTCATCCACTCACCATGAGCTCATGCCACTTGTCACAGTTTGTTTTTTCACTGTCAGCCTGCTGCTGCTGCTCCGTCATTCATCCCCATCTGATAACGACCGGCCTCAAGCTGTCATTCCTCAGGAAGTGTTTGCTCAAGGGCGCCCGGTCAAAAAAGAAAAGTGGCTCTCATCAGTGCAGGGACAACGTGAGAAGTTAGCTGCAGCTGCCACCTCTAACTTTGAGATTCTGCTGCTGCAAGTTTAGGGGTTTGATCATCTGTCACCTTCCTAGACAAGTGATCTTGCAGATTTCTTTTTCTGTGTAGTTTTCTCTCAGAAAAATGAGGAGAAATAACTTCAAACAGTCTAAAGCCTATATAGAGGTATATTAAGTTTACTACTGTATATGATACAAAAATAGCAGCTAATTTATGTTGAACTGATTATTAAAATTGTCAGTTAATTCAGAGTTAATCATATTGTTGAACTTTGAAACTGACAACTGAAAAGAAAACCGTTCAGTGGATAAAAATATCTGAAAATCTTTATAATTTTCATCTTAAGTAGCTGATATTTCCACATTACAGAAGAAACGTTCATTTTATTAACATTTTATAAATATTCTACATTAGCATCCTGTTTGTTAGATGTTTCCACACGTTTTAAGACTAGTTGACTGGGCCGAAGGCTGAGCTTATAAAAAAACGGTCAAGTTTTGGCCAATTTCCTCAGAAAATTTATTAGGATATTTGCTATTCATTTATTCTGTAGTGTGTATTATTATAACCTGTAATTTTTCAATTTTTTTGCATGAAGGTCCAATTGCTGCTTTGATTGCAGTACAAATGTTTATTTCATATCTGGCTTCAGACATTACCTTTTGTTTCTCTTGTCGTTAAGTAAAATAACTTCTGACCTAAAAGCTTTTTTTTAGAACAAAGTAGAAACTTACATTAAAATGTTCTTCATACAAACACTCAATATCCGCTGACTGGCTATTTTGCCATATAGTGCAGACTGAGAATACTCGAGCACTTAGGGACAATGCATATAGGCCTTTTATCCTTAAATTAAAAGAATATGGTAAATTTATTCAGTTGTAATTTGTAATGTTATAGTATGTCAAAACTAAATGTCCCGAAAAGTCCATTCGGACTCGTCAGG
The DNA here is from genome assembly GCA_038501795.1 of Pseudopleuronectes americanus. Lineage (NCBI taxonomy): Eukaryota > Metazoa > Chordata > Actinopteri > Pleuronectiformes > Pleuronectidae > Pseudopleuronectes > Pseudopleuronectes americanus. The sequence goes on from CM076731.1 coordinate 18,138,904, forward strand.
TTAAAATATAATTAGCCGGAAGGTCTGTTCCTTTAAGCTGCCGTTCATTTTACTGAGGTCAAATGGAATCCCCCAACCCAACCCCCGAATTGAGGGTCAGCATTTTATTGTTCATGAATAAAAATCTGGTGGAAAAAATGCTGAATTGTGTACGTATATTGGACTAAAAATAAAAAAAAATAAAACCAAGGGACTGAGAAAATACTGCACCTTCCAACATAAGGGTCAGAAGGTAACTTTAAATGTAACTTTAAATGTAACTTTAAAATGTCATGGGATAAAGTCCCCAAAAATGAGCGCTGCACCTGGTGCCTTTGTCATTGTGAACAACCTGCAGAGTCTGTCCGATTGAATTCATATTCATTTACTCATTTCACTTAGATTTCGATTACTTGCCTTAATTTGAATATTATATTTTCTCTAATGGCTTTTAACATAATGATTGGTTTACACTGGGTCAACCCAACATAAAGTTGTCTTCCATGACCCATGAAATGAAAGAAGCGGTGCACTGAGGTGCGTTGGATTTGCCATCTAATTAGACAATCAGTGCCCTTCAACACATCTGCTCAAACAGGCCTCTTAAGACGGACCCATGAAGCACTAAATGGATCAGAAGGAGATTCTGTTGATTTTCTTTTTTTTCTCACGACGAGCTCGTCCTCGCCCCGTAAAGCTGCACGTTGGCCTTTAGCGCTGTCAGACAGGACACCCCTGCCCTTTTCCTGTTTGAATAAGGCACTGCTTAAATTAGACTTTGATTTGAGAAAGCCTCTCCCAGGGTCATTGAAATGTTGGTTTATTAATTTATTTATTCAGGATAATGGAAACCTCCTGGGTGTTAATTAGCCGCACCGACAAAGGGCCGGCCATTAATGCACTTCCTCTTCCAGTTTAGATGTTAATTAAGAATGATCAAGGACCTCCTTTACAGAGATAAAGGAGGCTTTGCAGCCGAGGAATCGCTGCAAACTGTATGATGCACATCCGTGTAAAAATAAATTCATTTCACATTAAAAGTATCAAAGTCATTTCACTTGAATAAGTGGAAAGGTGATTGTCTTTAAACACTGTTTCTATTGTAACTATTTAAAAGAATGCAGTGTGATGATGTACCACTGTGATATGTATTGGACAGTCGATGTGTGTTATGGGATAATTGGGGGCCTTTTTGTCTTCAAGGCTTAAGCGCCTCTGATATGGACATGAAAGGCCATTAGCACAGCTTGAACACCAAGCTAATTTAGTGGGCATGTGAAATGAAAGGCGGATGGGGGGAAATAAAAAGCCGTGAACAACAGTGAAATGAAAGGAGAGCTCGCTGGTGCCAGGCATGTTTAATTGTCATGATTATAGGATGGTGTTAGGGTCCAACCCGGGTGACAGTGATACTGTTTATCAGCAGTGATACTGGCCTTTAGATAAATATCAAAAACGCCACGGCAGACTAACCTGCTGTAGGGTTCTGTTTGACCTCGGCGGAAGGAAAAAAAAACATTTCCATGTTTTATTTATACAGGTGAGAATTTCTCATGTCATAGTTGCAGCCTTTAGAAACCCAGAAATATGTTTTTAAACTGGTTACATTGAGAATTTTACAGTACATGCCGTTTCAATGGCATACACACAAGATGTTACATTTTTATAGTAATGGTAGCAGCAATTCACAGTGCTTCATGAAATATATAGGCAAAAAGGTTAAAAAGGGCGGCTGTGGCTGAGGGGTAGAGTGGTCGTCCTCCAACCTGAAGGTCGGCGGTTCGATCCCCAGTCTGAACCATCTGCATGCCGAAGTGTCCTTGGGCAAGATGCTGAACCCCGAATGGCCCCCCCTTAGAATAACAAAGTGCTGGGATAGATGCACTGTATGAATGTGTGTGTGAATGGGTGAATGTAAAACTGTACTGTAAAGCGCTTTGAGTGGTCATCAAGACTAGAAAAGCGCTATATAAATGCAAATCCATTTACCATTTACCGTTTAATAAATTAAAGAAAGGAAATATGAAACGCTACATGTAACTAATTTAAAAATAAGAAATATAAAAGAAAAAAATTGTACAGATGTATAATGGAATATAAAACATAAATGAATATAAAATTACATCGAATTGTCAAATATGAATAAACAGTACTGGATTCAATTTAATAAGTAAGAAGTAGAACTGTAAAGAAACGTAACAATCATTAAATAAATAATCAGACAGCATGATATAGCATAAGCAGCTTTGAGGATCTTATTAATGTACAGTAACAGTCTTCACAGTTGCACCAACAGTTTACAGTGCTTGACTGAGAGGAAGAGAGCTGGACTCATGTAATCCACTATGTCTGATTTTAAGACTAGTTAAAGAAACAAAACAAAAAATATTACAGTCACAACGACAATACTAAAAGCATGGACATATTTCTCTAAATCCTCTTGAAACCAAAACACTTACATTTGTCTATTTTTAAAGGTTATGGCTGTAGCGGCACTTTCAGGAGTTTAGTACCTAACTGCATGGATGGAAATAACCTAGTCTAAAATCCACAGGTTTACATTCTTACTGTAGGTCCACGTCAAATGTTATTTTTTTGTTCTAGCTGCAGTTTAGACTTTATACCTACTTATGATGGCTGCATTTGTCTTTTCAGGCTCGTTTTTCTGCCGGTGTGAAAGTAAGCAATCCCTTTTTAACACCGGCAGGAGTATCAGCAGAATTCACGAGTTCAGTCTAAACACATGAGCCCACAAAAGCAAATATCAAACAAGTGCTGTACAGCGTTTGTGTGCTTTTTGGCCTGATATTTATTTTAGAGCCTAAGGAAGTGTTTGAAATACTGTCCAGGATTTCTCTCTCTGTGGGGACCGTGTGTACAGGAGAGATTAATGAGGCATTAGCTCCTTTGAATTGTATTCAATTTCACTTGATAAATGTGGGCTCTGCATATTATTTAAAATTATATTTATAGTTTATTTGTGTCCTGCTGGGTCGTATGGGAGTGGGAGTGGGAGTTTGTAGAACATAACCTGCTGTCATGAGACTTTTTTCTTGTTTTTAACCTGAAAATAACTTACAGTTCTATGTGAACTTTTACATGTGTCCTGTGAGTACCTCAGCTGAAACCATATGAGGCCACACCCATCCCGGAGCACCCAGCACTTTCTTTTGACTGTTTTTTAACAGAGCCAGCATCAGAACCCAGTTAAATCTAAAATTGCTGGCAGGGGGAGAATAAAGTCATACCTGCTCTGTGCTTTTAAGGCCACAAATTCCTGAGAATCAAAAATGAAGCCTCTTGCATTTGAGCAGCCTCATTCCTTTCCTGCCTCCCTTCCCTGAGCTTTCTTTCCATCGCCTGCTTTTATGGCCGTCTTAGCTCCTCGGCCGGTTTTGATGAAACCTTTGAAGTGGCTTGCATCTGTTGTGTTCAAGTGTGTAAAGTCGGAGAGAGCTTCCCTTCAACGTGCCGTTTGACCTCAGCGCCGCAGTCCCTCCCAGGGGTTACTGAGAGGTCACAGAGGGGGTCAAAAGGACGGCTCAGTGGTGGGTTTTGGTCAAACGACTTCCTGGGAGAGTCTAAACCCAAACACAACATATATATAAATAATTTACCAGCCCATAATATCTAGAAGTAAAGTCAAGTTTGGGGGGGTTGCTCTGTAAAGTGTAGAATAGATTTTGAAGCCCTGATGAAACGCAGTCTTCCCACCATTCTCCTTTTCCCCAGAAGAGACAAGGTCAAATGACTGTGGGTTATTGTTTTCTTTTCCCTTGAGTGTTTAAAGCTCCTCTAAATATCCCTCTCCATAAAACACATTGGAGGCCAGTGCAAAGCTGCTTCTAATTTGGTGTACTTTGAGTGAACTTTGACTATTTCCTCTGACTGGGCCTGCTGAATGCGAGCTATGCGCTCGGCACTCCTGCAGAGAAAAACCTGGAGGAAAAACACTTCCAGACTGGATGGAGCGTCAGCTGATTGGAGGGAGAAGAAGAGGAGGAGGAGGAGGATGAAAAAGAGGAGGAGGAGGAGCAGGAGGAAGAGGACTGAATTCACTGAATGCTATTCCTATTCCTCTAATCCTCTTAGGCTATGCCCACCGCTCCACACCCAAATCACCACAGCTTTCTCCTTAACACAAACCAAATACACAAATACCCCGAAGAGCTTCAGGAAATGCTTCCCTTTCTCTTCTACCCCCTCCTGGTCTGGTTCTCTTTCTCTCCTCCTTCCTGTTTCTATAATTTGTCAGGTTTAACTCAATCACTTTGATTTATGGCTCTAGTGTTGAATTGATTTTTTTAAATTTAAATTTAAATTAAGCATTTAGATTTAAAGTGCTCCTTTCCCTCCATTATTTGCAGCAGAAACAGTTCTGTCCTAATTTCCTTTGTGGCATCGAGTTGAATTGCCTGTGTGCTGCGACAGACCTTGCTTCAGGTTCTTTACCATCTGCCGTTTGGTTGGGTGGACCATGTCATCGTACATGTCACTGGTTTTCACAATGGGGAAACTGGATATGAGGATATACTTATATTTAGACAAAGCTGCAGCTCTGCAGATTATGTCTACATTATTTTTGGGCTTGAACAGTGTAAGTGCTTGGGTGGTGCCTTCATTTTTGGAGTGTCACTATGAACAGATGATGTCAAACATACTGAAAATATTCAATCGTCTATGTTCCAAACTTTCATTAAAATTCCAAAGAAAGACAGAAAGAGACATCTCATTCACACCTTTAGTGGGGGTGGTTTTGAAATTCTGTGCAGGGTTTGAGATCGCCTCCAGCGACATCTCTTTCCACAGGCGATGCTCCCAGGATGATCCACAGACCTCACTGTGGACAGTCTCCAGGGGGATGGTTTATTTCGTAGACAGGAGGTTCTGAAAATTTTGATCAACTAAATCTTTAAAGTATTTATTATTTGTACGTCATTTAAATGCAGTTTAAATCAATATTTTTTATTTGGATGTGTAATGTTAAATGTTTTGCAAACCCGTTCAGTATAATCTGCAAATCTGCAAACAAGATCATGTCTGAACTGATTTCAATTACATTAATACTAAGGTTACAAAGGTGCAGCTTAAGGTAACAAAGAGTGAATGTAAAGCTGCATATTTCTCTTTGACTTTTTTATTCTAAAAATAACTCTGTAGTTGTCCTTAACATGTTTGCATAATTAGCCTCTTTGAGGTCATTGTTTCATGGATGCATGAAGCCAGTTTGTGTGACAGTGAAGCTCATCTCACAACCAGTGACAGTCTGATGTCCCTGCAACAGTTTCGGCCAAATCAGTAACTGAATCTGGAAGACGAAACGGTCACTTAGAACTTATAAGTTCATTGATAAAAAGAGTGACTATTCAGGTAACTTTGCCTTGACCAACTATATTTACCTTAGCTGTGTTCTTGCTATCTCTCAGGTATACCAACTTGCATTATTATTAATTATCATGTTTACTAACAAACAAACAAAAATAAGAACCAGATCTAAACTAAACAAACTTGGTCAGGCTTGCTGCAGTGTAGGCCATAAATCATGCCTCCTCGCTGTTAGTGGCTAAGACATAAACTAAACCTAAAAAGTAAATTCCATTTTCCCCTAAGCCTGTTTCTGTAATTATAGGTATGGTTGTTGTCACACTGATATGTGTTCGAGTGATCATTCCAGTAAGTTTGTTTTTAGTAATTTATTTGATGTTATAAAAATAAATGGACTAAAGTTTCATGATTGACAGCTGAGACAGACTCTCAATTGGCCTCATGCATGGGCTGGTGGGGATTTAGCTCAACCCCTGATAGCCATTGCAAAGACTGGCTGCAAATGACAACACCGGCACAAGATGGCCTCTCCCATATCCAGGATATTTTGGCTCCAATTCTGTACATTAGGAGACAGTGGAGACAGGTTCTCCATGTTTACATAAAGTCATTGATAAATACAATTAAAATAAATTAGAATGACATAAGATTATCATGTCAAATTTTCAATCATTACAAATTAAACTTGCATGATAAAGTTTATCAGTCAGTGTGCACCTTCATCAGCTGTGTTTCTCTGAGCTCATCCCTCTCACTGACTGATACTTGACAAAAGACAGTATCAGTAGCTGTTGCGTATCAGTGCTGTTGTCAGTGGGCTCGGTACCCAGTGGACCGACCAATCAGTGGCGCTGTTTTCTTTAGACTTTCCCCTCACTCAGCCTGCAGCCTCCAGCAGGGAGTGTGTGCTTTCCTGTTTGACCCTTCTGGCAGGTTCAGCCAGAGGCTAAGGGTTCAGCCACCATGGCAGCCACACATTTTTCTCTGCCTGCTCTTGAGCCAGGACCCGCCGTGCGCGCTTGTCTGTCACCAGCCTTTATTCCTATAATGGAGCTTTCTGTGTATGTTAACATGCAGCGAAGTCGACTCAAAGTTTAATCATGCACAAAATGGAAAAAGGCTCCTCTGCACCTGATAGGGCCCATACACCACTATACAGGTACTCCGTGAAGCCCTTCCTCCCAAACACACACACACTCCGAGGTATAATACGTCTATGTTTATGTGTCCCATCTGTTTGCATATGCTTCACACTGCCTTCCAGATGCAGCCATGAGTTTCAAATCGGCACAGAGTTGAATTGTTCGGTCTGCCCCTCCTCAGTAACAAATACTACAGAGGCAAATCAGTGGCAAAATCATTTTTTATGTAGATATATGCTTCAGTGTTCTACTTAACATGGGGAAGGCAAATATACAGTTTGTGTGCTCCAGTAGTCATACATCCTCATCTTCATCTAACGTCCCTTGTTTCACTTATAACATGTTTGATGTAGGAGGTTATATGATATTGCTTTTCTTTGTGGAAAAGGGAGAAGTGGATGAATGGAGCTTGTGAGGAAAAGGAGCCATTTTTATTCTTTTCAAGCGACCATAACCACAGTGAACTGTGAACTGAATGATCGTGAAATGAGACAATGAAAGCTTGCTGCAGTTAAACACAGCAATGTGAATAAAATGTGGGGGGGTGGGAGGACAAGATTATGATAATAATAAAAAATGAATAAAGCAAAGGTTACTCAAAGGAGAAATGGTCAAAACTGTCAGGCAGGGTGCTTTAAAGCTGAGGTACCTACAAAGGAAGAGGAGTACGTTTTGTGTTATATGACAATCGGCCAGGGCGACCAGAGGTTTATATAGTTAAACATAAAAAGAAGAGACAAGTACAAGAATAATTATCTCTTAACCTGTGATCTGTTTTACAATAGGATACCTTTTTTTCCTTGTATGTCTTTATCAGAATTGTAATTGAATGCTACTGCAAATTAAACTTAAGACTAACCTTCTCAGTATATGTCACATCCATCTATCCATTAGCTGTACCTACTTTAATGGAGATATCATCAGAAATTATGTCAAATTTCTTAATGGGAAACATTAGACCTTGAAAGTGCAATAGCTAAAGTCAGATGTTGCATGACTGCAGGAGAGTATACATGACCTGAACCCAACTGTAGCATATTCAGACACTGGGATCAAACAAACAACAGTTTGCTCCCATAAACCTCATATGCAACTGCTGTTACCAAGGTGGAACCCCCTTCTCTACATACAAAAACTTACAGCAGAGCTCAAGCGTGACACTCCAGCTCTTTCCTGCATCCTTGTTTACCCAAACTTAGCAACACACCAAGGATGATCAAGGCTGCATTGCGTCATGCTATACTGGAGTCCTCAGATGCTTAATGAACTGCAATTAATTTCCTTAAAAAAGAGCGTAGCAAATGGTTTAAAGCACTCAGTCCACACGTTGCACACAGATCTGCCAGATTTTCAGAAAGGCGTTTTTTTCCATCTGAAAACAAAGAATTTGTCCTGAGAGGCATCATTTGCTGCGTCCATGCACCTGATTAACATATGCTGAGTGAATTTAGTAAGTTAGAGAGATCAGTGCCAAAGCAGGAACAAATTGAACCGATGGAAAATTATTCTCTGGGAAGTCTAGATATTACTATCTTGCCTCAACAGCCATGGGGAGACAGTACACCGGAGAGGATTTTTGTTCGGCCACTTGCTAATCTTGGTCAAATATTACTCCAAGTGGATCCGATGTATGTGCCCTGAGAGAAGCCGCTATTCTGGCTGCAGACAGCAGGTTTGTCTGAGAGATATTTGCTGTGAGACTCATGTCAGACAGGGGCTCAGGTCTGTTGAGTGAGTTGTTAGTGTGTTATTTCAGTCTCACCATTGCACCATCCACAAACAAATGCAACAGGGCAAGTGAACAGGACACAATTTGTGTCTGTGTTGACAAGTGCACGACATGGGGAAGGTCTGTCACCCAGATCTACTTTGAGGAAAAGCACAGGCCGCAGCCTTTTATGATTCGGAGCTGGAATATGCTCTCGACCTCATTAAAAAACTTGCCTGTGATGACATGGATGACAGGGTTGCCATTCCAAGACTCTTAGTGCCTTCCTCCAGAAAGAACATCAACACGCCATAGACAAAAACAGTACTTTGCCTGGAGACATTCACACCTAAGAGATTGATGATCTTGTTAAGAGTTAATTCTCAGACTTTAATTTTGAGTTTACAGTTTAATCAAACTCTACACTAAATTAAATACCCCTCTTTACAGGGTCACTTTGTGTCAGGCAGCAGGGAAGGAATGTCGACCAATGGCTGACTGAATGGGATACTGTGAACTTGTGAACCTACAACCTTTTCACACTTGGGACATCGTCAATAAGTGCCTGTTCCTGATGCTTTGGACAATTACAAAAATACTCCCCAGTCTGATGACGAGAGTGACAACCCTGTTGAAGAAACAGGACATATGAAGAGAAACTGATCCTATACAGGACTGACCTTAGCTCAGGTTATACAGTAGACCTACCTTATGAACTAAGACCAAGACTTATAGAATTACATAGGTGGACACTCTATTACCATTACCAATGGACTTAACTTGAAATAGGCACTTGTGACTTGTAACCTTCTGCATCCAAGTAGTCACTAAGGGCAGTCTGACAGTTGGAAAAAAACATTTTGAGGCATGGTAGGTGGTCTTTTCTTGATGCGCTTGGATTAAATTATAATATTTAGAACTTGTTACATAAGGCCTAGTTATATTTGTGCATAGATGCACCCTTTTGCTTTTCTTATTCAAGGGCTTTGGCTTAGATCCGAGACCCCTGGCTTTTCTCCAGTATGGTGTCTCTCCATACATCTGCTTTACATGCAAGCTGCTTCTTACTTCACTCTGCCAACAACAGAGGGGAAGCATTTGGTGCATTTGGAGCAATGAGATGACAAATGTCTATCTCTCTTGCCTATGAAACCAGCTCACACTGCAGTTGTGGAGGAAATAACATGGCTGACTTCTCCTTTTCTTAAGATGAACGCCACTGGAAATTCCGACTGGCAAACTTTTATAAATCCTAACACAGCACCATTATGTCAGCTTTATGCAAGTCTGCTTAAAGATTTTGCAGAACTTTTAAGTATTTGATGCTGTCACCGTTTCATAACCAGTCACAGTGACTTCTCCTTGGCGCCCAAACCTTTCAACAAACTCAGATAAGAGCGAGTATCGATAAATCATCTCATTTTAATTAACCTTGCTGGTCGTCTCGCTTTTTCATCCCTGTTTACAGAGGTAACATTTATCCTCTTACACGGTGCTGTATGGGCCGTAGACTTGTTAAATCTTCCCTCGAGTCACTGAAGTAACCGAATGTAAAGCTGCAAATTCAACATGTGCAAAAAGTCACACAGGGAAAATGAGGCCGATTATTAGATTACACCTGCAGGTAATTCCATAGAAAGACGAGGGTCCAGTAATTATAAGAGCTTGTCCCCCACCAACAGTAATTGAGTTTACTGTGATGAAGTACGGAAGAATGGAATCTAATTAGCAAAGACTGCTCTCCATTTTCTATGTAAATTGTGTGGTGTTCATGAAGGCAGCACCTGCTTCTCAGCATAGCTTTAAAGTCTGGTACAGTTTCATCGTGTTCTGATCTACGACTGGCTAGCATGAATGTCAAAGTATGCTTAGAACTTTGGTGTCTGACAACCAAAAAGTACACCCTCCAAAAATACTACTGTTTAATGTATTCCTCAACTGCTTTTAGATGAGACTGGTTTTAACCAAATAAAATATATTTTTGGCTTTCCCCTCTTCTTCCATGTTTTTGCCAAAGTGTTTTCTGGAAGGCCAATCATGGAAATCAATAGTTCGCTGATGACAAATATTATGTGTACCATACTCAGAATCTTAAATATACATATATATATGTCTGTATATTTAGTCATAAACTAAAGTATTACAAAGTAACATTTTTACTTTGACATCACATTTTCAAATATCAAGGCATCCATCCATTATTTGCCTATATTCCCATCTATCCATCCATCCATTATCTGTGTCAATTGAACTTTTGAGAGTGGGGGGCTGGAGCCCATCACAGCTGACGTTGGGGGAAGATGTGGGTTAAACCCTGGATAGGCAGCCTAGTTGCTTAGAGTTTCCAAATCAAAAGTGTAGATGCGACCAACTGACTTACCAAACCACAGATTGTCATCATCCACAGCAAGGCTGCTGGAAGCATGGATGATTCATCAAGCTTCAAAATGATGATGTGATGTCCGTCAGGAGCGTAGTAGGAAAACGTTGTTGTTTGTTCGTTGCTCACAACACAGTCGACCAACTGCCTCAAAACAAAAAGTCACTGAGTCAGAGTGTTCAGGCCTACAACATTTTGAGAAACCAATTCTCTTTTTGCGGAGAGGCAGTTTTTTTTAAGTCATGTTTACTTTGTCTTTTCTCAAGTTCCTGATGTCTAAATGAAACATTCACTCATTTGAAACCAAGCCTCTTCATCTTCCTCTTCCTGCTTGCATTTCTTGCAGCCATTGAAACACAGAGCACCAGTTCGGAGGAGCTCGTCCCCAGCCCACCATCTCCGCTGCCCCCTCCCAGAGTCTACAAGCCTTGCTTCGTCTGCCAGGACAAGTCCTCTGGATACCACTATGGAGTCAGCGCTTGTGAGGGCTGCAAGGTAGTACTCCCACACCTCTTCAGATGAAATGGCATGCTGAGATGTTTCTGTGATGCCCATTCCGACTGTTGTTTATTGAACACTAAAGTGTTCTCTTGAGAAAGCTGTGAAGTGAAATGTAGATCTTTAGTTTCTTTGTCATTTTTTTCATTCAAATGGGGGATTGTTTTCTGTGCTGGTAATCTGAAACTGATCTGATCATTAATATTTGACCCCGTCTGAACATTATATAAAGTTTATTTTTTATATTGGAAAGATTGGAAGACAATTATTAACCCATTGAATAAAATGTATGTTTGTAGACTTTTGTAAATATAGTCTGAAAACCATTGGAGACGATATGAAAAAGCAAGGAAGTGGACCTTGTGTTCCTTACTTACTATTTTTAAATTCAACACTGAAGTTTTATGCTTAACTGATGCCTAAAAAGGGGTGTGGATGAATTTATAATATATGTCAAAAATAGCCGTTAAGATATACAGTATATTGAGAGAACTGGATCTGCTGATGGTGACAAAACATTTAATTGGACCAAACAAAGAACCATTGTTCAATTGTAAAATGTCATTCTGCAAAAGCCTCTTACATCCTTAAGGTTTATGTGTACTGGATATACAAAAACACGTTATTAATTCATATTTTTGGCAAGTCATAAATTCATCAATACTGAATGCATCTGTAAAATGACAGAAAAGATACGTGTTACTACACGTATGAATGCTTATGGTTGGGTTCAGACTCTCACAGCTCTCTGGCTAATGTTTGGGAAAGATTGGCTCAATACAGAAAAAGTCAACCGTGATTTCAGACACGAGCAAAACATATTGTGTTACGATGGCAACGTTCAAAAATGAGTTGTCGTGGTATAAGCTGTGACAACTGCACATGCAAGTCCTTTTGGTTAACCATTAAATATGAACCACAGACTAAATTCCATATATCTCACTTGTCTGTGGTCAGCCACAGAAGACCTGTAGGATTATGAGTAAAGTCACACTGATGAAACTTGTTGTTACCCCGGCTGCACTGCTCTTCTCAGACATGACAGCGTCTCTGCTCAGTCTCAGTCTGCCGTCCCCAAATGCTCCACTTTTAGAAATTCCTCCCAACATCTGCCCTGCCAGCATTTTTTTCTGTCTTCTGTCTCTCCTTGAGCTCTTTCAGCAGCTGTTGCTAGGCAACCGCTCACACCCGTATGCATATACTGTATATATAAACAATATCAAGTAGGCCCGTCATAGAATAGGCTCCTGAGTATGGATTTGAAAGCATTACTGGAGCATTGCGTTGGAACACTTTATATGTTAAACTGTGCTGAGCACTAAACAGTAAATATTGGATCTATGTCGTCAGTGGGAGTAGTAATGGATTACATTTTTGGGACAATACCACATGTACTGTTAACCTCAGAGACATCCTGTATAATTCTTTCTGGGCTATGCATTTTTCCCCCCCGTGAAGCCACGCTGCGGTGTGATGTCCTCTCTTCTCCCCACCTCTGTAATTGCAGCAGTGGTATGCCAGGAATCCTTTGGAGTTTTTGGCCCCAGAGGGAGGTGGTGATCAGTTCACTCACCACAGACTATGGGTCAAACTAAGTTGTCTGGGGTCTCCCATGCGGTTTATGTGCCAATATAAGCCTCATCATAAAGGCCTGTCATGACCTCTGACCTCTCTGCGCTGGTGTGTGATTAAGCCCTCTTAATATTAAAACACTGGAATTCATCTGTACTGCTAAAAATAAACAGTGCAGTGTGTCCCCAGCAGCTTAGTTTATGCAAATGAGTGAAACATCATCATCACATGACCGTGGGTCTGAGCACATGGAGCACAGATTATGATTCCCTAATGACAGGTGGTGAATGAAGTGAAATTTAAAGTGTAAGTGCTGCTGAGATTATGAAGAATATGAGTTTCAATGGTCCTGACTTAAGCAGCAGTTTATATATATATATTTTTATATATATATATATATGTCTGTGTGTGTGTTTTTTTGAGTAACTTTTCTCCTCTCTCTCTCTCTCTGTATTGTATTCCGTCTCCATGGTGCATGCATTGTTGTGTGAAGTGCGCCGGGAAAGGCCCATCTATTGGATAGATGCAGTCAAGCATACTCTACAGCTGTAGCTTTTAGCCTTTTACTGCCCAGTGAATGAGCCAATTAGAGCCACAAATAGACTCAAAGACAGACAGGGAGTGAGAGTGTGTAAGTGTGTGTGTGTGTATGGGCTGGTCACATGCGTGCAAATATCCTGCAGTATTATACATTTCACGGTGCACAGAGGGCCAGTCCCAGCTCTGTGAGGAATACTCAACTAATAGGTGTCCCTACATTTGTGGTTTTTCGTTGGCGTTGAACTTCAAATAAATGGCAACATTTTTCTTTTAAGTCCAGTGCCACAGTTCTTTCCACCAGAAATGGCAGTAATGGAGATCAATACAAGTAAATATGTTTTTACTAATTAATCAAACTGTAACACTAACTGAAGACAAGCCATGGGTAAGAAATACATTTTACAAATACACTTTAATTTTAGCTTTACCTATCTCTTCTGTCTATGCAGTTTTGCAAATCTATGTTTACATCTAACTCTTGCTAATTCTTACTAGTGGTTTGATTGGATGTTGCGTTTTTTTTAAAATTTATATTCTACATTTTTTCTTCATTGATAGGAAAGAATATGTGTGATGGCATCATCGTACAGCTGCTGCAGGACATCATGTTTTACGATTGGTCAATAAAAATCAGCTAGTAGGAGCCTTTCACAGACACATTGTGTTTAATTGACGATTTGCACAGATATGACATTTTTTTTTACAGAATAACCAAAGCAGAAATGCTTTATACATTGTCGACTGACATGTTGCTCAAAGAAAGTTTAACTTTTTTTGTCTATTGAGTATCAACATACTCTTTTCAGGATCACTTACCATTCTTTTAAGGGATTGGTTATTTTTGATTGTGCAGGACCTCAATCAATTCCCGGGGTGTAGGACGGAGGATTAAGGAGAGCAGAGAAGAGGAACCTTTAGCACAATGTAAAACCCCCAGGGAGTGAAAGCCAGGGCTTTTTCACAGATGATTTTTGGACTTGTGACAGTAGAACAGGTGCAAATATTTAAATGAATTCTGCTGCGGTGTCAGTTTCTCGATATGGTCCCTGCTGGTTCACTGTCACATCAATTCTTTAATCACTAAAGTCCTTTCTCAAGGAAAAGGAAGTAAACAACACAGCTCCTCGCAAAGCTAATATCCTATGATTTACTGTGTTTGCTGTGATCTCTGGGGTTTGGATCAGACGAAACAAACAGTTTGAAAGTGTCATTTTACAGTTGAGTTACATTAATTTAGTCTCTAGTTCAAAGCTGTTATCTAATCTTTTAAAAACCAAATAATGATTAGATCAATAGCTCAATTGTTATGCCTCCATGACATCGAAAGCAGTCAGAGGAGTCATAATGGTTTTCGTCAAAGGTCACTTTGACCTCCCATTTTTAATTAGGCAAACATATTTATGTATTATTTATTTATCTTTTTTTAATCATGTATAAAATGCCAATTAGGATATTTAAAAAAAAACTCACTAATTGAAGTAAAACTATGAAGTGTTTGTATTTTATATCCAAAAGGTTTAGGGTCAATTTTACTTTGACTTCACTCTGACAGCAAAACAACTCTTCTTGACATTATTCAACACCATTGAAAATGTTTTTCCTGCAACTTAACTATTTGACAGGACCATCGACCAAAAGAAAGTCATTCTAGTCTTTTAATAGCTCATCAATAAATATAATGTTTTAATCTAATAAATGATTTTCAGTTCGTAAGGTAAATTCTTCATATTTAAGAAGCTGGACCAGGCAAAGTTTGGTATTTTAAAACTATGAACGGCAGAAAGCAGCATCTCAAGGTGTAAGTTGTGCTCTGATCAGAGTTTGATTGCATTAATGCCTGAGTAGCTGTGTGATCAGAAGCAGACTCCCTGTGTGGACAGGGCTGATTTGAATTGTTAAAAAATGGTGCAGCATATGGGCGTCCAGAAGTTCATGCATATGCAACAGATGACAGTTTTTATCTGCGTTGACCCAAAGTCAAGAAGTCCTTAAAGTCAAGGCAGCCTTCACATCCAGTCACCCCTGCACTTCCTGCCCGTCTGACATGTTTGACAGTGCCCTTCTGAAAACCCCTCAAAATGTCACAGGTGCTGTGGGACCACTTTAAAGACGCCAGAAGGAATCTGATATAAATGCTCTTGCTGTGCTGATGCCTGCTCTCTTTGCTGTAACTAAAACATTAAAGGGGGAAATGCTCAATATAAGTAGTCTTCTAGACTCCATCGTGTTCAATTTAGCTTTCCAAGCATGAGGAAGTGCTGGCTCTCAGATATCTGTCCGCTTGTAAAGCCTCGCAATTTGGCATCACTTAAATGTGTCTCTGCTAATCAAATACACCACAGTTCTCAGAGGAGGGGAAATTTAAAGGGTGAGTTCAGCCAGATTACACAAACATCAAATTCAATATTTTCCAGTTCAACTTCTCCAAGTATCCCCGTCTCCACAGAACACACTCTTTCAACAGATTTCACAGGGACTATTTCTTCACTTGGAAGTTGTTCTGATGAAAAAACAGCAAGGCCTTTTGAATATTTGAAAGCCCCTTTTGGACATACATCTTGTTAAACATATGTACTGGCAGTTTTACATTTGTTTACATGTCTCAAACTGTATCTGAGAATTATTTAGCTCAGTTTCTGAGAATTTATGGTTCTTAATCTTGGCTTGGCGATAGTGTGTAACTACTATAATACCCATGAGCCTCGGCGGCTGTTACTATCGAGAAGAAGCCAGTCAGAGCCACAGATATTGAAAGTGACAGTATTGAAATCATAGCATTGAATTCGCCCAGATTGACCATGATAGTAAAAGTCAAATGATTTAACCTGTAGATCAATAGTGTAACATTTGAACCCCAGATAGCTGAGCTCATGAGAGAATTGTGCTTATGGTGATAAAGTGTTTCTTGACAAAATGAAACCACAGAGTTGCAGTTTATGTGACATGCTGTAACATTCAAGTGCCTTTAAAAAAAATGTGAATTCTTCAAATGAAGCTGTTGTGCAAAAATGTTATGCAGTGATGATTCAGCCAGTGAGGGTTTCATGATAATCAGGATGTAAGAGTAGTTAAGCACTGTCTCAAGCAATTGGACAGCAGCATGACTACTGTCCAATTTCAGTGAATGCGGCCAACAAATGCTTCCCTCCGTCCCTGAGCAACGAAGGATCCAAAGGGTGTTTCCTTCTCTTTATTATTGATTAAATAAAGAATATAATTGCCATTCTGCCCAGTCTAAACTCAATAATCTACATCAGCAAAAATATGTGTTTTTAGAAAATGTTAAACTTAAATATCTATAATTCTCTATAGATTATGGATACTGAATTGATTGAACAGTTTAGGAAGGCACACGCCTGAGAAGATCAACTTGATTCACTTTTTGTCAAGACAAAAAACTAAACCATTAAGTCATTGTTATGAGGCAAAGATCAGGACAAAGGTATAAACCATTTCTATAGATTTAAGTGGGCCATGTTGAGGTAGGAGACTACGAACCCACTGAGTTCTGGAAGGAAAAATATCATCTGGTGTGATGTGACAAACAATGAACTCTTTGGGCAGAATTCAGGTTCTCACCTGGGTTTCAGTCCCCGTGGTGAAGAGAAGCATGATGGTGGCAGCATCATGGTGTGATGCTTCTCAGCAGCAGGGAGAGAAGGACTGATCAGAATTAGGGGCAAGGATAAATTCAGCTCCAGAGTTTATTCAGCCTGACTCTGGGTTGATGGTTCTCTTTTTAGCACGACTATGACCCGGAGCACAGAGCCAAGACAAGGCTGGAGAGGCTTCAGGACACGTCTCTGAATGTCCTTGAGTGGCTCAGCCAAAGAGGAGACTTAAACCCCGAACAACATCTGTGGAGAGGGCTGAAAATGTCACTTCACGGACACTTCCTGTCCCGTGTGACGGATCATTTGACAATCTGCCAGGAAGAATGAGATAAACTTTCTAAAATCAGGTGTGAAAACCATGCACAGACTTTACCAGAAGACTTGAAGCTGTAACTGCTGCTAACTGGTTTTCTATATAGTACTGAATTAAGAGAATCCATAATATTGAGAGATTTCAGTTTCTGATTCTAAATTGATTTGCAAAGATTTGTTTTTATTTATTTACAATTATACATTTTACACAATCCAAAAAATACACACGTGACTCTTGACAGCTATTCAATAATCTGAAAAGCCTTTTTATAGATGTTCGACTTTTATCAATGACTATATGGATGAACACTTTTTATTCAGAAGTAAGAAAAAAGGAATTAGCTCCCAGCCCAAAGTCTTGTGATTCTATATGCAAAATCTGAATTTTCAAAGTGATGAGAAAAGCTACTTGCGGATCTGCTGGTGAAAGTCAGGATCTGGCAGTGGTGTGTGACATTTCTTTTCATACACCATGTGCCAATCATTGTGTAGGCATTGCGGCTTTGTCCTTAGGGGTCATGACAGGTATGAATAAAGATGAGGATCACTTTTACAGATGAAGCAATGTTATGTATTCCATGTCTGACAAAGGCTCAATCAGAGTGTAATTGGTCGGTGCAGCAGCCCTACAGGAACAATGTCTGTATCAAGGTGGAGACGCAAACAAATATCACTAAACCTGGACAAACAAAACGAGAACTGCTGTGTCTGTATGACTAGTATCCAGAGAGGTTTTTTTTTCAGTGGCTTAGTTTCCCTTTTTTTAGCATTGATGCAGAACAATTTAGAAAATTACATCATAGCTTTGTTTTGCATAAGCCCTGAAATGTCCAGAAAGAAAGACGGCTTGAATCTGTACGCGTGTCGTCGGCGCTGACAGGCCTTTGGGGATGAAGACAAAACTTTGAGCCTGTGAGCCCTCCTCCCTCGCCCCCTGTTACGTGTTGGATCCTGAGATGTTGACACAGTGGGATTAGTTTGATGGAACTGGTTTGACAAGCGGGAGACCGTAACCTCTGTGAATAAAACACAATTCAGAAGCCACACAGTGGAAAAGAAACACTCCTCTCTCTGAACCCCCAGCCCTCACTGCTCTCTCCCTTTTCCACCTCACGCCCACATGCAGAGTCTGAATAAAGGAATAAATTCACCTGCATTCAGCTACAAATCTCAGTTTCTCACCCAGGCAGACTTTAGAGATTTTAGAAAGACTTAATTCATTATTCACACGACCAACCAGATGCCTTGCATTTAAATAATGTATGTAGAAAATGAAAGCAGGTTCCACCTTCCACACAGAAAACAACTTGTCAGTATTTAATGAGCTGAGCAGCGGTTTACGTAAAAACATCCAGCGCTTTGTATAAAAATGCTAAATAACTGCCATCTATTTACTGCTATTTACAACAATGTAATCTACTGCACGATGTCTTTTTTATCAGATGATAATCATAGCTCACAACATCCTGTTTCAGATACGGTTAATCACAAAAGCTGCCTCGGTCCAAGTCTGTTGAAGTAGATATAACGCTGTGAATAGGTAGTCATGGTTTCTTAGTGACTCACATATTTATGTAGACATTTTTAAAACACTCAGAAAAACATGCTGAACCTGAGTTAAAGCTGCTAAACACTAAATAAGTGCTGTTAAAATTGTTCAGCATTCAAAGAGAGAAATATAATGTTTTATCCAGATCTTTATCCAAACCTGCAGAAAATCCCATAATACTCAATGGATGCGATGTTAATATGGATGGCAGCGAATAAAACAGAATATGTTAAAATTACCTTATAATGTTGGGATTATCTCAGGTCTAATAACCACATAAATAACAGCCTCTAAAATCAGGATGATTATTCTTTTGTTATAGTTTTCAACTTGTTTCTTTACTAGAACCATTGTTCACCCTTAAAGCGAGTGCCCACCTATCCTAGTAGACCACTTCAAACAGATCTGATTATGTGTCGGGGCAGAAGTCTTAAAATGTGGTATTTGCAGCAGCAGGGAATGAAAAAAAAAGAAAGCCTGTTAGGAATAAGTTTAAGGAGAATTTTGGGTAATATGGTGGTTCCAGGTGCGGTGATTTGTAGGTGCAGGTAGAAGACTCACTTTTTTTTAAACTTTAAACTTCTAACTTAACTTTTTTTTAATGACATTTCCTTTTTGTTTTTCTGAGTGCGAATAAAAGCGTGGAGTTAATACAGTGATGTAGGTTTACTCTCTGTTGGAAGCACCACTCACAGCATGGAAGCCTCTGTACAGTCAGATATCCTGCTGACTAACAGATAAACACATAAACAGGAGTAAAAATAAAACCTCCTCTGTGTAACAATGAATTATGCAGGAGTTTAAATGTGGTAACAAGATAATATATGCATTTTTCTGCTTTTGTGAGTTCGGAGATTTGGGGATTCATCAACATAATAATTTCGACACAAATGACCCTGCGATGGATACAAATAATATGAAAGTTTGATGAGTAATACTTTGAACAGAACTTGATTTAGTAGCCAGTCTCTTCCTCTCCCCATTGAATAAGCAAGATGGTTTCAAAACCTCAGAGTGATTCACATGTGAGGGATTACTCTCCACTAATAAAAAAAAGAGATCTTTAACTCTGTGTATTTCTCCATTGCTGCATTGTATAGTTTGGAAAAAACTAACATGTGCACCAACCCAAAGGTAGGAGACAATGGATCCTTTTCTGCACATTTAGCTGGACTGTCTTGTTGTTGGCTATCCTGTCCACAGTCTAAAATTATTCAGCTGTGTATGTGGTAAAGGGGCCACTTCTCAGCACCCATTGACTGTTTAGCAACACCTAGCTTAGAGGACAAAGGGGGAAGGAAAGTTTGGCCGATTTAATGTTTGCTTTATTCCAGGATGCTAGTGTGACATCTACTTGCAACGAATATCATATATATATATATTACCTTTAATAAACCTACATGCAGTACCTTCCACCATGCGCCTACCTACATGCATAGCAGTGATCGGGTCTGCAGCACCCTCCTCACATCTCATAATCCTTCTCCCCCCGGGTGCTTTTCATATCTTTATTTACTCCCTGCTGTCCACTGCTGTTGCAGGACGCTGATGATGAAGAGCCCAGTTGAGCTGACTAGAGAAATAGAGAGGGAAAAAACGACATAGATCTGCCGGGGCCATTCTCTGAGTGCGTTCTGCCTGTCACCATAATCTATACAGCTCCCCTCGGTGCTAACACTCACTCTCATAATGTGATTTGTCAACGTTGTACAACATAAAAGAAGTGCAAGGCGCTAATAGAGAGAGAAAAATCTGACAGAGAGGGTCAACACTGCAGAAGTATGACATGAAATAGATATGATTGTTATGCCACTGCATCCCTGTGCTCTCCCTGCAGTGCAATTTGCTGCTCAACTGCTGAAACTGCTTCATGTCTTTTTACTGTCATTAGTAGATGGCTAGTTGAAAGTCTTGAATTTGGTGTATGTTATATATGCGGCAGTGGCTGAGGGGTAGAGCGGTCGTCCTTCAACCAGAAGGTTGGCAGTTCGATCCAAGTCTTCCCCATCTGCATGCCGAAGTGTCCCTGGGCAAGATGCTGAGCCCCTCACATAAAAAAAAAGCAAACTGTACTCTAAAGTGCTTTGATTGGTCATCAAGACTAGAAAAGCACTATATAAATACTTACCATTTAGTTATGTATCACCTGGAGTGTGACTGTGTGTGTGGGCAAAGCTCAAGTTGTTAATGTGTGAAATAGGAAGGACTATGAAGCGGCGGTTGTGGCTTAGGTGGTCGAGCCGTGGCTCCTCCAATCCTCAGGCTGAGTCGTTCTTGGGCAAGACACTAAGTCCCTGTGTGTGAATGATGTGTGATAAAAAGTGCTGCGTATAAAAGTGCTGTATGAATGCGTAAATGGGTGAATGTGATTTGTATGGCAAAGTGCCTTGAGTGGTCAGTAAGACTAGGAAAGTGCTATGCAGTTCATGGACAGTTTACCATACTTTCCTGTGTGACTGGTTAGCCATTATACTCTTGTTCAAATTGTCAGTTGTTCGTACAATCGCTGGTTTTCCGTTGAGAAGGAGTAATGTGCTGCACCAATAGCCTTCCATTGGCTAACGGGGTATTTTAGGTTTTAGAATTACATTTGAACTCAGCTGAGCTAATGGACACTGGTCTACGTCTAACTTATTTTAAGTTAGGTCAGTGTTTACTTTGAGTTGACTCCAAATGAGTTGGTATGGCTGCAACTGGTCAAAGCAGATGCTCTCACACTCCCTGAGTCTGACTATGTTGGGGGTTTCTTCCTGTAGAAAGGCAGTGGTAGGTTTTAATATTATTAAATTTGTGTTAATATTAATGGCCAGTTGATTTTCTTCCCTGCAACCAATCGACTTGTTGAGGATTAGCCGCAATTTTAGTTAATAAAGATCTTCTTTGGGTGACAACAGTAATAGGAGGAACAGTCCTAAGTGTACTCCCATGTGGCGCAGTGGAGGGTGACTTGCTGCTCAAGGAATAAATCCGTTCTGCTATTTCACAGAGGGATTAGCAGTTACCTGCTCAAACAGGTATCCTAATTATGAATGATGGTTCTTTAGTGCTTCGGGTTGGTGTGCAAGTTTGTCATTAGAGAGACGCTGTATTGTTTATTGTATTGTTTAAATTATCGTTGTTTTATCAGCTACCTTAACACCAAATGCTTTTCCAAAACGAATCTTAAGGTAAATGAGATGTGAAAACCATATGACCATCAACAACATGTGGTTGCGTCGTGGTCGAGATAGAAACAAGCTCTGTTAACGTGTATATACAGAGTTAAATCAGGCAGCCTGATGCAGCATAGTGCTGTCTGACTGACTCCCACTCTGACCTAAATTTCACTGGTGTACTAACACGACCTCATCCTTCCCTCTTTCACATGCTTTCTACTGTATATGGCAGTGTTGTGTCAGCCCTTCTCCTTACATCTTTAGAGTAGTTTTTTTGGGGGATTTATTTTAACACCATTACTCTGAGCCCTCCGGTTGGAGCTTTTCATACAGCTTAAACTGTAACACATGTTTATTAAATACTCCAGCCCCAACTTCACACATCTTTTACAGTATAGGTCCGATGAGTACGATTTAGGTAAGAGGGATCTATAGGCATTAATTGAATATAAAATAATCCTGGTGATGTTTCACTAGTGTGTTTAACCTTAAATGCAAGAATTGTTGTTTTCTTTACCCTAGAATCGACCCTTGTTATTAAAATACTTTATATGTACTTCGGGAGCAGGTCCCCTCTACGTAGACCACCATGTTTTTTATAGAAGTCCAAACTGGACAAACAGTTTTTATGATAACTGAAGGCTACCACAGGTTCTGGGGTAGCAGGGTATTCAGCTGCAAGATGCAACTTCACCACTAGAAGTCACTAAATCCTGAACACTGAAACTTTAACTTTAGGAAAGTGCACAATTTGTTGGCTAAATGATTAAGTGTTGTTACCCTTTCTATTCGGCACTATTTCATATTTTATTCATGCACAATTAAAGTTAACTGGAGCAACTAAGATGATACACAACCCCCTGCCCCTAGGTGGGGCTGTGGCCCGGCCAGCCCTCTCCCCTGTGTTGCGCGGATGATTAAAACTAGCATGAAAGTGGAACACTAATGTGCAAAAAAAGAATGCGGCTATTGGTAGCACTGCAAGGGTTAAATTCAATAGGGAAATTAGTCACGTCCCCATTAAGTTCACATACAATTTTCACATTTTTGAAACACCTGGATTTCAATTGGCTATCATAACCTGGCTGATATCAAATCAACGACTGATCATTGGTTAAATCAGGTCATGTGAAAGTTATCTGTTTAGGAACTAACTAACCTTTGTGGATGAGTTTGTAAATTCAGCAGAGCAGGGGTCCTATAGTGCTGAATAAGTAGCATTGAAGCTTCTGCCATCTTGTTCTGTCCAGCTCTCTGTTTTCAAAGCTGAGCCCTGTCAAGATAGTTTGCAGTCTGGTAGTGACCATCTGGAAATGTCCGTAAGCTGAAATGAAATGAACTGGCACTGGTCACAATATCACTGTGCCCAGAACTTTAATGTTGCACTAATCAATATTTTTTTTCATTTGAACAAATGTCTACATGCTGTGATATGAAAAGGGTTTTGTCACAGTGATGAACCCATGGAAATATTACTAAGTCATTTAGACAGCTTTCAGCTCACTGGTAGTTTTCTGGCTTGCAGCTTTGTTGCTGTGGTTCAGTTACACCACTCTCATGTGCATCGTTTCCGGCAACAGCGCTGATACAATCCCAGCACACTACCTGCTCAGGACCAACCAGCTAGTAAGCAAATAAAGAGCAAGAGCTTTGTGAAAAACAACTTTATGTCTAATTCTAATTTGTGCCTAATTACAACTCAAAGCTCTGAATTAGTTGATTGTGAATTGTAACCCTATGACTAAAAATGCTGGATGGGACAGGTCAGGGACAGGTCTGCCTGTGTGGGGTGTGTGTTAATGTGCAAGTGAGCAGGACGGAGGCCTCCCGCCGGAGAGAGAGAGAGAGAGAGAGAGAGAGAAGAGAGAGAGAGAGAGAGAAACAGAGAGAGAGAGAGAACAGAGAGAGAGAGAGAGAGAGAGAGAGAGAGCTCAAACATGGCTTCTGAGTGCTGTGGGGGCCCCTGGCAGGTCTGGGGCAGAAAGATGAGCGCTGAATGGCGAGCGGCAACCTGAAGAATAGGGCCACAGTGGGGCGTCTGGGGAAGACTGGGTGATCTGAAACCTCCTCATTCTCTCCTCTGTTATCTTTTCATGCCTCTCGTTTGGTCTCCAGTTTTGTGTCTCTGCAGCTATTCAGAGCTGCTTGGGTGAGTCACACAGCTCCTCTGTTCGGGCCTCTTACCAGCTATTTTCTTCCTCCTCCTCTCTATGACCTCTTTTTTTGCCCTCCCCTTTTCTACTTCCCCTTATCTTACCTTTCAGTCTCCACTGTATCTCCTGGTCCATCTGTGCACTTCAGATGTTCAGACGGACAGATAAGCACTGATTGAGTATCGGGGGCTGGTTGGAGAGAGAAGGAGAAACATTAGAAAAGAGTGGGGGTCTGAGAGAGCTGCGTCTTGTTTTCCATGTTGTAACTGTTTGTGCCTTATCAGTTGAGGTTTCACATTTGCCACGGTAACAATGTGACTCTTTGTGCAGTCCGGCTCCTTTCTTGTCCTGTTGTTCTGCTGTTTCAGTTGATACAGGAGGCTGAAGCACAACACCGCTGCTGTCCCCATTTTGTGTTTTACAAAACACCAAATGTCCATTTTAAGCTTCTAAAAAAAACCACTTGTTACGATCGATGTGTTCACTTGGAGAAATGTGTGTACATGGAATACAGTATAAATCTATTTGCATATGGTTGAGAAGGCCTCTAATCCGACCATTAGTTCAAACCCTTATTTTGACATGAAAAACTGAAAACTGGAGTGGAATAATGGACTTATGATTTTTCACATGAATGCAGTAGGTGTAAATTTCCTGATTCATTTCCTAAAATGGAACTAGAATTTTAGGAAACCTGCTCTCATTCTTGTCCTCCTTCTCCAACTTGTAGTTTTTTCCCATAGTTGTTCTGACAACCCTGTTCGCTCCCTGAACTCTAATGTCTTTCCAGTAAACTGCTGGTGTAAGTAATAGCCTGGACTGGATGAACTGGATAATTATCACTCTCCACCCTCTCCACCCCCCTACCTTCCTACTTTCCACTCTACCTCTTCTCCTCATTTTTCTAGAACTCCTCAGGGTCTCCAGTGTCCTCTCCACTTTCCACGGCAGTGATAAGATGTCGACACGATTAAGGGTGAAAGCTAATCCGCCGCGCTGCCTCTCTCCCCGCGGCTCTACCCGGTCCTCGGGCAACACAAAACGCTGCAGCTGAGTCCAAAGAGCTGCAGCCTGTGGATGGCAGGAGCGGCGAGAGAGAGAGAGAGAGAGAGAGAGAGGAGGAGGCCAGGTGGACAAGGGGTTGACTTGTAGCTTAATAATTGATGGGCGCAACTTTCGTTTTTTAATCTGTAAATGAGAAGGCCTAAGATGGTGGGGCCGTCACTCTGACACCCTATCCCTGGCCCATTAAGATAACAAGATGTTGGATAATGATCTTGGTTAAGGTGCAGTTTATCAGTCCGGGGGAAGTGGCCTTATCTCCCAGGTGGCTGAGCTTGTGTCCCCTGATGCACTGACATTACATCTCAATATGGCCGTATCTACAGAAGAGCGAATAGTGAGTTCTGTAATCAAGACGGCTATAGGTTCCAACATACACAAAATGTACCTTTTGTACAGAGGGCCCTCTGTACAAAGCTAATTAAATTACACCTGCTTGATCGTCATTTACTTTGTGAGATTTCATTGTTCATAATTATTTACTATCTCCAAAATGTATGAGAGAGGTTGGGGATACAAAACACAACAAATTATTATAATAACTAATTCATAATTAAGTATTTTGTCAGCATAAATTTAAGTGGTTATTAATATATATTCGTGACCTATTCAACCACTTCCTGCAGGTCATCCATATATATATATATCTGCAGACAGATCCTGTATGGGGGCAAACTGAGTTTAGCAGCTCTGCCCTCCTCTGCATCCTTGTGTACGAGGTGTGATTCATTCTCAACTTGTCCCTGCAGCTGAAACCTCTGATCCTATAATTTATTGAGCCCAGCAGCAGCGCTTCTGCCACTTTACACTTCCTAGGTAAACACCTTTGTACAGCACTCAGCTCAAGGGTGTCCTTTGGTCGCACATTTATAAACTTCAAATGAGTTCACCCTGCAGGGCACGTGCTGGAAAATGTCAGCAGTCCACAGTATCAAGAACACTGATGTCCTGTGGTGACGGAAAGGAATCAAAGGGATGCGTAGGAGAGAGGAGACACAAGAAATACTGATGAGAACAAGAAAGATGGCAGAAAAGGAGAAAGGAAAGCAAGGCTCAAAGAGCAGATGTGAGGATTTTCAATGTCATCTCATACACTGATGGTGTTTCCCTGGAGGTTTGAAGAGATTAATTGTTGCGAGTGGCAGCTTCTGGTGATACACATTGTTACACATACAGCTCATGTTTGAATAACACTGTGACTGTAACTGTTAGAACAACCATCAAAAAGACAGACTTATAGCTTATTGCACCATTGAGTTGATGGTCAGATCAGACCTCTGGCTTTGGAGGCAGTTCACTTGTCACAAAAAATGCCCGAACCTTGGGAGGGTCCACAGCCAGACTTCATCAAGCTATCACCACATCTAATATAAAATGTGGCCAGTATAATAAAAAAGAGAAATGTAAGCTTTGTTCCCATAGTCCTTTATTCAGTAAATACATTGCTAAGGGATAATGTTTCCTTATTTAATTCTAAATCAAAATCTATCGTAGGGACCTGCTTCACAAAGCTGTGCGATGAGGACAAGCAAGACCTTATGAACAATATTCAATTATCAGACTGGACGGAGAGAAGCTGCAAAAGGGACTGCACCGCAAATATAACCTGTGTGCTCCAGTAGCTGATCTGACACCAAATCCATAATTATTAATCCATGAGCCATGATACATAGAGAATAACCAGCACATGCACTGATTAGTCATGTAACTGGCGTTATTGACAGCAAACAGTCAAACACGCTGACCACAGAAGAGCTGCACAAATACAACAGATTTAAACTAGTGATTCATTATATTTTGTCTTAGCTTAACTCCATGACTTTATTAGATTATATCTTATTTTAGAAAAAGGCCTTTTGAATGCAATCACATCCACTGTGTAGTTCTACAGGCCCCGTCTGTGGAAGCTGTGGTGCTGCAGAGTTAATGCTACCTGAGTCAAGCATGTTGGTCTTTATCCTCAAAGCTTTTTCTACTGTAAGGCTAAAAATTTAAATAAATACTAAATTAAAATAATAAACCCTAAGCTAAGAAACAAAAAAAACTCAAATTAAGTAATGTGATCTAACATTTTACTGCTGAGGTTACATAATACATACATGATACAAGGACTGTCAGTATTGTGCAACACAAGAGCAACAGTGTTTCTTTATCTCCACCCTATCTACATCAATCATCAGCTGAAGTGCTGGTTCTGATTTCTTGCTGAGAAACAGTTATCTTAAGTTGCTGTCTTCTACCACAACATATCATGTATGCAGCCCCTGAAATTATTTTCAGTTCCCCTTTTGCTAATTTATCATTTTAAACAGACAAAAAGTCAGGATAGTTTGTCAGTGTTTTGAACTAACTGGGTATTTGCTATTTTTTACAGGCTATGGGGTAATGTTCAAACAAGCAATTGGATAAGAAATTTTTTTTTCCAGTTTTTTCAAGTGTCACACTAGAAAACATTGTTTATATAACTGACTAACTGACCAAATGTACTTACAAGAAAAACAAAGTCATGACGTGGCAGCACATGCACACACAGCAACCTTTCACTGAGTAAAAGCACTAAATGTTGTGACGGAGGAAATAGAAGTGTTGGATCCGAGCTGGGCTAAAGGCTTACCCCACTTCACTTGCTGCCCCATCGATGCTGTTGGCTAATGTCTGCTCACAAGACAATGAGTTGAATTTTACAGCTTAGACGGACTACCAAGCATGAAATTAAGAACAGCTTGGGTTAAATTTCCTTGAAACCTCACTCCAGAGGGACACTGTGGACATGCACACAATTGAGTCGCACAGATGACAAGGCCTCATGACTGTCCGGTAAGATTTGTAGACTGTTTGTAGTGCATGAATAATGTGTTCACAGTCAAACAATGCTATTCTCTTGTTGAGTTAATGGCCATACTATTAGTTGACGATGTTCTCTACTGTTATACAATTCTATAATTCCACAAGCATTTCAGGTTTGCACCAAGAAGAGAAAATATACTGAACCTTGTCTACACAAGAACCAAAATGCATGCAAAGCATTCTATCAACCCCTTCCTAGCCCAGCCATTTAGATCAAATATGTCATGCTAATCCCAGTAAAGAGACCACCACTGGAAATTTGCAGACCAATCTGTAAGCATTTATGTCCAGAGGTGTCAATCTCCATCCTGAATCAGTGCTTCAAAAGCAATAAAAGAGCAAGCTACCAAGAGGATCGCATCAATCTGGAGGAATACACAGAGACTGTGACAGCTCACATCAGTACTATTGACGTATTGACGTCACAGACACTAAAACCACCACCTCAAGGGTGAACTAGAAGCTGTTGCTGACAGCAGAGGTTGTTTAAGATCTGAGAAGCTTCATTCAGATGCAGGGAAGAGGCAGACCACAAAGCAGCAGGAACTACCATGTGCTCGGTTATGCACAGAGAATCAACACAGACTGTGACCATACCATCAAAAGCTGATCAATGTCCATGCAGACATTTAACATCTTGAATGCCCAAGCAGTTATTCCCATAGGCTTCCAGTCAACCTAACCCTAACCCTTTGTGCTGTATGAAGGATTAGTGCCAATCAGGACTCACACATATCATCATGAAGTGGTACAAGAGGCAAGTCCTCCAGCCTCCAGATCACGCTTGACCCCTGCAATCTGCTTTACGCTCCACTGAAGATGCTTCAACTTCTCCAACCCAACACGCTCTGTTTATCCTGGACAACACATCTCTCAGGGTGATATTTACAGACTAGCTCAGCATGGACTACCTCAATGGTAGGCAACAGAAACCAACACCTGGAATTTTGTCGTAAGGTTATAAGCACAAGTACTAAAGGGTTGCATGGAGAAAAAAATATATTCTTATTCTCTGGGATCATAAGAAACCATTGGCACAGGAAACTTTTCACAGCTAGATGGAATGTATATCTCAACAAATGGCGGATGCATCATGCCGTGCGAATGATCGAAAGCTCAAAATCCTACGCAAACTATTTCTAGAAGTTGACGTTTTTGGAAATTAATTTTCGAAGCCTTTGAATATGAATAAAAATCTCTCAGACCTTGAAGTGATTTTCAAGGATGAGCGGTAGAAAAAGGTTGAAAATCCAGAATAAACAAGGTCAGCTGCAACATAAAGTTGTGATATCTGCATATGTGAGGGGGTAAGTAGTATTAAGTATTGGGGTGCCCATTAAAAACTAATTGTGCATAAACGTTTAAAGACATTTTCCAATGTCTGCTTGCTACAGGGCTTGTATTTATTTATTTGACGTGAAACAACTGTGTCGTGGCACGTCTGCTCGGCTTCTTACACACTGCCCCATTATGCCAACTCTTTATTAAATATTTGATTTTGAGGACGTAGCTTGTTTCAGGTCATACTGTAACAAAGTGGCAGCGGCGGGGCTAACTCTCAGAGAGGAGCTGAAGTAGCCATTTGCCACAGGAATAAAATGCGGTCAGATCAAAAAAGGGGCACTGCAATGTTAATCTATATGTGATGCTGGAAGCGTAAATAGTGACTACCCTACTACCCTACTGCTTACCTTCTATAGCTGGTGAGCAGTAGTAATAGTAATTCTATCTGGCTTGATTTGTTTCTTTCTTTAGTATTCAAAACTCTTATGTTACGATGGTTGTTTGTTTTTCTCGTATAATTTCTCTGATCTATAGCCAGGAATCTATAGCCCTCTATTATCAGAAAATCGTGTTTCCTTTTCCCCATCAGTAAGTATATTTAATGTACTCTATATGGAGAGGAAGAGGAGGACTGCAACCCTTTTACTGTCAACAAACCATCCCCATAGTAGAGCTAAAACTCAAAAGCGTCTTTGGAAACAGTCAGCAGCAAGTGCGTGACACGCAAAGCACAACTATGAGAGCCCACGCACATACAGCACTTATCACACACACAATGAGATTTCCAAGGCTAAGTGACCTGCATGCTCTCAGCTTTCAATGGCATAAGTACTGGAGAAGCCTTGGGTTCTGCACCCAACCTGAACACAGTTATATGGCAGCTAATGGTGATGCAGACCGCGTCCATGGTCATCCATCAGGCCTCACAGGTAATGTCTACCAACTCACTTGGCTTACATCAGCCAGGATAAAGGCCTCTATTAAGAAAATGAATAATGCCAACTGAGGGGAGGTGACCTCGAGCTGGTCACGTGTCATCAAGGCTGAGGCACGATTGGCTGCTTTTAGTTAGTATCCGGTGCTACCAAAGGGGCAGCGCAGCATTTGACGGATGATCGAGGCCGAGGCGAGATGGGCTACAGAGTCAGTCGTTTCACTCCTGTGATCTAATCTGTTACCCATCGTGCATCCTGCTTCACTGATGAAAAGGCAAGGTCCCATCCGTCACAGGCAGCTATGGTAAATGGAATTTTAACCCCCACTTCCCCCTCCCGGTGCAAAAGGGTCTGGATGATGGACGATCATTGCAAAAGACCCTAGAGCTATGGAAAATTAATATCAAGAGGGGGGGGGGATCTGTGAAGACTCCAGCTTCCTATAGATGCTCCTCTGCTTTCTGTCACTCAGCGACAGAGGCAGATGAGCTCTCTGCCTCTGTTTCTGTGCACCAAGATATTCAAGGAGGATCCACACTGTTGTCATTATCACTCTCCTTCAAGCAGGCAGCCCAGAGCCCTTGGAATGTCACACCACATTGCTGAATGTGGTTTTAGATGAATAGGGCTTTAATGGTTAAGAAGGGTCATTTCTGGCATCACAAGCAGAACAGGTACAGACAGGAAACTGAAGATGTGTGCCTAAGGTATAGACCTTGTGTTTTAAATGGACGCCATCAAAGGCAGAGTGTGAAATACCCAGTAGCAATTGGTGCTCCAGTGTTATGCTGAAGTACAGTCCTTCAATCAGTTATTTGTGGACGTTGAGCTGCTTGCATGCAAAATATTGGGCTTTTTTTCAATGTTTTTTGAATTGATGTCTCATACAGCGAATCAAGCAAACACAGAGTAGACTTCAGTACAGTTCAGGTCCTAATAACTTCTGATTTGTGTTGTTTATGTTAAAGACGAAAGTAAGCGCAGGTCAAGCTAAAAATACCACTGTGTCGACGGGGCGTGGCTGCAAAATATACATAGCGGAAACCCTGCCTACCTAAACCTGGACATAGAACGCTTTTCATAAAAATTTTAATGATAAGTAACTAAGCTGTTGACGCTTTCAAGGGGTTTCAGAAGCTGGAACTTTTGGGAACTTTTTGGTCAGGGTTTTTATACCTCACCTTCATCATCTCACAGGCGAAACTACAACCACGGCCAGTCTCATGGAAACTAATAAGTCAATGTAATTACCATCATTGTCATGGAGATCCAACATCTCTCTCTGTGTATCATATGCCAAAACGTAACCAGACAAAGGACAGAGAACTTTTCAAAGTTCCGTTCAAAAGCCATTTGATGTTCTATTTGAAGTTTATTACCCTCTGTCGAAATTCGGTTCTCATTCCAAGAATATTTAATTTAATTATCATTCTTACAATTTGAACTTCCTCTCCTGAGTTCCCTGTGAGTGCAATGCCTTATGAATAATCCCTTCTCTAAATGCAGAGCTCTTCCATTGTTTGCACTCCTCAGTTACTTATATCTTTTTAGTTCTAAGTATTGAATTAGCCCAATAACGATACTGTTGTACCAGTGAATCACGCTGAAAGCATTCCTTTGAAAAAAAGAGTGCTTTGGTATTCCACAGAAGCTCAATGTCACCTTTTCTGGTTCAGATGTAGTACTGCAAACTCAGCTGCACCAAAGTCCTCAGTTATTCTTCCATACGGCACAGCAGCCTCGCTGTTTGAAAGCCTGAGCTTCTTCACTCTCTGTTCCCACTCTATGTATGAGCTTAAATCCAGTATTTGAAGCTCCACACGGCACCCAGCAGGGACGCACTGCCTCGCCTCTCTTTCAGCCTTAATGGCAATTCTCATCAGACTGACGTTTCACTGATGCTGTGATGCTGTGACTCGTTGATCAAGAAAATAGGTGGCTAAAGATTAGGAGCAAAGAATGAGGTTAAAGTCGTGAGAGAGTTCTTTTCATGAACACCTCCTGATTTCTGTCTTGTGTCTGTCTCCTCAGGGGTTTTTCCGCCGAAGCATCCAGAAGAACATGGTGTACACATGTCACCGGGAGAAGAACTGCATTATCAACAAGGTGACAAGGAACCGCTGTCAGTACTGCCGTCTGCAGAAGTGCTTTGCCGTGGGAATGTCCAAAGAGTGTAAGTCTCCCACCCACTTTACTCAATGTACTGATGTGGGCTCAATTTAAACTTTGTCATGGGTTTAAAATGTAAATGTACGGCTTTCATGTGGCCCTTTACTCCCTGACTCTTTCAGACAGCACTTATTCTCTATCTCGCAATCATACACTCTGAGCCACCAGGGGTCAATAGAAGGAGATGAGCGACGAACCGTCTACCTAACAACGAGTGAACAACTCTCTCTTCCTCATAAGTCACAGTTGCCCCTAAAATGGTGTTGTTCCTTACTTTCTGCTGTTTCAGATGATTGAAGTTTTTTCAGATTCAAGTTAGCAATTTTTACCAACATACAACCTCAGATGAATGTGTCTGCAAAATATAATTGTCTGAGAAATTAATGAAAACGTTAATATTTTGCAATATGAAAATACTGACTGTTCGGTAAAAACATCTGCGCTATTAACCTTGGTCCTGCAGACACAACAAACAAGCTAACTAACAAACAGACATCAACAAAACTAGTTTATTGATTTCGAGTCATGACTAGTCTGATGTCCTCACATTTTAATCTTTCATGTAAATCCAGAGTGGTTCTACCTGGATATATTCAATTTCCTGACCAGACACACAAGAGTTTTAATTGGTGTTACTACAGTGAAGATCAAGTCATCTGTGCTAGTGCTGCTGCAAAAAAGTTTTGTTATTATAGCGCAGTTGATCAGACCCATACCTCATCCAATCTCCTGTATGTTGCCTGTGTATATGTTAGCCATAATCTCCACCGAGGAAGAATAACTGCTTTGTTCTTAAAACTTCCGTCATACAATTCTCCTCATCACCCATTGTTATGAGGAGAATAAAAACAAGTGAGCAGGCAAACAAAGAACCGACAACCTGAGTCTTAAAACCCAGGCTCTCGCTGCTGTCGAGTCCTCCATTTCCCCCTTCAGTCTATTGTCAGAGTTTGCATTTCACAGGTTATTGGCATTCTTTGATTGCATCAGCATTTATAGCTCAGGTCCAGTTCATGCTCCATTAGCTCCCTGCGCCTCTCTCTTATGCTGTTTCACACCTCAGCAGAGGAGTCATGGAAAAGATGATGTCTTGATATCCTTGGGCTAAACCCCCCCCACAGGGCCACAGATGAAAAAAGGGACCATTCCATATCCTCTTCATGGATGGAGGCGAAACATAGGCATCATTAGCCTCCTGCTCTAAATGCCTACTCCACAAGGTCCAAACTGACTGTAGGCCTTTGCTGTGCTCATTTTTCGGAATGTATGAGTTTACGATTTCGTCTCACATCTTTTTCAAGAATATGGCTGATATTTAAGCCAGAGTGTTGTATTAAAGGAATGGTGTTGGGTTATGAGATCACCTGAAGAGTTGGTCAAGTTAAATGTCAAAATGAAAAAGATAATCACATGCATACAACATAAACCTGCTGCACAATCGCAGTTAACCACTTTGTATGTGGAGATTAAAAGCCTCAAGTTTGTCAAGAAGGATAGAAAAGGGTCCCATGTTTTTTAAGGCATTTACACTTCCTTTTGAGGATTGGCCCAATTTCAAACACAACATAACATCCCAAGCTCAGTGGGAATGTGAGCGGGGGCAGCATCTTTCCATTTGTATAGTAGTGCTCATGGAGCCGGTGCGGAGGTGAAGGCAATAACCTTGTTTGGCTTTGGGCAGAATCAATTCCTCTGGAGGGAGGAGGATTCCAAATGCAGCAGTCAGACGGATAGGCTCCATGGGACACTGTAAGATTTCAGAAATGTCACAGTTCATGTAATCCTGAAGCCAAATGCAGACACATGTGGGAGCAAGATAGGTGCAGTGAATGTGCTTTATCACAAAAACAGGCTTACAAGCAGTTTCAGCCAGACAGGAAATCCAAACTCTGAAAATCCAAGAGGCAAAACCATTGGAACACGAGCAACAAACAGAAGCGGGAGGGAACACCAGGGGAACAGATCAGACAAACCAACAAGGAACATAGGGAACACAGAGACTTGAGCTGCCTTCAGACATACACTGAGCTCCAGATAATCGCTGGACATTGTCATTCTCATCACGAATATCTGAGTTAGAGGCTCAGGACTTTCTGTCATACAGTGTATCTATGTGCAGCACCTTTCTATATGAGAAGGGGCAAGGAGGAGGAAGGTTCAGTATAAGGACACTTTAGCATGTGGAATGAGGAAGAAGGGGAACAGCCAACCTTCTGGTTGGATGACGACCGCTCTACCCCTGAGCCACAAAATATTGCAGAGTCACACAGGGGGCAGATCAAGACAAGAATACCAAAATTCCAGTTATGCACACTTACCAATTTGAAGTGGGTTATGTGGCAGGTGTGTTTTTAAACACACACAGGAAATTTGACCTCTGCATTTCCCCATCCATGGGCAGTGAAAACATGGAGTGTATTCATCCAATGGAGCACCTCAGGAGGTTAAGTGCCTTGCTCAAGAGTACTCCTAAGGCTGCTTCTCTCTTTAAGACCCAGTTCCCTCGTGAATATTAGAATGTACCTTGCTAAGGACAGATCCCAAACGTAATCTAAAGAATTAGACTCTAGCTCCTGATGTTGCAGCTCTACCAACTGACATGGGGGAGCAGCTTATGTTTGAGATGGAATTAAATGGAGCTGACCTTTGCTCCTCTTGGGTTAGGGTTTAATGACAGAAATGTGTCTGTATGTTATGAGGGACATTTTAAGAAGTTGCACAAAATGTCTTATAAACATTATAAAAATGTGCCCTCTGTGCAAATCATTTATTTGTCATCTGGGAGAAAGATGCAAAACATTTCTTATTGTAAATGTTTTCAAACAATTTTAAGACTTTATTATTCAAACTAGTCTGACTCATGAGGATTTTATCAAATGATTGTTTGAAAATTGGGCTGCAAATTTCAAACAATATCTTTCTCTGAGACTGTGTCCAAATTCCAGTGACTTATAATTGTTTCTATTAATAACTTCACAAATGTCTGCGGCAAGAGTAAGCACTGCACACAGAAATGCAGGTAATTAGACTAGGCTGCATGTACAGTAGCCTCCATGGTGACCTCAGCAGGGAAAGGCAGAAAGGTTTTTCTGCAATATTTTCCATTAAAATATGAAATAATGGAATAACATTATTATTATTAGTCAAACATCTCCGCAGTGGCAAAGCCCCAGGGATTGATGAG
Organism: Pseudopleuronectes americanus; assembly: GCA_038501795.1. Lineage (NCBI taxonomy): Eukaryota > Metazoa > Chordata > Actinopteri > Pleuronectiformes > Pleuronectidae > Pseudopleuronectes > Pseudopleuronectes americanus. The sequence goes on from CM076731.1 coordinate 18,174,312, forward strand.
ATCCAGCCAGAAATGCTAAAGGCTCTGGGTGTTGAGGGGCTGTCATGGTTGACACGCCTATTCAACATCGCGTGGGAGTCGGGTACAGTGCCAAAGGAGTGGCAAACCGGGGTGGTGGTTCCCCTGTTCAAAAAGGGGGACCAGAGAGTGTGTGCCAATTACCGGGGTATCACACTTCTCAGCCTCCCTGGTAAAGTCTACTCCAAGGTGCTGGAAAGGAGGGTTCGGCCGATCGTCGAACCTCAGATTGAAGAGGAACAATGCGGTTTTCGCCCCGGACGTGGAACTACGGACCAGCTCTTCACTCTCGCAAGGATCCTGGAGGGGGCCTGGGAGTATGCCCATCCGGTCTACATGTGTTTTGTGGATCTGGAGAAGGCGTATGACCGGGCCCCCCCCGGGAGAAACTGTGGGAGGTGCTGCGGGAGTATGGGGTAAGGGGGTCTATCCTCAGGGCCATCCAATCCCTGTACTCCCAAAGCGAGAGCTGTGTTCGCGTCCTCGGCAGCCAGTCAGTTTCGTTCTCAGTGGGTGCTGGTCTCCGCCAGGGCTGCGCCTTGTCACCAATCCTGTTTGTGATATACATGGACAGGATATCGAGGTGTAGTCGTGGTGGGGAGGGGTTGCAGTTCGGTGGTCTGAGGATCTCGTCACTGCTTTTTGCAGATGATGTGGTCCTCATTGGATCATCGGCCTGTGACCTTCAGCGCTCACTGGATCGGCTGGCGGCCGAGTGTGAAGCGGCTGGGATGAGGATCAGCACCGCTAAGTCTGAGGCCATGACTCTTAGCAGGAAACCGATGGATTGCTTACTCCGGGTAGGAAATGAGTCCTTAGCCCAAGTGAAGGAGTTCAAGTACCTCGGGGTCTTGTTCGCGAGTGAGGGTACTATGGAGCGTGAGATTGGCCGGAGAATCGGAGCAGCGGGGGCGGTATTGCGTTCGCTTTACCGCACCGTTGTAACGAAAAGAGAGCTGAGCCGCAAGGCAAAGCTCTCGATCTACCGGTCGATCTTCGTTCCTATCCTCACCTATGGTCATGAGGGCTGGGTGATGACCGAAAGGACGAGATCGCGGGTACAAGCGGCCGAGATGAGTTTTCTCAGAAGGGTGGCTGGCGTCTCCCTTAGGGATAGGGTGAGAAGCTCAGCCATCCGTGAGGAACTCGGATTAGAGCCGCTGCTCCTTTACTTAGAAAGGAGTCAGCTGAGGTGGTTCGGGCATCTGGTAAGGATGCCCACTGGGCGCCTTCCTTGGGAGGTGTTTCAGGCACGTCCAGTGGGGAGGAGACCTCGGGGAAGACCCAGGACTAGGTGGAGAGATTATATCTCAACACTGGCCTGGGAACGCCTCGGGATCCCCCCGTCAGAGTTGGTCAATGTGGCCCGGGAAAGGGAAGTCTGGGGCCCCCTGCTTGAGCTGCTCCCCCCGCGACCCGACCCCGGATAAGCGGACGAAAATGAGATGAGATGAGATAATGGAATAAAATATCTTTCCTTAACAAAACACCCCAAAAAATCTTTCCGTTAGCATTGCTGGCGGTTTATCAGTTTTTCTCTCTCCAGGTGCTCAGATAAGAAGACATGCAGCTTAGGTTAATTGGAGACAGTAAAAAATGATCACGAGGCGTTCAATTCTACTTCTATGAACTGTGTGAAGATTGATACTCTGTATGTTGGACCTGTGATGGACTGTCTCACCCAATGTCTGCTGGGATTGACTGCCACTCCCTCTGGATAAACAGGATAAATATTGGATGGAGAGATGGATGGATGTAGCGTTCCCAATCCATAGATACACATTCCAATACAACCATTGAGGCAAAGTTTGGGATAGTTTGAGTGGTATATTCTACGTAAATGAGTAGCTGTAGCTGTAGCCTCAGCTGCCCCGATAAGCTAACTCCCAAACACTGCAATTCAACACTATACAAGTGGATCTCCTAGAGATAGGAAAACCACTGCTTGAACTATTTAAGGTGAGCTAAAACTTGTCATTTGAGTGGATCATTTAGCCCCTGAGATTCTACCTGACGTAACAACATATCAGCCACAGGTCTAAAGTAGTAAAAGGGCAGCAAAGCCTCAATGTATCTCAAATACCTTGATGTAAGTGCCAAGTGTCTTGGTCCACTGAAAATCACAGTAAGGACTAGTTTGGCATGTTGTGATATTAAAGGTGTCAGGAGGGATCAGTCTTCAAGAAGTTATTAAACAAATAGAGGAATACTCATGATGTGACACCTTTTGGGACCTTGTTCCACTTTCCAAAAACCTCAATTGAGTCTGGACTGTGGTTGCCTAACAAAGAACAAATAAAGCCAACATTTTAATGTCAGGCAGAAACCCTAACTACTAGATACACTGATCAGCCATGAGAATATCTGACCAGTGTAAATTACTTCTAACAGTCAATCAATTAGCAAAGAATACAGTACATACGTTCAGTTCTGGCTTATCTCTCCTAAAGGTGTTGTGTAATTATCCGTGGATGAAAGTAGGGTATCAACAATCCAGTCTGAGCCCTGAGTCAGCAGATAATGTGTGCTTTGGACTCGTGCAATCATGTGCCTCTGCTGAAAACTGAAGTGCTACTGAAGTGGAAGACAATGGAGGACATTCTGTGTGTGTGTGTGTGTGTGTGTGTGTGTGTGTGTGTGTGTGTGCTGCACTAGCAAGAAGGTGATAGAGTGCATCCTTACATGACTTGTGTCTTTGTGTTATATCAGCGATCATGAGTCTCAAGATGTCATGAGATACTGTTGTGATTCATTATTTATCAGTTGAGTCTGCAGAGCACTTTTTGACAGATGCACTGTGCATTGTGATGGAACAGAAGTTTAACAGAAAGCAGCTCTAGATAGAAACATATTCTGGATGTACTGATGTGTTTCTTTTAACCCTGAAGATACTGATCATTGGGGCAGCTTTGCCAAACGATACCGACACAACTGTGGCACCACTCTTTGTTGGGACAAGCCTTAGAACTATTTGAAATGTTGAAGCTGATAGACAAGGCAAGGGGACAGATGGGAGTGCTGCAAGTCACCGCAGCAGGTGCACAAGACAATTTCACGGTTTGAGCAGGGACAACAGTGTGAGTGACCCAGATGGACCCACAAGCAGACACACAGGTGCAGTGGAGGGACTGCAACCATAAACATGATGACGATGAAGGCGTATAGCTGGGCAGGTACAGGAACAGGCAATGGGAAACCAGTAAGGAGGCAAAAAGCATTGTGTGTTTGTTTTATTAGCCATAAAGGAGTTGTTTTAACGGATAATTATAACTCTAGAAAGCAGACAATTAACCCCTCTGATTTTCATGAGTGGATCATACAAATTCATTGCAGCAGCCTTTTGCTCCTTGACAGGGTTTCTGATCGGTCAGACGTCTGTAAAGCAGGTCACTTCTTCAGTGTTTTTATCCACTAGTCAGCTGCTTGAAGGTTTTGTAGTGACTGTGGGGATAACCTGGTGCCACCAGCAATTAGATTTATCCAGGACTTGGGTTCATGCTCAAACCTGATGACATGTTCATCAGCTTGCATCAGCTAGTGTATGGTTCTGTGCGTGATGCACATTAATGAGACTAAGGCTACATTTGTTTGACTCTGCCATAGATACGGGTGGCATCCACACTGAACCGCTGAAACAGAGAGATCTGAAAAAGCTGTGGGCCCTGTTTTCATTTGTTTAAGTCTGGACAGGCAGAAACTGAGATGTTTGGAAACTATGATGTAGAAACTCACAACTGCTTGCTGACCGGGTCTTTTCAGTCACAACATAATCGTCACTGATTCTCAAGGCTCCCATCACATGGCCTGTTTCAGCCTCTGCGACCAGTGCATAACACAACATATATAATCAATTACAAGCTCTGCTGACCCTGTCTTTGCTCACAGCTGTGGTGCAGTTGAATCTGCATTTTACTAAGTATACACGTAACATGTGCAGGAGATAAGCTCTCATTCGCGCAATCTTGTTTGCAGCTTAGCTCTTTCTGCAACTAACAAGCAAATGTTACCTGTGTACACCGGCATGCGTATACGCCCAGTGTATGCAAGCAGTCATGTGATATGAGTATTCACTTGTGTTAGTATGGACAGGGATTAAAACTGATATGCAGGTAAATGTCCTGTGGACAGAGTACGTAACCTTATATTTATTTATTTATGGTTACTTTTGGTCTGGGATTAATACCACATAGGGATATTAGGTGTGTCAGTGTGTCAGTGTGGAAAAAAACAACTCTAAACCAGCAATGAGACCATTGCGAGATTAGAATTTCTCCAACACCCCTCCCCCTCCTCTTCCAAGGTCATAATTTCACAATGTAGTTTTCCCATCTGACGGCCCCTTCTCCTTTCTCTTCCCCCGTCCCATTACAGCCGTTTGCTTAGACTCTGAGCGCTGGCGGCAGCAGAGACTTATCATCGTTCCTCGACAGCCACCTGGTTGGTGTTAGGGAGCTGCCATATTAAGTGCTGTGGCAAGTGGCCCGGGCTGGACCACGTGGTCTCCAGATAGATGGTGTTTGTTTACCGCTGCATCTGTTTGCTTGTAGAGACAACATGCAGAGCTTGGCAGCACGCAGATGGCTGGCTGGTGGCTTCTCAACAACGGCCATCATCCATGCTCGCTGCCCCCGAACCACACAACATTCAGCTAAAGCAGCAGAGCAGAGGAAAAAAAATGCCAGGCTTCACCAAGGGGCTAGAAGCAGCTGTGGAAAAAAAACAATAAAGAAGACAAAAGACAGAGGGTGGGACATTGCTCTTTAACTAAGGGAAGAGGGAGATGAGCGTCTTGGAGTGAGACAGTGGGCATCGCTGTGAGGAGTGTATTATATACCAGCGTGTCTTATTCCCACTCACTTCATCCCTGGGCACTTCAGACCACTCGACTTTTACAGTGCTCCCTCAAAGCCTGACAGAGTGGCTGGATGGTGTTTTCCTCACAGCCTCTGTTTGGAGGCAAGCACACCTTAATCCTCAAAGCACATTTTTCACATTTTGTTTTTGGATTGAAATCAGTTCAGTCTGTTCAGCAGTGCCCAAATGTGTTCATGTCAAAAGGCCACCAAAGTCTCAGTGTTTATCTGTAAATACTGTATCTGTTCTTGGATTGGAAGCCTTTGCTGCAAGCAAGTAATTACATGACATTATTAGAGAATATTACATTTAGTTTTTTCAAACATAATCATTTAGGATCAGTAGGATCTTCAAATTTATGTCACTGCTTTAAAACACAGATGAACCAGGTGTTCGCAGACGTCTTCTGCAATAGAATGTAACACAATCCGAGAATGCACAGCTCTCATCGGTCATGTAGATTATAACAAACACACTTAGGTTTCCAGTTATAAAACTCTGTCTCAGTGCAGTAGTTATGAATAAAGTAATTAGAAGCTGCTGTGGAGGATTGTATTTCATCTTCTTAAATCTACTTGGAACAACACGCCCACACTAATGCGGCCTCTTGTGTTTTTTTTACACAGGGCCATTGTCCATTTATCTCCCATGAAGTTTTAAGATTTTACAGAAAACGTCTCTTTCAGAGATCCAGATAGATCCACAGAGGCCAGGGAAGATAAAAGTGGAGATAATTTACATCAGGAGTAGTGATCACAGGCACTAATTTATGATGACAACCTCTTTAATGTGCTTATTAAAAAGCCATATATTTTAATGGCTTCTTTTCTGATGCATAATTTTGATGCATCTTCTCACAGTGATTTGCTCCAAGTGCCATTGTAATGGACGGCCTTGGGTCAGTGTTTGTGTTTGGTCGGGTTGGGGTGGTTGGTGGGGGGGCTGCACTTGCCCCAGCGCTGTCTCCCTAAATAACATCTCCAGCCTTTGTGAGAACCACAACCCCCTCTCCAGACACAGATTGTCACTGCACTGTGACAAATGATACACACACACATTTGAACAGATTGTGGACCATCCCCCGTTCTATACCATTACTCTGGACCATCCCCCCTGCCACGCAGCAAAGTGTTTTTGTATCATGTGTGCATGGAGCGCCTGGTTTCACCCTCACACCCTCACAACTGTTTGTCTCTTTTTGAAAAGGTACCTACCATTGACAGACTCTGACAGAAACAACCAGGCCTCTTCTTTTTTCTTTCTATACATCACAAGCATCAAAAAGGCTGCATTAATGCTACAAGATCGTGGTTGCAAGACTTTTTCTCCATCACATTCCTGGGATAGAGGTTTTTTGTGAGGTTGGGAGAGTAAAGCTGCTCAAAAAGAACACGTTCCAACCATGTTCTGATTGTTGTTTCTGAACTGCCACACTGGAAGGCCGGATGTTATGGTGTTATGAGGACAAAAAATATTGTTTACACTGATGTTCAAATGTAAAGAGACACAGACTGATGTATAACAGTACTTTAAAGAGTGCTAAGGAGAACAGTTCAAGCTCACCTGACTTTATTTTGTCCTCCGAGCAGTGAATGTGCGAAAGTTGCTTACAGAAGGTTACGGACAGGGTTGGATGGATTTTATTGTTTTACCTCTAAATGACCTCTGTACACAGAAACTGCCAAACGTGACCAATACATATTCATTTAGATTAGATTAGATGAGATTCAACTTTATTGTCATTGCACAATACAAGTACTTATACAGCAAAATGCAGTTTAGCATCTAACAAGAAGTGCAAAAAAAGGCAGCATAGTGCAGAGTATTGTGAGTATTAAAAGTGGAATGCAAATAAATAGATAAGTACAGTAAGAAATATATATGGAATAGTAAATTATTAACAGGTATTGTATGATATGATAACTATGAGCAGTAAGAAATATATATGGGATAGTACAGTATTAACAGGCATTGTATGATATAAGAACAATGAGCAAGATAAATATATAAAAATATATATATATGAATATACTATTAATTTACGAATTTACTGTGAGTTATTGATTTTAATTAATAATTCACATTGTTCAAACAATCTCACATGTTACTTTACATGTGAGATCTATATTTGACGTGCGATTCTATAGACATACGCGGTTTTCGACATTTCACATGTAGCTAATTAATTCAATTACATGATATGTGTAGATTTGATTGTTCAGTCATGTGCAAATGACAATGTGGTTTCACAATTAACATCACAACTGATGAACACACTGGGGCTTTGTGTTTATGATCTAGTTTATGTACATTTACATTTACATTGTGGACTATAGTGAATCCGATCTTGATGATGGATCATGATCTTGCTGGCTGCTGACCATAGACTATGATTGCAGCAGGACTGCTTGATATATAGAATGGAAGTTATCCTTCAAAATGTTTACCCTCATTAATACTGCTAAAACCTGTATCTTGATGATGTTTTCCTACATTTTACATCTATGCACTTCTGTCCGTCCTGGGAGAGGGATCTCTCACATGTGGCTCTCTCTGAGGTTTCTACGTATGTTTACCCTGTTAAAACGGTTTTTAGTAGTTTTTACTCTTGTTGAGGGTTAAGGACAGAGGATGTCTCACCATGTTAAAGCTCTATGAGACGAATTGTGATTTGTGAATATGGGCTATACAAATACAATTTGATTGATGATTGATTGATAAATGTCACATGCAAATATTTAATTTTCCAATGTGCCCATTTGTTAAAACGTAAATATTCTCTCATGGTTCTGTCACATCTAATTTTTTGTTTTGAATCACAACACTGGCCAACACCTGATAACTAATAAAAGAGCAATATTGGGCCCCTACATGTTCTATTCATGTGGAGCCACAGACAGAACAAGGCTCTGGACTCACGGTCCTCACTAAGCCACGTCCCTTCCGCTGTCCTCAAACTGACTCTGTAAACCCTAATGACATGGTTAGCATCACTGCTCTCATTACTGGTTTCATTGACATGTCGGAGGATTAACATTGTCAGGTATGAAGCAGAAAATACAATTGAGATTTGTAACCATCTTAAAACTGATCAAGTCTGTGGCCAGGGACTCTATTTAATTTGATTCTGTTACAATTAGTCAGTGTTAGTGTTCTCCCGGATCACATTTTAGTCAGTGAGGTAATTAACATTGTCATTGTCAAAGCTTGCTTTACTGACTGTATAATCGCAGTTGATGTAGTGGAAATTATCTTAAATACATACAGTACATAGACGAATTTCAATGATACAGACATATAGGTCAAAGATATAGGTCAAAATGTATGGAGTGATCAATGTCAGCACATTAATTGCCGCCTCTCATCAGAGTAGTCAGAACGAATCAGAAGCATTCAGTCCGACTCGTATTGACCATGCACTGAGACACTCATACAGTGTGGAGCCAGAGGAGCCTGTGAGATGTGGGTGAAATGTGTCAAAATGAAACAGATGTGCACAACAACCCATGTCCCTGAGTGCCACTGATTTTTTTCTGGGACTATACATGGAGCAATACAAAAGAAACTGCAGTTTGAAAGTAGGCTACCAGCGTGTGTCAGTTTACATACATTGGGTCAAACAGATTAAAGGTATCAACCACTGCTGATAAAACAGATGAGATATTTACGTTGGACTCTAACCCATGGGTTGGGTTAATGCCTGATTATGGAGATAAGCACATAGGTCTATATGTTTACAGCTGATGATGGTTGAAAAAGCTCATCAAGTTAAAGACATAACAACATTTGAGAAGTATTTATCTGAGCCAGAGTCACATGGCAAGACTGACATAGTTCAGAGAAAGGTGCAAGATGTGTAGCTTAGTGCAGAAACTCATAATCAGTTAGCCAATAGCTCCACCCATTCCATCTATTAGCTATGCGGCTTAACTTATGAGGTCACAGGGGGGACTAGAGCCAAACCCAGCTCACATTGTTTGAGAGGAGTGGTACGCCCTCGTCAGGCCGCCAGTCCATAACAGGGCTGACATACATTCACTCTCACATTCACAATCTGGGTTTATTTGACGAGTATATAAACTCGAGTACACACACATAGTATGAATTTGCTCTTGTGTGTAGGAAAAATATAAAAAATAGGACACAAACCTAAATATAAAAACACTAGAGAAGGCATTGTGGAATATGATAACAACTCAAGGATTGTGCAATTTGGATGTTGAGAAAGATATTTAAGATTTGAAGTATGTACAGAAAGTCTTGTATTTGCCACGGGAAGTTGAAGTGTCTCAGTCACAGGCGAGGTTCAGTCTAGTGATAGGGTCCCGGGTCTTAGAAATGAGGCCAGCAACAGTCACACCTACTGTCAATTTAAAATCCCCAGTCTGCATGTCTCGGCAGGTTTTTTGTCCCCAGACATAACCCACGCAAACACAGGGATAACATGCAAATAATACACAGAAAGACTCACCAGGATTCAAAGCAGGAACCTTTTTGCTCTAAGGCTTTTTGTGCTAGCCTTGAAAATCATATTCCCTTTATTTTCAAGTGCTCCATAGACTATTGATGTGATGGTCAGAAACTCCTAGCCCATCTCCACCACCAACAGCCCTATAGGAAAAGTACTAAAAACTGTAGCTTAAGTAAAAATAGCCTACAATTAGAATTACAATATCTTAGCAAACAAAAAATGCCAATCTGAGAAACAAAAGTAACGTAAAAGTAAAAGTGATTGGGTTGCATCACATTAATCTAGTTGTTTTTTACAGTTTGTTGTATACATTTTTTTTTCATATAATCTGTGTTGTTAATATGTATTTAATATAATTTGCAATGTTTTTGTCAGACTGGCAACCTGTGAAAGTGTCCTAAGCAATTTTCAGACATGCACTGAATCTCCTGACATTGTCTGGAGGGGTTGCTTATGAGAAAATGTCAGAGTGAGCCCATGTTAGAGAACAGCAGGAGATCCACCGAAGGATTCACAGTGAGTGTATGTATGTGTGTGTTGATGACGTTTCTAATACATGACAAGTAGGGGAAACAAAAATAATACAAATATCTCAGGATGAAAAAGCAGAACCATAATTGTAGAAGACACTGATGCAGATGTCAAGAGAGTTTTTGGTGATAAGGGCCGACACCAGTGTTGTTGTGATGTAAACAGAAACACATGATCTCCGCAGCATAATTAATATGTGACGTCCTGTTGCTTCCTGCTGCACAACCCCTCACATCAACGCCTTGGAGATCTCTGTGCTGTTGTGAAAGCGTCTGACTGAAAAAGTTGCTGCTGCGTTGTTCGGAGAAAGTCCAGAGTTTGTATGAATGGGTCTGTTTTGTGCGATGTTGGGGTAAACAAGTCAGAACCTAGACCTGGACTGTATCTTCTGCCTTTTTCTCTCATCATCACTGTCTCACTGAAACCCCTGACTACACCATCCTACTCCTCACATGCAAGGCTCTACAAAGTCACATCAACCTTCTGTATTCTGTACCAAGATTGGACCCATGCAGAGCCACTCTCCCAATTGAACCATCTCTGTGCGATTTCAGCTCTGTGGCCTTCAGGCTCCCAAACAACTTAAACTAAACTATAGCTTTTCTCCCGCTTCATTGAACTTCACATGTTGTTTCATATTATTCAGAGCGTTCAGTGCCACAAACATTCCTGTCTGTGTGTGTTCCCTGCGCCCTTTATATGTCACAGTTATTGTGCGAACGCTTTTGTCACCAGGTCCCAGTGCAGCCTGTGGTTCACACCTCTGATACACAACCTTTCTGGATCTCTGAATATGAACGTGGTTGTGAGAGCTGAAGCGAGGGGAGGTTTCATAAGCTTCACCATGTTATCTGTTGTTTAAGTAGGCCACTGTTTGCAAAATCCGTCATATATATATTTATTTTTCTCTATTTGTAGATCTGCTTTAAAGGTTTCCAACCTTGGCTTTAATGTGGTAATATAGAGGGGTTTATTACAAACTAGGGCAGAGGATGTGACTGTTGTTTTGTCAGGGAAGTTCCCTTGGGGGTCCCAGCGCTGACAACTGGGCCCGGCACTCTCTCTCCTGCTCCTCTGCTTATTATTTGAAAGGGTGATCAGAGACCTGTGATGTATGGATGATCACACTATGTGTTAAGTAATAAACCTGCTTAGTTTGTTTAGGTCAGACTTCAAAGATCTGCACCTAATGAAGCAAAGGACCCGGTGGACTCCAGTCTCTCAGGGTGCAGTTTACACACAGCAGCCTTGGCTTTGTTGTAACTCCTGCCTGTTTCGTACTGGGGGACTCACTCCCTGCAGATTAAGCTGACATTTCTCTGTGGGTTCATCACTACCCTTTTACATTGTCACGTTGTTTTCACATTGACATCATATACATTGGTATTGTAAAGTATAAGTTAAAGCTGCTGCAGAGACAAGAATTCATCCGAAAATTCTTCAATCTTGCAAGTTTTGCATTTATAGTCATCTGACTAGTTTGCTAGACATGAACCCCAGGTGAGGGGTGGTTCACCAGGCAGAGTCATTGGGGAGATCACAGATATTTGTTTACAGCATAATGCCCTTATCACCAAAAGCTCCCTTGTCATCTTTTTCAGTGTCTTGGTGTATAGCACCACTTTTTCATCCAGAGATATTTGTATTCTTTTTGTTTGTGTTTTTGCGCCTGCTGCATGTTTTGAAGCGTCATCAACACACCCACTTGCTCGCTGCGGAGGATGTTCTGCTGTTTTCTCACATCAGCTCATTTGGTCATTTCTGGGAAGTCACTTTGGAGCTGGCCTGAGAAACACAACATGTCGCTCAGAAATGATGCATATAATAAACAGTACTTCGGCAAATGTACCTTATAGCTTTGCACGCCTAATTATTGTAGTTTGATATTTCCCCGATTAAATGAATGTGATTAACATTCACATTCACGTTCACATTCAACAATCCAATTGAAGAAAGTCATCAATGTCCATCTACACCTCAGGCCAACCTCAGATGAGCCACCTAAAAAAAGCACACAAACCATTAGTAAGAAGAAACTAATAGAAATGGGAAATTAATTGAAAATGCCCTCACAAATCGCACGGTCCATTTGTGAAGCACTTGAGTTTTTACAGCCACTTTTGTTTTCTCCTTATTTGAGACTGTGCCAGTGGCAGTATACTGACAGAAACTGGTTCAGCCGACAGAAGAGTCTGCAGCTCCAAACTTTCTGTCCTTATGTAAGGTCTCGGTTTATATAACTTGACAACTTGCTGCATCTCTCGAAAAGTCACCAGCAAAAAAGAAAATGTGCTTACAAGCAACAAACGTCTGTTGTTCCTTCTTCAAAATCTCTATTATTTCATTTCCATCCACCAACGTCCACATTTGCCGCGATGATCAAGTCATCCATTTACAGGCTTCATTGTCAACGCCTAATCCTAATCCTTTGTTCTCCTTCAGCTGTTCGAAATGACCGGAATAAGAAGAAGAAAGAGAGCCCAAAGCCGGAGCTGGCAGAGAGCTACGAGCTGACAGCCGAGCTGGAGAACATCATTGAAAAGATTCGCAAGGCCCATCAAGAAACCTTCCCCTCCCTCTGCCAGCTTGGCAAATACACCACGGTGAGTTTACTGTCCTGCAGTGCCTGGAACACATCTTTCTGAAAGTATACATCTTCACAGTGGGTCATTTATTTGAATCATAAAGATAACAGAGCTACAGTGTTTCTCTGATCCTGTGACTCTGCACCGGCCCGGGGACAGCGTTCGTATCTTTGATCTGATCTCTCAAACTAGCCCAGAGTGCAGAGCTCATAGTGATAATCAATCCCCTGTACTGTACTCTAAATCCACATCGAATGCACCTCCCGAGCTCATACGTACAACACGGACTGTCCAGGCAAATCCTCGCCAGCACTTCACCTTCTTCTCCTCTCAATCATTATTGATTTGACATTAAGCCTGATAGAAAGACAGTGAAAGTCAATGGATCGTAGTGGCACGATGCAACTAACACATCACCCCCTCCCCCCCCGGGCTCCCTCTGTTTAGACAAATCAGAGATGGTAGTATTATTTGTTTACCCCAGTTCAAAATGTTGCAAGAGTGCAAAGGGAAATTAAAAATAAGAAAATAGTTCTTATGGAGGGAACACGATGCAGTTTTCAACATCGAGCCCTCCTCAGGGATGTGCTTGTGAGCCAGACAGCTCCCCATCTGGTTGCTGCAGACGCCGACTCGTGCCTCTAGCTTCTGACATGTCTGAAAAGTAGAATAAATATGGATAATCCACCTTGCATCATTATCTGCTTTTGTAAATCAAGCGACACATTCAGGCGCCGGCTGAGCTGGGTGTCGAGAGCGCTTGTCAGGGTTTGTGCAAGCTTTGTTACCCCCTGACATCTCCCAGCAGAAGTCACAGGCTCAGAGCTCTGTGCTGCCGGTGAACCCTCAAACACCAGGGCCCTGTGCTGAACTGACATCCCCCTGAAAGACCACATAGTGAGGGGATGCTTACAGAAACCTCAACCTCGCTGTCCAGTCTCAAAACGCCCGACCTTGTATGAAAATGATTACAAACCTCTCCTTCCCCTGAGGGATGGCTCTGTGCTCGTCAAGACTCGGTGCAAAGGTCAGAGGTTACGTGGATGTCACACCATGTTAAAGCCCTTGTGATTTGTGAATAAGGGCTATACAAATAAAATTTGATTGATTGATTGATTGATTGATTGAAAACCTCCGGAGAGAGAACCAGCTTTTACACATCACTGCAAACCCGTCGTTCGGTTGAGTTTGGAGATGCTCGGTCACTCAAACAGTTAAAGCTGCAGGACGGCTGACAGCTCTACATCATGTTGAGCTGGATGCATGTTGATTGACATCTAGGAATGGCGGCATTGTGCAGGGAGCTGACAGCGTCTAATGTATTTGTTTTTAAGTTGACTTACATATAGATTACATTCGGTGGGAGTGAGCCGTGATTGACAAGGCGCTCCACAAACACCCTTTTGTGGGGAGAGATGGAGCGCAGGAGGGGGTGTATGCTTAATGATGTGGTGGAAATCTCATGACACATGTCAGTCATTTAGAATACTGTTTATACCAGGATGAACAAATGTACTCAGCAGCTATAATGCTCAGTAAAGTCTCCCTCGGCGCCGTGATGAAGACTCTCTCTGACAACCTCAGAGCGGAGATGGGCGAGACATGGGAAAACAGAGCAATTGGGCGGCAAGCAGCTGGCGGCACTGTCGTTCCAGTGTACAGTCGCCTTCCACCTCCACAGCTCTGTTTTCCCCCTTTTCAGTCTAAAACACAAAGCTTCTAATCGCTGTAACCCCTCTCTTCTCCACCCTCATCCCATTCAATCTCCCAAAAGACACTTCCTGATTTTACAAAATAATCAGTCGGTATTGAAGCAAAATGCAAAGCTGAAAATAGTAGGACATGATAGCAGAAATATTGCTCCCTGGTTACGATAGTAACCAGTGTTTGCTGTTTGTTGGAGCGGCAGTCGGCCCCAGATAAAGCTTTAATCTGGATCAGTGGTAATTATGCTTGCTCACAGTCTGTGAGAAGTTCCTTATTATTAGTGATTGGATCCTGATGCGCCTTTTGAGTCCTCCACATTGGAAACAGAAGAGAAGCTCCTGTGCCCCTAGATTAGGTTAAAGCTCCAATTATTGTGGTGAAATATTCAAATCCTAGTCTGCAGTGATTTAGGAGTTCATTGCCGGGTTAGCGGAGATAGCCGCGCAAGTGAGAGGGCTTAGCTCGACAATGAATAATGCTTCATTGACAGTGATGGCGATGACAAACGAGCCTGGCACTTTCAAAGACAAAATAAAACATTAGTGCTCTGCGGGGCCCGAGGGGCCCGACGGGGCTCCAGGCGGCCTCCACTGCTGCTGCACGGTACATGGCCCAGTCTGTGGATACCAGCCACTTTACAGTTTGACCGCTGTCTCCATCCGTCTCAGGTGCTGGCTGCTTTAACTGCTTTTTTTCCTTTCTGCATCTGTACACACAAGTCTGCTGACGTACAGCACAGCGCTCATTTCCTCACAGCCCGCTTATTCTCTAATGCTGCAACTTCTATGATTTGTTTGAATAAATGACCTTAAATTAAATTAGAATTCCCCGGCAACTTCCTTGTTTCGCTGTATTGAATTATGGGACCGGTGTAATTGACTGGAATTGCGAGGGGGGAGGGGGGGACAGTTGGAAAAGGAAAATCCAACCACGAATTATCTCACCCTCCTCCCTCCCTACGCTCCCCTTTTTAGTCCCCTCTCTTTCTTTCTCTCTCCAGCCAGAGGGAAGAGAGCATGATAAGTTGCTTTAATATCGGTCACCTCAAACCCCCCCAACATATGTGCTTTGTGCAAAAACACTCTCTCTCTCTCTCTCTCTCTCTCTCTCTCTCTCTCTCTCTCTCTCTCTCTCTCTCTCTCTCTCTCTCTCTCTCTCTCTCTCTCTCTCTCTCTCACACACACACAAACACGCACACACACACACACACACACACACGGCTTCCTCCGTCCCCATCAAATCAGACGTCAATCAGTGGAATGTGCAACCATAGTGCTGTTGTGTCGACTGCAGCTCGTTATCTGTGATTTAAACACAGAGCAAATGTGCCTCTCACTTAACCCCAGATCATATTTAATGATCTCTCTCTCTCTTCTGTTCTCTGTCTCCCTTTATCTCCCACTCTCTCTCTCTCTCTCCTGGGTGGCCACACAATAGATTGTTTGCTCGTGTTCAGCCGCCGCGGTGCTAACTGCCTCACAGTAACAACCTCAGGGGGATGGATGTGCTGTGAAGAGTAGGGGGGGGGGAGTTGCTCTAGCTGTCTTCACAGTCACTTCAGTGATGTGGTCAGGGCGCCACAGTGTTCGTGGCCTCTCGCGCTCAAACAGTCCCCGGGGCCGGGCTGAAGCCCTGTTCACACCTGGCTTTAACATCTCAGGCGATTCCATCTGCGGACAGCTCTAACTTCCTCACTTCACACTTGGTATCGGATGTGTCTCCACAGATGTCTCCAGTGACCACTTGTGACTGCTATTTATGTGCAAATAAAAGCTTGCAGCATTTTGATTCTAAAATACCCAATGCTGTTGGAGAAGGAGAGAGGGAACAATATACCAAGCGCATAGACTCCTGGAAGTTAAAAGAAGAAGAATGGATGTTTGATTCATTACCTTAGTGACCATTGTAAACCCGCCTGTTTGGAATGAGCTGTTTGCTTTGCCTGCATTAATACAGGTTGCAGCTTTTCTTTTGAAACTAAAGGTGACCTGCTGTAATTAAGACAAAGCAACTAAAGACAGGCTGCAGGACTATACCAGTCCACAAAGAGCTGTTCACCTGTTTATTCAAAGTTTAGTTAAGGTTCACCCAATATGCAGAGCCCCGAACCGGAGAATCAGTTGTTATTGTCATGAATGCCCCTGATGTTGTGAACTAGGGATGGGCATTTGATTAAATGGTCTTAATCGATCGTCGGGAGAATTAACGATGGATTTTCAATTAATCATTAACATTTTTATATTAAAACTCACTATTTATAGGCTATATTAACATGCTGTGAGAATAGAAAAAACACAGCGTGTTTCCTCATTGAGGTCTTTATTACAAGATGAACAACTCTTGTGGCAGTTAAACGGGTTCCGTTCACTGGTTACACTTGAAAATATGCGCTGTTGTACTCTTTAGCGAGCAGCAGCTAGCCGCTGACAGCTAGCTGGATTTGACGGTTCTCGACCTCTCAGTCCGGTTGTTGTCACGCTCTCACTCCCGGAGCCCCTCACCCAGACCCGGGTCTGTCTGGGTTCCCCTACCCGTGGACTGAGGGTCTGTGTGCAGACATGAAGCCGAGCAGCTTAGCGGAGGCTAGCACTGGACTGCTTCCTCCAGTTGCTAACATCCTCGCTGTGCTGCGTTCAGGGCAACTCGGGTATTCTGACCTCCCGACACATAGTGAGCATGCAATAGTTTTCCTCGAAAAAAATAATGTCATCGAATGAAATTCTTAATGATCAATTAATCAATCGTCGATTAATTATGCCCATCCCTATTGTGAACATGCTGTTGTCATGATCGACAGTGTCATAGTCCTAGCCTCCAAGACTACAGCGCATTGGTCGACTATTTATTCAAAGACTATTGGTTTTGAATTAACCACTTGTCCAGGTCACACCAAAACTGACACTGCACTTCAGTTGGCCCGTAGCAATACACATGCCAAGAGTAAATCAGGTTAGATGCACGGTTCTGCAAATATGAAAACCACGGACATTGAGAAAGATGGATGTCTGCATGGGCTTTTCGGAAATTTCAGACGTCATGGACAAAGCCATTTTTATGTTGTTTGAGAAACAACTAAATGAGTATGAATGACATCCTCTCATACAGAGGACGTCTGGTCCTCCATCACATCCCAGCACACCTTCCAAGCAGCAAAGAACACGTCCGGATGTGATCTGAGCAAACTTATCTGAATGAATCCTCAATTCACTTGGGTGCATCATCATCTTTGGTGGTTTTCAATAACCACATTTAAACAGACAAATGTTGAATTGAAAAAACTCTTGAAGTGCTTCAGTCAAAAGCCCTCAGACCCCTGGAAGCGGATGTGTAATTTGTTTGGGTTCCAGTGTAGAGTTGTTGTTTCTGAATGCTGGTCCAGACTTTTCTTACCAGACAAGACAAAAACACACTGAAAGCATTTTGACATAAATGAATTGATTACATAACACCCCATGAAACTTGACTTTAACACTCTCTCTGTCTGGGTTTTGGTTCTGTTATATAATGCATCATTTTCTTTGACTCCGTTTTCTGACAGTTTCATTCATTATTAATCTGTTCATACAGTTTCTGACTTTAAAATGACAAAGACAGAAACAGGAAGATTTAACCAAATTAATAGTCAACCATAAAGCAGCATCTTTAGGCAGAGCGAATCAGTAGGACTGGCTAAAACACACAGAGCGAGCATGTATTCGCTTGGCCCACACTGAGCAGTCGCTCCTGAGCTGAGTTTGGAATTGAAGATGCTTTGCTTTCAGTACACTTGTTTATGCTGAGTAAACAGCCAAAGTGTCCAAGAAGTTTGTTTGGAGGCGCAAAGCACTCTGTAAAAAAGTATTTTTGCGGTTGTATTCATTATCTGGAAGTAAAAAGCCTATGCAGCAGTCAATTACAGCTTCTCGGGGCTTTGTTTCTGTCGCTCCTCAGGCCTGTGAATCGTGAACAATCCCTGCTAATTATATGTGTATGGGCCTGGTCGTGGCAAAAACCTTTTCTGATTCTGACAAGAGAACTTTTATGGATTTCTGTATTGTATTTATCAGTTCGTCCCCAAAAAGCTGGTTCTTACCAAAAAAAGGGGAATCAATAGACTTAACTAACCATGGAACAACATTCGGCTGCCCAAGAAACATTCAGTAGTCAAGTTCCCATTTACTTTTGAACCATTTCAACTGCAGGATTTATTTGTTTAACGGACTATACCACAGAATACTTTCTATATTGATGTAAAACTATTTATTTTTAAAGCTCAGACTTTATTATCCATTATTTTACCATTTTATTTAGCAAAAAAATGTAACAGTCCAAACACTTCCAGACTGTACAAAATAATTTCTTCCAGTTTCTACTTGTTCCAGACGAATAACAGTAATGGCAGATACACAGTTTTAACCCGATATGCATTTTACAAGGCAAATTAAAAACAGTGAGTCTTCAGTACACAGTTTTTCCACCAGGGAGACCTAACAGCTTAAGTTTTACTCTGTAAAAATAAATATTCATGTGTTTTTTCATTTGACAAGCGCAAACTCACACTTCCCTTTGCACTCGCAGCTGCTTAACTCTGCACGACAGTTGCTTGGTCTTCAAGTTGAATTTTTATACTTTGGAGGCGGGAACAGTTGCTGATGCACCCCTCGTTCAACACTTCAGTCCCCAGTGCACCTATCTCTGATCTTCTATAAATATTCGTTATTTTCTCTGACATAAAGAATAAGTCAGAGAAAAACAAGAGGAACATTGAGTCAGCCACTTCTATAATTCCCTCAACACATTAATAGTAAATAGGACATTGACATGTAACAAAGGCTTTTTGAGTTGACAGCAGTGATCCCCTTAGTTTACGATGGCTACAGAAAAATAGGGGGGGGTGGGGGGGGGGCACTAACCAATCAATGCCTTTGGAAAATGGCATCTGGGGTTTCTCTGAATGATCCTTATGTTTACAGTGGGTCAGCTCCTCAGCAGGACTGTTCTCCTGTGTAGGAGGGCCCCCTCCTGTCCTACTTATCTGTTTGGACTTGGACTATGTTGTAAAGTGAGTCTACAAACCACTCTGACTTGTGTTGCTTGACCATGCCGGGGCTACAGCTGTAAGAATGAGTGTAAAACCCTTACATACAAACACATGTAGTTTGATCAAATACACAAATGCTACTCTTGCAAAGCGGCTAAGGCAGCGACGTTATATTATATTACAATTACTCGTCAGCTGTCGTTCCTGCACTTTTACCTTTATTACCTGTGATCTTGCTCAGTAGACTAATAATGTTGATGGCCGCTGTCACGTGACCGCTTAGCGAGACGGCGGTTGTTACACTTAGTGAGGCCAGATAACGAAAAGATATGTTGAACGTGCTGCGTAGTACAGACGTCCCTTGTCTAACGTATATCCAGTACATTGTGTAAAGATCGTCCCTCCTCATTGTGTGAAGTGTTGGTGCGTGTCCCCCTATCTGTGAGTGTGTGCCGTGTGTCCTTGCTACATGTGGAGACTCACCCATGGAGAACAGATGGGCTATTCCATGTTAACCATCACAAAACAGAACGGTCATCAGCTCCATCCCCACCATCAGCCAGCGCACCACAGCTCTCCTCTGCTACACCCAAGCCATTCCCCAGCAGCTGCTCTCCTCCGTCTGAATCTGTCACATTATCCCCTTGCTCCCATGGCCATTTCTTTCCCTTCCCTTTTTAGAACTGTTTGTTGCAGCCCTAATCCACAGTAAACAATAACCAAACCATTTTTTTCAACCATTACAAAAGCTCCCCTTTGGATGTCTGAGAAACACTGGTGATAAAGATGAAGCGGAAAAATAATGGGGAGCATTACTCTGGGATATAAGAGATGCATGTAGTTTTCTAACAAGTGAAGGGAGATGCTGACAGTGTTATCTTTGGAATTAAGTCCAATTTCTCGTTGTTTTATGATTTTAAGTACAGCAAGGATTTCACTCAAAACTCTGTCTTTATCGGGGTAAAACCATCTTTAGAGTTTGAGCCACCAGAATTGCAGGATTAATGGCATTTCCATCCACTATTTTAATTTGCATTTTCAGTGTTTAAAATGAGGGAAAAAAATAGAAATTCTACATCTGGTGTGTGAGTGAAAGTAAATGTTCTTCGGATCCAGACTGAGCGATAGTGATGATCTTAACTTGCAAAGGCAACATCTGTATGAACGAAGGCCTCGATAGACCGAGGCTACACATCAGACTTCCAGTTGTTCTCTTCAGTCTGTGCTCGTGTCATGCCCGTTGAAAGATATAAAGACATACACTCAGATTGTACGACTGTATTTCCATCATTTTTTCAACTGGCTGAGATGGTGCTCTTTTAATTACATCATCTTGTAATAAACGGTGCCTGAGTGGAAAATTAGCACCACCAGCTGTTTATTTTGAGGCACCCAACTCATAATATTCACACTAGTTAGAGAATGAATCTTTTGTAGATTGATGTTATTCTATGGGGAGCCATTCGGGGTTGAGCATCTTGCCCAAGGACACTTCGGCATGCCGGGGTTCAGGTCGGCAGTTCAGACTGGGGTTCGAACTGCCGACCTTCAGGTTAGAGGACGACCCGCTCGACCCGTGAGCCACAGCCGCCCCTTTTAAAACACAACATGCATGTGTTAGGCCCCAGAAATGGTTGCTTTACTCGCATTAATTACTCGCATGAATTGCTTATGCAGTTAAAGAAAACAGCAATATACACATTGCTGCATCTGACAACATCATTATATTCATGACAGAAACAACGTATTGTCTACATCACATAAATCTTTCAAAATATCTGAAAGACAGAAGTAACCTTGCAAGGTTTAGCTAGTGTTTCAACAATGGTAACTTGTGAAAAACACTCTGATTCCCCCAGGTATGTGGACGGAAACAGAAATTATCAATTTCGCTTTCAAAATTAGAGCACATTTTGATTTAATGATTAATTCTGTTATTTTGAGAATATAACATGGGTTGGATTCCGATGGTAACCATGCAGAAACAATGTAAATTAACATATTTTAACCATTTAAATTATGGTTACTGGTTCTTTTAACAGTTTCACATTACTTTTTCATCAAACTCCTCCAATCTACTAAGGAATGTACTTTTTAACCCCAGGTTTTTAGCATCATTATTGATGATGAAGTTACTGTTATTTTAACTTAAAGTGGATTACTTTTAACTTGCCACAGATGAACATAGACAAACTCGACCCGAGTGCCTATATCAGGACCCCCTGGGTTCAGGTTAGGATAGCAGAACTCTATCAGAATCCATTCAACCATTATCTATACAGATTGTCTGGTAATTAGGGGGTCATTCCCAGCTGACATTGGGCGAGAGGAGGGGTATGTTGCCAGCATATCACAGGACCAACATATAGAGAAAAACAACCAATCACATTCACACCTACAGAGTCTTCAATTCAAGATAACCTTAATCTGCATGTGTTTAGACTGAGGCAGGACACCAATATAAGGCCCCGCAAGAGAATTGAGGTTTCTACCTTCTTTTTCCCTGTTGAAAGTAGTTTTTTTTTGTAGTTTTTCCTTACTCTTGTTGATGGTAATGGGCAGAGGATGTCACACCTTGTTAAAGCCCTATGAGACAAATTGTGTTTTGTGAATATGGGCTACACAAATCAAATTTGATTGATTGATTAATTGATGAGAAGAGCGTTCAAACCCCACACAGAACCTGGCAGTACTAAGAACCTTATTGGTGTGAGGTGACAGCGATAACCACATTGATTGTTAACAGCCATCAGAGCTTATAGATGGACTTCTTGTCATGTTGACCATAGTTGTGCACATTTAAGGATTATTTCCAGCAGATCAGGAGCTCACACTTTTTCAATTGAATTGAGCCTTTTACAGCCCATATAACTGGTTGTGTACATATATTATTTCCCCTATTGAAAGAAATAATGACATAAGTTACAAAAGTAGGACCCAAGTTATAATAAATTGACAGTGTATAAAGTTGGAGAGTGAGTTTTTCTATAAGAGGTAGCTGAAGCCTTTTGTTTTAATCAATGGTCATAAATAGCAGTTAGGAAACATATTTTCAGAGTTCATACCACGGCTTCTCCTCTGCTCTGTCACACTGCTCAGCTCACCCACTCTTAACTTCCCTCCCTGTCATCTGTTATTCCTTCTCTTTCTTTCCTCTCTGGTCTCTTACAGCACATTCATTTCCACTTTTTCCTCTTCCCGTATATTGCCATCAGCTATGTCTTTATTGTTCCCTGGCTTTCACCCGTGCTGCTTCGCTCCAGTGTAGGCTCTGGACGGTGTAGCTGTATTAATGGCAGCTCTGGCTTCAAACCGCCCTGTGCTACCTGTCACAGCTCTGTTTCTGCATCCCATCATTGCATAAGCATCCCACTGGCACTGTTATGCTCATTATTGCAGGGCCCGGCCACCCGGCTCGGCTCAGCTCGACGTATTCACAACAACAATCCTGCCAGTGTTTTTGAGAGCTCTGGTTTTATGGAGCCTATTTACTGTAGGTAACTGACACATATGGAGCAGAGTGAAGAGGGTGCACTGAGGAGATCATTAGCAACAGTCTGTGCAATGACGAAAGTAGCTGCCTCTTCGCCTGACGGCTTGTTCTCTGTTTGTGTGTGTGTGTGTTTTTGTGTGTGTGTGTGCGCCTCACAGAACTCAAGTGCAGACCACCGTGTGAGGCTGGACCTGGGCCTGTGGGACAAATTCAGCGAGCTGGCCACCAAGTGCATTATCAAGATCGTGGAATTTGCCAAACGAGTGCCTGGCTTCACGGGGCTGACCATCGCAGACCAGATCACGCTCCTGAAAGCTGCCTGCCTGGACATTTTGGTGGGTGTCTTTCTATTTAAGAGAAATAAACTCAAGTCCTCAAGTTTCCACATGAATGAAAACCGCAGCATATACTGTGGAATTCACATATCTGTGTGAATGTTTGTGAATATGGTGAATGTGATTTGTACTGTAAAGCACTATGATGGTCAATAAGACTGAGGTGTATAAATGCAGTCTATTGACGATTTACATTGAGATTTTAATTGGCCAACATAATTGTTTATGGCGAGTGTCAACATGTCAGAACAACATAAGGAATTAACTGCTTATATCATCCAGTCCCTGTTGACAGAAGAATTCTCAGTATTAAGTATTTTATGTTTTTATAACAAGCTAAATGATCAGGTGACTAGGTGATTTTCTTCATAGATCAAAGATTGGGTTCTCCTCAACATTACAGAATCTACTGCAGCGAGTGGTTTGTAACCTTTTATTTTTTGCAGTGTACACAGGGTTCCAGACACTTTTCTATCTTTTCCTCTATATCAGTAATTATACTGAACTAGTTTCTCTTTAATGGAGTTGCTGCAAGAAGCACAGTTTAGATGTTTCTTCAGTACGAGAGTAAACTCTTAAAATATTCAGTAATGAGCTAAAAACCTCTCTAGAACTGCTCCCAGCAGTGATATAACACAGTTATATAAACACACGTCTTTACTGAAGAGGGAGTCGTCTGCCTTGGTATATTGTAATATTTATCCTCCTATTCCCTTTCCTGTTCCTTGGTGTGTTGGAATCTATTAATGTGTTTAGAGTCTGTGGTGAGCCTCAGATCTCCGGTGGCTTTAAGCCCAGCTCCCATTAGACCAATCCTCAGATCTTATTGGATGACCTCCTCAGCTGGCCAATGGGAGTCAGGAAGTACAGATAAATTGATCATGCCAGTCAATTCAGTTCATCATGAGGGGTAGAAGTCTGTAGTAGAGGTTAGATTAGACATGCAGACACATTGCTCAGCCCCTAATCTTTTTTTAGGATGGCTGCCTGTGTTTTTTGAATGTGGGGCAGGCACTCCTCGCACTGCATTTGTTAATGATGCTGTGTGCTCTTTATGGAGCACAGACGCAGAGATGTCTGCAGAGTCTGCTGCCTGCCAGCGGGTAAATGTTTGTTATTTAGGGCTTGTGAAGTGGAGCAATGTACTGTAATGTAGCCACAGTAATGAGATGGAAACAGGCAAAATGTCTGTCTCTCTTCCTCGTCTGTCTCACTCCTGCATGCTTAAGATGCGTGCTTGCGTGCGTGTGTGTGCGTGTGTTTATGGGAGATTATATTTAGGCTAATATAATTAGAGATAGTTTCATTCTTTTTTCAATCATTGCCACATAATAATTATTCCTGCTATATTATAATCTTAAAGTGATAAATACAGATTGAAGTAAAGCTTTATTTTTAATTAAACTTGGGTCTAATATAACTTCATAGCTAGCTACAAGACAGGGAGCTAGCTAAAGACAAATCCCACAACCTAATGCAAATTGTTCTTATTGATAACCTATGATTAATATTAAATGTACATCAGTAGTAAATACTGACTTAAAAGTTGTGCAGATCGGTCTGAGGTTGAGATCTTATGTTATATGTGTATTATTAACATTATATTAATATTTCATGTTATCTTGACTGCTTGGTTATCGCACGGCCTCGAGTGCAGTTAAAAACGAGATCATCACAAGTCAGATAAACTCACAAACAGTCATTTCTCTCTCTCTCTCTCTCTCTCTCTCTCTCTCTCTCTCTCTCTCTCTCTCTCTCACTCTCTCTCTCTCTCTCTCTTTCTCTCTCTAACTGTTTCTGAAACTGCTGATCTGCTGACATCCAGTTTAGTTCTGTAGACGGAAACATCTTTTTAATGAGAGAGGCCAGACCGGTTGGATCTGACAGAGAGGCCATGGTAACTCAGATAACCTCTTTTTACTAGAGAGAGTAGTAACGAGGCTGCAGGGGCACAGACTCACCAGCACTGGACAGGTGAAGACTGAACAATCGTAGTCTGGTCTGATGAACCTGGATTTCTGCTGAGGCTGCAGAATCTGGTGCCAAGAGCATGAATCCATGGAACCAACCTGCTCTGTATCATCTGACTGCTGGTGGTGGTTTGACGGTGGGAATGAGTCTTCATATGAATCTCACTGTCTGAGTATTGTTGCAGAACATGTTTGTCCCGTTTGGCCACAGTTTACCATCTTCTTAAGGCTACTTCCAGTAGGATAAAGTAAAAGTGTCAAACTAGTTTCCTGAATATGTCAGTGGGTTCAATGAGCTTAAGGGACCGTTGGGGTTGGCTGTGGCTCAGGGGTAGAACGGGTCGTCCTCTAACCAAATAGACAGCGGTTTGATCCCAGTCTTCCCCATTCTGCATGCTGAAGTGTCGTTTGGCAAGATGCTGAATCCCAAAATGCCCGTGTCGGCTGTGCCGTTCTCATACAAAAAAGGGCTAGAGACTAGAGAAATGCTATATATAGACCATTTACCAATTAACTCTACTGTCGCCGGATGTGAACCCAGTAGAACCTTTGTTTTTTGGGTTCAACATGAATGTGTAGCTGCCAAATCTGCAGAAATTATGGAGTCATCTCAACATGTAGCAGAAACTCAGAGGAGAGTTTCCAACATATTGTTCAATCAACAAGAACAGTGGGAAGAACCACCCAGTATAATTATTGTTATACGGTCATTGAGCATATATCTCTTACATACATAAACAAACCTGCATAAATGACTCATTAATTATCCATAAACCCATAATTCAAATCATAAATTATTATAAAAGAGTTCTCTCAGCCACCTGATGTATTAGTCTTTAAAAGAAATGAACAATAACAGCGGTAGTGATAGAAAGAATGACTTGCATTTCGGTGGGGGCATGTACAATCTATGATTAATGCAGGGAGATGCAGATTAATGTGAGGTGTAAATGTAAAGTAGCTACACAACATGTACACGTATCCTGGGTTAATGAATGCTGACGATAACCAGGAATAGTTTGTTATTCACTTTGAGTATGTTTCTATCAAGTTCAGTTTCTGTGGCAGTGCCAAGGTAACAATTGAGTTGTCATTGATATAGTCTGACTAATCAGATGTGGCTGAGCAGTGGAGCAGCAGTGAACTCCCGGGGAAACAGAGGTGAGAAGTTGAAGGCTGTGGTGACTCTCTGGCGCTCACTCAGCCATCAGCATCACTTCACCAGCACATTTCTGTGGTGAAGTGCGTAGGTATTGTGCACCAGGCCTGGTTGAGGGAGTGTCATAGTAAAGATCAAACGCTGTGTGTGTGTCTGTGTGTGTCTGAGCATAGGCCTGGCCAGCTGGTGTGAGAACTGCCAGTAGCCATGTTTTATTCTGTTTCATGTTGCAGACACGCCTGCCACTCACTGTCAGAAGCATCCCACTCAAATAGCTTCAAAGGTTCCTGTAGGCTTCACATCCACCGTCAGTGGCTTCATTAGGTGTTTTCACACACACACACACACACACACACACACACACACACACACACACACACACACACACACACACACACACACACACTCACACAAACACACACAAACGCACACGCAGTGCATTGCAGCAGGGAGACCCAAAGGTTATTTTCTTTGAGTGTGTGGAAGGTCATTGTTTTGGCCGTGCCTCTTCTCTCTGTTGCTCTTCCTGGGAAACTTGGTTGAGACTTCTCACAGATTCACACATGCTCACATGTAACATTACCAACCTTCACAGAGTCTGGGAGAATGAAGGTGAGAAGGTTGGTACCGTTAATTATGTGTTTGCATATTTACGGGCCGTTTTCTATATTTCATGTCTTTATTTCATTGTTATGAAAGTCAAAAAACTTGTAGTGTCTTTTTGCCTTAGGTTGCATGAATATACATTCTGCCCACAAGGGGGCAGCAGACCAAACTAAGAATAGCATATAACATAATTTTACTTTATAATCTTCATCCATTATGTTAGCATTACAACATTACATTGCGAAGTAACATACACCTTTGTTGCACACGTGTCTGGTTACTAAAATGTTCCTTCAATGTTCAGCAACTTTATTTCCTGATAAAAATACCTGGATCTTATTTAAATGTAACACTATGTATTTCAAGAGTTATTTGCTACTTTTGTTCTATATGTGTTTGGAACTGGATATGTAGTGTATCAAAGATTATTCACTGAAAACAGCCACTTGCTGTCTCTGGAAATCAGGTCCTGGTGGGATGTGTAGCTAAAGCAGTGCACAATAAAGTGCGGAAAACTATGTGAGAAATGCCCAGTGACACACACAAATAAATGAATATCGAATGTTTATATTTTGATTATTTTGATACTCTCCATATGAATGCACCAAGGCTTGTGTGATAAAACACTCAGATTATAACCTTTATAGTATCCGGGTGGCCCCGCAAGTCAACAAGTGACTCCTCTAACTTTGAATCACTCACACATCATAACCTACGTAAGGAACTTCTCTCCTCTCTATAGGATTGTGTGTGTGTGTGTGTGTGTGTGTGTGTGTGTGTGTGTTTGTGTGTGTGTCTACCTGTCTCCATAAGTGTAAATATTTCGTAAAACATAACCTGACCTTTTTTTTTACAATAACAAGGTTAAAGGTGATGCACATCTTTTCACACTGAGCCAATAAAACAAGATGTAAAGTATCTTAATCTAGTTTTTTTTTAAGCTACATGTGACAATATTTTCTCGTGTTTTATTTCCTGTTCAATTGATGTGTTGATGATTTTGCAACCAAAATATGAACGTTTATTCAGTCCCTTTCAGTCCTTCTCCAATCTCCTCTGTGAAATTTTGAGTATGGCTTTCCATCATGAAGGTCCAGTAATAATGTGATATGATATGATGCTCATTTTGGTTTGGGATATAAATTTGATTTATGCTGTGAGCACCACAAAGTAAAGCATGTTGTGACTGAACAGTGTGTCTCTGTGGCCTCATTCTGAACCATCACTGATATAATTTCAAACAGATTTTGTAGCTTCAGTGGTTTTCTTTGGCTTCATGGTTTGATTAAAAAACATTACCTGCTCTAAAGTACTGGGTGATCACTTTACAGCTTTGATATTTGAGGTATAGTGAAGTCGCCACAGTATATCAACACTACTGTATGTAAAGAAAGAAGAAGTTAGTCAGTTTTAACAAATCAGTCCCAGTGTAAAACAACATCTGTACTAAAGACATTATAAATGTATGTAATATCTTTATTTGTTTTTCATTAAAATGTACTGTAATGCTTTAGAAACCAGTTATACAACCATTAATAAGAACACGATTGAATTGCCAGGTTGAGCAGAAAGGAATCAGTAGAAAGTGTTACAGGTAAATCCTCCTTATTTCCTGCTTTGTCGTATGGATTATAGCTGGATCAAGTCTTATACTGTTAGTTTGAATCAACCAAACCAAAGGTTTTTCATTAAAAATAATGAAAGTGAACAAATGCTAAGTCAATGTTCAAACTCAGCTTCAAGACGTTCAAAGCAAACTGTCTGCAGCTTCCCCTCTATGGATGAACCCTCCAATTTGTAGTCACAGAAGGTTTCCTGTCCACTAAGTCCCTGCTGACCAAGCCTCTCTCTCTTCCTTCCCCCCCTGTCAGATCCTGCGCATCTGTACGAGGTACACCCCCGAAAAGGACACCATGACCTTCTCGGATGGGCTGACCCTCAACCGGACGCAGATGCACAACGCTGGCTTCGGCCCTCTCACTGAATTGGTGTTCACTTTTGCCAACCAGCTGCTGCCCATCGAGATGGACGACACGGAGACAGGCCTCCTCAGCGCCATCTGTCTCATCTCTGGAGGTGGGCAAACCGGGGCAGAATGGGGAGGAGTGGTGGGGGGGCCGTGGGGAAGAAGGACAAGATAAGAATAGAAGGCGGGGGGGAATGGGAGAGACACAAATGTAAATGCAACCCGTCATTACAGGTTACTTACAATGTGTTATATGTTCATGACATAAAATATACAAACTGCACATGTAGCTAACAGTAACTTCCTGTCACATGTTGCATATGTGGCTGTTAAACTGTGAGCAGTCCATTAGCAAATACGTCTTCAAGGTTTGACAGCATTAAATTATAACTCCAACATTTCAACTCAAAGGGTAACTATGGTATTTTTCATCCTGCGCCCTATGTTTGTAAATGTGGGGGTGTAAATTAATGATACTTACAAGGGCTGTGTCTAATCTCATCCACTCATTCACTAAGCCCTACTTCACTTTATAGTGACTTCTATGTATAGGATGATAGTGACCTAATTTGCAAAAGAAAAAAAGCACTTTCAGAAACTACCTGGTGCATTTCTTCTGCCCCGGTAAATATGTCATTGTTGAAGGATTATGACCAATAACAACAAGGTCGGCCGGTGGAGAATTACCATAATACATTTCAAATGTTTATTTTACACTTACCATCAATACAGGTAGGTAAAAAGCATATAATAAAGGCCATGTTTTAATATAGAAATAAACTTGTTTTCTGCTGTTTTTGCTGAGATGCATTGCTCTGCTCTCATTTTACCGCCACAATATCCCAGTCATACAAAATAGATTTTTTTTAACAGTACGTTCAAGCGGACTGTCCTCAAATCGGTCTGTGAACCTGTCCATCTTTATCCTCGCAATACTTGTGATGTTTTTGATGAGAGTGAAAAGGAGAACAATCTCCAGAGAGAGAGAGAGAGAGAAGGCTGAGACCTGCTGCCCTTTCTTCCTCGTCTCTCCGCCATTTTTCTTCCCGTTAATGGTGTGAGTGCAATGCATGGTTGTACACCACTTTCATGATGCACTGCGATACCCTTTTGTCCACTATATAGGACATAGAATATTCAACTAAATATCAGCCAAAACACACTGTGACAGTGACATTGAACCAGTTCAGCAGAGCTTCGGTAGGTTCACTGGTAAAGGAATCATTCAGTTTGAGGGGAAAGTGAATCAGCCTCCACCTGAGTCTGAAACCAGGTCACCCACAGGTTGCTGTCAGTGAGGCAGCGCTGTTGTGACTGGAGAGACGGGCAGGTATGTCACAGCAGAATCCGTTCGCTGAGTGCATACGTCAGGCATGACTAATGCCCTCATGTGGCTACATTAACACACAAGTCTGTAACGCACACACATGCATATTCAAACACACACACACACACATGCACAAAGTTTTCCTGTATGTCCACTGAAAGTCACACAGCGTCTCCTCTAATTATCACGCTCCCCTCTACCCGTCATTTTCATCAGCGCTCCGGCTCCTTCGCCGCTGGGTTTTCATTCAACAATATATATTTATATACTCAATCCCCAGAGCCTCAGCAAATATTTCAGGCTCTTGCATAATCCGAGGAAAGTGCGAGACACCTCTGATTGCATCTGTAATCATGCTCCTTGTCTGCAGGCCCAGCAGCTTCTGATTTCAATGCACACACTGCCACCCTAAGGCCTAAAGGTGGATTGAAATGTAATCTTCAATGTGACTTTTTTACAGAGCTGACATTCAGATAAAATAAGACACTACTGGGTTTTATTTCCTTCACTTTTTGATTCTAAAAATGATGGTTGAATCTATATAGTTTCCTATCAGGATTTCTCATCTCCCTAGTTCACATGTTCAGTTGTCTTGTTGAGCATTTACATTGACATTTTACAATAACAAGAAACACAGAGTAGTTTAAAAATCAATGATCAAAGTACTGGAAACTGCAATCGTCCTGTAGTATATTTTACTAAGTGACTTTAAACAGAGTTTTGTTTTAAAGAATGGGTTCACCTGATTTTCAAAGCTGTGTTTTTTAAATCCCCAAAGTGCCTCCCTGTGGAGTTGTGCTGGCAGGACCATCAGAAAAGACGTTTAAACTAAATAAAGTGAAACTGATATTAACTAGTGAACCTCAGCTCCATCACTCCACCCCTCTGTCCTGCTGCTTTAACAGCCTCAGGTGAAGGTGACAGCATATTGAGCATCTCCGTCACTTTCACTGGAACTGATTAAGGAAGTGATTAGGGCAAAAAAGAACAGGAGGGAACAGTTAGAAAATGTACTTTGCATGTGTGTAATTGTTTAAGATTGACTGGAATAATGTGAACCAATCTTTTGAAATCTAAAAGATAGGGAATGTGAGAGCTGGATTCTTAGAGTATTTCCACCTGATGGCATCATGCAGTCTGGAATCAGAGGATTCAAACAACCTTAAAAGAAGCTTGTTATTACATCTTGAGCTTTGTTTGTGTAGCTCCGATCAGCAGCTATTTTGGGTGTGATCATGTTTAACTCTGAAACATGATCACACATGATCTCTGAGATCTCTGAATGCAAAACAGCACCATGACTTGGCCCAATGGGATTTTAACAATTAAAATATGCTGGATATTCCAAATCGTGAATAGTTTTCTGTGATGAAAATAAACCCAAGCTAAGTCTTTTCAACATTGCCAGTGGCTACATGTGATGCACAATAAAGCCAAATAAAATCCAAAGGGAACTACCATCTAAAAAGTCCTTAATGTTTTTTTGAATGGGGGATTTGAGCCAGTGTCCCTGTTCACAGAGCGGAGGCCTCTGGTGCATTTGACCACTGAGTCATTCTAATAATCACTATGTGCAGGGAAGTGGTCTCTGGATAGATGCACGGCTTTGAGTAGCACATCTGCCGAGCAGCTTTGCCTGAATAAAGGATTTAAATGAGCGTTCTGCTCAAGTTATCTAATTGTAACCATCGCTGCAAATTCTCCTCCGCAGCAAATGAGCTGACATAATGAGATAAACTCTTCCTTCTTAATCAAACCAGGGTTCATGCTGTGATACATGTATTAGCCTCTAGCTTGTCTACATCAGATAAGGCAAAGACACGGATTTGTCATAGCTGAGCCTCAAGTCTGACTGGATTTTTCTGTGTGTGTCTGTGTGTGCGTGTCAGATCGTCAGGACCTGGAGGAGCCCTCCAAGGTGGACCAGCTCCAGGAGCCACTGCTGGAGGCTCTGAAGATCTACGTGAGGAAGCGCCGTCCCAGCAAACCCCACATGTTCCCCAAAACCCTGATGAAGATCACCGACCTGCGCAGCATCAGTGCTAAAGGTGGGTAGGAGATGTCACCTTACGCTTGCACCACACGTATCAGCTCACTGCAGTTACAAATAGCAGGAGGCATCCACGTCTGCCTGTATGTCAGACACTGATATTCCTGCATTGACGCAGTAAGCACTCAAACACTGGAGGCTGACAGGTTGCTATCATTGTGAGCAGAATTATCAAATAAGCTGGTGTCTTGCTGCAATGTGACACGGAGAAATTGAAAAAGGTTCAACTTCATGCAAATGTTCTCCGACGTGAGTCGGGAGAGGTTTTACTCGGGACTGTCAGTAAACTGAGAGAAGGAGAGAATCAACCTTGGAGTTCCTTTAAAGTGACACAGAGACATTGGATTAACGGCTGTATCAGAGTTATGGACTAAAACAAAACTTACTGTGACAAAACATTAGAGGTCAGACATGATGGATGTCGCTCTGTGATGTGAACTTGAATTTTTGATCTCGCTCTGTGAGTTTTGGTCATAGAAAGATAAGAAAGATAGCGTTGGAATCTGGGGAGTCTCTGCTCCTGTGTTGTAGGAAATGAAGTAGCATAATCGTCGGAGGTGGCTTTGTGGACGTGTTTAGTTTGTGAGTTTCGTGGACATGCTAATTTAGTTGCTTGGTGTTTGAATTGAGTTTGGCTTAAAGGTGATAGCATGTATAGCATGTCCATTTTGACATATACATTATTTGACCTTTTCAGTGTCTGCAATGTTCACCGAAGACCCAGTGGGTTTCAAGAGGTTACAAACAGATAAGACGACTGTGAACTTGTTGCACTTTGAGTTCTTTCAACTTGCAGTGGTATATGAGGACCAGGATGGTCAATTCAAAATGTTAAAAAAGTCGGGCATTCAAAGTTGGACATTTCTCAGGCTCGATAGTTGCCATCTTGACTACTTAGGGGAAAAGGGAGGACCATCCAGTTATCTTCAAACTTGGGGAAATGGCTGCTGAGTAAGGAATTATAAGCAAGTTGTGATAGTACGGGGGACACACAAGAAAGTACAACATTCATTTTAGCATCAAATGAGCAAAGTATGTGTTGGGTGTTTTGGTGCGTTACCATCAGTGGCATGTTGTGATATCCTGAATATTCAGTTGCAAAACTTAGCAGGAAAGGTGACAAGGAACACAAGGATACAGCTCCTTCTCGACACTGGCTGCCTGTAAAACGCCATAGATTGAAAACATCTTTGATCTGTTCCAGGTATGATTTGGACTGACAGTGCTGAGCCTTAAACCCTATATAAGCTTTGTGGCAGCCTCAAACGCTTCTATCAACCTTCCACAGACCTCAGCCCCTCCACTTTGGAATCATTATTGTGGAGTTTCCTACTCTTTATCTCTGCTCTTTATCTTCCTTTTAAACCCTTTGTTTAAACTTGGCTTCTTGTTGTTTCCTTGGTTTATCTGATTCCTCTCCCAGCTTATTGTCTTACTAATGCTTTCACTGTTTGTATCGGTTTCATTTGTGTCCGAATCCTTTACTTTTTTATTAGTTTCACTTTTTGGTCTGATATTTTCTCTTCTCTGTATTATCTTGGCTAAAAGCAGGTTACTGTTGTTATTAAAGTGCACAATTCAACAGTTTAAGTAAACAGTTTTTTATTACAATTATTTTACAAAGGATGTCTGATCAAGAAATCCTGTTGAAACTGCTTAATTTTGCTTTAGAATCTGTTAATTACAAAAAATATCTTCACTCAATATCAATTCATGACATGTCTGGTAGTTTTCAACGGTGGTTGAGTTCGATAAATTGGTCACAGGCTCAGACAAAGCCAGTCAGAGGATGTTGAATTCAGATACTTCTTTTACAACTACTCCAAAATCAAGTAATAACTTTCATCCCCCCAATTTTGTTTACCCCCCTCATTTGTCTTGCAGGAGCAGAACGCGTCATCTCTCTGAAGATGGAGATCCCAGGTTCCATGCCACCGCTAATCCAGGAGATGCTGGAGAACTCGGAGGGACAAGACAGCCAGGGCAACAGCAACAGCACTTCATCCGAGGCCGCGGAAGGTGAAGGTGAAGGTGAAGGTGAAGGTGAAGGAGAAGGGGCCAGCCCCAGCGGCAAGGACAGTCCCAAGGAGGACACCCCTGCCCAGGAGTCGCCAGGTTCCTTGGACACAGAGGGGGCTGCAGCCACACCTCCTAGTGAAGAGCCCTAGGAGAGTGCACCCATGGGTGCCTCTGAGACTTGCTCTGACATTTCTTTGCACACAAAAAAAGAACAGCCGGCAAGGAGTAGACTCCCCCCCCATGCCCAACCTCTCTGCCCTGACTCTCCGACGCTTGGTATTATGTTATCTTTATATCCTTCTTCTCCCATTCTCTAAAACTCCCTCCTTAAAAAGAAAACGTCAACACGGAGGCCTCAAAGGATTACGGTTTGTGTATAATGCTGAACTGAGCTCTCATTTGTAATGGCGTCTCTGGGACTGGGACAGGAAGGGCGTGGCCCTCACAAACCTCCAGAGATGATACTCCTCAGGTCTCCCGTGTAACTCCTTATCTGCATGACAGGAGTTGGATAAGTGGTTTTACTCCTCTCTCTCTTTCTCTTTCTTACCCTGTCCTCATCTCTTTCCCTCTCTCATGTTGTTGGCATACGTACATTGTACATACCATCGTATGGTTAGATCTCTGTTTCTATGATGAATTTTGTGGTGCTTTTTTCATTGTCTTAAATATTATCTTTGAGGCGATACATCAAGGTTTGAAGAGGGACAAATTGTAAGTCCTTCAAAACGTTATCTAGAATGTTATTGCATATTGACATTATGGAAGTCTAATATTTTATATTTGTTGCTATATTTAAAACAGTTTTTGTCTTTTAAAACACTTACTCGCTCATGTCTCTACATGGACGAGTTTACGTCCACACCGCCAGAATGCGAAGCTTCTCTCCATATCGACAGCCGAGTCTGATCATCTGTTTTCTCAAAGGAGGGAAGCACAACAGCAAAAGCCTTTGACACACACTCATCAGATTGACCGCGTCTGTTTAACTTTCCAGTCTCGGCATGAACCGCAGAGACCCGATGCACCAGATTAGATTTAGAATCAGCCTGTCTATGAAATTAACTCATCTGGTGGCTGTATCTCCTCCGTAAATCAGTTTACCTCACTGTCAAAACAAATTGGGCAAATTAGGTTGTTGATAGATACCAGAGATTGTTCTGCAACAGGCTGTGATCACACAGGACACCCTATACTTCTAGTGGACCATGACTCCACTTTAACCACGGTCGGTTCAGGGGTTTCAGTGATGACCGAATGTATGAGGAAGATGTCTGGCTTCAGAATATGCTACATGCTATTTGGAAATCCAATTTCCTCCAGCACGTACAATTACAGAAAATATCTCATTGCCAGAGAAACTTATTTATCAGATATTGCATAAGAATACATATGTTGGTGTAGCGACAAAAGAATTAGTGATGATGATGACGGATGATGATTGGAATAAACATCACATATCCACATTCTCTCTTCTGCAGGCATGTTGTGCTCCTGCTAGCAAACAGAGAACACATTCATCTCTGGTCTGGTTTCAAGGACGTCTATAGATACTCATATCTCTCTATCAAGATGCAAGTAGAATGGGATACTGTTAAAAATGTAACAGTTGCACAAATACTAGTTGTCGGATCATCAAAGCTACGGCTTGAATGTCAACCTCATGAGTGTGTATCCACCACCAACAGCATGAACTACCAACCAGGCTCTGCAGACACTAATGGGCTCTGTTATGGCCTTATGAGCAGAGCTCCTCAACTTACGTTTCCTTCTCTGTCCTTTCAGAAGTGTCTTGTTTGAACCAGTGAAACACATGGGCAATGCAATCCTGATTGCTGAGCTGCGTGGGTCGAGGAAGATTGTACAATAATTTAGAAAGCACATGGTGGAGTGGAATACCCAAATCCACTCCACTCATCCGCCTTAGACGTCAGACTTGACAGTGTAAGCAACATTTAATGATGCAAGAGGCGATCCCAAATGACCCTCCACCACCGCCCTGAGAAATGCAGTCGAGTAAAGCTCCTCTTCGGACATTAGATCCAACTGAGTACTTAATCTCATTGGCAGGAAGTAGGCGGCGTGGTGTATCAGATGAGGCAGTCCCGCTGAAATTAAAAGATGATCCTAGAGAGCCGCTTTTCTTCACAGCTGAGGTCGCACATCCCCACCGAACAATGGGAACTGAACTCCATTATAGCCACTAATACCCAGATCCCTCACTACGCTGCTGTCCCTGCAGGTCGGATCACGGCTCCATTCACGCTGATATCGTGTGGTTGTTCATGAACAGCACAGGGGACAAACTAACTGTAGCACTTAAACATGTTTGAAACTTAGCAGTATGAAAGCGAACAGCCCTGCACCCACAGCAGAGGGCCAAAGTTCAACCACCTATCAAACATAAAGTAAGGAGAACACGGATATTGAAACAGCTATGGATTTCAGAAAATGGGTGTTTCTTCTTCTCAGAAATGATGCAGTAAGTAGGACAGTTATTTTTGTTCATAAGTGAAGGTAATAAGCAGGAATTTGTGCCAGCACGTATTCATTTTGGTTCAACTAAATTTTTATTTTCTCGTTTAAGGCTTTATACCTTTGAAGTCTCCATTGAATTTAACACTTGCCACCAAATTTCAGATCAAAATCTAGTGGCACAATGCAAACAAGCTGACTTCCACCAATCCAAGCTATGGGTTTGGGTTGGTCGGTAAATTCATATTGATCAGCTTTTTTGGAAAGATGAATGTGTTGAGTCTGTGGTCATTGACATTCAATATGGATACGTCACGATTTGACTCCCTCGTCCACAGGTAGAATTTACTTTGTTGACATTGAACTAGAGACATGGTTTCCGCTTGTAAGACTTCTCATCCACGTCTATGACTAAAAGGAGTAGTTACACCTTCTCTTAAATGCACTTATTCATAAGAAAGTTGGGAATTTGTTAGTCTAGCATATATGTTCGACCTCGGAAACAACAATTTCGAGGTTGTGCAATCAGAATTTATTAAGTAAAGAAAAAAACAGAAAAAAACATACTCACCTCCACTGGAGCTTTCAACCATATCGCAGTGTCTTCATCCAGTGAGCTGAGGCTAAATTCACTCCTATACTGCACTATAATTACGTTTTGCCATTTTACTGGAGTTTTCCAAAATTCTCAGTGTCAAATTTGTGATCTATATATAGAACCTTCCAAAAACTCAACAATGGATCCATAAAGCTTGTCTCCATGGCACGTCACGGCATACTTACCGTGTCAGTGAGGCAAAGTGTAAGTACATGACAGACTGATTCTGGACACCTACGATAAGTGTCAGTTTGACACTGTGATGTTTAAAGGTTTCTTATGACTGAGCTTTGTAGGACTTGATGAGATGAATTATTAAGTTTGATGAAAGTCGGCTCCTTAAATACAAATGCAAATTCAAAATCTGTCTCAAAACCAAATTTTCTAAATATTTGCTGGGATGAATATTTGCTGAGATAAGCTCCTCAAGGAACTGTTGTAGATGAGTCATTCTGAAAAGTGAGACCCCGGGGCAGTGAGGGGTTCTGGGTCTCAGCAGCACACAACAAAAACCCATCTGCATTCCATCCCTGCCCAGAAATACATATCATAAGGGAAACCAGAGCTGTTTTAGTTGTTTTTTTGTTTTGTTTTCCACGTGTTTGAATGTGAATAATGTCATGGAGTCTGTCAGAAGAATGATATGCAGTGTTAAGGAATAATTACTTCTATCTCAATGTGACATAGGAAATGCTCTCCCTTGATTTTCTGTCTTCCTCTCCTGGTGAGAGATGAAGGGAGGGCATCAAGGTGTTCTTATTTTATTTTCAATTTTTTTTTCCTTTTATGAAGCTGGAAAACCTTCACAGCCGAAGAATGTCCACATCCACCCCTGGCGCGTCTGGCGTGCCCTCGGGCGCCCAGACACAGCAGGAGCTGTTATCTGTTCCTTTAGGAAACAACTTCACAATGCTGAATTACATCTTGTTTGTTTCTGTTGAATGTTGTACCGACGTAACTGTAATACTTTACTATCTAGCTCACTGCAGAGATGTTACATAAATGGTGTGTGCTTTGCATTTCATTTGGCAGCTCTGTGGAAAAGACGCTCCGTCATTTGCCCTTGGGATCCTGGAATCACATCTAAATAATGTAAAACAAGTCAAAAGGAGGAGTAACTGGAACTTGGTGGGCTGATCCTGGGCCTCCGGGTCACGCTCCACAACACACATGTGTACAATTTGCGACAAGTAAGAGAGAGAAAC
Organism: Pseudopleuronectes americanus; assembly: GCA_038501795.1. Lineage (NCBI taxonomy): Eukaryota > Metazoa > Chordata > Actinopteri > Pleuronectiformes > Pleuronectidae > Pseudopleuronectes > Pseudopleuronectes americanus. The sequence goes on from CM076731.1 coordinate 18,212,701, forward strand.
CCATGAGTGGAAGAAATGGACAACAAGTCACCTCAGCACCTGATGTCGTTGATATGTTCTGTTCCTGTTCCATGTCAAACAACAGAGCTGCTCCACTCCCCACCCTCTGCCAGGAAGCCAATCAGCTGTCGTCAATCAATCAAACCCAATCAGTCGACAGCTATTTGGTTGACAGGTCACAAATGAACTAGGGCTTGACTGGGTATGTGAATAAGTGCTTTGAAAAACCAACAGGATTTGACTAAATCAGCCTAAATCACCCTTCAGAGTTTCACACAGCAAACAACTGCCCTCCACTGGGAATATATCAACGCTGCACTACTACATATCTTTATACCATGATAGACCATTGTAATGGTGTAATGTGTGTAGTGTGTCAAAGGTGCCACTTTTTCTGAAAACCCCAATAAGAATAATCAACCAGCTCTACCGTTCTATGACGCTTCACAGCCTCTAGAAACACTTTGCCTTGGTTTATTGTCTTTCACCTTAACAGTTGACCTTCAGTCTCACTGCTGTCAATGTCCTCACTTGCATCTGCAGGTGGAACTTCTGCTAACTGGAGCTCCCCCGCCCTTGCATCAGGCACCAATCTGACAACACAACAAAAGGAAGAGAGAAACAGAAACATTACTCCAAATGAATGTCCCTCTACAGCTGCTTTCAGACATGCACTGGACTCCACAGCTCCTCCGTATTTTCTTTCCGGAGGAGGTGCATGTGTGAACGCAAATGTCCGAGTGAGACGTTCCGTGGTTTCTACTGACCTCTCGTTGTAAACGCATCTCTGCAGTAAATGCAGACTCTGGGTGAACTCCACAATTCTCCGGCTTTCACTTGGAGTTCATGTCTAATGTTAGCTGGATGTGCTAACATGTTAGTTGGAAAAACAAGGGGACCATTTATCCTCTTGAGCTGAAGGTTCACTTGTCCCTTTAAATAAGAGTTTTTGAATACCTGCAAATTACAGATACCTTGCTCTCTGGTATGCTACAGTATGATGAAGGTGGGACCTTGGGAAGACCAGGACAACTTCCAGTTTTGCTGTCTTTGCAGCTTTCCCACATCATTTCAAGATGGCTGCCCTATTGTCAGCCTTGTAGTAACACCAAACCTCAGTGAGCTATTTTTTGTGTCACTGACTGAATTATATTTCATATTTTGTTTCAATGTAACAAGTAAGTGCTTTGCAGCCATTGAGCCGTCAGTTTGTTGATACCTTGACGTCGCCAAGTATCCGATATCCTCAACATTTGAGTCAAATTACAGTTAGAAGGCTGTTGTGAAGTTTTTCCTACTGGTCCGACCAGTTCTACATTAACACAAACACATGGAAGTGTTACAAGGACCCTGTATCTCAGTCTCACATACCAGTCCAACCCTAGATGAAACCAGGAGCCAGAACACAAGACTGTGAACCAGTATCAGTCATTAACAGTAGCTCTGTTGTTGTCCATCTTGAAGGTGTTTTTGGTAAACATCATAAACTGTCCATAGTCGCCTTTTTTTTCATCTCTTACAGAGGACCTCACCACCAGTCATATGCAGTGTTGTATAGTCATGTTAATATGAGACATAATGATCACACCCCACTGAGCGCGAGAGGGGGGGGCGCAGGGGCAGGGACGGATGTGGATCGATCCCATCAGCCCCTGCTGCCGGCTCCACAGGGTGAACTTGACCTCAGTAGCTGCTCTGAGGTGTGCGCTCCGATCTGTTTCTCCATTTTAAATATTGTCTCTGTTTGTACATTAACATATGCTTTTTATGTTCATATACTGTTTAACTTTACCATGAACTGTCCTGGCAAAGTAATAAAATATATTTATTTTAAAAATACATGTGTGTGTTCTTTAAAGCATGCAGGTTATGAATCATGACAAACAGTGAATAAGTAGTGTTCATTGGAATAAGCAGTAGCTCCAGCAGCTAAATGAACACATTGTGCGATGCTACAAAATAGAATGGTTATACAAATTAACTACTTAGCTGTAGCTATTCATCCAAACCAGAGCTTGGTCTTAGTGGCACAATAAGCCCATTAAAAGTGCCAAATCAAAGGCACTCATTTGCTATTGGATCATGGATATGCTTTATAATTTGCTACAGCACTGTGGAGCATGTTTGAGTCCTTCAGCTCTTTTGTTTTTAAGGCTAAGTACCAACAGCCTTGTTCTCAAGGATAGCAATAAAACTGATTTTTACAGTGGAAAGGTTCTGAAACCCTACATAGACCTGCATCAACAAGCAGCACAGTCAACAAGCTACAGAGCAACAGGACTAATTGTTTTTTCTGTGTTTGGTGGATATGTAATATCAGCGTTTACTTACATGTTAAATAAATAATCTGATTGTAGGTCAGCATAGCTTGTTACTTTGTTCCCTTGAATCTGAGATTCAGTTCAGGGGTCGAGACACAGGTGGGGGTTAAAGGATGTAGAAAATGAATGGGCTGATGAGGGGACTCAGTCAGGACGTTGGATATGGGAACTGGAGGTTGTGGGGGAGGAGGAGGGTCGCAGGGAACGACGACTGACAGCAACAGAGAGGAGGAAAGATATGAAATTTGGTGGCGACGGCGTGATGGTCTGATTGAGACAATGGCAAATTCTGATTGGATTATGGTGAACACTCAGATGATTGGAAGAGGTACGAATTGCGAGTGGAAAGTGAAAGTCCTCCTGATTGAACACAAGCATAAACATTCACCAGTTACACAATACATACATTCATGTTTGGCTCACCCCGGCAGTTTGAGGTTTGGAGCTTCACTAGTTCAACACATAAATGAAACTCTGGGTTTCTCACCATGAGCATGTGTGAGAGGTGGGGTGACAAACAGCCAATGATAGGCAACATCAGCTGATCCAGACATACAATAACATGTCTGCTGCTTCATTCAATCATCGCAGCAACAATATGTGATGATTTCAGGAGGTTTAAGTTTCAAACTTTCAGAACTTTCACAATACACAGAGGGGAATTTTATTTGTTTAGCAGCCCAGAATGGTGAAGTAATATATTAAAGACCAAAGCTATCACAGACAGTTGCCTTTTTCCTTCAAAAAATAAAGAGACCTTGTATTACCAAAGTGGGAAATGTGCTTGAAACATGAGTTACCATGGTAACTCAATCTATCATGAATTTAGGGTATTATCTACAAAAGCCGCTAGAATGGGGGGTTTATATGTTGTATTTATAGTTGTGTATTTTCCCCTTCTGAATTATATATACTTCAAAATGTTTGATATTCCTAATGGCCTCATCTTTTACCTCTACCATTATTTCTCTCTGGCATGATGTTATCCGCTTTCTAACTTCTTGATCAGACGCATATTTGTAATGTTAATATTAGCATCCGGGTTGCCATTGCCTAGCAGCAGTGTTTTCACCACTTAACCACTTGAGCACCAAGCACAACATGTATGTTAGAATGAAAGTGAGCAACAGCTGATGAATAAAAGAATCAGGCCAGAACAAACATGACATTTCATTGTTTACTTTCAACTTCATGTTCAAAAAGTTACATAATATTTTAACAATTAAAATGTGCTGAAGCACAGTGTCCTACACATCTAAAAGCCACTTGGGACAAATACAGAACATTTCAATGAGCATAAAAAAGAAACCTGTATATGTATAATAAAAAGTGTAAAACACAGACACAATAAAAATCATTAAACATCACCATTAATGTAAATAAAATGAAACAGGAAATGTACAAAAGTCTGTGGTAGCACAGAAGGAGGAGTGGGTTTTTAACTGAACTGAAGTTTGCTTTAATCAAACATGTTGTCGTCGTCGTCATCTTCCTCGACGTCCGACTCGTGGAAGTACTTCACTTCTTTCTTGGCCCGACCCGGCCGATCACGGGATTGCTTACTCTTCGCACTCAGGCTGTTGTCGTTGTCGTCCTCGTCCTCCTCATCATCATCATCAGATGGCGGTTTCTGGGGTTTCTGGGGTTTCTGCGAAGACTGAGGAGGTATTAGATATACCATTGAAAATATAACCTACATTTCATTTACAAGATTGATCAAAGAATCAAATGTAAAAAAATACTGTAAATAATGTGAGTGTAATATTATCATGTATTTAATCATCAGATTAGAATTACCTGCGTTTGGATGCATTTTACTGTTGTAGCAGAGATAGTTTTACTATCCCATATGCTTGTGGGTACTTTATAACTATTAGTCATATTTTTTAAACCGATCACACATCTTTAAATGTCAAATAAATGTAGTTTAGGAAAATTACACTATTTTATTCTGAACTGTGGTGGAACAGTAGGATGAAATGAAAAAGGTAAAGAACATTCGACCAATAACTTTCTGGCCAAATGTGTCTGAGGAATGGACGAACATGAAATGTCGGGTAACGGAAGTCTACATAAATTTTTTTAATCAGATTGGTAATTTTGCTTGTGTGTGTGTGTTAATCACATAATTATTGATTAAATGGATGTAAATCCCAGAAAGACTTATACTGCTCTTTCAGATTAGCTGCAGTTTTCCAAGGTGAACCAATGGTCTTAGGCTTTGGCTAGCGGCTACACTAATGCAGATTTTTGTTGAACAGATATTTCCCCCTCTGGTTAAAAAAAATATAAATCTCTGTCCAATTGAGAACACAAAAATGATCTGAAATGCTTAAACATGCATTCCAGTCCCACTGATGCCAAAAAAGTCTATATCAACAATCCATTGATACCAGAGAGGAACATTGTGGTCTAATGTTCAGTGAGGCAAACGTCTGAGAATGTCGCTGACGTGGAGCAGTTATACTGAATGTAATTGTTAACTTGTAATTAGACCTAGGAGTGTTTATCAAACGTAAAACTGATAAATAGCCGACTATGTAAAACAAACAGTAAACATGCATGAAGTGAGCCGTCTAATGCCATTATTTCCTGTACACATGGATACACAGGAACCATAGTATTTAGGAGCACACAGGGAGAGACTCACTCTGCTGGCAGGTGTGTTCATTTTCTTCATTGGACTGTAATCGTCTTCAGAGGCAGAGCCCTTCCTCTTCCTCCCTCGACCTTTACCTGCAAGTGTCCAACCAGGAAAAAACGTGATCAAAAAAACTCACAAGGATAAACATCTATTTACTGTGCTACTGGTCGTAATCATTGTTGTACCTTTGAGAGCTGGTGCTGGCTTTTTGGACCCGGTGTCCGAGTCAGAGTCCCATATGGATTTATCTGGCTTCTTTGCTTTTGGTGTTGGTGGCTTCCTAGGTTTGGGAGCTGCATCGGAAGGTTTCTTAGCTGCTGTAGATCACAAAAACCAAGCTGCTCATTAAATCATTGCAACACAGGCCTTGACCCCTTCACTTAGAACCTATATGCTGACAGATTCTCTCCTCACCACTTCTATTTCGTTTTTTATATTAATATCACTATGTACATAAAAATGGATTTTCTATTTCCACTCTGAGTGAACTGATGAACATGTCAGTAATCTCTTTCTGGTGTCACTGTGCAGCAGCTGTGATGCTGCATTAGAGCTCCCTCTGCTGGACGTCAGTCAACATTACCTTTCTTTGACGGCAGTAGCTTGTCAAAGGCAGAGCTGCTGGAGTAGGTTGAGAACACGGGGCCATTGTCGTCTTCACTGTCTGACTTGGACCGATCTACAAAAAGCAGACACAAGACAAATTAACGAGGCCATTCATTAACGACACTTCCTTATCATGGCCAGTGATGCTGTACAGACTTGATGTAAACATGATGCTTCCCCTTACTGCTTTAACTTTTTATTACATAACATTTAAGTAACTGTGGCTTCATTACAGATGCCGCTGTTGTCCTGAAACACTCACAACTTATTGCGTAACAGGTATTTTAAATGGCTGCATGGTTCAGTGCCAGAAGATGCAGCCACTGTTTTAGTTTAACACTTTACTACAAGTTCGAAAATGTCACTGGATAAAAACATTGTTATTTCAAACAGAATTCAACATTTTTACATTTGTGTCATATTGAAATATGGTTCTATCTAATCCTGTAAGTGCTACCTGAAAAGTAACCTTTACCCACATAAGTCTCTTTCCCACTGGTCAAAAAACCAAGTAATATCCACTAACATCTGGCTATTTTCTGCTAAGGGAATGTTTATAATGTGTAATTACTCCTGTGTCTGTGATTCTGCAGAAGACTAAGGTTCTTATCGACTACGTCTCCAATCAACACTGATGATAACAAGACAACGGGGTGAGCACACTTATTTGTCGAGACAGCGAGGTGAACGAGCCCCTCCGTTTTCTGTACGTCTGTGACATTGGCGAACTCCTCTAATGGTAATGGGAAAGGAGTCCCGTTAGCTTTATCCACATGAAAAAAAAACTGCATATACCCACTTATTTTGTAATAAAAGAGGTACTAGTGGTTTCAGGAAATATTCACACCCTGTGTCTACTTTAAACTAGATAAAAATGCAACTTTCGCTCATCAACCAACAAAGACCCGTAATAACAGTGAATATGATTTTGTCAATCATTTATATCTCGGGGGCAAAGTGATCTGTCTGGAACTACCATGACTCTCCAGAGAGTTTACTTTAAGGGAGACCAAGAAACTGACGGCCAACGTGTCAGAGTTTGTTTTGTAGAGATCAGAGAACCTGCCAGAAAAATGACACCCCAGCAAAACTCCATCAACCAGGGCCTTTATAATAGAGTGGCGGAATGGAAGCCACTTTGAGCCATTTTTTAAAACCAGTATAACTTAATTTCTAGTATTGCATTATGGGTTGTTTGTAACATTGATGTAGCTAGGCTTGCGTGTTTTCGAGTCTGTTTCTAGGAAGTCCTTCAGACAGTGCCGACAAGCTTAAGTAAAAAAAGGTTCCCACTGTTTAAATGTCTGTAAAAAAAATAAGATGATTTGAAAAATGAATTAAATATGAATTAACATTAATTTAAAGCCAAAACAAGTTGAAGATATATCCAGTAAGTTGGATTCAGTCTGCATTTTCCACAGAAGGAGAGTACGACTGCACACAGAAACCTCTACTCACCACTGTCATTGCTTTTTTCAGAGAAGGTCGACTTGGAGGAGAAGATGCTGGTTGTCTCCTTCTCTTTAGCTGCAGGCGTAGACCTTCAAAAAGAAACAAACCAAAAGGAGCCTTAATAATGATCAGTCAGTGGGGAGTAGACAGGATGTGAGGAGAGAGAGGGAGGCCGACATGCAACAAAGATGTCAGGTTGGATGTAACCAGCATCATAGAGATTACTGAAGCACCACGAAAGGTTTAACATGTAGCAGTGCCGTCCCACTGCCAGTCTCCATGCCAACACAATGTCTCCAGTCTCATTTGTAAATTATTTTGCCCTCATATTTGAATAAGCGCCTTGTTGAAGGTGAGATGTGTCGGAGCGGCTGAGCTAGGTGGTAAAGACTCTCAGGAGGACTTTGGAGGTGATGGTGATGATGGGAATTTATTTACCCATAAAGGCCGACAAGGCAGAATTAACAATATATATATAATAAAACAAAAGAGCAAAACAAACAAAACACTTGGAAATAAGAAAACAAATTGGCACGCGGGCCCAACCAAATAAATACAATAACAAGAATACCTGGAGAGCTCACAGACTTACGTCCTTCTAACAGCAGCTCCCCCTACTCAATGAGCACACAGGCTTAGATCGCATGAAACCCCGCCCCCCTAATTGGAACAAACCAACATACTCATATTCACAGGGGTGTCACATGTTAGGTAATCCCTGAAGCTTTAACAGCTTATATTACAAATTCTATACGCATAGAAAAAATAAAACACTTCGCGGGTTAACTTCTGGCTAACCTGGAAGTCGAGCGCCTATTTACATCCGCATCGCGGGCTGCTCGCACAGCAGAGACGCGACGCGGAAACACGGTAAAACCAAAGCTGTGTAAAATGGGATGATGTGAGATTTTAAACTAAATAAACGGAACATTTATAACACAAGACATTGTATAGTGTGGTGATTTAAACAGAAAACTGACGGGTGCAAAAGGTATTTGACTGTAGCGGTGGAGCGCCGGGAACACACCGTACGCGGAAGCGACGCCGAAGCGTGGCGGAAGCGCAGCGTCAAGCCTCTAGCTCCCATCCACTCCCATGTTAAACCGCCGCGCTGAACACACCGGGCGCCAAAGCGTGGCGTTGCGCCGCGGCGGCCTAGCGCCGTGAAGCGATCGTTTCGGCGTTGAGTCTATTTTTCCGCTTGACGCAAGCGTCAAGCACCAGGAAACACACTGAAAAACGATTTTAAACGATATTGACGACATATTTTACATTATATAAATTATCAAATATGCATCCCATACTTTGTATTTACCTTCTGTTGTCTTGGAGTTTTAATTTGACCACTTTTAACAACGACTTTATTAAATGTCCATCCACTACAGCCACATATGTCATATAGGTAAATAGAGAGATAGAGACTGGGCTGTATATGTGATCACGGAGCAGAATCGGCAGGGTGACCGGCGTGGGGAAATGCGAGTCCGATGTGAACAGTCAAGCGCCAGCCGCTCTAGGGATTAACGCCACGCCGCGGCGTCGCTTACGCCTCCGGTGTGTTCAACCAAGCGCCGGCGCGCAAGGGATTAGCGCTTCCGCCACGCTTCCGCGTCGCTTCGGCGTCCGGTGTGTTCCCGGCGTAATGGTGGAAGGAAGCTTTTGCACTATGCACGGAGGTTAGTATGAAAAATGGACGGGTTAACAAACATACACACAACACACGGACCCGGACAACAGACATGCTATACATACATTTAACATTTATAATAATCACACATGTAAATGGGGCAGGGCATCACTGCCGTGACGGACGCCGTGCGCCCCGTCACACGCCTGAACCATGGTTTTGTTCTTACGTGGGGTTTTTTTATGGGGGGAGGGTACGAGTCTTCTTCTTCATCGTCCTCATCCTCATTATTGTCATCGAAGCGTCCCTTGGTGTCAGACGAAGGGAAGGTATCTTTAAACGACCTCACCGGAGAAGAAGCCACATTGTCGTCTCTGTTCTCGTCTTCCTCGGCCTCCTCCTCCTCCGAGAAGTCAAACGTGTATTTTGGCTTGGAGGCTGAAAGACAAAACAGCAGAGTGTGCGTCACACCACAGTGTTACTGCAGCGGGTTCCACTGCCTCATACAAGCATTAGTTCTGTTTCAGCTGGGTTGCATCAGACGACACTCAGACACTTGAAGCCGGCAGAGGATAATCAGCCTGAGGTAACCAAAGCTGACTGACTTCATATTCTAACAGGGAGGAACTCTGCATTTGTTGGGGATTATTTTCAGTCATGGATTCATCCACATTTGGTGGTGTAGTGACAGTGTATGAAGGAGCAAGTAGAGATAAACTTTAGTGTGAGTTCATGGTCATCAAGAAACACTCATGTGAGTTTCATGGTTTGTTTGATGGAGACACAGATGAGAGATTAATGATGGAGAGACTGACAGATGATAGACAGATATATGCAAGAAGAAATATGCAATGAATGAACAGAGGAAATATACACCATTTCTTTTCCATTTAGTTTTTTTTATATAGGCAAGTGCTTGGTATTGAACTGCCGACCTCCTATTCTATAGTTATGAGGGCCAATTCAAAGGGCTGAATGATGGTTAAGACTTGGTTTTAACCAATTAGCTTAATGTTAGTGTTAGGCTTAGGCATGAGTTGTGATGGTTAGGGTAAGGGGTTAAGGAATGCATTATGTCAATGAGTGTCCTAAAAAAAAGTGTGTGTTTTTATAACAGCAGAAAAACATTTTTGCCGGAGTGCAAAGATTTGTCTCATGATTGATCGACTTAGACCAACAGCCCAAACACCAAACATGCTTAGTTAACTTTCTGAATGTAACCAGGAAAAAGATCAAATTCCCTCAGGCAGAAAAACTCAAAAGAATCCTTTGGTGATTTGATTATCAATATAGTTTCTGATAAACGTTCTGTTAATATCAAATAACTGTCACAGTTCCGCGCTAGATTTAATGATAGGTGGTGCGCCTGAGGGCCCCGTCTTACCTGATGCCCTGAACGACTTGATCTCTCTGGGGATGAGCGGCTCGCTGTTCTCCAGGTCACTTTCAGAGTTGGACTCATCCTCAGACCAGGGGTTTCTCTTCTTCACCTTCTTGGCGGGGGTTCCTTTGGGTGTTGGCGGTTTTCTCGCCCTAGGAGCTGCTGCAACACAGTGAACAACAGAACCAGACTGTTAACTGTCAGTATTGTCACTGAGGACTGAGGCGCTCCCTGCTCAATATTGGATTAGTTCTCTCATTGCACTGCGAAGCATCAAAGAAGCTTTGGGCACAAACTAGAATCTATAGTATATCGGCGGCGTGGCCTAGGGGGTAAAGTGGGCGTTCTCCAACAAGTGGGCGTTCTCCAACAAGAAGGTTGCTGGTTCAAATCCCACTATTTCCCATCTGCATGCCGAAGTGTCCTTGGCAAGATACTGAACCCCGAAATGGCCCCTCATAAAATGTTGAGTGTACTAAAAAATGTAAGTCGCTTTGGACAAAAGCCTCTGCTAAATGACATGTAATGTAATGTAATGATCCGACATCGCTGAATCCTTGTTTTCCTCCTCATCCTTCCATTCGTGTTCGACCATCACGCAGAGTCAAGCACCAGTGTCACGGTAGTATTTATTTATTTATTTATTTAGAGCATCGGACCGATTACCTTTATCAGTGGATTCTAACCTCCACTCTGGGATATTACTCGGAAAGTTTCTTAATTTCTTGGAAGTGATCTCCAGTGTGCCTGATGGCACAGTCCCGTTCACTGCAGCGATTTAATACATACAGAACATATTATTAAAACCTATTAATGACTCAGCTCTTTAACTCCGCTGTTTAATGGAATCTGAACATAATTACTAACGCTGTTGGTTTTAATGTAAATGATGAAGGAGATCAATAATCTGGCTTCAGTTCACCACCTCAAGTTCCCGAGGCAGGGCCCAGTGTGCGTGTGAAAGTTAAAGTTCCTCAACCTTGAATAAGTTTTACCTCAATAACATTGTAAGTGAGAAAAATGTACCCTTTTACCATATTTTGCCTTTTAAATAAACATATTTGGATGGAAACACAAAATATAAATCCAGGACGAGCAAAAAGAGAATAATGTCAACATGTTAGATGAAACAGATGAGGAAGGTGCTGACCAGGCTCTTTTTTCTCTTTCTTGACACGTGGAGCCTTCGGTTTTGGAACAGAATTTTCTCCCGTTGCTCCCGTTGGTCCCATTGCTCCCGTTACTCCCTCTGCAGCCAAACACTCATCATCAAACTCCGACTTCATCGTCAGATCTGCGTCACCCTGAGACAGAAGAACAACTTGTAACAAACCATCCTGACATTACTCTCTTCAGCTGTGAATTACATCAGCAGATGTTACCTTCTTCTTTTTGGTCAGTTTCTTGGCAGACTCAGATTTGAGTGGCGTGGTCGGAGGAGCCACTCTGCGGCCATACGGTGACGGCAAGGTCTCCTCCAGGTTCAGCTTCTTCGCTTTAGGTTTGCCAACTTTACCCTTCACCAGTTTGACAGCCTTTCCTAAACTCTGGTCCTCTCGCTCCTGAGCCTCCACTTTCTGAAAGATATCACAAAGCAATATTTAGAAGAAGACTTTTAACATTTATCCTAACAGCATAACCTGAGAGAAATGTATTCCTCTGAACTGCTGGAAGCCTTTTAAAAACAGTGTGGAACACTGGTTTAGTAGGGTTGACCATACTTTCCGCATTCCGTGTCCCCTTGGAGTTGCATACTTGTTATTAGATTAGATTAGATTCAATTTATTGTCATTGCACAGTACAAGTACTTATACAACGAAATGCAGTTTAGCATCTAACCAGAAGTGCAAAAAAAGGCAGTAAAGTGCAGAGTATTGTGCGTATTTAAAGTGGAATATAAATAAATAGACATGTACAGTAAGAAATATATATGGAATAGTCATAGTCAAACAAACATGTCTCAATGTTCATACTAAAATGAAAGTCTGTAGTGCTTTGGCGTTGTGTACACCGAACCCATGTTCTATTCCAGTAGGTGAATATACTGTAATTGTAGCATGTGCAGTCGACGCATAATGTAAATGGTAAATGGATTTGTATTTATATAGCGCTTTTCTAGTCTTGATGACCACTCAAAGCGCTTTACACTACAGTTTCACATTCACCCAATCACACACACATTCATACAGTGCATCTATCCCAGCACTTTGTTATTCTATGGGGGGCCATTCAGGGTTCAGCATCTTGCCCAAGGACACTTCAACATGCAGATGTTTCAGACTGGGGATCGAACCGCTGACCTTCAGGTTTGAGGACGACCACTCTACTCCTCAGCCACAGCCGCCCTCAATAATGTGACAGCTTGACTTTAGTATTTATATTACGGGTTTCAGCCAGGTCTCTCCTGACATATACGATTTGTGATTAAGGAGAAGCACGTAAAACATGAACCCTTGGCATTGATTGACATGTATTTTTAAAGAATTGCAACCGATATTTGTGAAAAAACTATATATTCATATATGTACAAAATTGTACCACCAGTTAGCAGGGTCAAAAAATGTTGGCTGCATTCAGATGTCTGCCGCAGGCTTCATGCAGTGAACATGGGTGGATGACATTTATATCACAAGGTCCATAGCAGACCCCAGTGACGTTGAATTTTGAATTTGCTTTGAGTATGTTGGATTGACAGCAGGTTAAAGCAAAAGGTTTTACATCTGGCGGAATTAAATTTTTTGCTTCTGTTGTGGAGTTCAATGAAAACACTGACTTCTCATTAGTTAAATAGGACGCTACAACCACAAGCCGGTCATAATAGCCACAACTAGCATGGCTCTGTCCAACTGTAACAAAACCACTTCTTTCTCTAAATTTCTTCTTTAATTTTGTACAGATTCGTTGATCAATGAGCTTTAAAGGTAATAGTGGGCTGAATTGTATTGCTTATTCAACAAAGCCTGTTGAAAAAGGGTGAAATTAAAAAAGTCTGCTAGAGTATGACATGATGTTGTTTTACTGATGGATCGTGTGCCGTGAAAATTTACATGATAGTTTTACTATCATCTTAAAATCTGTATTAACAACTTAACAACCATTGACTTCTAACAGCAGAGTGAAAGTGGAAAGGTTTGCTGAGATGACAATAAGAGGCAAAAAACAAACTTACATCCAGTTCCTCTATGAAGACTGCCAAGTCCTCCTTCCACAAATCATCAGAGGATTTCTTCTGGATATCGTTCAGTTCTCCTCTCTGCACAACAACAAACATATTCTCTTTGTTCATCGACATCAAACCCACTGAACAAAACACTTAACACCGATTGAGCTGGGGGCTGATTACTATTTGGCGATCCACTGACAAACAAATAAATAAATACAAACATACACACATAATTACAATCATCAAGTGTCTAGGATGTGGGTGTCTTGGAGATTAAAATAAAAACAAACATGAAATATAAAATAAAAATTCATACCTTCAGGTCCCTCTGTTTGAGCAGCTCCTCCACCTTCTCTTTAGTCAGGCACCAAAGAGGCATGTTAAGGATGTAGTTGTAGTTTGGCCCCGACGTGGAGCCGGAGTCCACTGAGCTGTCGCTATCATTACCATCACGGTAATCTTCTTCCTGAGCCTGACAGAAAAGAACACAAACATTATACCGTGCTGTTTGCGCCACTGCCCTGTAGACTAATGTTAATTTACTGACACTGTCATTTATGGCACTTTGTTTCATGTGAGAGAATCTTCCACGTTTTAGAAGTTGTTGCAAAGGTTACTATTAGTTGTCATTTTTTTCTATTTATACTACCTAAAGTGATCCTAATTAAGTGAATGTGACTATCTGTATGTAGATGCAAGTGTGAGGTATTTAAACAATACCTTCTCCTGAGCTTTGCCCCAGGCTGCTACTGGATCAGATTCATAACCTTTCTGGACCAGCATGCGAATCAGTTCACGCTTCGATTTGTTTTCTGTAAGAATTCAAATTGAGTGTAAAAAAAACTGTAAACAAAGTCAAACAAACACTATTCCATGAACAGCTGATAGGAAGTGTTTCTTACCGATTGAAACTTTCCCTTCAATTTTCTCCAGGACAAAGCGGGCCTGGTTGGACAACTTGGAGGCCTCGGCTCCCAGGTTGCCCAGTAACCAGTCCTTCCTCAGTTTGTAGTAGTTCAGGCGGAGATCAAAGAACTCTTTGAGGATGTCTTGGACTGAATCGTACCTCTTCATACATCCCATGTGGTCGAACAGAACCTGAGGATAAAGTGATTTTGAAAAATCAGTTCACGTTTCTCAGAAAAGAAGTAAACCAAGCAGGAAATGGTTGAACACTTTACCATGGAGTTACAGGTGAGGGTGGACTGCAGCTTGAAGACTTTGTGAAGACCAGCCGCCTCAGCCTGGGCCAGTTTCTCCTCAGACATGCGGACCACAAACTTGACTGTGGTGTCTGTGTGGTACTCCTTATAATCGTAGATGAGAGCTGGTGTTTTGTCAGTGCCCTGCAGCATGGGCTCCAGCACAGACTCCTTATAGGACTGCATACAAACGCAAACAAAATTATAATATCATACTAAACATTTTAGATCATAACACATTTCATTTTCTGCTGTAGAAGAAGTTAAATGAAATTATACTTGAAAAGAAAAGGTGCAATATCATGCATTACAGGAGGTGCAAGTAATGGAGCTGAAGTGTACCTGTGTCCATGTCCTGACAGGAAGCTCTATGATCTCAATGGTGTTTTTATCTATGACCGACACCTCTCCACTAACCAGGTGCTGGTTCTGACCCAGCTCATGGATCACCCCTTTGAAGTTTTTGTAGCTGGGAAGCTGAATGAGGACAAAAAAGGAGACAAAAATAATTTTTCAAAAAATTCGCAACATTTTTTAATTTCATTTCAAGCTCACACTTTTTTGTTTGACCTGTTTTATGAAATGTGATGCCACATTAGATATAGACAAGTCTTTCTTTTCCATTAGTGAATTAAATAGGCTATCTAATACTTCTAATGTCTCCAAAATGCATGATGAGGGATGGGTAGTTTTGATTAAATTTACAGATACAATAAAAGGGAAACTACCGCAGCATTAAAGTTATAGTCACCAACTCAATCAGGAGTGTAATAACAGTTTACCATTGGCAGAGGGTCCTGGTGGTTGAGCATGCGGTTGATGTTGTTGACGATCTCTCGGACGTCATAGTTTGGGATTTTACAAGCCCAGCCTGTTCCGATGCCCTCAGCACCATTCACCAGCACCAATGGAATAATGGGAATGTACCACTCGGGTTCCACCTTCTGGTTGTCGTCGTATAGGAACTTGAGCAGGTTGGAGTCCACTGCAGGGTACAACAGCTTGGCAAGAGGACTGTGGAAAATGACATGACAACATGAGGAGACTGGCCACCTCCAAAGGGATTGTCAATTTGTCTCGGTTTTTCGGGACATTTGGAATCCTGAAACACTAAGGTAACAAGAATCAGCTAAGCTACTTGACGTAAATTAAAAAAATCTAACCAGTCTAATCATCATCGCTTTACCTGAGCATGGTAAAAATGTAACGAGGGCTGGCAGCATCTTTGCCTCCATTGATGCGAGTACCAAACTGACCGAGAGGCTGCAGGATGTTCACGTTGTTGCTGCCCACAAAGTTCTGGGCCAAGTTCACAATGGTCATCATGAGAGCTTGCTGCACGGACAAAAGAAAGTGGGTGATTAGTATTAGTGAACAGACAAACAAAGATATTTCTCTTTTACAGTAAATTACATTACATTACATTTAGCTGGCGCTTTTATCCAAAGCGACTTACAATAAGTGCATAAAACCCCAAGGGTTTAATAAAACTTATCTTAAAGCATGACAGAAATAGCCTTCCTGAACGTATTTAAGACCTAGTACGCAGTATTTAAACCAATTTAGGACTTTGGATATTTAGGATGGAACATTAAATAGAAATCTCAAGCTAGCCTAATAACTACTCACCTATCCCATCGTTATAATTCAGTAAAATGTGCCATACGTCTGAAAGATAGTGAGTTGACCGTACCTCTCCATGATGGTAGGCTGACATCTCTGCCACTGAACCAGCCAGCTGTGCTACCTTCACTTCCCTCTTGTCGTTCCTCTTCATGCAGGTAAACAGCACTTTTCTCTGACCTGGCTTCAAGCCTAGAAAAATGCCACAAACACCGTCAAAAGGAGACTGCACCAAAAGGGCTGAATGAAAACATCTGTACAGTGCACATCAGCTCTTTTCTAAAGTTAGAACACAAACAAAGTAAATGGAGTAAATATACGAACCATCAACCAAACATGGGATTGATCTCTCGTTGTCAGAGTTAGAGAACAAAATCAACTCTTTGTTGATGAAGTCATTGTAGGAGAGGTGTCTGGCCTGAGTTCCATATAGGTATTGCTGAAAATAGATTAAATAAACATCAATAAATGTACTTTAATCTGTGATATTATGTGATACCAGTGTGATTTTACATTGTATCTTACAGAGGATTGACAACAGCTTCAAATGGATGTGAGGATCTAAAGAATCCCCACAGAGGAAGCAGTACAGATATCCAACTAAAACATATTAATACACAGACGATGTTTGTTCCTCTCATCACGCCTGTAAGAAAAGCATCAAACCTCTGGCAGACCGTGCATCCTCCTCTGTCGTCTGTCTTCCATGAAGTTAGTCAGCCACTCCTTTCTGTCATCGGTCTTCTTCTTACTGAAGGCCTGAAACAAAACAATGACAATTATGAGGGTAATCCTGGAATTACTAAACAAAAGATGATATTGCATGTTTATCTTGGCTTTGTCAACTACATTACCAGTGTGAGAAATGCCTATTCACAGTGATACAATACCACATCTTAAAATTTCTCCTGCATTAAATTTTAGTGCTTTCCCAAAAAAGGTGTGAATGAAATTTAAATAATTGTTGAGAAAATATACATTCAAAATATCTTCCAATTTCAATGGAGGACTAACTGTTATCCTTTAAAGATCAATTCACATTTAAAAGCAAGACAATTTGAAAGCATGGCTAATAATCTCAGACGAATTCATTCAGTTTAATAAAATTAAAGTGTTTATGATTTAATTAGTGGTGATATTTCATTCTGTTTTACACTTGATATTGTTTTTCAGAATTTAGTTCCCCTGCAGAACGTTATGGAGTTGTGTTGTTAAACTCACCAGAGTGATGGCAGCATCGTCCTCTACGCCAGTGTATCTGAATGTGATGCGGTTTTTCTCCATTTCAGCAAAGTACTCCTTTGCCTCTTTACTTGTACTTGTTCCCAAACCTGGAAGATTAATGTAACATGATTAAATTGAATAGTTTTTCACACAACTACAGAAGAGAACATTTTATGTAATAAATATGTTAATTTACAAAGTTTACAATGATATGTTTAAAGACGTGAGTATCAAACCTTTGTAGTACTTTATATGCCAAGTTTTAAAGTTCTCTGTCTGTTTCTTCCACTCATCAAACTCTGGAATACTGTAGAAGCACTGTTCCTGCTTGTTCTTGGTCACCTGCAGACAACAAATAAACATGGCTGAGCTCCAGATTTGCAGTGCATATCTATATTTTGTGCAAATAAGTTTATCACACAGAATCATATAAAAAGAGCAGTCCAGGCAAAAAATATCCCCTCCGTCACATGCTGCAGGTGCAGGTTGCTGTGCATCAAAAGATAGACTGAATGATCTGTGTCTAGTGACAAACAACAGTCTATTCTTTACTGTAGTTACCATCTGCACTGAAAATGCTTTATGTGTCTCTTACTTTGACGATGGGTGTGATAAACTCCTCCAGGAAGGTGTGTTTCAGCAGCGAGGGCCAGTTGTGATGGAAGAAGTTGATGAGCAGACCTTTGATATGGGAGCCATCTTGATCCTAGGACATGAGTATAGGTGTTAGAAGCATTCAACAGGATGATGGGCTTTAAGTTGTATTAAATCTGAGGGACTGTGCATGAAGCAGATTACCTGATCAGTCATGATCATGATCCTGCCGTAGCGTAGGGTCCTCAGTGACTCTGGGTCCTCATAGCTCTTCTTGTATTGAAGGCCAACGATTTTGATGATGTTATTAATCTCAGCATTTTCCATGATCTGTTGTCAAAAAGGTAGATGGGTCATAATAGAGCTTCAAAAAGGGAAGCTTTCTAATGATAATATATAATCACATAATTATGTAAAAGAAAAGTTGCTTTCAGCTCATAGATTTGACAAAACCAAAACAATTTGCTGAATCATAAAGCTGTATAACCCCTGCAGCAAAAGCCCTTAGTTTTTCATCAGATGTTTATTTCACAGACTTTAAAAGTAAGATAAATAATAAATGGTAATTGCTGCATATACAGAAGTCTCAGCACTTTACTAATTCAGTACTTAGTAACTTTCTATCAGAAAGATATCTCAGCCGTTAATCACTTTTTGTAGCAGAGAAGAGTCTTTGTGTGTTTAAGATCTATCCACAGATTTTCAATGATGTTCAGGTTTGGGGACTGAAGATGTCATTCCAAAAGCTCCTACTTGTGTTTCTTGAAGTTTTTTGAGGTTTTTTTGAGTTATGCTTTTGATCATTTAGAAATAAGCCTCTCTATAGTTCTACTTTCTTCACTGAACAAAGGACATTTACTTCCCTGTATCTGCACAATGTGTCTTGTGCTACACAAACAAAACGATAAACCCAACACACTCCTTTATAAGAAATGTTTGAACATAAAACAAAAACAGTGGCTATGTAGCCTTCAAGGAATAACTAAAAAGAAAAGACTTTAAGATTATAAAACAGAAAAAGTGGTTCTGATTCGGCACTCGGAATGTGGGAGAAGTAAGTAAACCCATCGGCAGCACAGGTCCCAAGAACCTCTGACCATTGACGTTGTCCACAGTCAACGCGCAATATTGAGCGCAGGTCAGCAGGGGAGTAAGGGAGGGAGGACATGCAGCAGGGTTATACGGCACGGTACAAGGACACCGAACATGCAATGTGAGCAGGCAACCATCCTGCAGCACCGGGTTTGTAATGTTCGGTAGCGGCAGTACTGTACAAAGAGAGCACTGTGGCAATTTTTGCATTGACTAGGTACCCAGGTATCAGTTCTCGTGACATCCCTTAAACCAACATTGCAAGGTCACATCCACCACTATGTTGACAACATGTTTACTATTTTGGCTAAAGACTGTGTGGTGTATTGATCTAGACTAAGTCAACGGGTGAAGTCTGATCCATTACACCATAAACCTTGTATTTTCTACTGAAAGTGTACTCGAGCAATCCTATATCGCACAACCACAAAGCTGAAGACTTAACAATAGAGCTCCAAAAATCCTGGATCTGACTCTTCCCATAAGGAAATTTCACTGTCTTTCCTCAGACCCTTGCTGCCAGGTGTACATCCACACCTTATAAACCACACAGCCCATAACTCACCTCTGCAATTGTTTCCCTTCTGATGAGTGAGTAAATTCATTGACTTGACTGTTATTTTGTTCACCACATGGTTATGAAGCTAGTCCAGTATCTCACCTGCTTGTGTGTTGCCTCTCGCACGTTTAGGATCTTTCCTCTTAGTGGAAACACTCCATAGCGGTCACGGCCAATGACTCCCAGTCCAGAGACAGCCAGAGACTTGGCTGAGTCTCCCTCAGTGAGGATGAGTGTGCACTCACCTGAGTGTTTGCCACCTAGGACACAAATATGAAAAAGAGCAGTCTTTAGCACTGAATAATTTGTACATCAATTCCAAGGGTGGGATTCATCCAAAATTGCTAACAGAATATTCCTTTCATATGTCTGTTAATGTTTACACACCGGCATCGTTGGCGTCATCAAGCTTGGGGATGCCTTTGATCTTGCTGTACTTCACCGATGAGCACTTTTTATTTAGCTGTGTCTGAGCTTTGAACTTCACCCAGTTGAGTATACTCTCCACAATCCCACAGTTGGTAGCCTGTGGGTGACAAAAGAAACTTTTGAGTGACGGATGCCCAACTACGTTACAAGAGCAAACTCAAAACAGAGTGAGAAGTTTAAATGAGGGAAGTGTTCTTACAGCGCGGACGAACTTATCTGACAGAGGACACTTGGACCCAAAACTTTTGGTCTGGAGTGTCATGTTCTCCTTGGTCTGGGAGTCGAAGGAGGGATTCTCAATCAGAGCGTTCACAAACACCCAGACATGGTTCTTCACCTGAGTCACAGACGAGAAAAAAAGTTCATCAGCACACAACTACAGTGAGAACATTCATTTACTTTGATTATAAATTTTGCGCAAATAATCAGTTGAGCCACCTGGAAGGGTTTCACAGACACTCCTGCCTTATTCTTCTTCTTCACCACTTCAATAAGTTTGGCCACAATCTGGTCCACCACATAGTCAATGTGTCTGCCACCCTGAAACAGACATATACTCATGTTAAAAACACTCCTACGTCTACTTATTCCACTTCAACCACTTTTTACTCACTGCTAGTTCACTGCTACATACCTTGGTCGTGGCGATGCTGTTAACAAAGCTGATTTGCTGAAATCCTTTTTCACTCATGGTGAGGCAAACCTCCCAGCGATCATTCACAGTTTCATTGACCACCTTCAAGGCAACGCCCGTCTCATCCACTTTGTCCTTCACATACAGATCCACATAGCTACGGAACCCAGTGATCTTTGGAAGCAAGACAGGTTCAGGGTAAGTGGGTTACACAAGTAAGCTGAATAAGACCATTGACAACTGCTAGGATGACTGTTATTTGTTATGACTTCATTAATGTTAAGGTAGACAACAAAAACAGCAACAACAGCAGGGAAGATATTTGAATTAAATATCCTTTACTCCCAATCATCAAGAGTCATTAATTACAGAAAAAAAAGTATGTTCTATGACACAATGACACATAGCTGGCAAACACAAGAAAATAATTAAAATACATCATTAATCATCTGCCATATTCCTGTCTGTCACAGTTGGGACAATTTTTTTTTAACCTCAAAACAAACATTAAAGCTAAAGGCCGAATTATAGTCCTGCGACTGCAACCGCGGAAGGCCACGCAGCTGCATCGACGGATTCGTTTTGGTTTATGCTTCTCTAACGTGCTGCGCTTGTTGCAACGCAATTCACCGCCAGAACACTAGGCGTAGTAAAGTTTTTTTGTCGAAGACAAAACACACAAAGAAGAGACGACTTCTTCTTCGTCGACTCTTTATTTACATCGCCACTCCGACTCCTCATATTCTATTTCTGGCGGACAAATCGGCCAGTCAGTGACGGGTTATACAAGTGGTCATACTTTCAGATCTCTTCTGCCAAGTGCTCATCTATTTGTTCCATATTCGTTCTTCTAAATCTCCCATGATTTCCGCGTATTATGGGGCATGAAACCGGAAGCTAGACTCCGGACGGGATGTAGTAAGCAGACCAATCACAAGCCTTGCGGGCTGCGTGAGGCTCGCGTCGCTTTGTTGTATAGTTAGAAAAATTGGCAGACGCACGCAAGAGGGCACGAAAGGGGAGTGTTGCATGTCTTGCGTGCATGCGTGCGTGCGTGCAACCCAACTATAATTCGGCCTTGAGACAGTGTAGCAGGGAATGAGATTGACACTTACGGGTAACTTTTTGCCATTCAGTGTAACTTTGACTCCTTTGCAGGAGCCTGCTATATCATAAGCTCTGCGGGTAAGAAGTGCTACAATATCCTTGTCCAGCTTCTCCATCTTGAACTTGGACAGGTCTGGCTGAAATGTCACGCTGGTGAAATCCTCCCCATCAAAGAATTTGATCTTGGGGTCAGAAGTCTTGGTCATGTTGTTCTGCCACGTCTGAGGAAAACCAAAACACAGGTTATCACACACAAACTCTTGACTTTTGCTTCCACTTGAGTTCATAATTCTTGTGTTTTGTGCAGGACCCTTGTGAACTCAGAACACCCTTACTATGTCCAGTGCATTTAGACCCAACAATTGTGACAGAAAAACACCCGGTGCTTTCCCAGTTGTGCTAAAATAACCCTCAGTGGCTGAAGCTCGAAACGATGGTATTATATACAACCTTACCTCAGATATGACCAGATGTCAAAACCCTATAAAACAGTAATTCTTTCATTCATTATTCAAGCCAACGCTAATACAGAGACAATTTTGAAGGGGACAAACCACAAAAATGATATTGACACAGCGATATTAGCGCCAGGTATTTAATATTTGAAAAGAGAAAAAGGAGAACATTTTAAAACAGATACAAACATAATCTCTAAAAAATAAAATAAAAGATTTAGTCTTAATTCATAGCAGTACTGCTAATGACCAATTGATCCAGGGTCTTTGTGTTACATAGTTACTGAACCCAGAGATGAGTTCAGCTCCAGAACAGCTGATCTCTTTTGGTCAACACTGGAGCTACAATATTGTCATTCATCATGTCAACATGAGGCCATGTGTCTTTCCAACGACTGATTGATCATAGATTGGGAGAATGATGTTAGTAAAAACAGGTCATGGTAACATAATCTTATCCAGTCTGAATCTTAACCTCTTAACAATGTCAACTCTTCCAGACGAGGGGCCACTCAAAAGCCGAATGATTCACTTTCATAAGCTGAATTTCAACAAAAACAAGAACTTTCTAAAAAGAAATAAAAGGCTACTGCAGCTTATTGTTCACATGTGTGCAAAAATTAGTATAATGATGTCTGAACAACTGATGGTGACAACAAGCCAGTGTTATAAAAATTAAGAAGATCAAAGGCAAAATTTAAAGGGGCTGTACAGGAGTACTCGACATATCAGGCATCTTCAGCTCTGATGCCTTCAGCTCTGAAAGTCTGAAGGCATCAGAGCAGAGCCCCCCCCCTAACCCTAACCCTCATCCCGTTTTCTATCACTATGTCTATCAAAAATATAAAAGGCAAAAAGGCCAATTTGATCTGGACTATTTGAATGAAGAAAGGGGAAGAGAAGTTCTGTTATCTTAAGGCTCAGCAGGAGACAACCTCGGGGTTTGTTGCAGAAAAGCTGCCATTGAGTAGGTTAGCTTTACAGAATTACCAGAGTGACAGAATGAGCTCAAGTCACCTCAGTTTCCCTCAACTCTAAATAAACAGTAGTGTAGAGTCCCCCTCACCTGTTTGAAGCTATGTCTGTATTCCTTGCAGGCCGTTTCCACCGTGAACTTGGTGCTGAAGATGTTGCAGAGTTTAGCACCGTACCCATTTCTCCCACCTGGAGGCAGATAAACAGTTAGCATCACAGAGGTCAAAGCTCACCCCTCTGAACTGACTTTAACGACCACTAATACAATATGTCAAGACGGCTCCTCTCACCTGTGACCTTTTTCTCGTTGTCATCATAGTTGCTGGAGGTGAGGAGGTGGCCAAAAATGAGAGCTGGGACATACATCTTCTCATCCTTATGTTCCACCACGGGAATTCCTTTTCCATTGTTCCATATGGAGATGGTGTTGGACTCACTGGGGGAGGAAGGGTAAAAGGGAAATAGATGAGTTACAGAGGCGATATAAATTGTACCAGGACAATCTAAAATACTGTAAATTTATATTTAAGACCAGCTATTAAACCTCAATAGTTTTGCCAAATATCATGACAGATTAGTCCTGATCACTTACCAACACTGTTACAGAGTGGAGACAGTGTTAAGCAGAGGTCTGTCTGACTGTATGCTGAATGCGTCAACACTCACAGTGAGCGCAAGCTCTACTGAGTTATTGTTGAATTGTAACTGCCTGGCGGAGACGGCAATACTTTGTTTAACTGGACTCTGGCGCAGGCTAGATTTCGTTAAGTGCTGCCGATGGCCAGTCTGACTGTGACAGATGGTCAGTGTGTTTGTGTGTGAGAGAGAACAATAGCAAGGGACAGCATGTAGTGAGCATTGTTATATATGCCAGGGGAGACTGTGGAGAAGATTAGAGCAAGTGATGTCACCTGCGGTGAAGGTGTTTGAGAGTGACTACAGGCCGCTGTATGCTTCCCCAAGTCCGTCAAGGACGGACGGATGGACACTTTTTGTTTTATAGTTCCCCCGTTGCTGAAAACAATTGGGCGCCAGAACAGCAGGTGGCGCAACGGACGACGAGCTTAGAGAAGCCTACCTCATGAATTCTCAGAAGAAGTCCACGTTCATTGTTTACCTGCTCCCGGCTTTTCACGCACACAGTGTACGATGGTAACTAAATAAAATAAAGTGAAACCCTGCGGGTCATAATGTTTATGTTATCGTGTCTTAGCGCAGCGGTTCCCCGGTCTTGTTTCCAAACTGCGTTGCTAATTCAACAGCTTAAAGCTACACGGAGGCAGTAGCCCCCCCCCCCCCCCCCAGCCAGCAGGGACTCCCGATACTAACTACTATCAAGTGTTGCTTCTACCCTGACGGGGTCTGAGAACATTGTCATGACAGCCCAGGATTAAAGTCAGCGGGTTTTTTGCGCTGTGTTGTTCCCAACGCAGTTAGCCAACAGTCGTGGCTAGCGCCGCTAGCGCCGTTACTGACAGGGCTTTATAAACCCCGTATTTGACCGTACACACATGCCGTTAGTGCTATAACCAGCCCACCTGGTCAGCCGGACAACTCCACTGGCACTTGTCACATTAATCATAGAGTCATAGTTGTGTTTGGGTGTTATTGTGATATAGGGAATGAACAGGAAGTTTGAGGTCCGGAAATGTCGTTAACGGACGTTATCACAGCCAGTGCGATCCGTAGGCTCTCCGCATGCCGACGTGTAGTTAGAAAAATCAGAGGTGCACAAAAGCTCTCCGAGGCGCTCAGGAGGTGGCGTTATCTCTGTCCGTGTCCGTCCGTCTCCGTCAAAACGGAGTAAAAACGTAGAATCATACAGCGGCCTTAAGTAGTACAGAGAGGAGCCGTGCAGTTGGCGTGTGTCACAGACGGAGGCAAAGCACAGTGAATCGTTACAGGGGCAGAAGCTTAGCACTAGTCAAGACCTGGACTTGAAATGACAACGTAGACTCCAAATACGGTTTTAAAACAGCTAGATATGTTGACAAGTTTAATCTATTATGAGAACACATAAAAAAAGGGACACATCACTTTAAATCACTACGTTTACACCTTAGAAAACCTTATGCTGCTACACAAAAAATCTGATTTACTTACTCTGCAACACAAACTGTCTTGTACTTTTTGCACCTTTTTATCACATTAATGACTGTTTAACATCTTGAAAACCTATTCTGCTGTCGTTAAAAATCTGTATGTTTACTTTTGCCCTACTAAACTGTCTGAGTACTTTTTGCACTTTTATCACAAATGACTACGTTTACACTTTTAGAGAACCTATGCCGCTGTACTTAAAATATCTGTATGTTTAATTTATTTAGAAATGTCTTGTGTTATTTGTTGTGCTGTGCACTTTATATGTTTTCACCGTGGAAGAGTGGAAAACAGTATATATCGCTTTCTCGTATGTCATGTACATGATGAAATTGACAATAAAGCCACTTTATACTTTATCTTTATCAAACTCATCAGAACCCAACTGTGAGCTGAGTTTTCAGTTACATTCGCTGATAATTTCAGTCAAATAAGGAGTACGTTCATGCTGAGTTTAATACGTGAGTAGTTAATGAAAGAAATCTGTCATCGACACAGCTCCCACGCTGCCATTCACCAAAGAAAAATGAATGAAGCTTTAAATATGAATGCTTGACGAAAAGAAAGCGCAACAGCAGTGAAGACCGTGTGTTAGAGTGAAAAAGAGTCATAAACACTATATCCTTTCTTGTGCATGCATTTTTTACTCACACAGGAAATTTGACCTCTGTATTTATCTGCAAGTCTGGAAGCACCCAGGGAAGTGTCATCCATTCTATTATTTAGCAGATTGAATATACTGGATGATAAGGTGAAGCTGGAATCCTGCGGTATGTGACGGTAAAGACTTAACTTAGGATATTCATTTAGCTGTATCGCGATGGGGACATAGAGCTGGTGGCATTAAAACATGAAATTAAAGAGATTAATCAGGAGGTTTATCAACAGAAGTAAAAAGGGGATAATGTTGCTCTTTAATAAATATCTTCAATATCTATCATTGCACTCCCTCCCAGGTACGGTTTGGTTTGCGGTTACAAAAAAAACAAAGATATTTGAGTGGTTAATAAGCTCGCCCAGTGGAGAGGAGCATTAACTTCTCTATAAAACCACATTAGCAGCAGAGACCAGAGGGCTAATGGTATCATTTATACAGCGGGGGGACATTAGAGAGAGCGGCGGCTCAGCTGAAGGGACATATCGCTGTTTAAGCAGTCAGATGAGGAAGCAGTTGACAGGCTGGAGGTGAACCGCATATAAAACAAAAGCTCAGTGCGATTCAGAACAGGCTCATTATACTGTATACTGCCTGGATCCATGACTGAAACCCCCTCCATCTACTGCATGTTTTCACCAAACCCTGGAGGCATGGAGCTGGTAGTACTTCATCCTGACAGAAGTACATATAATGTCTGATAATTATATCATGAAGCAGTGCACTCACGGGTCGACGGTGATCTTAATGGATGTCATGTTCTTGTCCCTTTGTTTGTTGTCTGATGCATTGACTGGCAACGGGAAGAGAACAGAATAAGATTTTAACATTCACAAGTATTCACAAATAAACTTAATTGCAGAAATTAATACATGCTTTTTACCTAAAAGTATAAATATTATTCATACATAAACATTTAAAATTGATTATTGGATTTTCCACCGACCAACGTTGCTGTATTTATACATCGTTAATAATTGAATTATCGGGCCGGCGCAGAGAAAATGCACAGAGTGGTGTCTGGAAGTGCTTTTTTTTCATTTGCAGGGTGATATCAGACAGAGCCACTGACAGTAATACCATATGACCAAATCTGAGAGAGTTCATCTAAGGAATAGAATAAACAATTAACACCTATTTCAATTATTTCTATGATGCTGACCTTCCAATAATGGCGACAAAAATGTGACTAGCTCATCACTTGGAATTAGAAGTGGACCTAATTTCATACATCACATTTGATTTGATTATAATTCAATAGATATTAATTCACATTTAAAAATCTGGTCGCATCTGTCCGCGTTTCCCTGCCCTACAAATAATTCTGTCTGCAAACAGTTCAATCAGGTAAGATGAGTGAGTGGCACCCAACTGGGTGTTCCATAATATCAAATATAATAGTCATACAGTAAACTGACTCTGTTTGGGTCTAGAACAGATGGCAGACAAGAAACTATATCTGAAAATATCAAAGAGGGCTCTGGGTTGTTGTGATGGGGCTTTTTTTCAGTAGAACATCATTAAATTAAACAGACAGCAGATGATGCCTCGTTCTGAAAATGTGAGAAATAATAACCATCTTGATAAGTGTAACAACAGTGTAGACATTACAACAACTGATCATAAATCATGTACGGCCAAACTTAGATAAGATTAGTAAACAAAAAAAACAAAGAAATTGTAATTTCACACAAGCTTAAGATCACTGTACCTTTTATATTAGCTGAGAGGGATTCTGCCTAGAAAGTAACTACTCTGGCTCCAAGTCTCTCATGTAATTACTTGGACGGGGATCATTTTCAGACAATGGAATGTGTCAAACACAGGCTGAGAGGGCAGAGTATGCCGATCCTTGACAATATTCCCACATGGCAAGAACCGGGGCCCCTCAGCAGTGCAGCATTACGCCTACATTTTACTGAGTCATTAAAGGACTATGTAACATAGACTGTTCAACAGTTTTATTAGCCTTTATTCGTCCAGTAAAAGCTGACTGTGCATGCTTGCATTTCCACAGTAAAAATAAATGAGACTACTCTTTTTTCACAGAGATCTCTAGTCTTGCTGCAAACAGAGCACACATAGACACACTCACACAGGGAAACTAATCTCTCTGTACAGTCCTAGATCAGTGCTGCTGAGCGCAGCCAACACCACACTGTGAGCGATGTTGACATTTTTATAGACTTGAATATTCCAGTTAGAGAGGGACAATCTCAAATGACAAATGAACCATTATATTAACCGTGTAGATGAGAGTGTCAGAGGATGATGAGCAGTGTGAGTTCGCTTACCAAGAATTTCATCAAAGATTTTGTACAGCCCGGGAACGTAGGTGATTTCCCTCTGGTTCATGCCGATATCTTCATCAAAAACCCACATTTGCTGAAAGGTAGAAAATAAAAACAGGGTAAGAGACGTGAGACTCAAAGATCAAGTGTAAGCATAGTTTTTTATTCAGAATTATTGGTTGGACACCTAGTCAGCCTAAACTCAGAAAAAATGAATTGTCATATTACTCAATAAGGAAATTAACTGTTAGTTGCTGTCCTTAAACCGGCAACCAATTATTTTCTGTCAAAACTTAATTGACTACTTGTTTCAACTGAATTTAAACAAAGCTGTTGTTACTGCCCCCAAGGACGTTACATTTTGACCTACTATGTTCAGCATGTGAAATTAGTCAACGCTGGCAGTATTACATTATAGAGAAGTTGTTGACTGCAACATGCTGCTTCACTGTCTTGTTTTCTCCTCCTCAGCGAGGAGGGAGCACACATCTCTAATGTTAGTGTCAATCCAATATTCAAATGTCTTCACAATATTTGTGACTTCCAAATGATCTATGTGATAATGAGGCATCTCCTTGGTTACGGAGAGCTGTGGCATCTCATGACTGGTTATCTGCAGAAACACAACATATGGATGAGGGAATATGTCTGCTTTGTTTCTCTACTAGCTCTGCTGGTGTAATGCCACACTTCACAGTTCAGATAGTAGGTAATCCCAGATGTCAATATATGCTTCTGGTGTAATCTTTGCCAACTGGCTAAAGATTGCTGTGGTCCATGGTGAACCCTCAGGAGGAACATCGAGAGCATTAGTTTGTCATGCCAATGAAAATTCTCCCAGCAGAGTTCTCGGTCCAACTTTAAGATTTTTAGTTATGCAATATTGCCACAGACAGACTGTGAGACTCCTGCTTCCTCCACAATGATACGTTTTTGTTATAAAACACGCTTCTAATATTCATAATTAACACTTGCAGTCCATGCATTGGAGTCAGGGCCCCTTTAATCAAATTTGTTAATAAAGTCACATTATCTGTTTCTTTTCAATGACACTATAGCTGCTTTCAGACATGAACTGTATATTGGTGCTTGTCTGAACACAAATGTCCGAGCGAGCTTCTACAGACCTCCTAGTATACTGTCCCTAGAAACACAACAGGGGATGACCCACTGGATGTCCGCGCGCAAGTGGGGGGTTGAATGGGAAGGATTTTTTTTAATCGGAGCCTAAATGTCAGAATGTCTGCCGTTTGCTCGGGACTCACCTGTGTGGTGGGCTCCACGGAGCCGATATACGTGTCTGGACGGAGAAGAATGTGCTCCAGCTGGGTCTTCTTCTGATACACTCGCTCCACAGACAACTTGGAGGCCGCCTTGTCTTTCTTGGTCCCTTCCATCTTGCTTGCATCCCCTCTGCCGTTCGCTGCCTCCTGTTAAACAGAGTTGTTTTAGTTATTACTGGATGCATGACTCTGGTTAAGCTCCGAACCCTGTGAGAAACACTGTGCTGTTGACACCAGATTATCAGTGTTTACTACCACAGGGAGGAGGCCTTGTCCTCCCATTGGCTTCACAGTGTTACTGGTGACAGATAGAAGAAGCAGAGTACTGGACATTAGAATGTAAATGGACGGTGGAGGATTATCAGTTTCATAGTGAAGGGTACTTGCACTCTCCCTCTAACCTCATTTATAGTTGAGCAAATAAAATATCTTCCAAGTCCTGGTGAATTTTAGAAGCAAGATTTCCAAATTTGTTTTAAATTATTCATGACAAGAAGAAGGATTTAATTGCAAGAGGGTTTTAATGTTTTACGCAAATAGCAGAAAAACCTGCATACCATGTGAATCACACAGTTTATCTTCATGCATGATGCAGCTCTTTGTACGACATCCGGCAAGTGCAATTTCTAAGATGTAATAAAAGTCCTTCAGACAAGATATAAGAGAACCAAATGTGAGCTAGAGGGTTGTTTTCCTCTACTAAACAATCCAAAATAAAACCTGTGACAGTCTCACAACTACAATCCTGGAATGTGATAGGATGTTTCTTCAGTTAAACAAGGATAAAACTGTGATCATTGTTTTTGGAGACATGACGGGACGATTTAAAATCAGTGCTCAGCTTCGGTTGGTAGAATAAAAAACCACAAACCAAGACAGAAATCTTGATGTCGTCACAGACTCAAATATGAACTTCAATAGCCATGTTTACACAATTACAAAGTCCCCCAACTGTCAAGATGAGAATATATAGAGGATTAAATAACTTGGGAAACATATACATGTCTTTTTATATTACCACTTGTCTACATTGATGTGTTAATAGGCCTCAGATCCCTCAGGTCGGCTTTCTGTGCTCAGTCAAAACTATACATTGAGGCAACGTTCAGTTTTTATGCTCCATATTTGAGGAACAACCTCCCAGAAAAAATCAATGCTGAGGACTTCACTGTTTGCCACAGCCTTTTAATAAATCAAGTAATTACTATTCAATTACACAGCACTGTAACATCTGCCTTTGAATTTCTTATTTAATTTGTTCATTTCTTTTCCAAATTTTTTAATTGCCTAATGATTCCACATTTCCTCATGGTACCTTCTACATCTTATGTAAAGCACTTTGCCTTGATGTTGAAATGTACTGTACAAACTAATTTGCCACACTTTACACTAGATAATCTACATACTATATAAACAATCACTCATCAAATGTCCATTCTTTACATTACATTACATACATTTCATTTAGTTGACGCTTTTATCCAAAGCGATTTACAATAAGTGCATAAAACCCCGAGGCTACAGACCCAGGAGAACAAGAATCAAGAGAGTACAATTTCTTCAAAATAAAGCAAAACTACAAAGTGCTATAAGTAAGTGCCATTTAAGTATTACTAAAGTGTTAGTTTCAAAAAAAATGTATATATATTATTATTATTATTATTCAAGGTATAGTCGGAAGAGGTGTGTTTATAGTTTTCGTACTTTCCATATTAAAAAGAGTAGTGTTAATGATATTAGCTATTACTAAGTAATCACTTACAGACAGATGGTATTCACAGCCAGTCAACTTAAGAGGAGCACAGTTTGACTGAGAATAATCATCTTCGTAGTATATTTGGGGTTGACATGAATCAGAGTAATTTACAAACTAACTGTGCGTTCCTGAAGGCCGACGTGATGCGTACAGGAGTCACCGGGGAACAATAAAAACACAGTAGCTTCATAGAGGTGCGTTGCTCCATACATTATGAGTGTACTACCATAAACAGTGTCCGTAATATTATAAGTAATAACGAAAGGTTATTCCGTCTACGACAGTTTAATTACCACAAATCACTGTAAGTCTGTATTAGACACTACATTTTTCTTCAAAACAAACTTTATTTTGAAGATGTAAACTATGGGTCCGTGAAGCGGCAGCTGAGTTGAAGTGTGTTGTCGAAACTTGAGGACACCGCACCGATCAGCTGTTCGTCCCCGGCCCTTTGTATCCCGGCCTGAATATCAATGGAGACCGCAGCTGTCTCCTCTTCACTGGACCGGACACACGGGGGATTTAAATGCTAGCTCACAGCTTATAGCTACCCGCGGCACCGCGCTGACATGAACACAGCAGTTGTGTACATGTACTGTTTACACACTCCTTGTGTTATACACCCTATATAAGTTAGTTAGGGAGTTGTGCATCACACCAACTCACCAGCCAAGCCATAGCTCCGCTTCCTGCTGCGCCGTTGGACATCTTCCTTTGTGGTCCTCTCGTCTGTAGTGATGCTGCTCGCACTGTGTTCTCAAATCCCCCGAAGTTAAAAGTCCATCCGCATAACAAACGTCTCAGTGGCTGGAAGCTGCACGAAGCTGCTCGTCTCCCATATTCTTCCCTGGTCTGCGGCGAGGATAGTCCTTTCGAATGTCTCAGAACAAGCAGGGGACGGCAGAGTATCGCGGCTATTGTTAAAATCGACGAGCGGTGGCACAGCAGGCCCGAACTTCAACAAAGATGCTAACGCGGCTGCCAGCTGCTAAATAAATACTGTACAAAAAGCGCTCATGGGCGTGCTCGCGAGTCACCGGGAGAGCTCCGCGGAATTGAACAGGAGTTTCACTGAAATGCTGCGGAAACGTCCGAATTAAATAGTTTTCATTTAGATATGAAAACGACTGTCAGCTAGCAGCTACATCCGCCGTCCGGCTCCGCCATCTGCAAGACAGACAGCGAATCGTTTCGAGGATAAACTGACCAATCAGGTGGCTGCTTTTCAAAGACGCCGGTACTTCGGCCTATAGGAGAAGTGGACCTTTAAAGACACAGTCTCTTTATTCTCAACGCAAGGTGGCGGCAAAACCCCAGTGAAGCCCAGACAGTGTGATGTGATGTAAATCGTGTCACAGCTTATTGTGGATTTAAACACCAGACTGTAAAAAAATATCTTTATTATACCAGCAGAATCACACAGCATATCTCCATAACCCCAATGCTAACATTAAACTTAATTTATCATTACGCACACAATTATCCATACTGGTGTTGTTCTTCCTTCCCCTTCCCAACTCCTGATTTGGTTAACGTGTTATACAACTAAATCTGACTTGGTTTGACACACAAGATTGTAACCCTGGAGCGTGAGATAAAACAAAACCATAGCCCACTGTAAAGACGGTAACACACATATTGTGTCGAAAGTAACACACTTAACAATAATTGGAACTGGAGATACCTGTGCTGATATCTGTCCCCACATTACAAAGAAGTATAGGTTACATAAAACTCCATGGCTTCATGGTGAACACTCTTTACAGGTGTATCTCAGACTCCATGTCTCATTAGTTGCTTTCAGACACACACTGAACTCAGAAGAAACTCAGAAGATTGAGAACGCAAATGTGCAAGAATGAGTATCTAGACTTTCCCCAACGTTTTTTTCCTGGCAAGTAAAAACTCAGTCTAAATGAGGCAATGTGAGAACGCAGCAAGAGATGTTCTGCAGGATTCACCACAAACAAACAAACACATTGCAAACACATTGTCTCAGGATGAAAAAGAGGTGCCATACATGTAGTAGACACCAACGAAGATATCAAGAGCACTTTTGGTCATAGGGGACAGTGCCGGTGTCGATGTCCTGCATGCTGCTGCGTTCTTGTTTGTGAAAAAAACAAAACTACAGAGATGGTCCAGACCCAATTGTGCAAACATTCTACAGAGTGCATGTCTGGAGACGGCTATAGAGTTTTAGGCCTATCAAAGATTAAAATGTGCACTATCTGTTATAGAACAAGCAGTTGCTGTCAATCATTAGATTGTGCATATTTCACCACCCTGTAGACTGACACCTATTGTTCTGATTCAACAAACAAAAAAAAGACAATTTTGAGCTCTAACTATAATTCAATCGGTTACCACTGAAATCATTAGAGCAGCAAAGAGTTAAAAAGCATTATGGATCCAGTTCTGTTGAGTGTAGCAACCGTTAGGCATCTTCTAGGTGGATGAGGATTTCAAATGAAGACTCCTCTGTCTCCTTCAGGCTCTCTCTGAACAGCTGAGCGTGCTGCCACGATGCCTCCCCTTCTCCCCCGCTGAGTTCTGCTACGACCACGATATCCGATGAGCCGGACAAACTGGGGAACAACTGCATTTTCCCATCTGACGGTTCAAACACAGGACAGGAAATCAAGAGGAGGTGATGTTGTCATACAGTCACATTGTGAGCACTATATCAGAGGATTTACTGCATGACTGTACCTCCACAGAATTCTGTAGTAGTTAGGCCTGCCTGCAAGGACCAGCAGACTTTCCCTGTGTGGAAGATCTCACTACTCGTCCTGATCGAGATAGACTTCATCTTCATTCCCACTGCAGCGAAATCAAACTTCCAGCTGATTCTGCCTGTAGAGGAGCCTTCTGTTCGAGAGATGTACACCTGAACAAAGAAATACAATTAGGTCAAATAGAGCTGCATGAAGATACATCAGTACACAGTTTATTCTCACCCTCAATATTACCTTAGAAGTTTACAGTAGAATGCTTATCTTATTTTAAATTAGTTCCTAATCTTATTCATAGTCTAAACAAATTATATTTATGTTTTAAAACAACAGCTGCCAGAGGCATCTTTTGTGAGTAAGAGCTTTATTTGATGCTGATGACTGACAGAGTCATTCGCTTTAACTTTCCTGGTAATCAGACTTTTTTGTATAGTTTATTTTATTAACTGTATCACTGTGTGTGTGTGTATGTGTGTGTGTGTGTGAGTGAGTGAGTGAGTGATGCGGGGGTTATAAAGAACTATTAATCAACTCATTGATCAATTACTGCTTCACAAGAACAATAATCTGCATCTATTTTGATGATAGTTTTCAACCGAAATCCCACATTCTTGAATTCAACCTCCCAAAGTTGTTTTCCACTTTTCACTTCCTAAATAAGTGAATGAATCCATTAAAACAATAATCATTATTTGTAGCGGGATTTTTTTGTTGGTTTTATGGCCGACATTTTAAAAAGTGATTCTTAAATAGTGGAGTGCTCTTAAACAGTAATAGATTAGCCTTGATGAGCTGAGTTACAGCTTTCAGGACTTGTCTTGTTACTTAATGTAAAAATAACTCTTTTAACAGAAAATAAACACACAAATATTAACACTTCAAAAATGAATTGCTATTTAACTTAATTATACTATATATTTTCACTGTAGAAATAGAAGAAAAACTTTGACTGACATTATTCATAATATTCAAAATATTTAATTCAAACACAATTTGCATTTACAGTGGCCAGCACTGTTTTCAAATGGATACACCTTGAAATACTAAGGAATACTTGTATTATTACCAATCATAGAATATTGGAAATAAATATGATCTGAAATGAAAACTATTGCTTTGTTAATGCTCTTACCATCTGCCAGTCCTTTTCCAACATTCTGAAGACTGACTCCTTACTCCACACGCAGTGATCCCAACCCTGAACTACCTCAGAGCTGTTGGACAGTCGACAGTACTGGTCTTTGGTGGCACTGTAGCACACGTGCAGTAACCGGTCACTCTTCTCTTTCTCAGTGGGAGTAAACACGTAACCTTCAGCCTGATAAACACACACAGATGCACAAACTGTCATCTGACATCAAGCAATTCAATCATCAACCTTAGACATATTACACTATTAAATAGAAAACTAGATGTGACTTGGTGATGTTGAACACAATCTGCTTGTATGTAGTGTTTCATAAAGAATTTTGATTCAATATTATTTGGTTTTGTGTTTAGTTTGAGTTGAAACTCCTAAAATCCCCACTAAAATCACATATATTGTGAAAACATATTGAAATCCCGATAATGATTAAATTACATCAATCTGTAATTTTTTTGTTTATATGGCATATTTTTATTACAGTTGGGAGGAGGTCTATTGATATTGATACATACTGCTGAGAAGTATAAGATCCATAGCAACATAATTTGTACGATATACTAAACCTGTGTTGAGGACTCAGCCGCTCTGGTCTCCCCCCTTGCCGTCCTCCAGGCCATAGAGCCTGAGTTGCGTCCCCCCAGCTCTCCTGGTTTCGGCTTCTTTGGGGAAATAAACTCCACCAGCTCAACAAGCAGCCTCTCCGTCAGGTCCTTCTTCCTGCCTGGACTCACGCCCTGTTGCCTCTAGCAGACAGAAGGTGGCTTACAGCAGAGTCACCACAGGATAGTATTATATACATGGTCAGGAGGGTTATGACTTACTGAGTCGTTGAGCCCATTAATGGTGTGAAGCAGCCAGGCCTCTTGAACACGCGTCCTTCGAGACAAAACCTCTGGATGTTTGCAGGAATATCTCCACGTCACATCCACCACCTGCATCGCAAACACACACATGTAATATTTTGTGATTAGTATCAACATATTCACAGTATTGTATTATAAGACTCCAATCCCTGACTAAAATACCTTCATAAATAAATAGTTATTCTATACTAAAAACATCTGCCAGTCTAACCCACTGACCATTTTATAAGGTTTTAAGCGTGCTTCCTTGTTTCATTTACACTTGTGCACATGCATGAAGATGCACATTCAGACACAATTACACCTTCCTGCCAATGCTGTCACACACTGATCTACAAACCACATCAACAAGTTAAGCAATGCACCAATAAAGGCAGCGAAGAAGGCTGAGAGGAAGTAAATAAGGAGGTTTAATCAATATACATATTGAGTTCCAGTCAGGGCAAGCTAGATGGTGTTGTACTAATGTAGTAATAGCAGTATGCATCAATTTCTCTGACCTGGTCCTTAGAGAAAGCCAGGACATAGGCCAGTTTCTTCCCCCAGCCAACCTCATAAAGAAGAGGCTTGTCGCAGACATTCTCACACGAGTCACAGTGCAGCCAACGACGCTGAGCAAGCGAGTAAATCTCTGTCCACACGTGGTCTGAAATAACACAGAACCTTTAGTTCATTTACATGCTACATAAACAGTTCTGACATCAAACTAAGTGGGAATTTAATAGCTTTCAAAAGCCAAGTGTGACATTCTGCGATGTTATAAATGAAATGACATGTTCCAAATGAGTCAAATGGCAAAATATTTGAAACTGGTTCAGTGTTTGGTATAGTTTCAAATACAGTAGTAACGACACACACTCATCTTTTTGCTTCATAAAATATGTAAAGAATAAAGATGTTGCAGGGAGTACTCTTAATCAACAAATTCTGTGGGGGTGACAAATTTCTCTGTATAAATAAACTTCGGGTTTAATCTAATAAGCGATACAAGAGGCACATCAGTCAGTCATTGTACATACCTGTACTATCCCAGATATACCTGGCTTCCAAGCCAATGGCTCTGCAGCACAGGGTGAAACAGTTCGCCCACTCCCCACAGCGCCCCCTCCTGGTTTCCAGCAGCTTCTCAGGGATTGTTGTACCTGGTATAGAAAACGTGCAAGCAATCCATTATATTCTGCGTTGTGTAGATATGTTTCCTGTAAAGATGAAACATATCTACAGTTTTGCCATTTTAAAATGTATAGACAGTGAATACTACAAAAGGAAATGTAAAAGAAATGAAAAATAAATCTTTACCGTACCAAAAGTCATTCTGCAACCTTATATAAATTTTAATCTTAAATATAACCTTAGAAATGCATCCTAAACAACAGCGGCATACGAAATAACATACAAAAACACACAAAAACATGCACACTCTTACCTTGGGAATCTGGTGGAGAACCTACAGAGCTGACAGTAATGGTTCTCCACTCGCTGAGCTCCCCAGCGCAAATCGTCAGGGCTGGGACTGAGGGAGCTGGCATTCTCTGTGGGACCCCCACAGCGGCTGCAGGGTAAACTGTTCACCCAGGAGAAGAAATCCTGCTTGAACCACCGGAGTAACTCCAGCACCAGGAAGTCTTCTATTCCAAGTTTAAAATCTACAAACAGGAAAGCATGTAATTTGTGCTTCTTTAGTCTCAATGTGTTAACAGTAAAATAAAGATGTAGAGTACAACTGATTGCTCTAAATAACTGAATGAAGTGACTTTACCTGGGTCGGCAGCTTTAGCCTCCTTCAGCTTGTGTTGAGCAGAAGATGACAGCTGCTGGTGAGGGATGTGACTCAGAGCTTTCTGCTGCAGCTCAGGGTTTTCATACATCATCACATGCTGGAAGTTTGACTGGAGAGTCACGAAGAAGCTCATACTGTTTTCCTGAAACAAGACAAGGAATCATCACTCACCAACCAATATCAATAATCAAAATCACTGAGGGACTTGCAAGTATATTTACAGTAGTTGTTCTTGAGAGATGTAAGGGACTGCATGAAAGTTATTTTTAAAAAAAAACACGCCATTCCAATATTATTAAGTAAACAATTTTTATAATCAAAAGCGAAAAGTAACAAAGCACAAAGAATTAAACCAGTAATTTTATTTATAGAATAATATTTATTCCTAAATATTTAACATTTCTAGAGTAATAAGCTAGTGTTAGATTTATGGCATATGAATGTCAAATATCCTGATTACAATATATATTTTTTCACATAAAAAATATATATTGATTTTCACATTTATATAGTATGTTTTATTTAGCTGGTCTCTATAACACATCTGTGTAACAAAAGGGATTTTACTAAATACCAACAATTTAATCTTTTTTATTGACTGATCCATTCACCAATGCACACGGATCAGTGCTTTGACATGCTGTAAGGTAATTTCACTGTATTTTTCTTGCATGGCATTCACTGGAGCTTCTAACAAAATGTCCATCATAGACTTGTTTATTCTCATTTCTTACCAAAAATGGATCTATGAGAGTTAAGGTGTATTTAGCCTCTGTTGTGGTGATACTGCAGCTGAAAGCTACAAATATATGCAGTCAAAGCCTCCGCTTTTTAAAGTGACAGGTAACATCTTTACCAGGGATGATGGCTGTGATGCAGGTGGTGGAATTGGCTGACTGGCAGCAGCAGGAGTAGGAGGAGCAGGAGCAGCAGGAGCAGGAGCGAGGCTCTCTGGTGCTGAGGCTGCAGCAACCTGAGCTCTTGGTTGGACAGGCTGTCCTCCTTGTAGCCTCTGATCCCTCTCTGCTGCTATGAATTCCCTGATGAGCTTCAGCTGTTCTACTGA
Organism: Pseudopleuronectes americanus; assembly: GCA_038501795.1. Taxonomy (NCBI): domain Eukaryota; kingdom Metazoa; phylum Chordata; class Actinopteri; order Pleuronectiformes; family Pleuronectidae; genus Pseudopleuronectes; species Pseudopleuronectes americanus. The sequence continues at coordinate 18,251,465 of CM076731.1, forward strand.
TGCAGACTTGGGTAACACCAGGTGGGTCTCCGCCTAAAAAGAGGTGCAAGTGGGTGTATTAGGCCCTGTCCAGACCTGTTAATAACATCCGTCCTGAGAACGGTCCTATTCACACCTGGAATTAAAATGTGTTCTTAATGTGTCTCCTGGGATTACTTGTGAATAGATCTCACCTCCCCACTCTGTATGCAAATAATCACGACCGTCATTTATGCTTGCCAAGACAACCCAGTCTGAGAATATCGATGTGTCAAAGTGCTTTTGAAGGCATGTATGTGTCTGCACAAGCAAGTGATTGGGAGAGAGGTTGAGACAGAAATGGGTCATGAGGGGCTGGCTGAACTCGTGCAGCTAACCTCTTAAGAAAGATTTTTATCAATTTAACAAAAGTATCAATCATTAGGTGCTGGTCAGTCTTGATATTGTAGTGGTAACCACTGAATGCAACAGAGAGACATAATAATACATTTGGTTCCTTATGAAACTGTAGCGGAACAGAGGATGTCAGCTGAGTAGGCAGTCCTTCATATGTGGCCCAGGGTGCATTTGCATTCACACAGCGAAAAGAATGTGGCCAAATGTGTCCCAGAACAAGTCCAGCAGTGGTCTGAGTAATTGGTCTTAGGACACATTAAGGTGTGTTCATGTTTGTACTTAGCACTGACCACTTGTCAGTGGTTCAGTCAGGATGGACGCAGTCCTGGGTCTGAACGGGGTCAAAGTTATTCAGAGTTATGCCATGGGTGATCAATTAGACCCCTAGGAATCAAAGCAATACAACAGGAGATCTGTAATTTAACTTCTGTAGTAGCAAGCAGGCAGGTTCTTACCTCCTCAAATCCCATCTCAAAGAGACATTCCACAGCTCCTTTGACGGGCAGCAGCCTGGTGAAGAAAGTAGGATTCCCTATGCGGATCGACCTGTACTTTTCCTCATTTGGATTCCTGTGGGGAGGTGGCATCATTTGTTTTCAAGGCTTTTCAGGAAACACCTTTTGTACATCTTGGCTTTAGAGAAATTTCATATTTACAAACCTGCAATCCTTAACTAGACAATACACGCACACATTATAGCTACAATGTTTACATTAAAACGTGCGTCTGTTATTGTCAGCAATATCCTGATTCACCTATTTGCTTTAATTACCACTGCACAAAATCTGACATTTTGCTAAAAAGACTCTACTCAAAAAAAGGAGGTGCGACAAATTGAACATAAGACATTTACTTTTATATTAACAGAGTTATTATGGTGTTGATTATTGAGATGTTACCCATCTGAAATCTGCTTTATCGTGAGTTATCCCTCTGCCGAATTCACCAGAAAATATAAAGTTATGTGAGGACTGAGGAGGGATGACGATCCATCCATTGACAGTGTCAAAGCAAAGGGACAAAGTACAAGTGCTCATTTGTTTCACAGAGTTTGGTGGAACATCGGGAACAACAGCAGGCAGCAGGGCTCAGGCACATCTGGCCTTACTCGGCATTTAGACTGACTGTCAGGCCATGACGTTATCTGCCATCTAAAATGTGGGTAAATGTACAGAAACCCTCTATCACAACCTCAGCTTAGCATGACACATCTACACTGACCCGCTGGCAAGTTCACAACTTTACCTTAGAATGTTGTCCGCATATGTGAGTAACAACTTGGCCACGTCTAGGAAGACTTCGTTCGAGTTCTCACACAATGTGGTGACTGCTGGTGACACAACCATGATGCTATTTCCTCTTTAAAACACCGGTCCTTCCAGTTTTAAGAGTGACAGCTAATGCTAACACTGCTGCTAACTTGATGTTTTGGGTCCTGCGTGAAGCTGCCCCATCGGCGCCTGAATGTCTGTAGCTCTGAAACTATTGTTTGTTACTGTTTGTTTTATCATTTATATCTATAGTTGAGTTAAATTTAATCCTTTGGTATCTTGTTGGATTTTATATTTAAAAAAAGTTAAAGAGAGTTGCCGACAATTCAAAGTCACAGGCAAAATTTAAGGCTGCCGTGGTTGTCCTGTCATATGGATATTGCCACAGTGGATGAAGCGGTGCACTTGTCCGGTCAGTAACAGACGTGAGTTGTGTTGACTCACATATTTCAGCTTTAGTTTTGTTAAAGTTTTTCTCTCATATTAAAGGCAGATTCAAAGACTAACTGTCTTGACAGAGATAACGACATGTCCGCTCTGACTCTGTCCGGCTGGATCGTACTACAGCTGAGAGCACACAACATGAGGGCACTTCTTCACAAGACCTCCTCTGTTTGTCCAAACCAACTGTCCAGACGACACAGCTCGGGACAGCCGAGGAGGAGGGTTGTGATCACCGGTGTAGGGTTGGTGTGTCCCCTGGGCACAGGGACTTCTCTGCCCTGGGATCATCTGATTAAAGGCCAAAGTGGCATAGTTGCTCTGGACTCTGAGGAGTACAAGACAGTTCCCTGTAAAGTGGCCGCACTGGTGACCAGAGGGACTGAAGAGGGTCAGTTTAACATGGAAAGGTTTGCCTCTCGTGGGGAGAGCAACAGCATGTCACCAGCTACTGTGATGGCCCTGGGGGCTGCTCAGCTCGCTCTGGAGGACTCTGGCTGGTACCCCATGTCCCCAGAGGAACAGCTGAGGACTGGGGTGGCTGTCGGAATGGGAATGGTGGCACTGGAGGAGATTGCTCGCACCTCGGCTGCCTTCCAGGAAAAGGGCTACAACAGAGTGAGCCCCTTCTTTGTGCCCCGCATCCTTGTCAACATGGCTGCTGGGCACATAAGTATCAAACACAGATTAAAGGGTCCCAATCATGCTGTGTCCACAGCATGCGCCACAGGTGCACATGCCATAGGTGATGCCGCCAGGTTCATTGCACATGGGGATGCGGATGCTATGGTTACAGGAGGAACAGAATCCTGCATAGGGCCTCTGTCCATAGCTGGGTTTGCCAGGGCACGTGCCCTAGCCACCAAATGGAATGAAAACCCTGTGCTGGCATCAAGACCCTTCCACCCAGAGAGAGAGGGCTTTGTAATGGGTGAAGGAGCTGCTGTGCTCCTGCTGGAGGAGCTGGACCGTGCAATGAAGAGGGGAGCCAGGATCTACGCAGAGGTCCTGGGCTATGGACTCTCAGGGGACGCCAGCCACATCACTGCACCCACTGCAGATGGGGATGGGGCATTCAGGTGATGGATTTTAGGCTTTCAGAAGCATTTATTTTTTATTTGTCTAATGTGAGAACCAGCATTTATTTTAATGTAAATATTGTGAAAAAACAACTTAATTATCACACAAAAGTTAAATTCTAAAGTGGGGGTCAGCACCCGCCTCACAAAAGGGGTAAATCTGAGGGGTCATGAGATGATTAACAGAATGGTAAGGGAAACACAGAGCATCCTCATTTGCTGATGAAATGGAACAAAAAGAGGAATGGTAAAATAATTCTGTAGTAGTTCCCTGTCGTTTGTGAGCATCCATTACAGTTCACAGACTGACTTCCCACCTCACCTTTGATGTACTGTAGTTTTGACGACATCGCCTGTAGTAGGAACTGTTCTTAGGATTTTATTTTCTTAAGACACCCGGTCATGCAACCCTTCTGATTGATTGATCCTAATAGGCTTTTTTGGAGAATTGACTTTGCTTTTATTACTGATATAGTAACAAAAAAGTATAGAATTGTCCTCGTAACTGTCTGACTGCTGTATCCATAGGTGCATGTCTGCAGCACTCAGAGATGCTGGCGTCTCCGCGGCAGATGTGACATACGTGAATGCTCACGCCACGTCCACGCCGTTGGGTGACGCGGCTGAAAATGCAGCCATCAAAAGGCTCTTCCAGCAAAGTGTCGAGAACCTAGCCGTCTCCTCCACCAAAGGAGCTACTGGACATCTGCTTGGGGCTGCGGGGGCCGTGGAGGCAGCCTTCACCGCTCTGGCCTGCTACCATGGGGTCCTGCCCCCGACACTCAACCTGGATCGCACTGAGCCAGAGTTTGACCTGAATTATGTTCCCTGCACAGCGCAGCCATGGCGGACTCAGGGCCGACGGGTTGCACTTACAAACTCATTTGGATTTGGAGGCACAAACGCTTCCCTGTGTCTCGCCACCATCTAAGGACACACTGAGACTTTAATTATTGGGAAATTAAATGTGTTCCTTTTCTTAAGCTCTGGTATTACGGGGTGTCACTGACTGAATAAAAATATAATAACTTTATTTGTATAGACCTTATCTAAACAATGTTACAAAGTGTTTTACACAACAAAATCCATGGCAAAAGATGAATGAACAAAAATAAAAAGTATTCAGTTCAATTTCAGGGCCATAATAAGGTCAAGACCTTGAGAATTATAGAGAAACCCAACAGTTCCCAGTCCTGTTGCATTATTTGTTAGTCCTGCCACTGGTAGTTTGTGGAAAACTCGTGCTAACTGATGATGAGAGTAATGTGAATTTAGAGAAAATTCATTAAGTTCAGATATGTTTTTCCCCCTGAAAATTTAATGAAAAACGTTGAATAGCAATGATGACAAATTCTATGCAAAGCTTTAAAACAATGTCATGTTTTTATATATTTGGTTCGTACCTTATATGTAGTGAACATGATTAAAACCTCATGTGGTAGAAGAAGTATGGTCTCTGCCTGGAGAAGCAGTTTTTCAGTTTTGCATTAAAACCAAAAAATGTGGTTTGTTATTGCTCTGCTAGCCATTTTCTGCAGATTGTGGATTGGAAAAATATCTCACTCATTACTGCTGATAAAAACTTACAGAAGGTTGTCTAATAAAATGGCCCTGTGTTGGAATGGATCAAGCTTAAATAATTGTACTCGGTCCAGTTATTATACATCATTATTTGATCATTAAAATAAAAAAATTAAACCATCAGTGTGATAAGTCTGTGCTTGGTACCAGCAGGTGGTGCTGGCTCACAACAAGTCACTTATTTTGTTTCTAATTTCACTTCCATCAACATTAGCCGTGTAGTGGATAATAGTATTCCTTTTATCGTTGTCAGACTCAGAGCAATCATAAAATGTTAGGGTGCTCCAAGGAGACACACAAGGCTTTTTATATCCATTAGAGTAAATGGAGAGGAAACAAGTTATCATAGAAAAAGGTTGATAATCATATTAACAAGATAGTTGTGGCATCCCATATCCAACCTACACTATCCCCAAAAATATAGGGAATACTTAAATCACACATCAGATCTTGATGAGCGAATTATTCAACTTGAAAAGCTGTACTGATGACATTGAATAATTTGTTGAGAGCAAAATGACACAACAACGGTCAATGGAAACAGCTCATCATCAACCCATTGAGGCCTGGATTTCAAACCACACCGAAGAATTAAAATCACAGGCTGATCCAACCAGCGTGAATTTCATCTCATAATGTGACTCAGTAGTGTGTATGGCCTCCTCGTGCCTGTATGCACTCCAGAGAACATCTAGGTCTGCTCCTGATGAGTTGGCGGATTGTGTCCGAGGGGATCTCCTCCCAGACCTGGATCAGGGCATCAGTGAGCTCCTACACAGTCTGTGGCGGTACTTGGCGGCGTCGGATACACTGATACATAACGTCTTATAGGTGCTCAATTAGATTAAGGTCAGGGGAATGGGATGGCCTGTCAATGGCATCAATGCCTTCGTCATCACACTCTTGCCACATGAGGCCGGGACTTGTCATGCACCAAGAGGAACCCAGCACCCACTGCACCAGCCTAAGGTCTGACCATTTCATCCCTGTACCTAACGGCATTCAGGAAACCATTGGCTACGACATTGAGGTTTGTGCGACGCTCCAAGGATATGCCACCCAGAATAACACTGACCAACTGCCAAACCAGTCATGCAGGATGACCTTACAGACAGCATAACGTTCACCACAGCCTCTCAAGACTCTTTAATACCTCTCACGTGTGCTCATTGTGAATGTGCGCTCATCTGTAAAGAGAACCGGGCACCAGTGACAGACCTTCCAACTTTGGTGTTCTTTTGGGCCCCATGCCACCCTCATCAAGTCTGTTTGTGACAATTTCGCCGGAAACATGCACGCCAGTAGCCTGTTGGAGGTCATTTTGTAGTGCTCCACCTGTTCCTCCTTGCGCAAAGGAGCAGATACCGATCCAGCTCTCATGTAATGGCCGGTGTCCTGGTAACTCCTACTGTATTTGCTCTTGAGACTGTATTGGGAGACACAGCAAACCTTGCGACCGCACGTATGGATATGCCCTCCTGGAGGAGCTGGACTTCTGGTGAAACTGGATTGGTCTGCTTGTACCGCCTCATGCCACAAGAGGTGACAAGGACACTAGCAGAACACAAAACTAAAGAGGAATTAGTCAGGAAGGATAAAAGGAGAGCAACTGCCTGTGGCCACTATCTTAAACCATTCCCGTTTTGGGGGGTTGTGTTGCTTTTGCCTCCATTGCACTTGTTGTCACATTTCATTTGCACCAAAGCAGTGAAATGTATTCACAATCACTTGTACTTCCTATAGGGACAGATTGATATCCCTGAAGGTTGAACTGACTTGGTGTTATACTATGACTTTAATAGAATAGCATGATCTTAGGCACCTTTTAGCCTTCATTTGCTCTCCCTTGGATCCAGCCTGTTGAGGCCTTTTTTGTCAGCAGTGAGAACACATCAAGGGACCATAGAAGCAGATGAATAAAATAGGTTAATTGGGGACAAAGTGCCATTATGTCAGGGTTGAAACGGAAGTAATGGGGTAAACAGTCCCTTCTGGGAGGAGACAGTTTTCCAGAGTATTATCTAAGTTTCAACGACAATTATTCTGCTGCTCTATATGGAAGAAGAGACACATAGTTATTTTCTGGCTTCCTGGGGGAGACGTGTAATGAATATAAGGGGACATCAAGTACCAATTTGCAGGCTTATTTTCCCTGCAGGTATGACAGTTGAGAATGTGTGATATTTAAATCGCCACATGAAGATTTTTAGAGGCTGTGAGTAAAACAAATCTCACATTCTACAGTATATCATTTGTATATATGCAGCCGCCTTCAGAACAATACTTTGGTGTCAAAGACTTGGCTTTTCAGAGATTTGGCTTTTATTTCCTGGTATCTACATTGAGATGTGTTCCCAACCCTACAAATGAGGACACAGCCCCTTCTATTTGAACCCACTGTTTTTACAAGTGTGCAAAAATATTGGACTTGGTTTTGGCTTTGGGTTTTACCTGAGAAGACTGTGTTGTTGTTTCAAAGGATAAACCATCATGAGGTGCAGATAGATGACTAAGAGAGAAAAACGCAGAGAAAAGAGAGAGAATCGATAAGAGCATTGCACAAACAACAGGCACAGCCAGTACAACAAAAATAGATAAATTAGTGGTGTTCAGCAATGACAACAGCAGCAGCTGATAACATAGACATTGTGAGAGCTGTGAAGAAAAAGCCAAATTCAAAAGAGACTTTGAGAGCAGCAATATAATGAAGAGGGCAGACCACAAACCACTCGTCAGCAGAAAGAATCTGAAGGACACGGGGTAGAATTCATTAAAAAGTACAGAGCCTACCACATTAGCTCCTGTTCTGGACTTTATAATAATCGACCAAAGGGATTGAAAGAAAAGTGTGGACAAGTAAACGATTTGCTCATGATCCAAAACATACAATTGTGTCTATGAAGCTCGACGGAGGTGGTGCCAGGGCTGCTTCAGGTGATGTGCTTTCATCCCACCTCAACGACCACAATTACCAGGTGACAGTGTTTATTGGGATTAAAAGAGAGTTACAAGTGAGTGTCATCTGCATAAGGATGGAAGTAAAATTAATTTTGTGCACTTATGAGATGTACAAGGGGTTACATGTAACATAGTGCAAGAACAAGTATGGTTCAGGAACAAACCCTTGAGGCACCCCGCAGATCATCTTTACAGTGGATCTGCCAATGGCTACAGTAAGAGATTTGCCTTGCAGATAGGAATCAAAACACTTAAAAAACTAAAAGGGTGTCATTACATCCAAAATAAAGAACAACATCCTAGGTAAGCTGATAATCGGGTAGGTGGGGGGGATCTTGTCTGTATAGCCCCCGAAAGCAAGATATTTCCCCCAACGTTTTGCATAATTTAGTCTCCGCTAATAAGTGTGGATGAGGGTGGAATGGGCGATGATAAAGTGCAGTTTGAAGTGGTGATTTCCAACGCATGCAGATTGCAGGGAGACAGAGGACTCTGGGTCAGCTGTGGGACATGCAGGACGACAGGGGAGGATTAGAGGGAGGTGAGAATTTGCAGCCAGAGGAGGGACGTCAAGCAGATCGAGGAAGTCATATGTATTTTTTGAGTTGACATTTATGTGAGGAGGTGAATGAGAAGACAGTCTTCCTCTCCTATTAGAATCAATCTGCCCCCAGGCCTCGTGGTGGGAGTCGAGCTGATCAGCACTTTAGGCCCTAACCTAGAGCTGTACAAATATCTCATGGTCCTAACAACAGTCCCTACAGCGACAAAGGGGTGCGGGGTGGAGGAGGTCAAAGAAAAGCACTTAACATTAAACAGCACTTTTTATGCAGACATACAGTCTTAGAACATGTGCAAGGGTTTTGACAGTATGTTCATAGAAGGCAAATTCATTTATACTTAAAAATGTTGACGTCTTTTATACACAATCCCTCTGAAACAAATTAATTGATACTAAAATTCAAAATTTTTGATTTAATATGTCACATACACCAACCATGCGTAGTACAGTATTCAGTGAAACGTTTTCTACGACTCTCCTTGACATGAAGATAAGATAAAAGAATAAGCATGTACTATTAACAAAGAAAAAAATAGTGTGAGGAAGGAAGGAAGAAAAAATATATTAAAGATATATATCAGATACAGATAGCTAAGACTCAATAGTTCTGTCTCATTAATGTAAGATATATATATTTTCAGATTGTGTTTACATTTCTGACGTGTGTCTATGTCTACGTACTCGACTGTTTTTTCAATTATGTCCACAGTTTGATTGCATCCTTTGTTAAATGGGTTTTTCTAATTGTTTTTTATGTTTGTTTAACGAGTTTTGTATTATATGTTCAGAGTTGATTGAATTCATTTTGTGTAATGGTGTCACGTCTATGTGTTTTCTTACTCTTCCGTGGGCCTTTATCCTATTTCAATTACTTTTATTCATTTATAATTGCATGTTTTGTCTTGACTTAATTGCAAAAAAATTTGCTGCATGCTGCGAATGGGAACGATAAAACATATCAAGAAGATCAAAGAGTTGTGGTGATGGAAGAACATCTCCTTCCATGCAGCCAGAGGGCAAAATAATATGTAATAACATGCATGAATATAATTTTGTACATTGCGATCATAATATAAACTGGATAAGATAAGATAATCCTTTATCTGTCCTACAGTGGGGAAATTTGCAACATTACAACAGCAAGATTGCATTCAAAATCTGAAATGTATACTGCTTCTACAAATGCGTATGATGCCTTTTTACTTTGAGACCTTGAAGCAGTGCACGAAGCCAAATTTGGCTAAACACACAATAAACCTTATTGTCTGTACTATACATGGGTACCTCAGATCTTTTGCTCTGTCTTTCACATGATGAATATTGCACCGTTGAGACTGAATTTAATAACTATCTGGAACCAGATGATGAATTGCTGTACCGGGGAACATCTTCCCAGACCCATTTTTAGAGATTACGTTTTATTAACTCTTCTGGATGTCACATCCAGCTAATGAATTAATCAATTATTCATCCATTTTTTTATATGAAATAACCCGACACAGATAAATGAGGGAGCACAATCTTTTTTTCCCCCTGAGTTAGAAAGGAAAACCCAGCATCTTCATGGGGAATATTTTGTCCTCAGGGCTCGCTGTATGTACGTCACTCTATGTCCTGCTCGAGTTTCTTATAGCCATTCGCGGTTATGTGTGAGCTGGACTTTTTCAGCAGTTTCTTCCTTTCTTTTTTGTGTGCCTGCGGCAAGAGTGGTGGTGCACCTCTGTGTTGTTGTTCATCAGGTTGGAAATCAAAACCAGGCAATGAGATATGGTCAGGATTCCCTAACTTTAGGATAATTCACATATGCTGTATGCTAGAAAACATTAAAACAACATTAAGATTTGAGGATGAGGCCGGTTTAGTAGAAGCACTGCATTGTATCTCTGCCCTCTACACTCAAGAGCTGAGTATACCCATTCCACAACTCCATATAAATAGTGTCTCAGTTGGGTAGGAGCTATTGATCCCTATTACTGTAATGATGAAGACTTCAGTTCATGTTACTCTTTTTTCTATTCCTCCTCTTTTACATCCTTGACATCTAATTAGGCAATATCCAAGCTGAATTATGATCGCTATGGCAACAGAGTCAGCATGCATTCCTTTGATATCACCCTGTCGACTTATCACCACGTTCTAAAATTCTCTCTCTCTCTCTCTCTCTCTCTCTCTCTCTCTCTCTCTCTCTCTCTCTCTCTCTCTCTCTCTCTCTCTCTCTCTCTCTCTCTCTCTCTCTCTCTCTCTCTCTCTCTCTCTCTCTCTCTCTCTCTCTCTCTCTCTCTCTCTCTCTCTCTCTCTCTCCCCCTCCCTCCCTCCCTCCCTCCCTCTCTGGACATCCATCATTCCTCAGTCATGACCATTATTCAGGTTCAGTGTTGGCCTTCGGTTCATTTATGGAATTCTGGGATTTCCGACTATATTAGATCAATCAAACTGGCTCATGATGTTCCAGATAGATTCGACCTATTAAATCATGACTTCACCACTGTCATCCTGTGATGACTTTATATAGGTAACTTTTACAACAAAAAGAATATTGTGTGAATTGATTTTAAAAGCTCAGTTGTGCCAAGTCCTCTTTGACTTTGACATAATAGGCCACAAATCTATTTAGTACACTAAACTACAGCAGCTGCCAATACCAAAACAATGCCAATACAATGCAAAGCCAAATGTTTTCAGTAAATGGGTTCAGAAGATGTATGCATAGCTTCTCAAAATATGCTAAGAGGAGAGGAATTGACAGGTTATATATTGGCTTGCTGTTTGACATTGTGTTAAAATACGTGATTAAATAAATAAATAAATATAATATAATAATAATATAATAATAATAACTTTATTTTAAAGCCAAAGAAGAATGAACTAAAATAAAGGTATTTAATTCAGTTCAGTTTGGAGAGAGGGGGAGAGATAGCCCAGGAACAGTTGTGTAACCATTCCATTTGAGCTCTGTCAGACTCGTTGTTATAATTAAAATAATAATAATACTTCTCAGTTGCACTTTGGCGTCAACAGGTGTTTCAGCCTTTTAATCCCAATAACGTTAAAAGCCAAACCTGAGGGTACACTGAGGCTAAAGGTAAATCTGACTGGCTACTGGACCTGAGTGCCAACAGCAAAGCAAACTTTTTCATATCAGCCCTGGAGTATTGCCCCTGGTCTGGAGAGATCAGGGGCAGCAAACACACGTACGGCTTAGGATGGACTTCACACCTTAACTTATCAGCATGCTGGCCCTCAGTAGACTACACACAATTTACAGTTGCACTGAGCAAAATGGCCAATGGATGAACAGAAGTGGAAAAGTGGCAGCTATAACCTGCAATGCTTAATAAACTGCAAAGGGCTCTCAGAGTAGACGGCATTCCATATGGCCTCTATGTGGAGTACTTCCCCTCGTATTCCCCAAACTCACACCCACATTTAGTGTGAGTGGCCCATGATCAATGAATTGTCAATGCTCCTCACAAGTGGGGATGTACACAACAAGGTTTCCTAAATATATGTCCCAATTGCCCAAGCTTAGCTATCACAAACATAGCCAAAGCGTTGCACATGCCAGAAGCCTTCACAGGGTTCTCCAAGAAATTATCTGACGTTAAATAGACAGTTACTGATACATGCCAGTACCTACTCCCTTTCACACTGGCCAACTCAATTGCAGAAGAATGAGCTGATGCATTTTTACTACATTTAATTCACCTGAATATTGAATTTCGTGCACTACAGACAAACATGGTGATAGTACACAGCACATCAGAATCAGCTTACATGCAACACAATGTCTATGTCAAGAATACAGGGTACTTTTTTTTACCACTTGCTTTGTCAGCACTCATCACATTAAAGAAGCACTTCTTCAGTGTCAGATAAGTCCATTGAGTAGCACTCAAGCTCGAGCCCGAGAGCTTGAGTGAGGCTGTATGGCTGTAGAGAGTGTGAGCTGTTGGAGTGGAGCTGCTGGGCACTGCTGTCAGGAAGGGAAGCAGAAGTTATCTCCATCCATACCAAATAGTAAACAATTTTAAGTTTGCTAGTTTTCCCTAAGATTGAAACAGATTTGAACATGATTGGTCAAATGCCTCTAATTGTTAACACAAAGCAAACCACAATGGAAAATAAACTAGCTATTAACTTTTATCATACATGTGCACAATGTACTAACCTTGACTGATTTTAATGCCATGCAACTTGGATCCATATCCATAAGCAGACTACTCTGAACATTTGAAAATATGTATGACGGTAAAACATTCTATTTCATCTTTCTTTGGATAACTGGCTTAGACTCATTTTCTATTTTCATTGTACGTTAGAACCTGACGAGGTTTCTTAACAACTCAACAGACATAAAAAACAGTGAGTCAATACACACTCATCAGCCTTTCTTTTCATTTACAGATGAATCACACTACAATCTGGTGAGCATTAATGAAATTCATCCAATATAATTAACTCTCAGTCATTGGCTTTCCATGTGTTACTCAATTTGTTCAAAAGGTTCCCTTCCTTAGATTCCACTTAAAGGAGAAATGTAAATCTTATAGTGGCACCTGACGAAAAGTAACCGGTTTAAAGTCATCTAGGATACATGCTCTAGAAATCTTGTATATTTGTACAAGCTTTGTGCTAATCAATTTTATAGCTGTGTCCTCTAGGTCCATAGTCCATTCTGTTTGATCTGATGAATCTAGAGGCTCCATAGAACGTACTGTGTGCATTTACATGACACAAACATTAATGTCACAGTGCCATGTGACTTGTGCATAAAAGGGACGAACATTCTCCAAAGTGCAGATACTCTGCATTTTAATGAAGGTGCAGTTACAAAGACTCAAGAAGTCAGTTTTACAGTCAGGTGCTCGAACAATAAATCCCATATCAGTGCAGTCACACAAGGTCAAGGATGCTGCAAACTGCTACAGATGCCACAAGTGCATCACATTTCCCTCGAGATGGACACAGTTGACAGACTCTCTCCTTTACAATGAAATCAGTCCTCTTTATATCCACTATTCAGCTCTTTGAATTTAATGTCAGGAGGAGTGGAGACGTGATCTGATAGAACCAGAGTTTCTGGTGAGTTCTCAGGACACACAGCCTGGGTGTGAGTGGTAAAATGGACAGAGTTGGGTCGGCAAACAGAAATAACATCAATGGCTCCAAAAGGAAAAAATTACTGTAGGTAACACATTCGCTTACCCCCTGAGGGCCTACGCTGGGTTTCTCTGGGCTGGCCCGCCTACTGTGGCCCTTCACAGCCCAGCTTGCTTTGGAAAGCCATGGAAATATATACTATTTTTAGAGAATGTGCCATCAAGACTGCTTTCATTATTTCCAATGGGAATGGGGTTATCAATACTAATTAGTTGATGTTCTTTTTACTTATTCAAATAAATGTATTATTATGGTCAGGAATAAATACTTAACTGTTGCTTAATGTTAAATGATGTGTTGTGAAATTTGAGACTTAATTTGATCTGTAGATGAGAATAAGAAAAGAATGGTGACTATAGTTTGGATTTGTCAGATTAAAGATTGCTAATGAAAACAAGTTTTTTGTTTTTTTAATAAAATGTTACATATTTGCACATTTGATTTACCATAAACACATAGTGTGAGCTTCTTTGCCAAAAAATTCTCAGCAGTTTCTGTACAAAACCATCAAGCCCCTTCCAGAACTATGAACAAACAATATTGTGTAAAACCCACAGCTCTGATTAGATCACTGCAGCAAGTTGACATTTTTTCCGCCCATTATCTTTGTGTTCATGCAGTTTAAAGCAGAAAATATCAGCTCTCTCTGTATAAATCCAAACCTACATTGTTTGACCATGTCCCTGTTGCTAAAACTTGTTTCACCTCATTCTCTCCATCAAGTTATGTTTTCATCTGCATGTCTTTGTCCGTCCGTCCGTCAACTGTCTGTTTGTTAGCATGATTATGCTAAAACTACTGGATGGATTTCTATAAACATGGTGGAAGGATGCGGGATGGGTCAAGATAGAATGCAGTACTTTTTTTGTGTAAATGCGGATCAGGGCACAGATCCAAGATTTTTTTCTATTAACTTTAGTTAACATTTGCAAGATTTTTTTCATTGACGTAGAAACTATATAAGAATGGATCTCGAGGAAAAATATCTTCCTGTTTAGAGAAAATGTGGGAAATTTGTTGCAGTTTCAAATAAAATCTAGTGAATTTAAATGTGCTTTCAAGGGACTATTGGGACTCGGCGAGGTATGTGCTCTCTGAGTGCCCTTCCAGTTACCAATTAAACGGTTTTCACTCTTTGAGCTAAATACTTTAATAGCAACTCTTATTTTCTGATTAATTATAATGATTGTCAATCAATCTATACGTAAAACTGAGCCTGAATGTTTTACTTTACTCAGTGCTTCTCATTCATTCTCTCCTTACATAGTTTATCTTTACAACACAATCTGTTAACCTGCTCGTACATATCAGTACAATGTCCAATAGAATCCTAACGGTATTCACCGGAGCTGTTCAAAAGCTATAATTCAATTTTTTTGATTACCAATCATTATGAAGCACTATGTGTACTGTAATGTAATAGGCTGGTTGAAAAGTATTTTAGCACTGTACTGCATTATGCTGTAGTCCTTACCCAGAGGGAAGATTTAGCTGCGGGCAATTACAGTCAAGGACTGCAGCATCACTTTGCATAATGTGATGACTCTCCAGTAAAGAAAATCTGAAATCATCAGACAAACACTAAGTTGCTCTCCATATTTATCACCATTTACAATCATATGCTACATACCGAGCACAGCATTGAGCAGTATTATTATATATTTTGATTGGTAAATTTAATTCGACGGTTAGTGCATGCAGGTATATAAAGTTACAATACAACTCTATTGGCAAATCTTACCTTCCAGCTGACAAAATAACTGTACAAATGTACCTACTAATTCTGCCTCTATGTGGAACGCATATCTCGAGAACCGTTCCATTAACTAATTGACCTGTTACTTGGCATGTGTATCTGGTGCAATTTGAAAATGACACAACTCATTCACTAATCATAAGATATAATTCTGAAGTAGCTGAAGAGCATTAAAACAGGTCAAATGTTTGCTTTGATTCAAAGTGAGACACCACAAGCTGCCGGAGATTCTAGTTTTTTTTTCCGTTGATCCAACAATGTTGAATTTGATCTTTCTCCAATTTCATAATTTACATTAAGTCCCACAGTCGAGACATGGTTGAGGATGGGGGAGCAGTTTTTCGACTGTAGAAGAATTCTTTAGTTTATGAGTCATTGTTAGACTCTCCTCAGGGACGCAGCAGATCACAATCTGAGCTGATCGCTCCCCATTCAGTGTCTCCTGTCACTGTGCATCATTTCCGACACCTTTATATAATTAACAAGCAATGAAGAAAGAGTTAGTGAGTCATCCATCCATTCAATAATTTACTAAATTTCCATACTGTTAAAACTTTATTCAAGGGTTTTCAATTTTCTCTCGCTGTACCATCTGCTCCTGCCAGACATTTTGAAAGCTGCATATCTGTGCTTGGATGTTCTAGTACAACACATTCTAAAGGGATGTACGTGGGCTGTATAACAGTTTGATACCTAGGTGTTCTATATGCAGTTACAGAAATATTACGAACAAACGTGGTCAGTTTGTTTTTTAATTAAATAGAATTTTGGAGAAATATTTGTAGTGACGTTCTTTTCAAAAGTGAGACAAGAGGATTGATCTATGTGTGAAGTTAAGCTGAGTTCATACTACATTTATTAAATAAAACAGATAGACCCAGTTATTGGTTGAAATGTGTATTATGATTATTATGTGCAATAATGCAATGGATTGCAAATCAATTATTGTATTTACTCTTGTCTGTTATTTAAAACTGTTATCAAAAGAGTTCGAAGAGGAGAGAACAACCCTGTTGCTGTGTGGCAGAAATGCTGGAACATGTTTTGAGATAGGTTTCAGTTGGATCCTCAGTCAAGAAATTTCACTTGAACACATGATTTCTTATGTAAGGAGGTGCAAGGAGGCAAAATAAGGCGCAGCACTAGTTCAGGTTTAAAGTTTCAGAAGAAAACTTTTCTTCTTTGCACTGTGCAAATAGATCTATCCATTTATGTACACAAACGCAAACAGTCAACGAAATTGTTCAAACTCTTCCTCTTATTTATTGTGTTCTTCTTATAACAAAAACCATTAAGCAAACATAAATGTTCATATTCTGAATCAATGTCTGTACCTCAGACATTGATTCAGCCTCTATCGCCCCACAGGGTTTGGTGGTTTGGGGTTTCTGTGGTCTTTCTTCCGATAACAGTGTCCACCACATTCACACTTCCAGTCTGAGAGGTGTTACCTAGCCGTCATTTTACACACAAACAGGTTGGAAAACACCTTGTTCTTTAAAGCTGTTGCAGATTGGAACTCAACCTGACTGACATACTAAATCTGCCTATGTTTACATATGTGTGTATGTGGCCCTGAATTTGTTTTACACTGTCAAATTATTGTGACAAAAAGCAAGGTTTTAAGGTTTAGACTATGGTTGAGGTTAAGGTCATGGTCAAGGTTAAGATTGGGTCTAGGTAAATATTAAGATTAAGGTTAAATTTAATGTTAGGTTTAGGTTTGGTCAAGGTTAAGGTTATTGTTAGAGTTGGGAAAGTAGTAACTATGGTTAAGGATAGAGTGAGTGCCTGTGAACACCTGGTTGGTCTTGGGCACATGTGTCCACAATCCGTCCTGGGCCACATAAAAAGGAAATACTACTCAGCTGACGTCCTCTGACCTAATGCAGTTCTCTTGTCTTTGATTTGTTTCTTACCACCATCACATTATCATCACTGATCACCACATAACGATGATTTCCTTAAATTTATAAAATCTTTCTTCACTGCTGCTCAAGATTCATTTAGCTCCTCTATCTTTACGGTCTCTCTTTTTCTCTCTTGCTTGCTAGCTTGTGCAGACACACACAAGCACAAACACACAAAGTGGCATCGGACACATTTGTGTACTCAGACTGAGGAAAAGCCACATTACTTGGTCTTCGTAAACAGATATGATGTACGTGTTCATTTGCTTATAGAGATAGTGATCCAATCACAAGCTGTATGTGGGACCATATTTTAATGCCAGATACGCAGGACATATAAGTCCTAGGAAATCATTACAGGGAGACATGTGTGTGCGTGCGTGTGTGTGTGTGTATGTGTTTGTGCGTGCATGCGTGCGTGCGTGTGTGTATGTGTGTGTACACCAATCAGCCAATACATTAAGTAGCGGGTGGCTCCTTTCAATGTTGAGACTGATTGGTGAATGCCATTGGTGAATGTGAGATAATTGTAGTTAATTTTGCTTGTTCATCGCTTTTTCCATCATAATGCTCTTTTGAAATCAAACTTAATTATTTTTTTTAATCAAAGAAACCCATTTGCTACTGTGTTGTTCATCATTGTGATACAGGTCTTGGAAGTGCTCCATCTGTGTGAAACTAAAGGACTTCAACTGTTGGAACCATGGGCGTCTGAGTCAAAGGGGACTAAAAGTCAGGATATCTCATCCTCCACTGTTCTGATTCGGATCGTTCTCTTTGAAATCTCTCCTCTGTGAGTCCTCACTAAACAGCAGAGTCTGTAAACACATTCTAATTAACCAAAATCAGCTTTACTCTGGCAGATTATGAAAGCCTGTATTTGCTAATAGCTTTTCTGTGGTACACTACTTCTGGGGCATTGGCAAGAAACATCTTCCTTGTTTTCTCTATGAATAACAGATTGCAGCGAGCAGAAGGAAGGATTAGAAGCCTCGTCCATCTGCTCCTCTTCATATATGGGAGAACAAGGTCTCAGGAGATGATGCAGGACAGTTAAATGTTGGCCAACTGGCTGCAACACATGTCTTATTCATTATATTTCTGTAAAATCTCTTCTGAATCATGTTTTTGTCATGTATAGCCAGCCAAGGCAAAACATGTACTCCTGAGAATAACAATGGTCTTTTCACAGTCTGTTGATATTCATGAGGGAGTTCTGAAGTTGTGGAGCAGCCCCATTGTAATGCCACTGACAGCCTCAACAGACGCTTCTCACCTCTCAGATGGAAATATTTCACAAAACACTTTTCACAACAATACCCCGAGAAAAATAATCCTGTCGTCACTCAAGACTATTCAGTAACACTGCCACGATCCATCATCATCATAACTCTTATTAATATTTAGTATCCTAAAGACAGAAAAATGCGAGGTTATTTTATACATGTGGGGTTGAGACTGTTTTTCTGGGTTATTTATTGGGAGTTGAGTAGCTTTGTGCAACCATAGATTTTATTTATAAAGTGTGTGTCCCAGCTGCGGTTTTAGATTTTGACACAACAAAGAGAGGTTCACCCATCCTTCAACTCCTAAATTTACCCAGCCGCTGTGTCTACCCAGTTGTGCTCTCTTTTACATAGCTCAGAGACATGTTCTAAACCACATTGTTTCGTGCATTTATGATTTGCATTACAACATTTTTGGGACACGTCTGTGCTAGCAAAACTTGAAGGGTCGTACCTTGACCGGTCTGTCTTTAAAAGCATATCAAGAGAAAAATGTAAACATAAATGCTCACATCTTTGGCTTCCATGTTTATTACTAGATCTAGAAGAAAAAGGAAGAATTGAGCACTAAGTCTTGTAGCATATAATCGGATTTTGGAAACTTCTGCTGAAAAAATTATTATGCAGTGCTCGTATTTCCAATTTACATCCTGTGATTTAGCAGTGAATGGGCATGAGGAGGTGTGATTTATATGGTGGAAAACAAATGATTCTCATAGCTGCGTTAGAATGGTGGCGTGGGACCAGTAGGAAAAAAGAGGAGGCCCACATTCACTGCAATTAGCTCCATATTATCTCACTATTGGCTGGAGTTGAATTGATATACTTCATTACTGTCGACCCTAATGAGAAATGTTGACAGGTCACAATGTTTTTTATTGGTTCCAGTCTGCCTGTTGTTTCAGAAACACTAATCACTACAGTGAGCAGTACGATTATTATCATCCCTATTTATCCTTTACTTTTGGTAGCTAAATAAATCAAAACTTTAGTTCTGCACCAATATATTTTGGATGGTCTAAATTACTATGTCTAATGTGAAATAAAGGACTTGTAGTAATGAACCTACAAAGAATCCCAATATGCAATTTCCCACAGCTCTACTGTGATTGTGCCTCTTCTAGCTGATCAGCAGGGGGTCACTGTCATGAAGCCTCGACACACCACCCGCAGAGCATCAAGTGATCAAATCAAATCAAATCAAAGTGTTTATTGTCACATACACTATTGTGCAGGCAGGCACAATAGTGTTGAATGCTGAGCTGTAGTCCACGAACAGCATCCTCACATATGTGTTACCCTTTTTCAGGTGGGAGAGGGTTGTGTGCGTTGTCAGGGCGATGGCATCATCCGTAGATCACAGTTATCACTGAGCTGAGGAAGAAAATACCTCAGTGGCAGAAAGTGTCAGATATTGTACTGAGGATTTACTTTAGTATGAAAAGAGCAAAAAGAAAAAATATTCTTTCAATGAATTCCAAAATGACTGAAACACAACTTAAATTGAATACTACAGTTATTCATTTCATTTCATTGTACACACCAATCCTTTCCATACCTTATCTTTATCTAACCAAAACTAAAAAAATGTGGTTTTGGTTAGAATTAACCAAAACCACAGTCTTTCAATGACATGACTAAAACTCCTCTTTTCATAAATCAAACCACGATTGAAAAAATAAAACTTCGGTGTCATGTGTGACACTTGTGTGCTTTGTTCACGTGCCGTGCAGCTCAACCACCTGGTGACTCTGCTGCTGTTAACCTCATGCATTATAAATTGTTCCTCTGACTGTAATCCATTCTGGTAATTTCACTGCCATCACAACATAACATAGAAAACAATTTGGAAGAGTATTAAGAGACAGGGAGGCAAATGTGTTTTCTAGCTGCCCTCCAGTAAGAAAGACTTATTTAAACTATTAAATTAAGTAGATTTCATGGATACTTTTTGTTATCTGTTGAAGTAGTTCTTGCATTACATTAAGTGAAAGATATTTACAGGATCACAAGTCCTTGCATTGCTCGGCACTTGACAGAACCCTCTGAGGTTTTATCAGACGAATCCGCTGTAGTGTGCGAGCACATCAAGTGTTATTAATGTTTGACTGGGGGAGGGGGAGAAGGAAGACCACAGCTGCAAGTGTCAGTGCAGACATAAA
The DNA here is from genome assembly GCA_038501795.1 of Pseudopleuronectes americanus. Taxonomy (NCBI): domain Eukaryota; kingdom Metazoa; phylum Chordata; class Actinopteri; order Pleuronectiformes; family Pleuronectidae; genus Pseudopleuronectes; species Pseudopleuronectes americanus. The sequence continues at coordinate 18,272,006 of CM076731.1, forward strand.
GAGGTTATTACCCCAAACATCAGGGGAGAGGCCTGCCCTGCTCGCCGCGAGAATCCGTCAGTCCTGATCCAGCCGAGAGGATCCACACGCCTGCTCGAGTCAATATTCAGCTCAGGGTACTGAAGGATCCTGGGAGCAACTGGCTCTTCCTCTCCAATCTAATTCAGTCCTTTTTCACATAATTGGAACCAATTTGGTTAATTAGGTTTGCTTCTAAACCGCAGAGGTTATTAGTGATCACTGCCTTCTGTTTGTTTGTATTGACCTCAAACTTGCTGCACATTCATACTCCTATAGGAAAACTAGTTGTTTAACTTTGGTGACCTTGTGACCTCCTCCTTTATTCTACCTAAATGGAGACATTCACTTAATTTAATTGATATTATGGGTATTTGTATTCTAGAGCAACCTCACAGTATCTGAAAACCTTGGTTTCACTTATAACCATGCTGCAGTGAGGACAGGGTGTACTTCGGAGTTTGTCAGTTTACTGTGTCACGTCACAGTTATGTTTGTTTCTATCTCTGCTTAGGAGGATATGTTTTCAACCCTGTCTGTCTTTCTGTCTGTCTGTTGCTTTATGTTGTTTATGTAATGGTAAATGGATTTTGTGTTTGTTCGTATAATTGTGGATAACCTACAGGACAGATTATTACATAATGTGTTGTAATGATGCAGTGTGTCAGGGAGAGCCATGGAAATTTGTTGCGAATGCAAATCAGGGGGCAGATCCAGAAATATTTTTTTCCCTTTCTTTAGCATCGCAAGATTTTTCAGAATCTATGGATGTTGATGAAAAAAAACGGGTAAATTGAGAGGACTGAAATTTATGAGTGTGTAGATTTTGTGGCCAATCCACATAAAAATCTAGATTTAGTCAATTTAAATATTGTTTCGTGATCCGACTGTTTGGCCTTCACTTTACTGAATGCCGTAGTTTACTATCTAGTTTATTTATCAGGGATCCTGTACATACACTGATTTAAACAGAAGAGTTGTGATTCACTAGATTAAGCTGCAGTCCCTTTGGTGCTGTTATGGAGCGCACTTCTGAAACAAACTGTTAAAAACTACTTTTAAATCTTGTGTTAAGTTATAATTAACAGAATGGTTCTATATTTGGGGAAATATGCTAAATATTGTTTTCGAAGGCTGAGAAGATAGAATCAATTTTAATAGCATTACTTTAACAGGCTTTAAACCGGCAAGGGATGTAACATGCACCAAACACGAAAGTAAACAACAACAATGCAACAATTTAGTTACAATAAAGACAGTATGTGCAAATAATGTAATGATTTGACTAAGCAAAGGGTCAATAGTGCACAGACGAATCAAGGAGACTCAGAGTGACTGACAGAACCAGGTTATCCTGAGGCCGGGTAACACAAGGCAGCGTTAGGGCAAGAGCAGGCAGGTACAATGATAAAATCTGAAAGGGCAATCAAAAACACTGGCAAGAGAGTTCAGGCTAAAGAAACATCAATACAAGGTGCGGCAAGGTTCTGGTAAAGAAGATGGGGTCGGAACAAAGCTAACCACAATCAGATCTAGGTGATGATTCTAGAGGATGATCCGTGGACTAGTTTGCAGGGAGGAGCAGGAAACGGAGGTCAAGGTCAGCCAACATCACCCACTCTCATAGGAGGATGCAAAGCTGGGAGCGGGAAACACATACAAACCCTCCTGACAGCAGAATGAGAACCAGAAAATCAGCCAGAAATTCCATAATCCCAAAAGACGTGTGTATTAAGTACAGAGCTGGTGTCATGGACATGGTTAGCTAACCTTAGCATATATATACATAAAAAAAAAGGTTTCATTAAATGTGATCTCTGTCTTTTCTCTCCTGCACAGGCAATTATAATGTACATGTGCTCTCCAAAGATAAGAGTTAACGCTGACACCTATATAGAGCGCTTTTTTGCATATTCAAATGTCACCCAGAGATTCAGCTGCATGTCTCTGAAGTCTTAATGAACTATAAATAATACAGAAGGTGTGCCTCATTCATTCATATCAGAAAAGGATGAACATGAGAGACTCACCAGAGGGAAGGGATGAGAGGGTCAGAGGCTGAATGGTTGGATTATCACGCCCTCCTCATATTTAATTGCCGTGTGAACACGAGCCATCTTTCACACTTTATCAGTGGTGCAGGTTTCGCTCTGGTGCAGCATGTAGAGCATGTGTGTGTCTTCACTCCAGGTGGGTTTCAGGGTTGTATCCTATGAGATGCCACCATTCCATTACTCTTATCCTTGGTGTATATCCCTAGAGAATGATGTCATAATATTCCGAGAATAATTATCATACTGACACAAAATAGGACCCAAAAAGCTGGACTCGACAGTCAGGCAGAGGTATCCACAATCCGCGAGGCAGAAGGGTAAAGAGAACAGAAGATCTCAGGGTTTAAATAGACAAGGGAGGGCAGACATTGGACATGGGTGCAACACATTAGGGAGAAGCAGGTTATCACAGGTGTTGGAAACACAGGAGGGCAGGTCGGAGGGGGGTACCTGAAACAAGGAGAGTACGACTAAACAAATCAGGAAGACAAAATACAAGAAACATGAGGGAGAAAAGAAAACATGACCTCAGCGATCTTGGAGACATGACAATAAAGTCACAATATTAGAAAAAAAGCAGGTTATTTTTTTCGTGACGTGATGACTTTATTATTGAAAGTGAACGTGTTTTAATCCCTAGAGTGGCAGTAATACCCCATCATACATACAGGTTCCATGAAACCTTAGCTTTGGTTTGTGAAACAGAGCTGGTGAAGAACCAAAGGGTTGGTGGGGCTAAACAGAAGGTCAGGTGCTTGAAAACATTTGGAACCATCCTCTGGGGACCCTCAATATCCCTTTAAATTGAGATGGATATCTGGCAATGAACAGGGATGATATCGTGCTCTGGAAAAAGAATTCGACAGAGAGATGAATGGACCTACTGAGCTGATGCATCAATAGATATGTAGATACTGTAAATGGTAATTGGGCTGGTCTCAGCGAAACTCAATGAAGATAAACTCATTAATAGGTTCCTGCTGATTTTGTTTTTCTTTGAAGAAAGAAATGAACTCCAGGCTCCATCTGCGTTCCACTGTCAGCCACTCCACCATTTCTCTGCAAATATCTCCTGACCAGCTGCATGGGCGGCTGACCTTTCCATGAAAGCATCACAGATCAATCAAGCTCTACTTGATTTTTATACTCAAAGCAGCAGCGGGGAGTCATTGTATGGTCCATAATGATTCATGAATGATTCATGAGTGACGGATCTTCTGTGTTGGGGTAGAAATAATCCTCCAGAGAGTGGCTCCTGTCAGGTTCCTGTGTGTGTAACTATTTGTAAGATTATATTTGGCCTGAAATTGTGAATGACTGTGACTTCTGCACAGGAAGCATTGTTTATCGTTCTCACTAGGTGAATGGTATAATGAGCTGTGTATTGAGCAGATAAAAGCTTTCTATGCATTTATTATCCTTTTCCTTCCTCTAACTCCATATACAGCTTATAATTATCTCCACGATATACGGGAAGGCTCGAAGCTTGGCCAAGACTGGAATAAATCACCGTCTTGTTTTCCTGTAACTTACACTCAACCTGTCCCTAAACATGTCAGAGGAAAGATTTTAAGAGGCTTATTGCGAGCGAAGTGGATACGGGTGTTGGCCCTCACACTACAGGATAATGGTTCATCTTGTGCTAATGAACCTTCTGGACGCGAACTGTCATAATAAATGAGAAGTTCAAGCTGAGCCGAGTCTGCTTCTCGTGACGGTGGAGTTGCCAGAGAATTTCAAAGACAAGCAAGCATCATCATAACCAGTCTGTGTTGTCTCTCCTTTCTTCTTTCTGGAGAAGTCGCAGCCACAGTGATCATCATGACATCAGGATCTCAGCTGCAATCACAATATAAACAAGTGCTATAATTATCACCTGCAACAACATGGGTTTTCACTGTATGTGTGTGTGTGTGTGTGTGTGTGTGTGTGTGTGTGTGTGTGTGTGTGTGTTGTGTGTGTGTGTGTGTGTGTGTGTGTGTCTGTGATGTCTATAGAAAGATAATGTTACATTGGTGTCACAACCACAAAGAATCTGTCACAGTCTGCTCATCTCCTGTCTGCTGGTATTTTTCCACTCACCTGTCTCTGCTCCACTCTACCTGTTAGCCACGCCTCCTCATCAGGCCAACTCTCCACACCTGTCATCTGTGACAGCCAGGAGGACGCGGAGGGCTGCCGCCCGTTCCTCACGAACTGTTCCATCCTGTTCGCCCTCCAGCCCCACACCTTCGCTTCTGAGGACGCCAGGGTGGCGTTCACCGTGAATCATCTGACGGGGCGCGCTCGGCTGTGGGGAACAGCCGAGTGGGAGCGTCGCACTCCAGCGTGCTACTCTTTCCAAGCCTTCGCCGCTGAGCTCCGCAAAGTGTTTGGAGAAGCTTCCCGAGGTCCGGACGCTTCTGGAGGGCTTCTGGGTCGGAACCAAGGGTCTCGTTCTGTGGCTGATTACTCCATCCACTTCCACACCTAGGCTAGCTCAAGTGAGTGGAACCAGGCTGCCCAGTGTGACGCATTCTTGATGGGGCTCGCGGACTACATTAAGGACGAGCTGATTTCATATGAACTTCCCACCACTCTCGACAGCATCATCGAGTTGGCGTCCCGCATCGACCGTCGCATTCAAGCGAGACAGCGGGAGAAACATCGGGGGCTCGCGGAACGATTACAGCCCGCCCGGTCACCAGCTGCGTCCGGGGCATCGATGTTTTCTGGCATCCGGTCTTCAGGGGAGCCTGAACCCATGCAGGTGGGTCGGGCCAGTCTAACTCAAGAAGAGAGGAGGAGACGCCGCGAGGGGAACCTCTGCCTGTATTGTGGCCAAGCGGCACACTTCATTTAAAAGGTCGGGCTCACCAGGAAGGAAGTTCCTGATGAGTCATACATCTAGCTCCTCCTCCAGCCCACGATCCCTGTGCCAGGTTCGCCTGCTACTGCCTGAGGGATCCCAGACTCTCGCTGCCCTCATTGACTCTGGCTCTGATGCCAACATTATGGATTCTAACCTAGCTCTGCAGCTGGGTGTCGGTCAGATTCCCCTGCCAGCTCCAATCTCCACCAACGCTCTGGATGGCCGACTTCTGGGAACTGTGACCCACCTGACAGCGCCTATACGGATGTTAATTTCCGGGAACCACCATGAAACACTCCAGTTTCACATCCTGCACTCTCCTCGTCATCCTCTCCTGCTGGGGTTCCCATGGCTCCGACGTCACAATCCACACCTTGATTGGACCACAGGGGCGATCCTCGGGTGGAGTCCATCTTGTTACCAGGTCTGCCTCAAGCAAGCCGCCGCACCACGACCTACTGCCGGGACCAGTTCTTCAACCGATTTGCTGGGGGTCCCGGCTGAGTATCTGGACTTATGGGAGGTCTTCAGTAAGGCCAAGGCAACCTCCCTTCCCCCACATCGGCCTTATGACTGCGCCATCAACCTCCAGCCTGGCACCACACCGCCCAGAGGACGCCTGTATTCCCTGTCCGTTCCTGAGAGGGGGGCGATGGAGACATATATCAATGACGGTCTAGCGGCGGGCATCATCCGCCCTTCCTCGTCTCCGGCTGGAGCCGGTTTCTTCTTCGTCGAGAAGAAAGACAAGACACTCCGCCCCTGCATCGATTATCGTGGATTAAATGACATTACCATCAAAAACCGGTACCCCCTGCCTCTCATCTCCTCAGCTTTCGAGCTCCTAGAGGGGGCCACCATATTCATCAAGCTTGACCTGCGCAACGCCTATCACCTGGTCCGGATCCGCGAGGGGGACGAGTGGAAGACGGCGTTCAATACCCCCACCGGTCACTACGAATACCTGGTGATGCCCTTCGGCCTCACCAAAGCTCCTGCTGTCTTCCAGGCTCTGATTAATGCCGTGCTCAGGGACATGCTCAACAGGTTAGTTTTCGTGTACCTTGATGACATTCTGATCTTCTCCCGCTCCAAAGAGGAACATGTGCATCACGTCCAGAAGATCCTCCAACGTCTCCTGGAAAACTCCCTGTTCGTCAAGGCCGAGAAGTGTGAGTTTCACGTCTCGTCTGTCTCCTTCCTGGGGTACGTCGTAGGGAGAGGGACCGTGGAGATGGACTCAGCCAAGGTTTCTGCCGTCACCACTTGGCCCGCCCCCGATTCCCGCAAGCAGCTTCAACGTTTCCTGGGCTTCGCCAACTTCTGCCGGAGGTTCATCAGGGGCTACAGTTCGGTGGCGGCCCCCTTACAGCTCTTACCTCATCCAAGGTGCCCTTTCTCTGATCCACGGCCGCCAATGACACTTTTTTCGGGCCCTGAAGACACGATTTCCCACGGCCCCCATCCTCCAAATGCCGGATCCTGAACGGCAGCTCGTGGTCGAGGTGGACACTTCCGACTTAGGAGTGGGGGCCGTCTTGTCCCAGAGAGCGGCCTCCGACCAGAAGTTGCACCCCTGCGCCTTCTATTCCCGACGTTTGACCCCGGCAGAGAGGAATTATGACATTGGGAACCGAGAGCTCCTCGCCGTCACTTTGGTGTTGGAAGAGTGGCGACACTGGCTCGAGGGGACTAAACTGCAGTTTTTGGTGCTGACTGACCATAAGAGCCTCGAGTACCTCCAGTCTGCTAAGAGACTGAACTCCCGCCAGGCTCGATGGGCACTCTTCCTGACCCGCTTCTACTTTTCCCTCTCCTATCGACCGGGGTACCGCAACGTCAAGCCCGACGCCCTGTCCCGTCGGTTCTTGAAAGAGGAGGGGGACAGGACCGACCCAGACACTATCCTGCCTTCTTCCCGTCTGGTGGCCACTCTCACCTGGGAGATAGAGAAGAAGGTCAGGGCCTGCAGTGAGTAATAAAGGACATTATCGACTTCGTCTGCCTGTGCTGCTTTTGGGTCCTCCCCATACCTGTGACAGAATCAGTGTTAAACGCATTATATGTTATTAGGGCCTGAACACCGATTTCATACTGCTGCGCATGTGATGTGCTGTGATGATGTGCGCTGCAGGATGATGAGCACCAAATGGTGATATGCGCCGCACAGGGATGTGCGCCGAAGGATGATGTGCGCAGCAGGAGGATGTGTGGCACAGGGTAATGTGCGCCGCAGGGTGATGTGCGCCACAGGGTGATGTGCGCCGCACGGTGATGTGCGCCGAAGGATGATGTGCGCTGAAGGATAATGTGCACTCCTTGATGATGTGCGCTGCACGGTGATGTGCGCCGCAGGGTGATGTGCGCCGCTGGCTGATGTGCGCCACAGGGTGAAGTGCGCCACACGGTGATGTGCGCCGCACAGAGATATGCGCCGCAGGCTGATGTGCGCCACACGGTGATGTGCACCGCAGGTTGATGTTATGATGTGCGCAATGAATGTGATGTGATGATGTGCGCTTAAGGATAATGTGCGCCCAATGGCGGTTTTAGGCACAGACGAACCGGGCAGCCGCCCAGGGCGGCACTTTTTCATGTCACGTGGGGGGCGGCACGAGCAATTAATTTTTTTTTAAATCTTCTGGCCCGCTATGCAGTTTCTGTTATCTATCATATCACTGTTTGGGGAATTGGCAAACTGGCGCCCCCTGCAACTGCAGCGCCCCTGCTTGATGCTGTGTGAGAAGGGGGAGGGGAGGGGCGCGGGGGACAGTTCACCTCTGGGTCTCCCTAGTGGAAAGGACAAGGGGGGGGGGAGCTGGAGATCCACTGTATAGAGCAGTGATTCTCAAACTATGTGACGCACCCCACGTTTTAACGTACGCATCTCTTTAAAGGCGGAGCAGTAGAAAAATCGATCTTTCGCCGTAACAATCTCAGACACCTGTGATAATTAGTTTGCCAGGTGAGCCCAATCAAAGGAAAACTTCTTAAGAAGGATGTTCCACATTATCAAGCAAGCTACATGTTTCAGGCAAAATGGGGAAGAAAAAGGATCTCTCTGCTGCTGAAAAGCAGCTAATAGTGCAATACCTTGGTCAAGGTATCACAATATTGGATATTTCCAAAAGAATTGCGCGTGATCATCGGACGGTGAAGAAATTTGTCACTGATTCACAGCACAAGCGGGTTCGTTCAGACAAAGGTAAAATAAGGAAGATTTCTGCCAAACAAATGCGTAGGGTTAAGAGAGCAGCCACTAAAATGCCATTGAATAGAAGCAAACAGGTGTTTGAAGCCTCTGGGGCCTCTGGAGTCTCGCGAACTTCAAGATGTAGGATGCTCAAGAGGTTTGCAAGTTTCCTTAAACCTGTTATTCGGCCACCCCTAAACCAAGCTCACAAGCAAAAAAGTTTGCAGTGGGCTCAGGACTACATGAAGATTAACTTCCAAACTGTTTTGTTTACGGATGAGTGCCGTGCAACCCTTGATGGTCCTGATGGATGGAGTAGAGGATGGTTGGTGAATGGCCACCATGTCCCAACAAGGCTGAGACATCAACAAGGAGGTGGCGGAGACATATTTTGGGCCGGAATCATGGGGGGAGAGCTGGTAGGCCCCTTCAGGGTCCCTGACGGTGTGAAAATGACCACGGCAAAGTATGCAGAGTTTCTGACTGACCACTTTCTTCCGTGGTACAAAAAGAAGAACCGTGCCTTCCGAAGCAAAATCATATTCATGCATGAGAATGCACCATCTCATGCTGCAAAGAATACCTCTGGGGCATTGGCTGCTATGGGCATAAAAGGAGAGAAACTCATGGTGTGGCCCCCATCTTCCCCTGACCTTAACCCTATTGAGAACTTTTGGAGCATCATCAAGCAAAATATCTATGTGGGTGGAAGGCAGTTCACATCCAAGCAGGTGCTCTGGGAGGCTATTATGGCATCCTGCAAAGATATTAAAGCAGAAACTATCAAAGAACTCACAAGTTCAATGGATGCAAGAATTGTGAAGGTGATATCAAAGAAGGGGTCCTATGTTAACATGTAACTTGACCTGTTAAGATGTTTTTGATTAAAACTTTTTTTGATTTCAGTAAATATGACCTCTTAATGCTGCAAATTCAACAAATGACAATTTTTTGTTCTTTAAAACCTATAAAATATCTTGAAACTCTGAAACTCAGAAACTCTGCATAATAATTTGGAACACTGCATTTTGAGTTTTTTATTTTTGAAAAAAATACTGTTATCACTGGGAGGTTTGTTCAATAAAATTTGAATTATACTCTAACAGTTGATGACTTGAAAATTATACTGACTGGCTGTGCATTATTATTTAGGAAAATCTGAGCAAAGTGTAATTTGCATAATAATGTGGAACGCGGTGTATATTGTTATAATTATATATAAAAAGACATCAAGATTTTTTTTTATATAGGGGGGGGGGTTGGTGTGCGCCGCACGGTGATGTGAGCGACACGGTGATGTGCGCCGCGGGCTGATGTGCGCCGCAAGATGATGTGCGCCACAGGGTTAATTAATTGAATTAAGAATTGATTGAATTCAGAATTAATTGAATTAATAATTAATTGTTGTCAGTAAAACATCTCAACTTGTTCTTTTACACTGTTATACAAGTGCTGATAATAGAGTCATATAGGCTTCCAGATACAAAAGGCTTTGTTACAAAACTAAGAGAAAACGAGGGTCTGATGGATGAGTTTGCCTGTTTCAGGTCGGTCAGTCACATTTTAATCTGATGTGCGCCACATGATGATGTGATGATGTGCGCCACACGGGGATGTGCGCCAGGCTGATGCGCACCGCATGATGATGTGATGATGTGCGCCGCACGGTGCGCTGCATGATGATGTGATGATGTGCGGCATTTGCGACACACGGTAATGTACGCCGCAGGCTGATGTGCAACACAGGGTGATGTGCGCCTCACGGTGATATGCGCCGCAGGCTGATGTGCGCCACACGGTGATGTGCGCCGCAGGCTGATATGCACCGCAGGCTGTTGTGCGCTACAAGGTGATGTGCTCCGCAGGCTGATGTGCGCCGCATGATGATGTGATGATGTGCACCGCAGGCTGATGTGCGCCACACGGTGATGTGCGCCGCAGGCTGATGTGCGCCGCATGATGATGTGATGATGTGCGCCGCAGGGTGATATGCACCGCAGGCTGTTGTGCGCTACAAGGTGTTGTGCGCCGCAGGGTGATGTGCACCGCAGGGTGATATGCGCCACAGGCTGAAGTGCGCCACACGGTGATGTGCGCCGCAGGCTGATGTGTGCCGCAGGGTGATGTGCCTCACGGTAATGTGCGCTGCAGGGCAGTGTTAATTTCGTTGACGAAAACGATAACGAAAACTATTCGTTAACGCCCCTTTTCCCTTGACTAAGACGAGACGAAGACGTAACGAAAACGGATCTTCGAAAATAAAAACTATGACTAAATCTATTTTAACTTTCGTTGACGAGACGATATGAGACGAAAATGTTGGTGGTTGACTAAGTCACAATAATTTTTAAAACATCATCGTATCAGGCCGTCATGAAGTATCAGGAGCAGGCGAGTGAGTCTGTGTGTGTGTGTCTGTGTGTGTGTGTGTGTGCTCCGTCTGCTCTCAGATAGCGCTCCGGTCCGTAGCCCCGCCCCCTGCCCCCGCGCACTCGCTCAGAGAGACACAGTGTCTCTCTGAGCTCGTTCACGTGAATCTGCCTCTCAGTGACTGACTGCTTCTTAACTATGAAAACAGTGAAAACACAGAGTTTCTCTGGTCTCAGCTGATCAGAGATCAGCTCCGCAGCTTCTTGATCAGAGCAGAAGCTGCAGTTGGTTTCTACCGAGCTGCAGTTTCTGTGTTCGCCTCCAGTCTGACCTGCTCTCCTCTTTTTGTTTTCACATTTAAAACTAAATATATATTTTTAAGCTATTAGGCTGCAGCTATATGTTTTTATAGAGAAGGAGTTTAATGTGGCTATTAAATGTGACTAAAACTAGACTAAAATGGAATTAGTTTTCGTTGACTAAAACTAGACTAAAATGTTCTGAGTTTTCGTCGACGAAAACTAGACTAAAACTAAGAAGGATAAAAATGACTAAATGTGACTAAAACTAATACGCATTTTCGTCAAAAGACTAAGACTAAGACTAAAACAAAAATAGCTGCCAAAATTAACACTGCTGCAGGGTGATTTGCGCCACAGGGTGAAGTGAGCCACACGGTGATGTGCGCCGCAGGCTGACAGTTACCACAATAAACAAGCACCTTTTAACCTTTTAAGGAAAATTTAATTCCAACCTCAAATCAGAAAATGATGTAACATGTGACATATATGACATTTAAATTTAAAACTGAAAACAGTGATATGTAAATGATCTCTGCGTATGTTACAATGAAAAACGATACAAAACCACATTATTTGATGTTTGACCTCATGAATTTTATTGTTTATTTCAATTTTGGTTCTTGCAACATATTTAAAAAAAGAGAAGGACATTATAGCATTTATCACTTTGTAATGTTGCCATGACTTTTCAGAACACAGGCGTTTAGGGACTCAAGACAAATTAGGAAGCATTTCAGGTGTCAGTTTGTCCCATTCTTCCTACAAACAAGTCTTAAGGTGTGCAACAGTATGAGAGGCCAGTCAAGCACCCACACCCTTGACTTCCACAGCCATGCCTTTGTAATGTGGTTTTGCATGGGCTTGTTGAAATATTCGTGGACATTCATGGAAAAGATTTTTGTCTTGAATGCTGCTCCATCACAGAAGTGTAAGTTACCTTTGCCAAGGGCACTGAAACAACCCCATACCATGACAGACCCTGGCTTTTGGACTTGTTGCTGGTAACAGTCTGGATGCTCCTTTTCATCTTTTGTCGGGAGCACACAGCGACCATTTCTTCCAACATAGACCTTAACTACTGACTCGTCTAACCTGAAATGGTCATGGTCCATCCCAGATGTATTCCACCCAGAGAAGTCAACAGCGCTTCTGGTCACGGTTAACATTAGGCCTCCTTTTGGCACAGTACATTTTTAACTGGCATTTGTGGATGTAACTATGTATTGCAGTGCCTGACAAAGGTTTGCTGTAGTAATCCTGAGCCCATTTGGCCAAATCTCTAATGGATGAATGACAGTTCTTGATAAAATGTCGTCTGAGGGATCGGAGAGAAGGGTTAGTCAGCTTTGGACTGTGCCCTTCCTCATTACGTACTGAAATTCCTCCAGATTCCCTGTAATTTTTAGTTAGTTATGCACCATAGAGGGTGACATTCCAGAATCCCTTCCTATCTTTCTTTGAACAACACTGTTTTTAAACATTTCAATAATCTTCTATTGCATTTGTTGGCAAACTAGGGATCTTCTGCCCGTTTTGCCACTAAAGGACTTTCCTGTATGCTGCTTTTTTCCCCCCAAAATTATAGTTTCAGTGACATGTTGGCAACAACTGATTTAAATCACATCATTGTTTAATCATTCTACCACATTACCCTTCAAATACACTCACTGGTTGTTTACAGGTTCTTCAACTGAAATATTAACTTTTCTGTACAGTCCAGACATTGGTAAATAGGTTTTCTTCGAAGATCTCATGATCTCAACATGGTGATCGTTAGTACTGACTTAGTCCAGGTTTGCCTTGTTGGCTGCTAACATTAGCATCCATTAGCTACAATCAAATGACTGTTTCTGCTCATTCAGACATCTGACAGGTATGACACCCGAAAAAAATTATAAAACAAGAGCAGCAAAGAGGAAGTGATTAATGTGTTGATTTGATTTCTGAAGTAAAGACCAACATGAAAACAGATTTAACCATTCCTGAAGGTGCTTGCCTTGCCCTGCTTGGGCTGACCGAGTGTGAGGAATGATTGGCTGCCAGGTCGAGGACAGGTTGGAATATGTGCCGCTGTGAACTGGTTCTCTCTGGGTTGACATGACCTGCTGAAAGACCAGGACAATTCCATGAGCACACCCTCACAGAACACTTAACACTAATATGTCAGCATGGTTTCACAAATAGTAATAATAAAGGTAAGATGTTACATTCTGCTGCAGTAGATACAATGTAGCTACACTGATTCTACATGTGCCTCAAATGTTGCCTCCCCCTTCCACATCAAGAACAATAATCATAAAGCTTATATAATTTAACAATTCTCATAAAAATAATGATAAATGAGTCCTTTGGAAATTAATTAGCATTAACACTCAAACACATACACCCACACAGACCCACAGACCAACAGAAACACACACACCTATTACCTGTCTGCCAAATCATGAAAACCCATTCATTTCATCTGCTGTCTACATGGGGAACAACATAGCTGCATCAAGCTACTGTATTAGGCCACAACAGTAGCAGGAAAACACGTGAGTCGGCCTTCAAATTGAAAGCAGGTAATTTGATGGACCATAGCTCGTGAGAGGCTGCAGTGAGGTGAAAGAACTGAATAATTGATTAAATAATAAACAAATAAACAGCTGTGTTTGTTGTGGGATGTGGTTCGCAAAGACAGGCAGGTGCAGTGAAGAATTAATTTGAATAAATTGACTTAGACTGTGGTTTTCCAGGAAGAAACACAAAAGAAAAACCACAGGAACAAAAGAGGAGCACAAAACAAGGCCGAGGAAGACAAACAGACCGACAGACCAAGCCGACTGGAGAGCTCAGAGACTAAACACAGCAATGGATGCAGGGATCATTGGATGGAGGTGAAACACACTGGGGCGGGACATACTATCACAAAGGAGGGACACCTGACAAAGACAGAAAGAATATAATATATATAGAATACATGGGCACACAAGGTAAGAAAGCACTTACTATTTGTGCAAACTGTTGGGTTTCTGTATAATTTTGAAGGTCTCAACCTTAATATGTAAAGTGCCTTGAGACGATGTATGTAATGATATGGCGCTAAAAGGAATAATAAAATACAATTTGATTAAAATATAATAATCTAACAGGAAATAACTATTTTAAACAGTTCAAATTGTGTCTTTAAGTCACTTGTGTACAGATCATGCGTATTGGATAAAAGTAGAGCATAATGTTAACAGATTATGTATAAACAACTGGCAGCTAAAAGTATGAATGGTAAAACAATTGTTCATAGTGAAATGGGCAGCGGAAATCCAAGGAAAAGTATTTGAAATCTTAAGCTAAAAGGAAATTGTTGCAATTGACTCCAAAAAGTTATTGTATTATATTTAAAAAATATAAATGTGCTCGTCAGTTTCAGCAGTCAATCATGACGTTTCCCCCTGTTAATTCAAACAAACTCAACAGAAAGAACCCTACCCCAAGGCAGAGTGCATGTAACACGTAGAATCTCTAATAGCAATGTGTGCACAGATTCACACACACACACAATCTACTCTCTACTCCTATTGCTTATGAAAGTTTATAAACACTACTAAACTACATGACAAAACATATGGATTCCTCTTTAACTTCTTAATACCATCACTGATCTTGTATTTCTGATCAGTATCAGCTACAGATGTTTTTTTTTATTAACTGCAGAAATATCCTGAGAAATGTGTTTTTTCAGACCAAATGTAGGTGACTGATTAATTCGGAGATGTATCATAGTTCGATGGCCAGTGTGTCACATAATGGATTTGAACTATTTTCTCATTGGGGAAAGAAGAAAAGGAGGTGAAGACAGAGCGGAGACGGATGGAGGGATGTTAAGGCAACACAAATTCCCTGGTTTTGTTAATCAGCTGTTTGTGACTCAGGAATGTGTTCACTAAATGCCACAGCTTTGCCAAAATATGGAATAAATGACCCTCACACAGGTCGACGTTAAGGGAACAGACAGACCAGCGATAACTAATGGAGGGAAAAGAATCATGTTCAAGAGGAATGACAGAGCCACAGCTCAGGAGCTCGTTAACTCAACAATGAACTAATGAACTGAATGTAATGTGCTGCTCCTCTCCTCGCTGTGTCCTACATTTCGCCTAGTTTCATCACTTACAGTTTTCAGTGTGTCAGTGCCTCTCTCTTCTCTGCCAGAGTCTTTCTTCCTCTTAAAAATGCCTGTCTATTATTTAAACCCACCCACACAGAGGTAGCTGTCGTGGTTGGAACAGAAGCCATTAAAAAAAAATTCAACGATGTTGAGAAGTTCCTTTATTTTGTGCACCTCTAGTATGTGTGAAATTGTCATTAATGCTGTGTGTGTGTTTGTGTCTACGAGCAAAATAACTCAACAGGTACGGGGCAGATTTCACCAAACTAGTCCTGAATATTACTACATGATTATCTTTTGCAGCTGATGAGTCAGGGTTAGGGCTGTGGGGGATGATACCCCTGCAGTAGAGAACTGAATGCTTGTTGCCTGAACTCACACACCAAAAATCTGTATCTATTTTATGCTTAATCCTGCCTGTCTGTTGAAGACAGTAAAGTCCTTATGTTTTAATGGCCAACCACAACAACACCTATGCAAGTAGGATTTCTACAGGTGTTGCTGGTCATTCGGACTATGGCAGAAGGTCAGTGCATTTGTGTGGTATGAGAGAATGAGAGCATATCAGAAATATGGTCAATATAGACATGAAAGGACCAGGGTATAGGATTTTTGGCATCTAGCAAGTGGGTTAGATTAAACTCCCTCCCTGCATATCCAATTGTGTTAAATCTTTGGTGGCTCTCCAGAGCCAATGTGTAATCTGTCTTTTCCCACGTCTGCAAAAAACAGTCACAACAGCAAGCATTACAATATGTTTCTCTGTCTTTGAACAAGCCTTTATTGATTTACAGCATGCTGCATGCACTAAGATATCACCAAGAAGGAGGCTTATACAGTATTTGTCTGCATTGATTGTGCTACTTTACACAAAATGTCACACAAATCAATCTACCTCTGTAATTCCAAGCAACACAAAGTTGTTTTTTAAAGTAAAATAATAAAGACAGAGAAAAACTTGGGCCTTTTATTTAGCATTAGAGCACTGGTGGGTTTCTGGAAGCAACGCTTATTGACATCATGAGAACTGTACTATACACAATGAGATGGGTCCAAAAGGGCCTCAGCATTCAATATTTACACTCAGGACTCATAACAGGTTAATCTGGCTCGGCATGTGGGTGCGAATTGAACAATGCACATATACAGTCCTATCCTTCAACCACTTGTTTACTCAGTGTGTCCAGTTGGTTTCGTGGCCTCACCATATCCATCCAGATGGTTTTATGACCATTTCAGGAGAAAGAGGAGGAGGAGAAAGATTATCGTGCATGGCCTGGCCCCTGCTTGTATAACAGAACTGTTGAACACCTACTCTGGGGATCATCCGCTTCGATCATCTGATTAAGGCCTTCTATCTGTGACCCGTAGTTATTTTAAATCCAGAGGTGACCGGTCGTTTGCAGTTGTAGCTCTTTAACTTTGGATCAGCCTTCAACAATCCATCAGACCAATTGAATCTGTGGTTAGCTTTAAGCAGCTACTGAACACTCACATATAGGTTAGGCTTTTTATGAATGATCTCTATTTCTTTTCTTATTTGGTTGTCTGCATGTTTGTATGTATGTACGTATATGAATGGATGGATATAGTGATTTTTGTATGAAATGATAATGTATGGGAACTAGAGATTGGTCATGCACTGTTCACTGATTTTGATTGATGCCACTGTGGTGGAAACGTTTACAAGTACTTGTCAATAAAATGCCCAGGTTATGACATAGTTTTAACATCCACTTTAAGTAGATTTATCATATACAATTAAGAGGAGAAGTTGGGCACAGTCAGGAAAAAAGGCACGGAATTTGAGGAATTAAATGGATGGAATGTGAATTGCAAATTCATGTTCCATAAAAAGGACAATATTTATTTTAAAGGAAATCTTACAGACAGGAAAGTGAAGTGAAGTTGTCTGAATACTTTATGAAGCCACAGAATATCCACTTAACCTGTCTGGGGGAAATATGTTAATATTTCTTTATATTTTTTTCTTGGCCTTTTGAGGATGAGCAGTCTCACAAAATCAAAATTTGCAATCTCACTTTATAGCTGTTACTGTGAATGCCTTCGAGAAACAGTTGAACAGTTGTGTTTATCCATCTGACTGACACAGAGCAATATGAGCATTCTGACTCATCTCAGTGGCCAATTTTCATTCCCTTGGGTCCTGTGGTGAGGTCTCATTAGGGAAATATCAGGCTTCTTAGCAGCTAAATGCTCAATTAAATGTGCGAAAGGATGAAGTCAGCCGATAGGTGCTAACCAACTAAGTGCCATCGTTCCCCAGGGGATGTGGGATGTGTGGCATGTAGGGCCAAAACTGATATGTGGGACATTTGCTCATAGGTGTCCATCTTTACACTGAACAAACTGCCACAGCTGTTTTTGTGGCGCCAGCCTCCATTTTACTCTGAAAGCGGGCACCGGAACTGGTGCCGCCCCTGTTTCACGGTGACTTCACTCCACGAACCCCTCCCTTCCTTCCCATTCACTCCTGTGCGGTGTTTTACACCGGGAGCCAAATATGCGAGTTCACACTGCGACTGGTGCGTCAGTGAGCGGATCCAGGAGCAGACAGGCTGGGTCCACTCCTCCATGTGACATGAGCCGTGCGGCTGCAGCTCTTAACTCTGACCACTGGTGAGCTCACTGTGTGTCGCCTGTTGCTCCTGTGTGTGTGTCTGTGTGTGTCTGTGTGTGGGTGTCTGTGTTTGTCTGTCCTCTGCTGTCATTCTTTCTGTTTGCACGAAGGAATTCTTGTAGACATCTGTGATGTATGATCCACACATGAGAGGATTTTGTGCGTGTGGACTTTTCTAGGTCGTGCATTGGATCGTTTCTGAGCATCGCACGGCACAAAGCTGTAGTTTGGTGCTGGCACCGTGGGTAAGCTGGTGCGTGATGTTTTCACAGGCGACATTCTGCCAGACGCCATTATAAAATATTCCATTTCATTTTTCTTTTGGTAATAATCGAAATTGGACTGTATGACAAATATATACAAATCTACATTTTAACAGTCAAATGGTATACATTAATTCGGCCCGCAATTAACCCATAATTAATTGATATTTTGTTTGCAATTTCCAACTTTATTCATGCTTCGCCTGCAGTTTCTTCCGACCTTTTCCACATTAAATGCACCGCGGAGGGCGGCAGCAAGCGGTGCGATTCATTTATCAAAGTTAAGATATCGAAGTAACATCTCAGACTGGCTTAGTTAATTTGGTGCCGAATTACAACACCACTCCTCTAGAATAAGCACATGTGTCTATGTGTGCAATCGGCCTGACTGTTGTGTGCCAGTAAAGATGGATTTATAAAATTGTGAAATAATTGATTGAAGTTCTGCATGACGTTGACGTTCTCTCCATTCATAACGTGTAATGAAGCAACAGTTCAGATAACGTTAGGTTTATTCGGATTGAGAAGCTGGTGACGTTACGTCTGTTTGCGGATCTCATTGTTCATTTGCTCCGGTCATAGACAGACAGTGTTAACTGAGCAGCGTCTTTAAATAGATCGAGAGCATTCGGCAGTTTAACGGTTGTTTTTCATGATGATCCAGCTGTTGCGGGTTGAGAGGCAACAGCTGGACCATCCAGAGATTCAGGGTGTCCCCCCCCCCATCCCCCGCTGTGCTCATATCAGGATTCACCGTGTTGATTCAGATCGTCTCATGCAGCCTTTCACATTCACAGAATGCAGTCTCCCGACAGACGAGGGGAAGCCCCAAACAGTGATGGAGTCCAGGCTCGTTTGCATGGAGATGGTGGGGAGACCACCTCTATAGGAAACAGTCTATTTAACGCAGTGTTGATAGTCAGGGTGTCTACACACATCCAGACGCTCAATATTTTTTTGAAAAACCTGACATTTTGGAACACAGTTGGAGTAACAAACCAATTCTGAAAGCTGGAATCTATTTGCAGAGTCAGTCACATTATTTCAGTTCTTAGTTTAAGACAAACTGAATTAAGATTACACATCATCAAATATTACAAAGCACATTTACCTGTTTGTAAGGTACTTCACATCTCTGACACAGTTTAATCACATTTTCAAAGTAAAGAACACAACTAATAGTTGCACTATTCACTATCATTTTCTTCTTTGGTTTACCAATCATTTTTTCGTTTATGAAATGGGGGGAAAATAGAGGAAAATGCCCAAATCAGGTCCCAGTGCAAAGGAGACTCATTTATCTTTTCTAATAAAAGGTTCAAAGGAATGAAAAGCTATTATTCTTCGCAGTCAAGTTGGAACTTGTGAATGATGATCACGAAAAAGGGGATTGATTAACTTCATCCGTTATCAACATTGTTTTATAAGTGGCTGCAGGCAAGAAGACTTGCAGCAGCACAGGGATCAATATAAATCTCCCCAGTAATCATGTTGATTATTACCTCTGCCAAGGAGCTTGTCTTTTCACCCCTGTCTGTTCATATGTTTGTTGGTTTCTATGTTTGTTTACAGGTAAGATACGGAAAGATAACTACTGGGTATATTTCCACGAAATTTGGTGGAAGGAGGAGATATGGGTCAGGAAAGAACCATTTTTTTTACCTTATTGTGAGATAGGACTTTTTTGGGGACATTTTCAGTGATTTCCAAAGACTAATTAATGTATCTTGATAAAAAGAATCAGGCAAATTTGGGAACTTAAACCTGAGCATGTGAAATTCGGTGCAGCTTGGTTGAATTTGAGGGAATTGTTGGGCCCTGGTGGATGTATATGCACTCTACCGAGAGACATTTTAGTATTGTATATAAATCCATAAATTTGAATAAAAATGTAAAGTTGCCAGAATGGCCAAGGCCAGGTTTCAAGAAGATGTTACATAATATATTATATTATATTATAGAGCTAGTTGTCAGACCTCAACACAAAAAGTGTCTGTAGCATTGGTTATTCAGTATTTTTATAAGGCTCAGAAGTTTGGTCAGATTTTGGGCCTTTTTGCTGGTGATGTGCTGTTTCTGTGTTGGAATCTTAAGACTGTGATTCATTTAGGAGAAGCCTCTCATTTAACACAATGCACTGAGTAATTTGATGTGTTTTTAAATTACAAAAATGGTCTAAACATGTTTATGTTCCTTCCTGAGGCATTGTATTGGGGATGATATTGACGTCCAGCTCAGCCATGTTTTTTAACTAACCCACTGTCCTCAGTAACCTTGTCTCAGCAGCAGGGACATGGAGACATGGTCAGAATTGAGGGAACAATGAATGGAGCCAAATATAGCGAGGTCCCTGTAGTAAACCTGCTCCACAGGGCTTGTGACCTGACACTGGAGTGACAGTTCACCTTTCAAGACAAGACTGTCAGGAGGCGTACCCCCCAGACAACGCTGGGGGGGCTTCAGGAGAAGTTGCTGTCCGTCCTTGAGGCATACGTCTTTTTTCCGACCCAGTTTATAAGAAACCACACCCACTTCTGTATGACCAAGTTCCTAACATTAACCAACACAGAAGTCTCTTAGAACATCTGACAGACCTGAAGATGACTTCAGACGTTTCCCATTAAGTCTAATGGAGTTTGAGAGGTTCTGCCAGGAGGAATGAGATAAAGCTTCTAGAGACTAACGCAACACGACTGGAAGCTGTGATTGCTTCAAAAGGGCCTAAGTGTCTACATTTTATTTTGTTTTACAGAATTTGCAAAAATTCCTAAAACACATTTTTATGTTCTCATTATGGATGGAAGGCAAATTTATGTTCAAAAGAGCAAAATATTTATTTTAAATGAAATCTAACACACAGTGAGGTAAAGTGGTCTGAATACTTTATGAAGCCACAGAATATCCACTTAACCTATCTGGGGGAAATAAGTTAATGTATTTTATAAGCTACATTAATTGATTTCTTTCTTGGCTTCTTAAGGATGAGCAGTCTCACAACATTTGCAGTCTCACTTTATAAAGTTGTTACTTCAAATGCCTTCGCATCTGACTGACACTTGGCAACATGAGCATTCAGTCTCATCCCAGTGTCCAATTTCATTCACTTGGGTCCTGTGGTGGGGACTCGTTAGGAAAATATCTGGCTCCTTAGCAGCTAAATGCTCCGCTGTGTTCACCAGCTCATCATGGACTTTGGTGTTTGATGGTGGAGAGGTGTTGTGCACTGAGTGAATCATTGCTGTGAAACCTCCTGCTGTGACTGGAAGTGACAGTGATGATGAGCAGTGAGACTGAACCAAAACAGTACCACAGCAATCAGCCCAAAGATGCTTAAACCACTGCAGAAATTATTCCAGTGGATTCAGCACTGTGAGCAACTCCTTACATTATACATGGTCACGGATAATATACATAAAATACAATAATCATTATCAAATGACAAACTTAAGGGTTAATAGTCATTCTTAGGCCCACAATATACACGCTTTTTAGCCACACAGACGCATTTGCAACTGCGTCGTGACTCACCATGCCATTTTCTAGATTCATGACCAAAGAGTTAATGTTAATAATAATAATAATAATTCTAGATGTGGCCACACCACCACTACTCCCCCGACCCTTATGTGAGTGTTGGATCTTCCATATGCATTGTATTAATTTCGGAGGATGTGCACAACCTACACAACAAAAGGACGCAGGATACGCGAAGCAGCCATCTTGCGTATGTGTAGTGAACAGCAGGCGTAAACCGATCTTTAGTCTCAAAACAAGACTAATTGTTCAGTTGTGATCTTTTTATTTTCAGTATCTCAGTATTTGGCTTAACTCTAATCTCATCAGTCTTTCCCCCAGTGTCTATATGCATCACCTGTTCTGCATAGAAGCAGTGTTGTCGATTTGATATTGTAGCCTGTTATCTGATAGACAACATGTAATCCCTCCTTCTTACAGACCAGGTGATCAGACGTTTCAAGATCCGACCGGTAACAGAAGGGAAGTAGCTTTGCTGTGAGGTTTCACAGTGGAAAGCAGAGGGACAGTAAAGCCTCTCGCCGGCCGGCTAATGATTCTGATAGCGAGCTCTTCCCTTCACAGGAATAGCACACACACAGTGATTGCAGGCAATTAAGATGCAGGTAGAAGCAACGCTATTTTCCTTTGCATGTAAATTGATGCTGGTCAACAACTACACAGTGGCAGATTGTGTTTATTTAAATGTATGAATATGTTCAACCAGTCTTTATATTCCTGTGAGGCTTGTTGTGCAAATTTCATATTGACAATTCAATGTCGGTATCCTACTTCCGATGAGTCCCGTGTACTGATCTAATTATTCTAATATAATATAATTCATATTACGTTTACAACACATTACAATAATGTGGAGCTTTATTCCTTGTGGCTAAATGAAAAGTAATTTTCTCTACAGCAACAGAACAAGCTGTAAACAATTAATATTATCACCATATCAAGTTTTTTAGGCTAATGCATTTTATGTAGAGGACCACAAGTGCCACTGAAATAGCTATAAAGCATTTAATTATTTAATTATCAACTCATTCTACATTAAAAACACTCACAAATAAATGTCTTTACAAATTAATATATGGATATTTAAATAGAGGGGGAAAAAAAAGAAGAAGTATGAAAACAATTTCCAATTGAAATATGAAATCATAACTCATTCACTTAGAAGAGGATGTACATAAACATAATGAATACAACAGTCAAGAAGTACACATTTTAAAATACATGAATAAATAAATAAATGAATAGAATATATCCATTTTTTTAATACAGAGAAATGTATAAGATTACAGATTTTAATCAGGAATTTAAAAGGACAGTTAATAACTATATTTCCAGGTGTAGTTAAGACCTGCCTCAAACTGAATCATCAGATATGTGTCAATTCAGGGGCCACATTCTTTTGAGGTGGCATTAAAGATCAAATGCATCACAGCAGTGAGGCCAGGCTCTCTTTCCATTCCTGAGAAACGAAGGCTCCAACGGGGAGATCCTTCGTGGCTTAACCTATCCCAGGATCAACTCAACCTAATGGGTTACAGTTCACACGTTCAAAAAACCAAGGGGCATTCAAACTTTCTTGGTGTGAACAACTTCAGCCCTGTTGCTAAGTAACAGCAATATGGACAGGACGAGCTTGTGACGCAGATCACAGAAATACTCTGTAGACCAGACCATCTCATTTTGGTTCAGTCATCGTAGACCACTTCCTCCGAAGGATTCAGCCCCCGAATTGTTGCAACAATGGCCAAGGCCTCAGTGTGGTACAATGTCACTCCACCTTACACAGTGGTTGGTCGGGAAGGCAGTACGATGCTGTCAGGAGTCTGTCCAGAACAGATAGGAACATTTCTAATTTTGAATTAAGTTGGATTTTTTTTTGCTTTTGTAAACAATTCATCAATTGAAGTTTCCCCGAATGCATGTATTGAAATCCCAGTTAATGTTTCAAACCTCAAACAATCTGTAGCATCTTTAAGTCAGGTATATCTAATATTGGAGAGATACTAGTAAAACCATTGTTCTTTCCAGTTTTAAATTGAGTGAATCTAATTCTGACGTCCCTTGGCAGCTTCCCTGATTACTCTCTTTCCCCTTTATTGACTGCTACATAATCAATATATAAGTTGGAAGTGTTGCTGGAGTACCTCTGACTTGACACATGAGTTCTCTGGATACAAACTCTCCTACCTTCTAAAAGCATGAGTTGGTAAGGTATTATACAAAGCGCCATGTATGACGAATCCATTGGTGACCCTCCTGTGTTCAATTTGGGGCTTAACAATGCTACACAGAGGATTTCAGATACTGTAATATGGATTTGTTTCAAATACAGCTGAGGTTTAAGCCTGTAGATCAGATTGAGTGGGGTCTGTAGTTCAGAAGATTATTTGCAAAGGTGCCTCATGGAAAAAATTGGAAATCAAGAAGGGCCTCACTTAACCAGTACAACACAGTGCAGCATCAACTGCAGCAGTGCTAGAACAGAGGTAACAGGTTGTGGAGCTCACACCCTCTTGCCATGGGCAGAGGTTTTAAAGTTTTCCTGGCTGTGTACGTCCTCTTCCACAGCAAGTTGACAGGAGATTTTTTTATGTACATTCATTTTATATCATGAATTCTGAAGGAAAAAGGCCATAATATAAGTAACTTAAAGGTGTCAGAAAATGATAAAGCTGACATAGATTGAAAAATAACTTAGAGGGAAAGATGTCACTATGGACCTAACCAATAAGATGCATGATCTACAGCTTATTTAGATCAACCGATTATCTGTCATCATATGATATAAATTATGTGATGACATAATTATGAAATGTCATTATTGCAGTAAAATTAAGTTAACATTGACTTATTGGGGTATAAACAGCTCAAACAGGATTTGTCTCAACTTTAGATTGCATTATTTGCCGTGGCCAGAAAAAGGAACCTTAATGCCCTTTTAAAAATAAATGTCTTTGTATTTAGTAATTTGTGCGGTATTAAAGGGGTGAAAGAGAAGGGGTGGGGGTGGGGGGTAGCATTTAAGAGGGTTGGGGTTTTAAAATGTCGTATTTATTTATAATTTCTGAAAAAAATGATACTCTAAAGTTCCCCTCTAATGGATTTCAGGCCCTATTTATTGTCATCTCATCTCATTTATTTTTATTTTATTTGTATCCATTACATATAGTTCATATAGCCAGTGGATCTTAGTAATGTTCCTGCACACCATCTATAACATGACTGTATGGACCTAAATAGAAATCTGTTATTTTTTATGAAGTTTAATTTTCATTAAAGCCATAAGTATTTTTTTTTGGTGGTTTTTAAACTATTGGCGATCCAGCATCTATCAGGTTACTTGTGAACTTGTTGGAGTCACCATACCTGCTCCAGTGTGTGCATTATGAACACTGACACCTCCCAAGTTTCCATTAATACATTCCACACGTTAGACTATACATGCCATCTTCATTATTAGCTCAGCTTACCTTTTTATAATATGTTGACAAGACAACCACACAATTACTTATGCACCATGTTAGAAGAATATACAAAGGTTTTAAGGCAACATTTTGCCGCATGACAATAAACAACAAAATTCCAGATCAGTCATTAATAAGGATTGTGACTTTATTCTACATGTTTCTACTTACAATGACTTAAAAATTAAGGCTTTCAATGTGTTTTTTGTCTTTTTTATACCTAACCTCTCTCCAACCCTGTGTTTGCAGCTTTTAACCATATGATTCCCACTGATGCCATAAATATTTAAAAAGTGTCTAACAAATATGTAATTGCAGTTTGATCTTCAGAGATCGCCCAATGTGTAACTGAGTCAAAAAAAAAGAGTGCATCTTGGTCATAATGAACAACCTGTGTGGTGTCTTTCTGGACAATTGCACTGAGGACTAAGATTAGGCTTTGGAAAGACAATACTCTTTAGTTGGATATATTAGTTGTTGCTTCTATATGCAACAGGGGTGAACAATGTAGTTTATGTGACTTTAAAGCTTAAGGTCTTAAAACTTAAATATAGATCTACATGCCTAGAGTGTTTGGGACCTTATTCTAAGACATGGCCTTTGGTGAAAGCTATAAAGACTTCACACAGCAGCACATTAATGTCATCCTAAAGGCCCTTCAAGCTAAAGCCCTCCGAAATCCATTTGACAGCTCTATTTTTTTGGTTAGTCATGGTTGCTGTGAGGATCCAAGGGATGACACTGTCAGTCAGTGCATCACTGTGGTTCAGACTGGAATGTTTCAGACCACAGTACAGAAAGCCACCAGCCAGTGTTATGACATCCTAAGTCTATCCAGAACATATAGACACCTGTTTAATGTAAAATGTGGTTTGAGTGTTTGTTCTTTCATACACACATCACGCAAATAATACCAAACCAAGGCTTCCGGATGACAAGTCTTTATTAAGACCATATGTCTACGTAATCTCTTTCTATGGCCATGTATTGGAGTCCATGTTGATTTATCGATTTTCCAAAAGCAAGCATCTTTAAGTCAGGTCTATCCAGTAATGAGAGAATCAAGTAAAAACATGTTATCTCTTCGGTTTTAAATTGAGTGAGTCTCGTTCAAAGGTCACTTGGCAGCTTTCCTGATTACTCTCCTCCACTTTAATTGACTGGTACATAATCAATACATAAGTGGCAGGCGTTGCTGGAGTACCTCTGACTTGAGGCGTGTTTGGCTCGAAGGGATGGCAGCGTCAGTCAGTGCAACACTTTGGTTCTGGCTGAAACTACTGGATGGAATGCCAAGTGCCCTAATAAAAAGGCCACTGTGCCAAGAACATAGTTTAATCAGCCTCTAAATTGATTTGGGTGTGTTTTGGGGTGAAATGTAAAATTAAGCATGAATCCCATCTTTATTTTGTGTCCTATTTTTCATAATTTCTATATTTATACTTGCACAGACAAACCACAGCTATTCCTTGTATGTGTGTACACCTACTTGGCAATATACCCTGATTCTGATCTTGGTGGGTTGTTATTACAATGCTGGATTTGCAAGTTACTTAGAGAAACTGTCGTCACGCCCAGGCCGACCACCTGTGTATACACATGCAGTATGCATATGAACTATCTTGAATATTAGCCTGAAAATTAAAAAAAATGTTTTATCAAAGCCTAATAGCTTTTCAATTCCTCAATAGAAATGCACTAACAATGCATCTGACCACACCTCATTGTAATACCACCGTGATATCGATGGGAATGTGCTATTTAAACAATGTCGGCTATTTTGGTTGTTAAAATAGCAAAGACACTTGAGCTGTGCTTAGCACTGCGTTATACCAGGAAAGGGCCCGTAATGGTCTCATTTGGATAATGTTTCACTTGCCTTGACTTTCCATCTACTGCCATGGCTGCTATATAAATACTGACCATTCATTTACCATTTATTGTTTTTGCTTATACTATTTAAACATAGAAGGTGAACATAAATTTTACTGTTTTATTTTTTATTATCTATATTATTATTATCGCATAGCATTTTCCTGTGCTGAAATTAACATTTAGCTAATTTAAAATCCTTAAGCTGTCAAGTTTGATTTGGCTGTGTTAATCGAGGCTGCACATAGAGCCCATGTTTTTTAGTACAAAGTCATGGAGTATGCTGCAACAGAAACAAACCTCTAAGCCCCACACCTAAAGTGAGCTGTTATCATGAGGGACATCAGAGCAAAGAGGAAGAGGAGGCTACTCCCCACATTCACCCATTCAGTCCTCATAAGTTGCAGTCTGTCCCTTAAGC
Organism: Pseudopleuronectes americanus; assembly: GCA_038501795.1. Taxonomy (NCBI): domain Eukaryota; kingdom Metazoa; phylum Chordata; class Actinopteri; order Pleuronectiformes; family Pleuronectidae; genus Pseudopleuronectes; species Pseudopleuronectes americanus. The sequence continues at coordinate 18,299,136 of CM076731.1, forward strand.
ATGTAGAATCTAGCTTTTAAACAGTATAGATTTTATTTTCTAAAGCCCAACCAGGTTTTAAAGTGTGGCTCTTCTTATCAACTTTAGTATTGCGTGCATTCTAATCCATAAGAAAGAAGGTGAAGTTGCCATCTTTTTTAGTGATTCCTTCCACTGCAAGAGTACATCATATGGAAATGTTGCTTCTTTGAATATGTGGCTCTTCAGTGGGATTCATGTACTTTTTCTAAAAGAAATGCAATTGATTGATTGAACTTGACTGCACCCGACTTTGAAGATGATTTTATCTTTATCTTTTGATCTCAGAATTACTCTCCGGGGACGAATAAAGTTGCTTTGAATTTGAATACAAAATATACTAGTATACTTAAAACTAAAATCAAACCATTGGTAAAACTCAAACAACACAGAAGTTAGACTGCAGGTGTTCAAGGATGACATAAAATGTGTCTGACTTAAGTTTATCTTTCAGCCATATTGCATTATTGAATTTATCTTATCTTACGAAAACATTTCAATATGTTTTAAAGGTTTATGCATTACTGTAGTATACTTATATATTTCTTAACATTGTAGCCATTTCTCCATTTTGCAATAATGCTGCTGCTAAAAACATATTTTTGGGATATCGTAGGCAATTTTTTGATCGTCAGCATTTATTTATGACCTGTGCTGTGTGAGCGTAGCTTTCAAACGGCACAAGTCTACACTGCAGTGACTGTATACTTTGACAAAGCTAATTAGCAGAAGACGAGGTTACTGATGTCCATACTGCAAACCAAATCTCACTGGTTTGATGTGTACATGGAGGTAAATGGACTGTGTTGTAATAACAACAATTGACCATGTCCAGAATGCTGACACTGAAATTATCTAACACTGCTAATTATCACCAACAAGACTGCAATGATTGGGGGGGTAAAGCAGGTCCTCCTCTAACCAGAAGGCTTGCGGTTCAATCCTAGTCCTCCCCATTCACAGGGCCGAAGTGCCCATGGACAAGATACTTAACCCCAAATTGCCCCTGGAAGCTATGCTGTTCGTATAGAAAATGTGCTGCCCATTGATACACTGTAATAATAGGTGAATGGCAATAACCTGTACTGTAAAGTGCTTTGAGTGGTCATCCAGACTAGAAAAAGGGCTTAATAAACGAGTTACCAACATGGGGGGCATGGAGGTGCAGTAGTTAGCACTGTCACCTCCCAGCAAAGTGATTCTGAGTTCCAACCTGACGTCAGACCAGGGCCTTTCTGTGCTGAGGCATGTTACCTTTGGGTTCCTATATTCGGACTAGACTACATTCTAGGAGTGGACGTGAATGGTGGAATGATGAATGTTGGAATGGTGTTTATCTCTGTAAGTTTGCTCGTCGCTTATTTTCTGTCAAGGCTTGTCCACTGGTATTGGCTCCTGCCCCAATGATCTTCAAAAGATAGGCTTGATAGATAAGGTTGGTAGACTGCAAAGAAGGAGGCAGCTCTCAGTATCAGATAATGAATATACAAGTCTCATCTATGGAACTCTATTGGGGCATAGCCTAGGAGTAAACCATTTACCTGGAATATGGTAGCACAAGTAACAGGAACAACCCAAAGCCATTAGATTTGTAATGAAACAGACTGACCTGCCTTATCATCTTCCTGAACTCCTGTGCAGATTAGGATACAGCTATGGGCAACTGCGAAAAAGGAGAATTTGTACCAAACAACTAAGTGAGCATCTAGAGAAAACAACTGCACCACTACTGCAGGACCCTTGATTCCCATCTGAGGACCCTTATAACCTTGTGTTTCTCATAGAGCAGTGGTCCCCAACCTTTTTTGCGCTGCGGACCGGTTGGATGTCAGACAATATTTTCACGGACCGGCCGTTAAGGTGTGTCTACGGAACCTCATTACGGAGTCCCTCTGGTACCTCTGGTGACAGCGGTAGATTTTTTTTTAATTTAACGGAATTTGGAGAGGTTTTTTTTGGTTATTTAAAATAAAAAATTAATTCGTTAATTGTCACTACAGATAGGATGTCGGAAATGGCAACAGAGTTTTTAGTGCTGTTGTGGCGATCTCAGGGTATTCTGCTGTGACTTTAATCCAGGACACCGGCAGAGTTGTTTTATCAAACATACTTATAAGGCCGCCGTCATTTGCGATCTCCAGCAGCTGTTCTTCTCCTTAAACAGACATGCTGGATTCACCTGGTTTGTTGACAAATGGGTCCGACAAATACTGTGTTGGTTTGTGTTCAGCGAAAAAGTGACGTGACCGAGACAAGCGGCTTGAAATGTGTAAAGCATGAGTCATAAAGGAGAGGATTTTTCAAAATTACCGGATAATAGATAAAACAGAAAAAATGTAAATTGTTTATTCTTTCTGTGCGGCCCGGTACCAAATGACCCACGGCCCGGTACCGGGCCACGGCCCGGGGGTTGGGGACCATTGTCATAGAGGACTTAGAGTAAATCAGAAAGTAAACATCTATAGTGCATGGGTGCCGTAAAATATGTGACAAGCAGTTGCAGGAAAGCACCACAAACTGTAAGGTCTCTGCATCCGGTGCCTGAACCTTCAACTGTTCAAAACATCATATTGCACACAGTACAAATGCGGAGGTGTTTTTGGCACTGAGTATGTGTTTTTCAACTACATCTACCCCCTATTCATTGTCCCTTATTCACATTTTGCACCGTTTTTGTTATTTTCCCCTTCAGCGTCACCCATATGCTCCCTCTGTCAAGGACAACAGAAATCCAAACAGGGAGACACAACACAACAGAAACCTCTTTTTTTTTATTCCCTGCTTTTATTATCAGCAAAACCTTGATTTTACAGTGAAGCTCTTCTTTATGAGTCAGCCCTTCCCAACTCCTGTTTCATGTGTGTATTTTAAGCCATAAGAAAGAGGGTTGAGTTGCCGTCTTTGTTAATGATTATATCCCCGGCAAGACATCTTATGGAAATGTTACTTCTATTGAATAGGTAGCTATTCATTTGAATACCACTATTGAGGCTTTATCAATACTGAAAATTTCCTGATGTCCTTACTGAAGCAAAGTCTTTAACTAAAGGGTTATTGTTGGTAAATTCAACTTTCATGTTAAGGTTAGGATTTTTCCATGGAGAAAAGCCGCAGGCATCGGATAGAAAAACAAAGACCTGAAAAACAGCATAAACAGATATCTCCATTTGGAGCTGAGAAATACAATTATACTTTTTCTTTGACATTATTCCCAAAAATGATATCTCTCAGATCACAAAGTCAAAATTACACATGTTAAAGTAACATTCGGTTTTAACGCTCCACATACCTTGTTAAAGAAAATTTGGAACATATCAAGCAAACTGCAGGTCTACTGCCCTTTGATATGATTGTTGTTGAAACTTGTTTCGACAAATTAATTTGCCTTGTTTAGAGATGGGGAAGTTTCCATTTTTCGTTTCATTGGACAACTTCAGATGGTTTCTGTGAATAACAATACTACTACTTGAATCGGGTCATTTTCTAAATAATTTCTAACAATAACAATTCAATGCTACTCTGAAAATCTCTTATCAATTTGTCAACGATCAATTCAAGTTAATGTACTTACAGATAGTTTTACTGATGAATAGAACAATAAATACAATGTCGCACAGGAATAAGAGCAGGTTACAAGCATCCCATAACCTTGATGGTTCAACTTGTTTTTTGTTTGATCTTGTTGCAGGCCTGAAACCAGCATGATCATATCAGTTCAAACTCCCGTATCTCCAGTGGGCAGACAGTGAGGACCAGTAGCTGCCATGCAATGTGTGTAAGGGACCAGTGGTGGTGTTGTGGGCCCAGGCGGGATGCTGCTGACGGCCAGTCAGTATGACCTTGCTGGACTTGTGGCTGTCACGCTCCATCCCCATGTGCCTGCTCCTTCAGAGCCTTGTCCTCATGGCCCTGTGCTTCCCCTCGGCCAGCATGTGTCCAAAAGGCTGCATCTGCCATCGCGACCCCCACCTCCATGGCCTCAACGTTACCTGCAGTCAGTCCCGCCTCAAAGAGATCCCCCCCAGCCTCCCGGTTGATACAGTCCTGCTGAGGCTGGACCACAACCAAATTGGAGCCGTGCCTGATCAAACCTTCCATGGACTTAGGCTTTTGAGGGAGCTCAATCTTTCATACAACGCAGTGGAGACTTTGGGCGAAGCAGCTTTCAGTGGCATAGAGGCGACCTTACAGGTGCTGGACCTCTCCCACAACCGTATCACTAGCGTACACAAGGATGCCTTTGCTCGGCTCAAGGCCCGCGTCATTGTGGACGATAACCCCTGGCATTGTGACTGCGCCCTCCAGCAGGCCATCAGTGGAATGGCCCACAACCACGAGGCTGCTGCTAGGGTTCTCTGCAGGAGCTCGGAGCTTCTTGACCAGGAGGGAAGACCTTTCATGGCAGTGGATACTGACCTCTGTAGCCTGGCCAAAAGGACAACAGACTATGCTATGCTGGTGACCATGTTTGGTTGGTTTGCCATGGTCATTTCATATGTGGTGTATTATGTTCGACAGAACCAGGAGGACGCCCGACGCCACCTGGAGTACCTCAAGTCTCTTCCTAGCAAACCCAAGAAACCTGACGAGGTTGACGACATTAGCACTGTTGTTTGATTGCTGTCACAGTGACTGAGTCCATCACAAACCCAATGACCACCAAAATGTTTATGTGACAGGCCCCCTTTTAAAGTGTGTTTACTATTTGTAATACTAGTGATGTGAGCATCAAATTGCTGATAAATCTTTGTATTTTGGAAATTTTGTTGTATGTCCTTAACCAGGGTTTGCTCATGACTGATATGAGATACGATGAGAAGGGAGGCCACAGACTAACACTCTAATACCAACATTATCTTTTCTACAGAAATTAATTATGGAGTTTTGAATATTTGAATCTCAGGTTTAAATATTGATATGAAAATGGCTCTTTTTAAATGGAATTTGGAATATATGATAAGTAAGAAATATATTTTTAAGATAAAACATCCTATTGTCTATTTCCCAGAGCTCTGATTTCGGTACCTCAGTCCACAGAAAGATATATTTTGAATCTTTTAAACCAAGTGCATCTTCAATTCCCAGAGAAGTCTAACAATATTTACAAATTGTAGTTATTACAAATTATTTCAGAACTTGAACCCCTATATTTTAAGGGAGACTAATTGTCTTTACATTATGTTTATTTAAGACTATCAAAGCTTTGAATATTGGGTGTTATTATTGGGTATAAAGAATTTCAGCTTTCTTTGAGCTGCTATGACATCCTTTTGACTTAGAGATAGAGTCAAGCATGGTGGATTTCACCGAAACATTCAGTGAATGATCTCACTGAGTGGCTACAGAGAATTCGGTGGAAGCCTCATTTTGGCAAATAAAAGAAACAAATAACGAATATACAAATTCTGACTTAAAATCATTTGATACAAAGGTAAACTTTTTTACTATGTGTATGAAACTTAGGAAATATTTAAAATGGGTTTCACAACCGTCCCAACTTATTATTTAAAATAATCAATTCATATATTTTGAAATGGTATTTGAACCATGGTGGTGCCAGTGGACCAAGGGCCAGTTTTGACTGCATACCATAGAGCTTAGAGTGAACAAACCAGACCAGGGAAAGTATAGAACATTCAAATTTTTGAATCACAAGAAACACAAAATAGGTCCAGATCCATATTGTATAATTCATTGTGTATATTTAGATAGCATTATTTTAAACATTATTTGGTTTTTAAATGGAATAATTTAGTATGTAATCATGAAGGAAAATGTTAATGAAATTGTCAAATCATAATATGAAAGGGTTTGCATTCAAATGTGAATTTCCGTCATAATGACAAACTGCCCTTTTTTTCATGGTGACATCAAGAAAATTACAATACCATAAGACAGCATGTCAGATAATGAGTCCTTGTAATTGACACCCGTATTATCACCCACAAGAACATATCTTGCTTAAGACTATAAATACCCTTAAACTTGAGAAAGTTGATCTTTGCAAACAGCATCTAGCAAATGTGACATGTAACAAGTCAGAAGCATTTTTGTGGAAAATAATTATGTACATTATGCCCAAGAAAAGTTCAGATGTCAATTTAAATTTGTTCTGAATGTGAATTTTTACTGAAACTTTTGTATTTGCTGCGTAATTGGACTTCAGCTGACGGAGACTCTGAATGTTAAGAGATGTGAGAAAGCATCAATAGCATTTTAAGGTGTTCTTAAAATCTGTTCCTGGACGAAATAGTAAGAAAAATATTAATATTGTGAAAATAGTGAAACAAAAATTAATAACAATAACTCAAGGCCAAATTACAAACTTATGACCGCATCCTACAGTCTGTGTCAGTGATTGTCAAGTTGTCATCACATGAGTGTTTGTAAGTTTGAAAGGGTGACCAAATTTGACATATACCATTTCTACTCAGAAATAAGACACCCACACCAACTGAAAACCAGGAGGAACATTGCTTAATCAATAGGCACAACAGATGCATTATAATGAGACTCTTACATTGCTCAGCTCTCTGAACACGCATTTAGCACCTTAAGATCTCTGCTGCTCCTGAAAGACACAACTGCCTAGACCGGGCATCCTGTGCAGCAGCTATGGGGAATGTCACATTGGTGAAGGACCCTCGACATAAGTCCAAATGATTGCTGACATCATCATTAAGCACATTTTTGTGTACACTTAATTCAAATTCTCTCAGCATTGACTGGGAATGGGTCAACGTCATCCTCCAATTACCAGTAGATGGCTGGAGAAATATCAAGGGGCCATTTGACTCCAACATGAGAGATAATATTTGAACATTCCTAGTGGCCTAGAAATCACATTCAAATTTGTTGATTCTGCACCTCACACTTTGTCTAATACCAATGTTCAGGGGTAGTACAGGAAGTAGTATACCCTTTATGATGACAATTGAGCAAGCACAATCTGCAGATTAAGACTGAGATGATCTGAAATAGGCTTGTCCCACACAAATGTTGTCTGTCCTGAAGGGTCCTGTAGACTGAAAGGTTCCATTCTGACCACGACATGAGTTTTCTGAGATAAACACATCAGTTTCCAATCCTGTTTGACTTCACTATAGCCAAGATCAAGATCTGGTTCTTGTATTGCACCTTAGAGACAAGTCTCAAATGGGAGGAGATATACAAGGATATAAGGGTTTTATGAAAAGGCAAATAGGCAATCAAAAAAAAAGTCACGTTTCGACGATGGTGGGGCCATTGTTTGCACACAAGTGTTGAAGACAAGGGCTAAACTTTGGTCCTTGTCTAGCTCAATCACTTGTGTGTTCTTGTCAGCTATTTCCTCTACTTTCACGGATCTTTTAAGCTATAGTAATCTTGTAATCAGCACATCTTGTCTGAGATCAGATGTTTGTGGAACCTTGCAGCTACATGAACACAGTCAAGGACAAGAAACCCTTTGTGGTTGAAGCAGCACAGCCACTGTGAGATTTTTAAAGGCTTGTGGTGTGCACTTGCCCAAAGTAGGCCTTGAGTTGAGATTATTTTGTCAAAAAAACAAAGAGTGTCTTATGTGGTGTATGTAAGGGTTTTGGTAATGGTGAAACAATACCTTTTAGAGAGGCTGTGTTGTACTGAACATTTCCTCCTACAGTTTGTGAAGTCTATGATGTTGTCCGTGTCTATTGTTACATGTATGTCTGCACAGATAAGAAGAAAGCACTAAATGTCAGATTCCCTGGACTCTTCTTGTTGGTGTTTTGTGTTTGAGTCGGTCCTTGAGAGTCACAGCCGGACATTGTTACTGTTTGCTTTCCCATGACACCATTTTTTTTCTTACCACACAGATTTGTCAAATATGGAGATTGCAGACCACACTATGCAATCATCTCAGTCATCACATTCCTATTGCAAGTCAAGCTGCCAATTCGTGCATCATTTTCCCTTTAATAACACTGTGGATAGTGATGTTCTCGGCAGCGCAGGAAGAGAAAACTCATTACTGTCACTGAAGCGCACTAAAGCATATACTGTAGGATCCGGGAAAGACGATAAAAGTCACGTGAAAGATAAGACTTATGTAAACATGTATAACAGATTAGATTTTCACCAAAAACTACTTTTAAATAGCATAGTATACATAACTTCTACACACTTTCCAAATAACCTAAAGAAATCCTGCACGACATGTTGGATAATGGGTGTCGGTGGTATCTTGTGAAATTTCTTCTTAGTTAATGTTATGATTGTTTGTCACATTTTTGTACAGTAATGGTTGTTAAAATGGCGTCTTAGGGGGTATGCAATGAGAATATGTTGTAAGAGAACGCTAGGATCACATGTAAATAGGAACGTTCATGTTGTGTAAAATACTTGAAATCCCTTTAATTAGTTGTTCTTGAATGTGCTACCCCCCTTAGCGTGGTCTTGTAGAGGCAACTCCATTCTCCTCAAGACAATATCCAAATAGTCTATAAAATGCATGTACAATGTCATGAAGCACAGTGTAGCCAAGGATCCGAAAGTATTTCTAAGTGCCTGAATACTTATCTTACCATTTTATTTTTTTATTTTGTTATTTTATTATTTTTCCACCTCTGGTTTTTGTTCCCAACACTCTTACTTAAGGATTCTCACTGTTTCATGTATAATTTGATTTTGCTTTATTTTGCAAGTTATGAAAAAAGAAACTATCACCTGTGTTGATGCAACATGTTTTCATTGAATTATAATGTACCATATTGCAGTTTTCTGTGCACAGACAGAGCGGTGCGTACGATAGTCTAATTCACAGTTGACCCTGACTGTAATGGATCTGTTGTAATGACATGGCATATAAAATATGAAATAAAGACATTGGTTCGTGGTATGTGTGGTTCTTCTTTGCTGGAAAAGTACATAGCTGGATTTAGCAGATTTTTACATTTTTACTGATGTGTATCCTGAGAGCCTCCACACAGCCTCCAAATGTTGCCTTTATTTTGTTTCTTGAGGAAATATCAGGAAAACATAGAAGAACAAATATTATTGGGAATAGTGTTGCTAAAATTAGTCTAGTGATATTTCAAGGTTTTAATTTTTGTCATTAGCTCTCAGGAGATATGGTAGCGTGACAGCAAAAATCTTCTTGGTTTAAATCTCAGGGCCGTTCTGTGTGGAGTTTGCATTTACTATCCGTGTCTGTGTGTTTTTTGGGGGAACTCCGCCTGTCACGGATCAAAGACATGCAGACTAGTGTGTGGGAGACTCCAACTTGACCTAGGTGTGACTGTGAGTGGGAATGTTTGTTGTGTCTGTATTCTGAGTTCGGTACATTTCGGAAAGCAGCCCTTTGTGTCAGCACCATGGTCAGCACTAGCAAACTGCTCAGGGTGCACCCTGCCTCTCACCCCAATGTCAACTGGAACAGGCTTCCTGGCCCCTGCCATCCCTTGAAGGATGAGCGGTGTTGATAATGAATGGATTATATGTGTGCAGAGAACAGGTGGATGGAAATGCACTTACGGAGAGTTATGTTTATAGCTGACATTCAATTAGCAGAGTAACAGATTGATCTATTAAATGTTGACAGGTTTTTTAATTACAGCTGCTATCATTTATCATTTAAATCGCAAAGCCCATAAAAAGATTCATAAAAGATATTCGGCTAATGAACTTTGATTGCGTCAGTTCCTCTATCCACCACTAGACCATTCTGTAATTCACCGAGATGTTTCATTCATGACTGAAAGCTAGAATGCTCCCCCCTCACAGGAGATATTTAAAGTGCAAAGCACAAGTGTTACTATTAACCACAACGACGTCTACCTTTTTAACTGTTTACCCTTCTGTGAGGCAAATGTCAATGAGCAGTCATTTTCTTGTGAGCTGAAATTACTTATTATTTATCTCTGAAAGCATGTCTGTTGACACGATACATTGTTACATAATGAACATTACACCCCACAGAAATATTTGAGCTGTATACGTGGTACAGTTTAAATGACAACCTGCTCTATAATTGAAATGTCTGTCACACAGGAGGAAGCCAAGGATTTTCATACAATGTCTCATTTCTCATCGACTGGAATTAAATTAAAAACAGTGTCTCCCTGTTGCCTTTTACATCCGAATGAAATTAAATGAAAATGAATTATGCTCTCAAGATTCACTCAAGGAGAACAAAAGGTATCCAGTCTGCAGGTGCTGTGACCATGAGAAGGTAGAAAGCACGACCTTCAGAGCCATGAAAATGCATGAAACTTCACTTTATGTAGCATTCAGAGGTTTACAATTAGGTAAATGCTCTATTCCTTATTCCCAGTCCATAGTTCAACTCTAATTTCCTCCTAAATGAAGCACAGACAAGTCCTTCCAAAGCCAATAAGCTAAGGGCATGCTTTCACCTCTCAGGAGATATTTCACTCCTCTGTTTTAATTTTCTTTTGCCTCATCACAGAGACACAATATGCTCTGTATCATTTCATAATTCCACTTTAAAGTACTAGTTCATATGAAGCCTGGCTAGTAACGTCCACTGGGACGTGTTTACCTTTGTATGTTTAAAAGTCTAGTGGGAAACTGAGCGCAAACACAAATCAGTTTCCAGAAGTCTTGGAGAAATTGACTCTTATTTTCCTTTCATTTACAACGTCAGTAAACATTTTGGTAAGTAGTGTATGGTCTTCATAGTTTCACGTGTTCTTCAATCTTGAATGATTTTGATTTGGTACATTATTATCCCACAAAGTGTCAAAAGGATGATAAATCCCAGTATGCATTTGGGCATGGATATCGTGTCAGCCATGGGTGCAGATGGCAGGGGGGTGTGCAGTGTCCCCGAGCTCTCAGTCAGGCTCCATCCTGAACCCCCCAAATATGGTTTATTCTGGTGTTAAGATTAGATGATCCTTTATTCAGTAAAGAAGTAACAAGTGGCATGCAATGCTTCTAAATGTAAAGAATAAAACTTTATAAATGGATTCAAACTAATATATAGAATTGTACAGTACAGAATCAGATCGTGTGAAAAGAGTGAAAATGTATCGCACATTTAGCCATAGAGTTTCACAGACCGGTAAATATTCAGCTGTTAAAAAGTGAAGAAAAAAAAACAGGATGTTGCTGACCAAAATGTCGGCTTCAAAATAGCAAACCAAAGGATGGCATCATGGTGGTTTGCCACTTGATTTAACCAGCCCTTCGGGGCCCCATGGGAGTGATGTCACATTTATTCCCTCTGGTAAATAAGGAAAAGTACGGTAATGGGAAGGTGAGTGTTTCGCCTCTACAGGGTTAATGAGAAATGCACTGTTGTGGGTTTTTCACCACAAGCAACAGCTTTCACACTACATGCATATTCCTTTCATCGCTGGTTGCTATAAATACTTCCACTATCAGTGCAGCTTTAATTTTATTGATATTTTAATAAAATTAAAGGATTCAACAATGATTTGAATGGCATGATCCTGAACATGTAGAATCCTAACATCGTGCTATACTTTCTCACACATTTGTCACAGTGGGGGGGGGGTCTGATTGGTGTTGGCATCATGTAATTCCGGAATTTGTCATGCTGGAAGAATCACACCAGACTCCAGTGTGATTCAGTACACCGAGAGTGCTTGGTATTCCCTACACAAAGTATGGTACACGTTTCAAGCTGTTCTTTTACAGTCGGTGTCCACATTAGACAGCGGGTGTTGTTTGCCCTGTGGAAACATCTGTGTTGAGTCTAAGACACAGAGGCCACAGCAACTCCCACAATGCTCCTGTTTTTACCTCTGCTGCTACTGTAGTTGTTTTTAACACTGCTAACAGCTCCCTCCCGCGTATGAGGTCACAGCTCCTGTTCTTGCATGCTGTACAGTATGTGGGTTGACCTGGAGGAGCCTGCGCGCAGCACGCTTGTGAAACGCAATCTGTTTTTAGTCACTTTTCACACCTCATGACTGTCGATGCTTTCTTTTTTCTCTCACTCCTTTAACAGCAATTTCCTCAAATGTACAGCCGTAGCCCCCCCGGGCTTTGGCGGAACAGGGAGGTGCGAAACCTCATTAAGTAAATGAAAAAAATGAACAAGTGAAAAAATAAACAGGAAAACAGATTGGCTGTTGTATTAACTTGCTGTACTTTGCAAAGGAAAACATGACATTTTGAGTAAATGCACATGGCATGTTGCAGAAGGCGCCAAGGGGTTTCCACTTTTATTCTAATTGACTGTATTACTGTATTAATGATGATGTGCACTCATGAAGGGCACCAATCTGGGAATGATTAACCCCCTTAATCTTGAGGAATCAAACTTGTGTGTGTCCTTGTGTGTGTGCAGTCTGCAGAGATGAGTCGGAAAGAATAAACACACACTCGCTCCTTTTATTTTTCCACAAAAGTAATCCAGCACTGAAATTCGATCACACTTTTCCCACTTACAGTTTAGAGAAACACAGCTCAAGGAGTTATGAAAAGAAAGGAATTGTTCAAGTTGCCCCAATATTTCAAAATCTGGATGAAGACCTGATGAGTTTCCCTCAGTAAATATCCTGCAGATTCATTGAGGGAATACTTCATCTTATGTACACTTGAAGCCACTTTATTTACCCTGTGTTTTTCCTCATAATAATATTATGAAAGTTTCTCTTTCCACTCTTTAAGGGGAAAATAAACTAACATGTAGCCTCTTCTTGTGTAGGACTGAGTAGGTGGTTTCAAAGACATCTCACTCCTCAGTCCTGAGCTCAGTTTGTTATTCTATAGTTTTTAGAGACCAGGCAGTGCAGGGAGTAGTGGGACAAATGCCAATGTTTCTGAAAATCTGATCAAATGTATAAAAACAAGCAGGGTTCAATGAGCGACCTTGCTCTGACTGTTGCTTAGCAGAAAATGTTACTGTGTTAGCCATCAGCTGCCGCACATACCTTAGTCCGTAGAGTAACACAGAGAGTAACTTGTGCTGCTACACAGCATCAGTCACTCACTTAACTCATTAATTCTCTGTCTGCTTTGAATGTTCACTCAGCGACCTGGCCACTGCCACCTGCCCCACACTCCCCCCCAACCCAACTCGCCTTTCCAGGCGTCTGACTCCCCCGGTACTCATTTATAGTTCTGTCTCTCATTAGCTCCTTTCTATATATACCAGTCCATTTCCACTTGCATGCTGCCAAATTGTCTATTATGCAATCCAAGCTGTAGTGTTGAACTAGGCTTTGCCACTGTCTTTCACCATTTTGCTTTGTTGCTGCCTCAGATGGAACTTGTGAGCTCATTATGATATGGTAAGTCATGTACACGATGTGCAAAGCATTCAAGGCCTGAGAACACCAACATGGACACAAATATTGATATTACTGTCTCGTCGAGAGGCCACAGAAGCTATTTAGCGAGATAGCAGTCGGGTAAAATGTGAATGCATAATGACAGAGGGAAAAGATGATACTATTTGGAGTGTCAACAGTTTATTCAGACCTATTATAAATTGACAAAGAAAAACTATAATATGTTAACTTATCCAAATTGATTTATCCAAAAATGTATCTCCTTAGCCTTTATTTCTGAAACAATAAGCAAGTATCCCAACTCATTAAATCTGAGCTTTCAGACTATCCAGAGGTTGTGAATATAAACTCCTCTTGTGAACATTGTAAATACAACCTCATTTGAAGACAGCATTTGTTCTTGAAGTGCCCTTGTTTGTATAACCTAAATTTAAAAAGTGTAGGGCTGGGGAATCTTTTTCAATCTCACTTCCATTTTGTTTCGTCATCCTTTGAGGGTCACCTTAACGTGCTGAATACACATATTACACTAACCTCTTGAATGCGATGCTTCTCTTTGGCGAGGCATCTGATGTCAGATGGGAGTGGTGGAGATGAGGCAGCTTGTTTTAAATGTTGTGGTCAGTCTTGATGCGCCGTGCTGCTCACAGCAGTAAGTTGTCCTAACAGAAATGAAATTGTCATCTCCGATTGGAAAATCCTCAGGACAAACATCGGCTTATAGACCTTCAGCAGAGGGAGGAGGTTGTTCTGAGCTTTGAGCTTGTTATTTCTTTGCAGTTCAACGATTTCGTCCTCCAGCTCACCACCCTGTGAAATTTACACTAAAACTTTAACCTATATGCATAATAACAAACTATTAGATTCAAAAACCAGTACACACGGTATCTTTTAATTGAATAATGATGACTTATCTGATATATGTAGATATATACTGTTGACGCTCCATGTGCTTGGCTGAATTCTGCCCACATTGCTGTGGGGACCAACACCACGTGGCAAAAGATGGGGTAATTCTGAGCTCTGTTTATCACATATGAACAAATAAGAGAAAAGTCTGTACACAAATTCACACACACACACACACGCACAGACCACATCACGACTTACCTCCCATCTGTTCTACTATTTGTTCATATGTGTCTCTCCAGGTGATAAATGAAGGCGTCGCTCTTTTTCTCTTGTCTTGAGAGAAATGTTTGGAGAGAAAACTCTAATTCAAACCTTGGGCTGAACATTTTCCCTTTTCAGTAATTGGCCTGCCCACACTGAGGCACATGAGCCTAGAGATGAAGGTAAAGAGGAAGAAAGGACTCGAAATCTCCCCTAAGAACGGACGTGTTCAATTATTTTAAATGAAATCTGGAATAGGCCGATAGTTTTTCAGGGAAGACTATGTGTGTGTGTGTTTGTGTGTGTTTTTGATATATGCTTCTTTGTGGATGTTTTGACGTGAACTGAATCTCCAGTTGATTGAAAAGGTTGTATCTGTAATGGCAGCACAGTTTATGGATTTGTACTGTTGCGTAGAGAAGATGAAACAGAAATACCCTTTGAGATGGAAATAAAAATGATGGGAATGTCTTTAGTGTCAATGTCACTGGAACATCAGAGAGTGTCATGCAAATGGTATGTGCAACCAAGGACCTAGCTTCGCTAACAAATGCATCTACACATACAGAAAAAAAAATTGTGGAATATTATGTTTCATTACATAACATATATAAATAGCCTATATAGGGGCTAAATGTCACAGTAAAGCAGATTAATGGAAAATGGTCACTTAACAGTCCACTATGCACATCTATGTTTCCTGTGTAATTTTGTTGTGTGTGCTTGTTGTTCCAGTTCCTCTACATGGCATGTTCTTAATAGTTTGTTTATCATTACACAAAAAATTTAATAAAATGCTACTTATTTACAGAACATTACTTCAGCTTTGCGATCATCATTTGCATTGTGAGTCCCTTAACATTAGGTATCATTGACAATTACATGCACTTTGTTGGATGTCACTATTGGGCGTTGCTACAAGGCACATCAACATGTGTTACGCAGGTATCAGCATTTCTTCTCATATATCAAGTGTTTCATTGATTATTCTGATGCTGTCATCTGTAATGACGACTCTGCCCCTTCCACATGAACAGACTCGTAGGTGGAAAACACAGAGTTAATTGAACCTAATTATATCCTGGTTATGTTCATCTGCTCTGTGCCTATGCCCTGCCTGGATCTGTTTGCTTGTTTTGGATTGACTACATGTGTACAACCCTGCCTGGTACCCTCAGTAAAAAGAACTAGAGGTACCAGAGATTGGCGCCTGTATGATTACGATGCAAATTGGTGAGTATTTCTCTACTTTGGCATGAAGACGGAATTCTGCATCGGAGCTTGGTCACAAACTGAGATTAGTGGGTAATCCAGCTATCGTTGGTTTTTACTCAGGTGGCTTTTTGGTAACCTTAAGCTGGTTCAACTGGATTTCCATGGTAACACATATTGCTTTGGATCTGATTTACACTGCCCACAGCTTCGCTACTGACCAATCGCATCACTGTAATAAAAAACAGTTGTGATTCCTGCAGGACATGAGTTTGCAATAAATAGACAGGTAATACATAGAGTATAGTGTACACTAAATTGTTTAGTAAGGAGCAGAATAACCACTGTTCTTTCAAAAATATGTACCAGTAGTTCCCATGTTTGCATCATTTATCACTGCTGTTGATTGGTGGGTAAACAATGAATTGTTTTGATATACTGCACTGTAGTATTTGGTCTCTTTAATGCAGTAGAAACGCTTCTGACAAGACATTTGAGACCATCAGCTTTCTATGCTGCACATTTCATTTGATGTTTTGTTAATATTTTATAGCGATTTCCCCTTGATTAGTGCTTTCCATTATTTAACATTCTTGACTTTTGTTTCCATCAAAGCAAACAAAAGGAATCAAATGAATTCCATCAGAGACCCACAAGAAAGGGTCCTATTCAAAAGCCTTTCTCTAGTGTGATAAAGCGTGTGTGGCCCTTAAATAAAGAAAATAAGAAATGTAGAATATGAATGCCCTCTTGGGTTTCTCTCGAGGTATAAAATGTTAAATGTTGGGCTCCAACAGGTCCATCTTCCCTTGGTCTGCTCTGGGAGGAGGAGCCCGCTCTTTCTCCCTCTCAGTGAGCTGCTGCAGGAGATGACAGGCAGCTCCGCCACACAGCTCCAATCATTATTCTCACATACGCCCCGATTACACTGCAGGCTCATGTAGCTAATGCGTGAGTGCAAATGTGCACCTGATCCCCCTGCAGCAAAGGTACGGTAAATAGATACAGTGCATGAAATGCAAACACACTCTGAATTTGCAAAGGGACAATTGCTTGCTGACGAGCAGAGACAACACAGTGTTGATGAAAAACAGAGAGATGCTGCTATTTGTTCGGACAGTTTTTTCACTGCAGAATATTAGACAAGGAGACATTTGCATATATTGGGTCAGCTGCCAATATATTAGCATATCAGGATGGTACTGTGTATGATGCCTTCCTATCTCCTACAACGAGATCCTGAACATCTGAGAAGGGAAATTACTTCCCTGATGATCTAACTAGATTTGTGTGATCATTTCACCTCCTCTGGTACACAATCCATTCAGGAAAACACTCTTTGGATCCCATATGGCTTCTTTACGTGCCATCATTTCATCTGGGTGCAGCTATTACATTTCACACTGCTTCATCTTGGCTGTTCAGCTGCCCTGAACATATCCATCCATCGTTACATTCAGATTTATGGAGTATGAAGTCAGTGTTTTCATATGTAACTACGTCATTATTCACAAAGTAAATCAGGCCTGTGGGCTTACTGTATTATATTACCCACAGTGACACCTTGTGTGTGCTTTGTGCTATTACTTAGGCAGGGCTGAGCAGCAGGGCAGCAGGGATCTGTCTCTGTTATTTAACCAGCACTACAAACAACATGGTGTGTTTTTAGGACTGTTAGAGATGAGAATTATCCACTGCTACTGACCCATTGTAAGATCTGTTGTTTATCTCTGATGTGATGGATGGATGAATTCTGAATACACTCACATGCATACGGACAGGGATTCAATAGTAGCATCAATCCATCTGGTTATAGAGACAGGAAACCATTCAAATTCACATTCTCATCTTTGGGGTAATTTCAGGTTACAGGTTACCTCAGACTACATGACTTTCATAAGAGGAAAGATGAGCACAAAGAGGCAATCCATGCAGAGACTGGGAGAACATGTAGATAACAATCCACAAACTAACTGACAACTCTTACCGCATGAACTTAGAAAAAATGAACACAATTCTTAAATGTGTGGAGTTGGTATTTGAGTTCAGCAAGGATCCTGTCTGATTTTGGAAATGTTCTAACTTGCCGACTACTTCACTTCGAGATATTTTTAGGCTGCACACACAGCGTGTGTAAGATCTTCCCACAGTTTTTGGGGGATGATCCATTCATAGAGCTGTGAGCTTGTGTTTCAAGCAGTTCAGTGTGGATTTTTGCTTTCTTTTTTGGATCATTTTTGGATCATTGTGCAGTCGTAGAAGTCAACCTCTTTTCAGTTAGCTTATAGCATCATCTTTTTATGTATTCAATTTTTATTCTTATTTTTTAGATCTCCTATTTTAATAATTTATAGTTATAGCACCAACACACCACAGCAAATTCATCAATCCATCCTTTTTCTTTCTTTCTTTCTTTCTTTCTTTCTTTCTTTCTTTCTTTCTTTCTTTCTTTCTTTCTTTCTTTCTTTCTTTCTTTCTTTCTTTCTTTCTTTCTTTCTTTCTTTCTTCCTCCTCCTGTGTACACCTGGAGGTCAGAAGAAGGCATCTAACTACACCATCAGTAAGGTTAAACTCAATAATGTTCTACTTTGATATCAGCAACTGAGATAACACTGCTCAAAACAGACCAGCATCAAGAGGCCAGGAGCCGCTTCATGAGGAGTATCTCCAACATCGGCCCATACACTGTAAAGTTTGTGGTGTTTGTAGGACTCCTCATCCATGTCAAGAGCCACATATAGGAAACCTCAGGAGGACCATCCTATACAACTAAGTTTAATTGAGGATAATTATCTGTAGGTAACTTTGTCACTGTCACTAACAACTTTCAACACTGTATGTTTGCTACAACTTTTATAAATTGTATGTTTTGAATGTAATGCTATATTGTTTATATATGGTACAAGATCCAAGATTATGTAATGTCTTTTTTTGTGTCTAAACTCAATAGAATTGTGATCATTCCTCTTTTGCAGTCATGTGTCTATTTTTATACAATAAAGGTCTGTTGTGCTTATATGAGGATAATCCAACTATACTGTTGTTTAAAGTCAGGTCTAAGTTGGTAGTGGCAACTGTAGTGATAATACATACTGTACCTTTTATGCTTATATAGTTATTTGATGAAAAAAATATTTCAGTTTATGGAGCTTTAAAGCATGTCACCCTCTTCCATTCCATGTAAAATGCTTCTGTGGGTACCCACCTTCAAAGAGAGCAGCCCATACAGACTGTGGTCATTTCCAGCTTTCAAACGGTCTGCCATCCATTATCCTAAAGCCATATTAAGTACACACCCCGGTTTGACTTCCCAAATCCCCTTTAATACATTTAGCCTGCTTAGTCAATTGGAAGGCAGAGTTTTTTCCTAGGAGATCTATCCTAGAGAGGAAGAAAATAAACAGAAAAAGTAAAAAAATGAAATATCAAAATCACATAAAACAAGTAGTAATAATAAATTTTGTTAATGAAACTAATATTAACTAAAGGTGTGCAAAGTCAAAGCCACTTCTTTGAGGATGAAATGCATAAAGCCAGAGTGGAGACTCAGGCCGTCACTGAAACTTGGGGGAAATGTATTCTTAGTTGTATCCAAATGCAAATTACCTCTAGATGGCAATGTTGGCTGACTCATTTCAAACTTGTTAGGCGGACCGAGCCGGCCCTTACATTCCTGTTTTTGTAAAGCATTTCACAGACCGATTCTGAGAGGAGACCACAAACAGACTGTGGACACTGTGCAGAGGGATGACCTTTAGATGACCTGATGTTTCCCAGCCACAACATGTGAAAATAGCTGTTGGTTCCAGCTCCAGTTGTATAACAGCAGCGGTATAAGAAGACTAGATCATGAAAGATGTCCATACTTAGGTCCAGTGTACCTGAAATTTGTGTAATTAAGAAAACCAAATAGCATTTAAATTATTTTTATCAAGACTGTAAAGTATATTAGAATGTTGGTATTTGTAATTGATTCGTCTTATCATGTCTTAAAACGTTATCATGTCATAAAGTGTTCTGTTAAAAGACAGGAGAAGATAAATGCTTTCATCTCTGGGCGCATTTCTGTTGATTTTTATGTATTGTTAATTTCACTTTTGTTTTATCGTTGATTAATTGTTGTTTTATCTTGTAAAGCACTTTGTAATTTTGGCTAGAAATGTGCTGTACAAATAAAGCATTTTAATATAACTATTACTTTAACATCTGTTACTGCTTTTAAATTGCTTCTTAAAATGTGCCTTTTTCTGTCCTTACATTTTTAGGTGATTTTATTGTGATTCATCCTCTTGCAAAGCATTAAAAAAAAAGGACTATAATACTATTTAAACCAAGTCAGTGGCATTCGTATTAGGTACAAATTAAAAGCTTGTTTATTATTATTATTATTATTTTCATAATACATATTATTAAGCCCCCCTCAGAAACTTAGCTTATACATCATGTAGTTTGTCATTTGTAGTTGTGTGTACTTCATCAATGCCCATGTAAGTCCCTCATTAGTTATAACATAACTGTTTACAGAATAGTTTACTTTAGTTGGTATCATCCTAATAAAGTGAATTATTAATATCAGCATCAAGTGCTTGTAGGTTGTAATTGGAAGTGGCTGTCGGTTCCAAACAAATCTCGCGATACGTCGTGGCCGGTATTCTCAAAGGGGTACGTACGTACGCACTTGGCCGCTGCGTTGAATAATGTGCGTATCCCTGTGCTCCCGCTCCACAGAGTGAGAGCTGAGTGTGAGAGGATGTCAGGCGGAGGTGAAGCAGACATGAACGGAGGCATAATGGGTGAGTTGATTCACTGTTTAATGGGAACACGTCCCTCTCTGTTCAGGGTGTACCGTTTACCCGAGGGTGGCGTCGACTCTCCGCGCAGCCGGGCTTTGTTTGACGAACAGTTTCCCTCGTAGACGAAACTAAATAAAGTCGGATCCCCGCTCGGTATTTGCGGTGTTGAGAGTTAGCTTAGCCCCGGGTAACAAAAACACATCAGATATAATGGCTCGCTGCTCTTTCTGTTAGCGTTGCTACAACTCTTGTTAACTAGCGTGCTTCCGGTAAAGTTTGTCGTTTAACCACAGCAGCTTCTCCCGAACTAAAGTTAACCCAGTTCGCTCCGGCTGCTGCCGCCCACCATGCCGTGTTATGGTGCGAAGTTGCTCGAAGCTTGTCGTTAACTTAATGGAGATTGAAAAAGTTGCCACTCCTGCTGTATTCGTTTCTCCGTGTTTTTATGACACTCTCCGAATTGAAACGTGGCTTTTAGTGGGTGCAGCGGTAACTTTTATTACCCAGCGGACGTGTCCCACTCAAGTGAAAAGCTAGAATTCAGTGCTGTTGTTAGTTCTGTGAATGGGGTTTGGCTTGGAGGTCTCCAATAACACCGCGTATTTGGTGATTGGCTCGTACCCGCGCCTGGCATTTCCTGTGTTTGTGTTGAGTGAGTAGCAGTGAAGCCTGCTCACCACAGGAGAAGAGCGGACCGCCTGTCGCTGCTCTCCGGGAAAAGAGTGAGCCACATACCTCAGGTTAGCCTGCTGCCAGGTGGTGGAACAGGTCAGCCAGCAATACCGAAAGCTCAGGAGCTGTCAGCCTCCTGCACGCTTCACCCAGGCGCCACCCATCGCCTCGCACACACACACAGAAACACACCAGCCTCCTGTTGTGTGGCACGGGCGAAGGAGAAGAACAAGTTTGTGAGGTTATCTATGGGGATAGGCACTGATTTGTCTCCACACAAAGGAGGAATCATCAATCTGTGTCGTGCAGCCGGAGCCAAGTGACATATTGTCTGTGCTGTTTGCATAGTGGCAGTGACACAGCACAGATGGGCAGGTCAGGCATTCAGCCAGACTGACCCACAGTGTCAGATGGCACGGCAGTCAAAATACCAAGACTGGGATGACCACAGCATGTGTGACTGTGCTCCCAGTTTGTTCAGGTGTTCTGCTCTAGTAGAGTAAAGGCTGGCCACTCCTCATATTGTCCTTCTTTGGGGA
Organism: Pseudopleuronectes americanus; assembly: GCA_038501795.1. Lineage (NCBI taxonomy): Eukaryota > Metazoa > Chordata > Actinopteri > Pleuronectiformes > Pleuronectidae > Pseudopleuronectes > Pseudopleuronectes americanus. Next base: position 18,320,727 of record CM076731.1, read on the forward strand.
GACACATTTTTGTCCTCTGTCTACATGCAGTAAAAGACTTGTGCTCTGCCGCAGCACAGCCTATCTTAGGCTTTTAAGTCTGCAATCACACCACAGGCCTAAATTAAACTATTACTATCTTGAAAGTGATGATATAAAGACACGTACAGAGCAGCAAAGACAAAGTGTTCACCTCTATTTTGGGCATTCGTTTGAATGCTTCTGGGGTAGACTTCAGTGGATTTTGGTATTTTTCTGTGAAGAAAGATCAGTTCAGTTAAAATTGATTAGACTCGAAAGAGATAAATTAGACAGATTGTTGAACGATTTATCTATTTGAGTGGATTGACCTGTATTTTATGAATAATACTATTCATCGACTATGTAATTCAAATAATAAGAAAACAGTTATATATGCCATGGTTTTTTAACAAGCTATCTTATTTAGAATGCACCAAGAGTTTGCATATCAGTAGATACAAATTCAGATAGAAACAGATATCAACTGACATTGCTCCTGAATGGACTCTGGTGTGGAACTCTGTGTGGCAGTGGTCTAGTGTGGGTTTAGCAGCTCTGTGCTATGTTAGATGCTCAGTGTTAATGTTACAAGTGCAATGCACATGTAAGGGAAGAATCATTACTTTATGCTGAGTAAGTGTGAAGCCTATGACAGTATGACAAATTGTATGTCACAGTTGTTTTGACATTAGCAGCAGGCCCACTGATACAGAAAGTCACTGTGTTTCCACTGATTGACACAGTTTCTCACGTATTTATCTCAACGCGTTATGTATCTTTCCTTCAGCACATTAACTTTATGATCACCTAATACAATTTTTTAGTTTGACATACTATCATGAATACTGAAAATATTATGTTATATCCAAAATCACACAAGATCATCACATATTACATTACATGTCATTTAGCTGACGCTTTTATCCAAAGCGACTTACATTTTTAGAACACTCAGCATTTATGAGGGGCCATTTAGGGGTTCAGTATCTTGCCAAGGACACTTAGGCATGCAGATGGGATAGAGTGGGATTCGAACCAGCAACCCTCTTGTTGCAGAGCACCCGCTCTATCCCCTAGGCCACGCTCTCCCATATGATTTGATTAAGCTGGCTGACTAAAGAGGGTTAGACAAAAACGACATTGGGCTGTCATGTAGCCGCAGCTAGACCCAATAGCATAGCTACCAGAAAAGCAACGTTTATTACATCTGGAGCAGCTGCCTACAAGTAGTGGTTATATTCTACTGTATGGCTTCAAGGGATTGTTCTCCCCCAAAAACCGATTCACTCTTTATCTACTCACCACTATACCGATGAAGGGGTGGATGAAGTATTTAAGTCCACCAATCACTTTTGGAGTTTCAGGGCTAAACAAAGTTTCAGCCAAATCCAATACAATTTAAGTAAATGGTGAGCACTTCTTCAAACTGGAAAGAAATAAAGCATAAACAGAAAATGCTTCATACTGTTCCTGTGGTAGTGTAAGCCCTGGCATTCAAATGTGACTCGAAATAACATTATTTACACCATATCTAAATATCCTATGTTGTTTTTGCTTAATTTGATTATCTGGGCTTACAGAATTAATTTGGTGAACTATGCCTTTAAGCTAATCTTTTTACACATTACCCACTTTAAAATGATGCATAACAAAAAATACCCTATTGGCAATATGTCAGTAAGACTCATCATGTTGAGTTTGGTATATGCCCAAAAAACATCAGTAGGCAACTGAGCGAGCAGCATCATATCACATATGTTACCAGATATACCAGTGAAAAGTAATATCTAGCAGTGAAGGAGGAGTGAACGAAAAATAATCAGCAGTAGCCTATCAGAAGGTTTGTCTCAAAAGTTGCTTGGTTTTTCTGCTGGTGCTTTAAAAAAATGTCTGCTGGGGTCTCAGTAGTTGGAAAATATAGCGACTTGCTATTGGCAAGTACTGTTTTTAGACCAGTGAAAAAGAAATCCTTTCCGGTCGAGTAGCATCAGCCAGAGCTAGTTCAGATGTTTGCAATATGTTTGGCAATATTTCATGCTGGAAAATCCCTAAAGTAAAACTGTTTACGGAAAGCAGTGGTTTTGTTTGTCTTATTTAGACTTCAGTTTAAAATGTACACGCTGTTTTAAACATTATCTCAGAAAATAAATCCCTCTCTGCAGCTGCCCACCTTTCTGTTTTGGTCCAAGATGACTTATATCTTGTATTTGTGACAATGGAAACAAGGTATATGAAAAATAATAAAAAATACTAGCAATAACCAAGTCTAATAAAAATGTTCATCATTTTTCAACACTGTATTGACAGTTGGTACAGTGTATAAATGGCAAAGCTTAAACTTTCCATGGAAATTTAATAGGAATTCTCTACATATCTCCATCTGTTCAAAAACATCTTATGTGAAGGGGGAAAATGAACTCAGGGACATTTTTCGGTGCAGAGCGAAAGGAGCCCAGTCCTATCAGCAAAGAAGTCTGGAAGAATAACAGTGTGGGATGATGCATGAAATGTCTGCGCTGTCCTAAGGTCGTGGGAAGGAATTTGTCACACAGCCCTGGCATCCTCAGTCTTGTAAAATTCATACTCTGTGCTCAGGGCCGGGCCTCTGGGCTGGTTGGATCTCTCTGTAACCCCAGCTTCCTGGAGGCTCCCCACAGTGTTTCCTGTAGTTCAAGAAACAGCAAAGAGAGCTTTGCATTTTTATGCCTGCAACTGTTGGCTTGCTTTGCTGCAGTGATTTAATTTGTCAACTGACACTGTCTTGGAGTTAGAGCTGATGTGGGCTCACGTTCAACCTTTGACAGTGGTATCTTAACTATTTAATGAGTGCTTCTTTAACTCAATGCCGTACTTTTGTTAACACGTCTCGATGCGTCATGAAGTTGTAAAACATCTCTTCTGCTTACGCTTCACACTAACCCAGTGAAGTACAACTCTAATTACCCCAATGGAGTTGTCTCAGTCATTGATTCTGTGATGACAGAAAAATGTAGTGAAAGAGAGTCTCAAGAGTAAGACTTCTCAGCTGAATGTAACCGAAATTTGATGCACAATTGCACCCGGACTCAGCAAGTAGGTTTCTGAGGCCCTTTGATTGCATGTGTGCTGACAGATGGATGAAAAGTCGCTGCCTAAATTGGGTCTGTGTACGTGACACCAGTTTACCCACAAAGCATCAGAATAGGAGCAGATTTCCTGTTGATGCTTTTTATGAAATGTAGGTGACATCATTTTAAACGCAGCCATGGCCGACCAATTTACTAGAATAACCTGTAATTTGTTAGCCTGACGTTGTCATACTCACAATTCTAGTCAGAATGTGAGTCTGAGACCGCTCCATTGGGCTGTGATTATGGGGCGTGTTTCAACCGAACCAGGAAATATAATTCCTCTTCGCTCAATTGGATAGACCTACAACCAATCAGAGCAACGTAGTATGTGACGTATGTTAAGCGAATCATTGTGAGTTATTTACTAATGCCGGGTTCACACCTGACGCTGAAGCGCAGCGCCAAGCCTTAAATAACAGCTGGCTCCCATCCACTCCCATGTTAAACCTTTGTGCGGGTCACACCGGAGGCTGAAGCGTTGCTCTGCCCCAAAGCTGCCTCGCTCCGTGCAGCGATCGTTTCGGCGTCGAGTCTATTTTTTCCGCTTGACGCGAGCGTATCGCGACAGGAAACACACTGAAATTAATTTAAATACTTTGAAGTCCCCTTCTGTTTTCCTGGAGTTTTACCAATGACATTATTAAATGTCTTTACCCTCCACACCCGACATTTAACGGAGCAAACAGCGGAGAAGTTCTTCAACATGGATGACATTAAATTAATAATTGAAGTGGAGAAGTGCAGTGAGTTGTATGATCCTCGGAACATGTTGTATAAAGACAACACCAAGAGAGACAAATGTTGGGACGCTGTTGCTTAATGTTGGAGCAACAAGTAAGTATACCGGTATGCTTGAATACTACTGGATCAACCGGTGATATTATTAGCGCTGCCCGGCGGGTCAGCGTCGCTTCAGCGTCCGGTGTTTAACAGCCAAGCGCCGGCGCGATAGGGATTAGCGCGACGCGGCGCTTTGGCGTCGCCTCCGCGTTCTCTGTTCCTCTTTCAAAATGAATGCGCTGTCGATGTCTCCTAAAACAGACTCAAATGCAGCATCTACACATCTCAGCTCTCCAGCGGCAGGCATTCTATCCAAGCCTACTTTGATGACGTGGTTGATTACGTTACTCTTGATCACCTGTCCATCATCGTATAAAGCCCGCCCTGAAGATTTGATTGGATCGAACAGCTTCTGTTCGAGCATAGTTTCTCCCCAACGGAGCGACTCCAGACCGAACTTCCCGAACAACAAATGTTGTGGGCGGGGCTAAGTTCGTCTGGCACCCAGGCTAGTAATTTGTATACTGTGTATACTGTGTGGTTCTTCATGTTAGACATGAAGTTGTGTTTTCAGTATTTTTGCCACATAGTCAGTGTTATATGGTTTTCAAGGGCACACAATTATATTATTTGCTCACCGGCCCCATATACTGAGTCGTACAACAAGGTGGAGGATTTGGTGTCAAAGCGAAAAAGTGGCAGCTTTTTAGATTTAACCTGCATATCAGTTCCCCAAGTTTGGGGAAGCAGCTCTCTGTTGCTATGCACCAAAGATCTGGAACAAACTCTCAACTAACATCAGTCAAGCTTCTTCTGTTGATAGTTTTAAGAAACAACTCAAGACCATCTTTGATCTTGCTTTTAGTTCATTTTATCTTCTTTTTTTATTTACCATTCTCTATTCTGTTTACTTATTGTTATGCCTTTTGCTACTTATGTTTTTTTTAAAGCCAAAGTCCTTTTAAGTATAAAAGGTGCTATATAAATTATTACTAAATATTATGTATACCTGATAACATTCTGCTAACTCTGTCTGCTGAAGGTGATGACACTTTATCTCACATCTTCACCAAGTGTCACCACAAGCGTAAGAGCTCTCACAAAAGCTGAGAAAACTCAGCTTTTCTAACAGCAGAACAGGCACCAGTCATTTAAAAACAATTTGAAAAAATCTAATGCAGGTGGTAGCCACTAGCCTCACAATAATACAAATGTAAATGCTGTCTGTTATCTAATGTCAGAATGAGGTTGTAAGGAGGAGGCACAAGCAGCTGGTGAATGTTGTGTGTGTTCATCTGGTTTTTGAGAGTTTATTTCCGTAGGTCATGTCACTTCCTCTACTGGAAATCTATTCAGATTTTGAGTAACCTCGCTGATAAACAGACAGCTATGAAAACTGCCTTGGTGGAGGTAAATGTCAGAGTAAGCCCAATACAGATACAGAGCTGACACATGTTTTGTAAAATGTCTCCTGTCATCGCTATGGCTGGAGTCACAAGTTAATTACCAAGTGAAACAACTTCCACACTTTGGTATTACTAGTATTCAGCTGTTTGCAAATTGATTTAAGTGGAATGTGTAGCTGCTCTGCTGTTCGTCAACTGTCTCAAGTACAGGAAGCAGCGAGGAGAGCACCTCAGGGTGTAAACCAGTAGGCTGATAGTATACTAGAAATATGTGTTTGTAGTTACAATGAGGACAATGTGATGAGTGGAGGATGCACCCTGTTCCGCGCTCAGATTAACTGATGACAGCTCTTATAAACAGACAGGAAATAGCTGCTCGGTGATACTGTGTGGTTACTCTCCTGTAGGTCTGACAGTTGGTGCATAGTGTTTTAGAAACATTTTGGGTGAAAAAGAAGACCGTTTACTGAAGTTTCACACAATTTAGACTCTAGTCAAATACAGTATTTTTCATAAATAATAATACGTAATGACATCAACATAAACTAAATGAACTTGTAGAAACTAGAAAACCCCAGATTGAACATATTGTCCATGTCAGCGCCTTGATTTCTGTGGAGTTTCTTAGGCCAAACTCTTGATAATGTCTCAATGAGATGATGTGGGAACACAGCAGGAGATCCTCCCGAAGAGTCAACGTGAGCAAGATGATTGATGATGTTTCTTGATAACACTCGACAGGCACAAAAATGAAAAATTAAAAGCTTGAATAAAGCTCTGTATGGAATTGCGGTGCCACGCATGTAGAAGATTCACGCAAAGTTGTCAAGAGCTATTGGTAATAAGGACTGATGTCTCTGTTGATGTTCTGATATGCGTGAAAGGCAAACTCCGAAGAAAGTCCAGACTCAATTCTCCTCCGAGGGTCATATGTGAAAACGGCATAGCTGTCAGGATTTAGAAAACAAAGATTGGATGTGTGTGATACAGCTTCCTAATCACAAGTAACATCTGCTGATTTGCATGCCTCATATCGACGTAGAGTCAAGAATTGTCTATTTACATAAAGTCCTTCAGATTCATAGTGGGTCTGTAATGTCTGCTGTTATGTGAAAAGGGATATTGCACTCCTTTAGCTGTTTCCATTGTGCCGTTCAGTAACTCAATGAGCTACATTGATACTCTGTGTCTCTATGTGCAGTATATTGGTTGAGCCAATAGAATTGTGTTTCTCTTGCTCATTTCTTTCTCTGCTTTTTTTCTCCCTGGATTTGTTCCTGCCTCCTTGACCTGCCTGTTTTGACTTCTGCGTTCCTCTGTCACCTTTCATCATCCTGACAACCTGTCTACTCCAATCCAGCTGTAAGTACTCCTTTGTCTATTCTCATCAAACTGCAAGGCCTCTTTATATAGACTGTGAAGTGACTCATGCTCAAATTGCTAAAATGCTCATTAATTGATAATTGTCAATTGTACATATTTTTGTATTTGTGACACAGTATCTGTATTAAAAGACAGTTCTGTGCTAGTTTATAGAATAATGTTTCAGAACCTTTCATGCACTATTGACTTTTTTTTCTGACGGAGAAATGTATTAACCATGTTTATTTACGGTCCACAGCAACAGAAGAACTTGGAGGGCTATGTGGGATTTGCAAATCTTCCCAATCAAGTTTATAGAAAATCTGTGAAGAGGGGATTTGAGTTCACACTCATGGTTGTAGGTGAGTTAATTCTTTGACAGGACCTTTTTGGTTTGACTGACCACATTCCAAATGCTCCATCCCTGAATGTCCATAACCAAGTGATTATGTTTGTGACATTTTGGAAACCTTAGGTACATTCTGTAAAAGTAAGACTTTTGCCCTGTCTCAATTCGTCTCCCTTGGCCCTACCCCATGATATTCAAACTTCATGTACAGGACACAGGAGTAACGGACGTTTCTAGTGATACTTGCTTTGTTTTGATGGCACAAGGAGCTATTTTCCTTAAACGGTTGTCACAGTGATTCAAAAACATTTTAATTTGCAACAGGATCAAAATAAGATATTACACTGGATTTAAACATTTCTTCATGGTTCTTTTGCAAGATTTAAAATTACATTTTGAGGATTTTACCCTCTGTAGTCACCATTTTGATTTGCTACCCCTTCATGGCCCCGTGCAAAACTAAGGGTGTGCCGATCAGGTTTTTTGGGCCAATTGTAGATCATCAATTGTTTCAAGTTGTATTGGACGAAATTGATGACCGATCATGGGGTTTATGGCCCGGTCTACGTCTGAATAACAAGATGGTTCTAGTGACCACTTGTGATAATATTTCTCTACTGCTCTATATTCAAATGTTGACTACAGGGCTTAAAGGGATAGTTCACAGAAAAATGAAAATAGACTCAATTTCTACTCACCCCTATGCTGATGGAGGGGATGGGTGAATTGTTTGAGTCCACAAAACACTTAGGAGGCTCAGGTGTAAACTTTGTTTGAATCCAATACGATGGAGTCAATGGTGAGGAAAAAAAAATGGCAAGTAAGCCATCTCAATTCCTTTTCATTTCTGTTGAGAGTGACTGTCGAAAAACAAGTGAGAAAATCTTTATTGTGAAATCAGCTTTATTAATTCAGCATGTATGTGTGCACAGAGCGCAGAAGAGAGGAGAACAGGCTGAGAGCTGAAACAGAAATTCAAATACAACACAAGCATAGCTTTTGCTGTCAGAAGTAATTCTTTGACACTGAGTGGCTGACAGTGTAAGCAGTTGGTTGCCCAACAGTTTAGAGGCGATATAGTTAAGGAGGCTACACTGCTTATAGAAAAACAACAACACATATTTTAAACTAAATGTTTGCAAGCAAGCAGCGTGTGTGTGCGTGTGTGCGTCCGTGTGTGTGTCTTGGATTGTGTGGTGGGAGGAGGTTTCCTGTCATTCCATTAATGCAGCCAAAGTCAAAGCATGAGCAGCTGATCTGAAGGGAGGCACACCCAAAGAGCCCTTCCTCTCTTTGCTGCTTGCTGTCCAGGGATACCTGGGCAGGAAGCCACACTAAATGCTTGTATGATGTCACATCCTGTCCGGTGCATTGGTGGCTTTCAGTTTTTACCTGTCTCCAGGGCTAAGAGCATGTCCCTCTGGTAGTTTGAGCTCCCTCCTCCCTTCTGGCTGCGTTCATGTAGTCACGCCCTGGAGTTTCCCCCCTCTCTGTGTGCTATTAGGAGAGAGGCTGTTATGTGGCAATTTTGTGTGCAGCATGTAATTAGAATAGCAGGCTAATTGGGGAAGTCATTTTCATGTCATGCTGGAGTAGACGAAGTATCAGATTGTGTGTGTACTTTTCTTAATGTTGCAGGAGTTGATGGGGGTGATATAAAACACATTTACCAACTTGAGAGGGGGGCCTCTGCTTGTGAAATTTATTAGATATGCCAAAGTTATATTTGAAGATAAACATGCTCCTAAAACTTATTGTCAAGTTGATGAATAGTAAATAGTAGTGAATAGTAACGTCACAAAAGCATTCGACCTGAATTATTGAATTTGAATTTATAGTACAACAATGCTTTTAACTAAGTAATAGTCAAAGGTCTCCTGAATGATGTCGTGGGGGGTGGGTGGCTGCTATTGTTTGTGTACTAGTGAAAGTGGGCCAGAGCTATTTGTTGGTAAAAGTCAATATTTGTCAGTGATTTACACATTGGCAGGAAGTGACCTTGATGTTGGCCAGTGCAGCTGGAGCTCATTGTGTCTGGCCATGTTTGACCGTTTTAGTTGAATGCTTGCAGTTTGTCTCTCTTTTTTTTGGAAAGGACACACTTTCATGAATGTAAGGGGCTTTCAGTAGGAAAATGGATGACTCTGCCAACAGATATGTGTGTCAAACGTCTTCATACCAGAGACTAGTTAAACGTTAACTGTCTCCTGCACCATTTCAGAGGAAAGTCCCATTCATAAATACAGGGAGGTGGAGGGAAGATGATGACTTTTACAAGGCTGTGTTAAACGCACAGAATTCCCCTTTCATTTTCTGAAAGACCACTTTTCATTTCACCTGCATTAGCCCAGTGTCTTGAGAGGCCTGTCAAATATATAAACCCTAACGGGTCTCCCTCCTCACAAGTCAATCTTTACCTGCTTCCCCTCTGCCAGCCTCTTCCATACAGTGGGAAGTGCCTTTGAATAAACCCCTGTGGTTTACACAGCTGCTGGAAATTTCCTTTTAAAGGAAGTGAGTTGGCTGCAGACCAAGCTGTGTGGCGAGCCAGCAGGCCATGGCTCGATGGGCCAGCCCTGTGAGAGTGGCCTCCTCCGGTGCTATGACGAGATGCTTGGCTGTAATGACACTGAATGGCTTCTTTATATAGCCTGGTTCAATTATCTCACGTGAAGGTTTTAATGAAGCTGTTTTATTTTTCTAAGCAGAATACACTATATCCCTGTATTTATCAGGGTGCCATGCGTCTTGGAAAATTCAGGTTTCCAGACCTAGAAAATGTCTTCCTGGAAAAAGATTTGGTCATTCCTGTCTTTTCATTTTGCTGACAGCAGACTGTCCGATATCTTCAACAGCTGGCAGCTTAAATAAGGGTTCAGGGTTTGGATGAAGTAGGGCGGCCTGTGGTCATATTTTGAAACATTCTGAGTTTTTGACTCACCATGAATGAACTCATCCAGAACTAAACAACGTCATGTATAAAAGTTGTTCAAAATCACTTAGTTTGGTCAGATGCTTGCTCACATATTATGCTTGCAGATGGGATTTAAAGTGTGTGTGGCTGTGTGTTGTTGTTGAGAGTTGGATCCTTGTGAGTCTGCATATATGTGCATCTTTTTCTAATTTGATGTAAGATGTAGTTGTTTATTAGTTGTGGCTTTCCCTTTAAACCCTATGTGTAAATGGAACAGTGGCCCTGGTTCAGACCTGGTATTAACATGTGTCCTGATAGATCTGATCACAAGTGGACAGAATTAAGATCATCTGTGCTCACCTGGCATTGAAATGTATCCTGAAGGTGTTTCTGTGTCCAAGTTTGTGAGTGAATCTCACCTCCCGCTCAGTAGATAAATCATTTGGGTTTGCGAAGACCCAATCATGTTGTTTTCAGCCACTCTTAGTTTACAAACGTGTCCAGTGATTTTTGTTGTAGATCTAATCTGATGCAGTATAGTTTGTATCTTTACAAGAAGAGTAAAGGTCTGATGCCTGTATTATTTTTAGAAATGGGGTTATGATACGATGCTGTATTGAAACTGAAACAGCAGGCTCGGACACCTATTCCTCTACTGCCCTCTGTACAGAAAGTAAACCCTATTGGTCCTCTAATGTACTTTTTTATTTATTTCATAACCAAATAATTATGTCTTCAGTCATTCCGTCACATTCTTTTCGGAGTGAGTACCAGTGTAACAACAGCCTTTAACAGAGCTTTGCATTACGGGTCATTTGTAGCCTTATTATGTTGGGTGTTGCAAGGCTTGAGTCCATCTATAGTGAGCCTGTCAGTGTTAATCAGCCTCAAAAGTGTTACATTAGTTCATTTTAAATGGGAGGAGTTTCTTAAGGGCTTTGTCGCATGTTCAGCTGCCACAGAGTTAATGAACATCACAATGAGTGAAAAGGAGTTCTTAACTTGACCTGTAGTCTCTACTGCAGAAATAACCCAGTGAGAAAATTTGCTAAGCAGCCATGCATTATGCCCTTCACAGATGATGAGCTAAAAAAGACTCAAGTGTGAAGAATGCTATCTGTCAGAGAGGGATGAGTGAGCAGGGAGTCAACTCGCTATAGGGACTCAGGGACAGTAAGCTGTCTACAGACGACAAACCAGACAAAGATGTCGGTAAACGCTGTTACTATCTAATTTGGAGTTACTTTAGTTCTTGCTTTTGTCTGAGTGTCCTCCATGACAAACAGCAACCTGTGTTTGTTTAAAAAAAAATAATGAAAATTATGTGAAAATGCACCACTCCCAAATGGAACCCTCCCTCCAACTTCCCTCTCTCTCCCGACGATATGGTTGAAGTGTCTTAGCTCTCTGTTTGTTTTAGTGGCTGCGATTTGCTTTTTGGTGGGTTCCTTTGAGTTGGCGGTTCATTCAGCTGGATATCATCATATCAGTGTTTTGTTGTGGTTAAGCGGCCAGGCTTCATATATTGTATCAGTTGAGATTGCTAGATGAATAGGGCTCTACCCTCTCAAGAAAATATTTGTGACTCTGAGTATGAATCGGTTGAAGGATCCTTTTGTGTGATGATCTCTTCATCTTGCCCCCCTCTTCTAATGTAGGATTGAGTTGCTGAGTAGTTGGCAGTGGTGGCCCAGTTTGGCTCTGGCCACTTGTAAAGGTCAGGAGCGGCTCTTTGGCTGCAGTGCCAGACCAGCGTATGACCGCCTCTTCCCTCACACTGAAGCTTTTGTTCAGCAGCTCCTTGTTTTCCTCTACTCGGCCCACTCCTCACAGGCACACTTCGGATAGTTTTGGATTACCACAGCCAGCCCCTCCTGATATTTTTTCAGAGTCTTTGTTGTTAGTTTAGCTCCAAGAAGAACCAGCAACCTTCTCTATAAACAACCTAACTGTTTCATTTATTATCAAAATTTTACAAGATAAATTATTTTATGTGATTCAAGGTTTAATCGCCCAAAGTGTGTATGGATTTATCTGGCAGCATTGTGCATTATGAAAATATTTTATATTTATTTTTCCACCCCATTGGACCATAACTATTACAATATTTGATTGTTCATCAACACTTTAGACAGCAGCCTTCAGTAACTCCTGCCGTTTATACTGAATTAATGAAACACTTTCAGGATGACTCTCCAAAAAACTAACTATACGCAGTAGACCTTCAAACCTAGCAACATAATAAAGCTCCAAACAACCCATGATACAACACTGTGTAAAAGGCCGTAATTTGTTCTTGCTCTATTTGTTATGTTCTGAACTCATAATTGTTAAGTACTGAAGTATTCGGCAATCCCCAACTTTAAACCTAAGTTTCAGAACATAGCTTTTGTCTTTTATGAAAGCCAATATGGTTTTGTCTTTCTCTCCATAGTGGTCGTGTACATCAGAAGGTATTATTACATTTTTATGAAATAAATTCAGCTTCAGGGGAGACCAATAGTAATGCTTCATCACACAGCAAAGGCCATTTGTATTAGGAGTGAGCCAGCTGTTAGTGGATTGAGTGTATAGTGGAATTTTTAGGCCAATACTATATACATTAGCTATTAGTCATTGTACTGTATGCTTTTACAAGTCTAACTGTAAAGCTGGAAAACGTATGAATTCTACCATATATTACAATTTGTTATTCAGTACCGTAATCTGAGGAATACACACAAGTTTTTAGGTCTATTTAACATCTCAAGCATGATAACTACTGCTCAGATTGGCTTGACATTACGTTACAGCACAAAATGGCAGAACCCATATCCAGGATATACACATTTTTCTTGTGGAAGAAGTGGAGACACGTCATCCATCTTTATAAACAGTCACTGGTTTCCCTAAATAAAATTGCTGCACAGTTGTTTGGATGATGTAACTTAGTGGGATAAGGAGACTTCAATGAAGTAAGTGAGGTTATACATTCTTTAATCCCAAATGAAATACATCTCCATTTGTCTACATCTGTATTATGATCAAAATTGGATCTGCATAAAAACATCAAGACCGGAGTCTGTGTTTTTTTTGTTGTTCTGTTTTTCCTCCTTAGTTACAGTGAGATTTCATGATGACTGGTGGTTTTAAATCTACTCTCCTCCCTTAATTCCCATGATTCTCTGATTCGATTCTTGAAATGCAGACAGGAAAGAATTCGGGAGGATGGAACTTCCCCCTCTGTGTGTCTCCCTTTGTCTCATGTTAATCTAAAAAAAAATTTGGGTTAAAGGGACCCTTTTCCTACTCTAAAAAGAATGTCAGAAAGCAAAAGACTGTGTTAGTATTGTAGTTGATTAACATATATGCACTGTGTTATGCTGGGTCTCAGTCAAAAAAAACAAGTATAGCATTAAATTCATCTCTGGTGTTCACTGACTCTTTTCTTTCAGGGGAATCTGGACTGGGGAAGTCGACGCTGATCAACTCGCTCTTTCTGACGGACCTGTACTCAGCTGCATACCCAGGTCCTTCGCATAGAATAAAAAAAAACAGTCGAGGTACTGCTTTTTCTTTCTTCAGAAGAGGCCAAAAACTTTTTTGTCTTCAGGTGTCACCATTGTTGTAATTTCCTTATTTACCCTTTCTATTGGATTGTCTCAACCAATATTTTTTTTATCTCGTAAAGAGTCAAATTGTTTTGTTTAATTGAAATATGATAGGTTGAATACAGCCTGACAATGGCCAGTTTAGGTGTCAGAGCCTGGGGCGTCTACAATACAGGTGTGCCCAGACAATATTTCTCTCTATGCATCACAGCTCTCAGTTGAATAGTTGCAGAATGAGATGTTGTTTTGTGAAGCTGCTCCTCCACGCTGTCACCACCCGGTGAAACTGGTTCATCTGCTTTAACAAAGACAGAGTTTGTTTGCTTAAGGCAACATGTGTAAGAAATTCAAATTAGGCAATGCAACTGGATTGCTGTCAAGGTTCAACAGGATTATCTGAAATCCAAACATCTAAATGTGTTAAGCTGGATGAAAAGGCATAAATAAGAGATTATTGTGAACATATTACATTTACAAAAATAAACATTATTTCTGGTTAACCTTCACTCTCTGTACATCTAACCATGATTGGTTATACGTTTTAGGTAGTGCTTCCTATTAATCACAGTCTGCGTTTTTACAGTTCTCATAGTACAATAAAGATTCCATTGTAGTATTTTTCTTTTTCTTCAGAGCTATTCCCCCCCAGTCTAATTTAGCTCTAGGGACCTACATCAGTGGTCCAATAGGCTGTCAACAGAAGCAAATTAAAATGTTTGTATCGTCTTCACCAGGCAGACTGAACTCTGTATAAAAGTTTTAGCCACATGCCTTCCAGTTCTGTCAGGGAGGAAGTTATCTCAACACACAACCTCTCTGTTCAGGGTGTGTTTTGCGTGTATGTATCTGAATTGCATGAGAGCGAGCTGCATGCATGTGTAAGGACTGAGCTCACAGATCAATCCCATTCTTAAACTGTCCAGTGTTGGTGGTTCTTTTTCTCTGAAGCCTGAGATTTCTGTTCTTGGCTGAAAGGAGCAGAGCCTGACGTGATCTTTGCTGTGAAAGAACCATACACCTCAAAGTTGGACATTTTTATTCAGAGATGCTTTTCTTCTAACCACAGTGGTAAAGAGTGGTTATCAGCTCCACTAAAGGCTGGCCATTCTCCTGTGATCTCATCAACCCAACCTTTCCATCCATAAAACAGCTGCACATGTGTTTTAATGTTATATACGTTTTTGTTATTGTTGTTCTAATCCTGAAATTCCTCTGAGGTAGGAGTGAATTTCTGTTGTAAAATTCTCAGCATGTCTGTGCATTGGCAAGACTTGACGGAGCTCTGTGCACATGGGGGTTTCCTGGCTAATCATCAAGCCTCCGTCCTCGTATGCTCTCCAGCCTAAACAAGCCTTATGAACAACAAAGACATCTGCCCTGGCCTATCACCTCCAACACTTAACACCCGCTCTGTCAGCCCGCCTGGTCATCACTCCCTGGTTTTCATAATAAACAGGATTCTATTGCACATAGAATGCTCCTGGGTGTCATCACATTCTTTGGTATGACTAGGAAAAAATGGCTGCTAGTATTTGAGATGTAATTAGTGTGTTGTTTCTGGAGAGAGAAAAAGAAGAGGAAGAATAAATAAGAAACACATTCACAAAAAATTGCTCGCTCAAGCATTAGTTTCAGCACACAAGAATACAATGAAAAGCTTTAGAAATCTTCACTCAGTCTGAGAGCCAACAAGCAGTCTAAATCTCATTTAAACTTTTAAGAAGATCTAAGGAGGTGTAATGGGAAGGTTAGCAAATTGGAAACAGCAGTAGGGTGAGGGCAGACGGAGTCCCTTAGTGTGTTGCTGGGGATTAGAGGAGATTTAGAGCAAAGTAGTAGATCACAAGGAACAGGTGAAGGGAAGATGCTAAACTCGCAGCTGATCTACTGTACAGTTACCCAACTGAAGACTTGTTGTTCCTCGCTAAAGGCAAAGGACCGGCGAGAGGGAGGAACAGAGAAGCCTGTTGGTGCTTCTTAACACCAACAGTATCGACTTTCACTCTTCAAAAGACATTTTCAGGAAAACTATGCAGCTGTGTGCGCTCTGTTTGAGGAAACTGCCAAACTCTATCCTCTGCACCGTCTCTGCAAATGATATCAAAGACTGGGGGCATAAACCTGAGGCCTGACACATTCGTTACTCTTGCTGGCTATGCCATTCGTGGCAGAATAAAACTTGCAGCTTCAGTACCTGTTATGACTTAAAGCTACAGTATAACCATGTTTTGACCTAAGGTACATGGAACTTTTAACCCAAGGAACGTTTTCCAAGGAGGTGGAAATGTAAAAAGGTTCCTGCAGATCAGATTCTGCAGTCAACAGCATGAATCCATGAAACAACCTGCCTTGTGTCAACAGTCCAGGCTACTGGTAATGGTGTGGGGGATGTCTTCCTGACACACTATGGTCCCCTTAATACTAATCAATCATGGTTTGAATGCAGTAAGGAACTGATTGTTTGTTTTTCCATTCCACATTAAGTCAAATAAGCTTGTAAACGTGTGATCCAGTCAAACACTGTTAAGGACATTGGCGCTGAAGTTTTCCCATGAGCTCACTGTCTGGGGGCAGCATGTCTAGGCAAAAGACATTGCTGTGACTTGACTCACACTGATTTGCTATAGAGACGAGAAAGACTGCTAAAATCTCTCATGCGACATAGTGGTCTGGTTCAGATCCGTTGATTAAATCTAAGTTCATCTGCCGATCATGGGTTCTGTATCAGCGCCATGCTGAACTAAGAATGGGCCATTCAGACCTTTCTAATGTCCATCCTCAGTCTGTCTGAAGATGGTTTGCCTAGTGGAAGGAAAACACTGTGGTCTGGGCTGGCTGGGATTCATTGGTTTGCAGAGCTGTTTTACTTCTGGTCTGTCAGTGTATTTTCTTAAAGTACAATGAGCTTGTAGAGGAGCAACCAGCTTAGGTCACTGGTCATGTTACCTCAAGAAACACTTAGGATAATGCATGCTGTTTGTGTTGGTATCTTAAGTCCCTTCAAAATCTATTCAATTTATTTTTCAGTTATTGATTGAGTTAATTGTTCATGATTAGAAGCATGAGACTTATTTTTCCCACTGTACATTGTATGCCCACACTTCTATGAGGAACAAAAGTCTCCCATAATAACCTTAATATGTGAGCATGTGCAACTCAAACAGTGTCGGAACATGGTGCTGAGAACAAAATCGGTCTTCATGAAACCCCACTATTTATTAGTCACATCTCCAAATAATGCTTATGTATTTCATTAGTTTCCAAAAGGTGACATGCTGACACAGGCTTAAAAACACTATATCTTAAATAATAATCTTTCCAAATGTCTCGACTGATTTTCTTCTACATTCATTGTCCTTGCAGGTGGAACAATCAAAGGTTCTGGTAAAGGAAGGAGGAGTCCACCTTCTGCTCACCATCGTCGACACCCCCGGCTTCGGTGACGCTGTTGACAACAGTAACTGGTGAGCTCACATCATTGGTTAATGTTAGTTACTGCAACGCTGTCCATGAAACTGATGTGAACAATGTGCCGTTCTCAGCTGGCAGCCTGTTATCGACCACATTGACAGCAAATTTGAGGATTACCTCAATGCAGAATCCAGGGTCAACAGACGGCAGATGCCAGACAACAGAGTGCACTGCTGCCTGTACTTCATTGCTCCCTCTGGACACGGGTATGTACTACTACTAAATCTTCTTTTTTGATTGTATTTTATATAAGCAGTTTTTATGTAGCGCTTTAATTTATAACAATATGTTTAGGCTTGATTCACATTGGCATAGCAAATGTTCATAGTTTAGAGTGGAGGCCTTGCAATGTAGGATATTTTTTGATTGTTGAGTCGATGAATCCCTGAGCCAAAAGGTTTTACAATTAACAGGAGGAACCAGCACACCGCACAGAGACTCAAAGATGGAATCAAAAAAAAGGGCTAATTGTCTGCTGTCAGGGGGTGAAGGTGGATGGAGGTTAGGATTATAGCAGGCGAAGGTTTGGAGGGAAGCCGGTGATTAGTGAAGCAGGACTGTGAGCGTAGCTGGATGACTGATCGGCAGGCAGGGAGAAGAGCAGGAACGGGCAGGCATGCAGAGATCCTGCAGCACAGGGTGGCAAGGATTAGTTCAGCGATCCAGACAACACGAGAGTCCAAACTAAGAATGCACAGCTCTGTGTGGCCTGACAACGTGATCCACCACCACTGGCTGAAACATCAATGTGGACATGAGCGAATGAAGGTTGATGGATTGCAGGTGTGCAGGCTAATCAGTCAACGGAATCCTCGAGAGTGAGAGCAGCTACATGTCGACAACATAGACACAGACACACACACACACAGATATGCACACAAAGGTGGATGAGGGGAAACACAAGGAATAAACAGGAGGCTCAACCATGACTATGACAAATAGGTTAATCTGCCTGATGCTGCTTTTGTCCAGAGAATTGTAGGATGACATACATACTACTCATTTCCAGAATTCTGTCAGTGGCATTCATTAAACTCATCAATAACCAGACCACTGAGTCAGGTCAGGTCCCTTCTCTTATTAAGGACTTTTCAACAGATTTTGCAGCTTTCCAGGCTGTTTAATTGACACAGATGTAGAGCACACATGCTGGGTTGCACAGTTATGCTGGTTCAAATGCCAAAGAAGCAAGTTCCACATGCATCTGCCTATTTTTCACTGTTGCAGGAATAGTATTAGAATAACTGAACTGCTTGCTTCTCAAGACAGAGCAAAATGAAAATGAGGGCATGTTCAACATACTTAGCTGAGGTTCCTGACTAGAGCAAGTGACAGCTGTTTTTTTTACCTCATCTGATCCGCGTTAATAGAGTTCGCCGATCAAACTAACTAGAGGGAATATCGACCAATACCAATCGGTGCCCGTCCAATCGGAGCACCCTTATTTGCAAATGGCTCTCACACAGAGACCTTATGCATGATAATAACAATTGCTGCAATCACTGTGTCATCGAGGGCGGGTCACATACCAGACACACCAAGAATCAGCCATGCCCTGTGAAGGATACTCCAGCAATTTTAGTTGGCTGCTACCTTAAGTGGTTTTTTCCCTAAAAGCAACATGGACTCACATGAGAAATTTCCAACAGAGCTGTAGATTTCAGATGTTGTGTATCAGTGTTTTTTCTCTGCTGCCGCATTCCCAGGAGGCAAGTAGACCAAAGCCCTCTCTGCCTGTGGCCTCCAGCTGACCAGGCTAGAAAAACACTGGCCTAATCTGTCCTGAGTTCACTGACCTAAAGACCCCTGTGTCTTGGCTCTGGCCGGTGCCAAATACACACAATGTGTTTCACACTATGCCACACTGTGCTGCCTACAACATAAGGTGGTTTTGCAGTCCTGTGCTGTAGAGCCTGTTGGTCCACACTGAGCCATTGTTGGGGAACTGACCACAGCCTTGTTGGCAAATCAAACACACCATTTGTTTCCATTCATTTTCAACATCTGTTCTGGAGCTGTGTGTGTGTTTGTGTGTGTAGGAAACATCATAATATTGAGCTAGCATTGGCTTTCTAACTAGAGGAGCAACAGATGGATAAGGTTTGTTAAAATGGAAGGATCAGTTTATTAGTGAACGGTCAATGACAATGTTCTGTGGCTCAGGCGGAGCTTCACTAAGTCAAATTTGTAACAACACCACTGTGTGACAGAGTGACTTGGTTGAGTTTGAAGATGTTGGTATTGACCAGGCAGGGAGATACTTTGAAGTTGCAGGTTAAAGCAAGAAGCAGAACGTTGTCCTCTACAGAAACTGGTGAATCTGAGAAGATTCCAGTCTATCATCATTGTGTATTTTAGGCTACATATAATACGATCTAATATTAACTATTTATATTGTCGGCCTTTGGGACCAGGATGAACGATTGAGTCTTGACTGAAATAGTTATGTCATTCCTGAAACTTAATTTGTTCACATTGATTGACAGGCCACCTATTTAAGATCGTGTGTCCTTGAAATCTGTTAATTAATCGTGTTTTTATTATTGTAAATGCGACATCTGGTGTTCATGAAGTTTCACCCATATTAGGGACAAGTTAGCTAACAATCATTTTTTGATTGTACGGGAAGGGAGCACCATGTATTACTTAGGCACACTTTGCTAACTTTGTTTATTAGTTCAAATAATGTAAACATTTTATAATAGCACATTCTCATGCATGACTTTTCAGATTTTTTTATAAACCATGATTAATACTGCCCAGCCAGCTTCATTGCCAGCCAAACTGTTTATCCAGTGAGGTGCTGTAAATGTCTTCTCAAATTTTCCAGGAGATGTTGTGGCAGAGCTGCTCAGCTTGTCTCCAGTCCTGTGTCTGTAGACATCTACAGACTGTGCATATAAGGATGTGTGTTCACTGACTACATATAAACCAGACAGTTGCAGAGAAAATGTTTACTTCACATTGCAAGCAACAAGCCTCCTGTGAGATAACTGGCATGAGCAGTCCCAGACATTTCTGTGGCACTGGCTGGTGAATGCGACTCAGGCACACACTGCAGACTAAGGTATAGGTAAAACTCACAAGCTTTGTGGCTATATACAAAAGGTCAATCTAAGTAATGCAATTAAAAACAGACGAGGAACAGGCAGAAATTCCTAGCAGTCTGAGTGGGGGTTAATACGGAGTTGTCAAAGTTAATAGTCAGGTCGTGGATGGGAGAGTCTTTCCCTGGAAGAAAAAGTAGTTCAGTCTTGTCAAGGTTAATCTTCAGGTGGTGTGCTGACATCCACTGAGAGATGTCAGTCAGACAGGCAGAGATTCGCGCTGCTACCTGTGTTTCAGATCGGGGAAAAGAGAGGATTAGTTGGGTGTCATCAGCATAGCTATGGTAGGAAAAGCCATGTGAATGAATGACAGAGCCGAGAGAGTTGGTGTACAGAGAGAAGAGGAGGGGACCAAGGACGGAACCTTGAGGGACCCCAGTAGTGAGAGGACAAGGTTCAGACACAGACCCTCTCCAAGTTACACGATAAGTGCGGCCGTTGAGGTAGGAAGAGAGCAGGGAGAGAGCAGAGCCTGAGACACCGAGGTCCTGAAGGGAGGAAATCAGGATCTGGTGGTTCACTGTGTCAAATGCAGCAGAGAGGTCTAGAAGGATGAGGACAGAGGAGAGAGAAGCTGCTCTAGCAGCGTGAAGTTGCTCAGAGACAGCAAGGAGGGCAGTCTCAGTCGAGTGACCTGCCTTGAAACCAGACTGATGAGGGTCAAGAAGATTATTGTGGTTAAGATAGGAGGAAAGTTGATTAAAGATAGCACGCTCAAGAGTTTTGGAAACAAAGGGAAGGAGAGAGACAGGTCTGTAGTTATTTACTTCAGATGGGTCGAGGGTGGGTTTCTTCAGGAGAGGATTTACTCTTGCCTCCTTCAGAGAATTAGGGAAACAGCCAGTTGACAGGGAAGTGTTGATAAGATGGGTAAGAAACGGAAGAAGGTCAGGAGCGATAGACTGGAGAATGTGAGAAGGGATGGGGTCTCTTACACAAGAAAGAGACTACGCCTGAATAATGAGAGTTGGAGCAAGGAACATAGTTGACTATATTTACGACAGCAATATTCAGACAATTTTCTTATTCTGAATAAGACATTATTTTGATTATGATGTTTATATGAGTTGGTAAAAGAATATTCTATTCATAGTCCCATTAACATGTTACAGAGCTTAGTCTGATGATGAATTCTATCATTAAGGTCATTATGGCATTACATCCGACCTTATTCCACCCAGTTTAAAAGCCCAACTTGAAATGGTTTAATGTACGACGCTATCTTTGCGAAGACCAGTTTGACTGTTCAACCTCATTGATATTGTCGTGTGTGGACATTTTGACTGGGCCATATTTTCTGACACATCTTACCTTCCCTTCCCATTAAAAATTGAACTAATGACAAAGTAATGAGTGTCATTATCTTAATTACCACATGTGATTGACTGGAGGATAGTTAATAAAGAAACGTTTTCCACTGCCTTTATGAGAAATGCATTATAATGCCCAGTCATGTTGTTGCATGATGGTACAGCTTTAAGCTTTTTTTTTGTACATTTCCTGTCAGTTGTGCTAGACACTTTATATATTTGTTTAATTGAGAAGAGTAGTGGCAATTTCCTCACACCCTCCAACCAAAGCATTTGTCCACGGATTAAATCAACTATCAAGAATATGGAAACTGCCACGGACAACCTTTTTCACACATCCTTAGGAATAGACTTTTTTCACTGACAGTATAATGTATTTATATATAGTATGTATCATAGGTCTGGTAATCCAAGAAGAGGCTAACCTTACCACTAAACGTAAATCATATTACAGAAATATATTACAGAAAATAGGAATGATGAGGAATCTTCATTAAAAGCATTAGAGAGCCCAGACAATGGAGGAGCAAAGTTTTTTGATTTTCTTGGAATTTGAGTGACTCGAATGAATCCAGCTTTTTACAGTATGATTAATTCAATATGGTTTATGTTAAGTGAGGTTCAGAGTGTTGTTTGGATTAGTAGCCTTTCCCCCTGTTGGCCTCACAGTTGTGCTAACTTATGTTACATTAAGCTGGTAAGTTGTCCTTCTGATGTGTATGCTGCCGTGAGACACAGCATCACTGCAGTAATGTGTTTCCATGTGGCATTCGTTTCTTTGTGTCCCTTGTTAAAGACACAATGTAGAGAACTGGAATCTGGAGACTGGCATCCGCAGCAGCATTTGATTTAGTTATAAATTGATATTAGGATATGAAGTAATATTTATCTTCCCACAAGATTTAAGATGTTCATAATTGGCGGTCACCTTGCTGTCCTCACACTGTGTACTCTCAACTTTGCTTTTTAGCATGGATGGGCGTAGGCCTCAAAAGCTAGGTTACATTTACAATGAATAACAATCCTCGCTGTCCTAGCTTTTTGAGTCGAGGCCTTCACCCACACTCTAACCTTTTAGCTCTGTCTTCTCTTCCTGTTTTTTCCCTCCAGACTAAAGCCCCTCGATATTGAATTCATGAAACGGCTACATGAAAAAGTAAACATCATCCCCCTCATCGCCAAAGCCGACACAATGACTCCTGAGGAGTGTCAACAGTTCAAGAAACAGGTGTGTAGTATTTCTGACTTGCTTCGTTTTTATGCTTTACATATACTTTACAATAATTAAAATCGCAGTATGCAATTTTAGTTATTACCAA